>CM076992.1:12866506-14066506 GCA_039090855.1 Macrothele yani
AACATTGTTTAATACACTGTAACCCAATATACAATAGCAGGTGTGCCAACTGGGAAGTGATGGAAAGGGATATCCGTTGCCATAACAACCTAAACATGATGCGATATGCTATCCACAATATCCAATCTCGCTACAGAACTTCAAAATCAGATCCTCCGACAGACGACTGAAATTTAATAGTTAAGTATTACCCCAAATGGCTCCTATTACCGGACATTTTCCGTCTCATGGATATGGAAAAAGTGAGAACAGAAATTTTCAGTTAATATACGAAAGGAACTGTGGAAAGATGTTTGAAAATTTAAAATTTTCTGTTTAGTACCTCTGAAAAAACCAGCAGTACGAAAAGAATTGCGGAAAGATTTCTGAAAATTCAGAAATTTCCTGGCTTACGAAAAACTGTGATAATTCAGATTTCTCTATGTCATTTCACGGAAAAGGTTGTATCAGGAATATGCTTCGTTAATTTGCAAAAATAATCTCGGAAAACGGCTCGTGTATTTCAGAATTTTTTTACAGTGCATGGTGAAACTCGTGAAAGCTTTATTCAAGCCCTAGGTTAAATACAGATGAAAAATATGCAAATGTGTGTTATGCAAACAAGGCTTTTACTAAAAAGGATAAAAAATGTAACGTGCAAGTCCTGGTACGAGGAATTTTGTGTATTCAGCGTAATGTGATAAAACTGAAGATATTTAAAAGGACGGTGTCCTTGAAGTCCGAAAAGTAACCCTGGCGATGAGTGGTATTAGAGCGTGAAATTGCTGTGTCTGAGTTCGATTCCGGAGGACGTTTGGTTTGTGTCATTTCGGCTCTGGCTTTTGTGGGACAGTGACCCTAAGTTAGAGATGGGGCTACGTTTTACATGCTCTGCAGGGAGGGGAAGTCCTTAATCGGCTCAAAAGGAAGGCCGATATTTTGTCTCTTTTTTTCTTGCCGACACAGTAATTTTGCTTTCCCTGGTGATCACGTGTTTTTTTCCGAACTTAATTTTTCTTCATGTTTTTCATGTACTTTATCGAAACGCTCGTTTTCTTATTACACTCTTTAAAAAAATTCTAGATTTAAACAGCAATGAGAAAACAATTTATAGCTTTGAGAAAATGTCTATTACTTTGCTTAAAAGTCAAGACTCCTTTATTAAGAAAATCTTAAAAGGTTTAAATAAGCGTTTTCTCCGAATAACAAGATTTAACGTTTTAAAGCCGAATCGTTAAATTTAACTAAATTTTTGAATAGACGTGGTTAATTCCTGTCGAATATGCAGTAAATATTTTGAAGTTTTTCATAATTAAAAAAAATGTTCGTAAAGCTTGTTTTTTTTTATGTATGGATACTTAGGAAGATACCCCGAAACGTGAAAAGTAATTCTTTGCTCAGCATTCATATATACAAAGAAAATAATTGTTCCATAATTGTCTTTGCTTGAAAGTTTAACAACCACATGAGCAGCTTGATGGGTTTTAAAGCAGAGGTCTGTCCCTAATTTAGGGTCACTGACTCCAGCGAAGGGAGAGAGCCAGTGCCGTAAGAGAAACACCACATCCATACGTCACGGGATTTCAACTCGGACCTACCTCAGACGAATGGTCAGAAGCCGGCGACAACAGGGCGGCCTACTGTACAATAAATTAAAAATAAATTCGATATTTTAAGAACTGGAAAATAAGCATAAGACGATCTGAAGAAAACTACAGAAGTGTGGAGATCATTTTCAAATACTGATACAAGTTGTGCTTATTTCTGTATCGGAAACTCGCTTAAAAATGAACGAGTGAAATGTTTTAGAAAATAAGCAAGTGGGATACATAACAATTAGGTTAAGCGAGAGGACAAGTTTTTGGCAACAAACAAAATTGCTCTCAAAGTCAATCTGATGTTATTGGCTAAGAATGAAAGCTATGAGGCAGGAACATTTATTAAAAACAGCGTTTATTTTAACGACCACTGTGTACCAGCCTAACATGAGACCTGTCGTGCAGTAAGTAAGTTTTGATCACCGTAAGAGCTGTCGTGCTACTCAAGATGATAAAAAAGAAAACGAAAACTGAAGGATAGCATCATTAGGAACACTGTAAATTACATTGGAAGTCAACGAGAGCAGATAATTGATATGCACGAGAAGAAAAGAAAATGATAAAACCGATCCTTGAGGGAAACTTGAATTAATGGAGAAAAGTTCCGAATATGCAGCATCAATAGCTGTTTTTTTATCCAGAGATCAGAAAGGCAGGTAAAAAGCTGCTGACACCAAAAAAGGTCAATTCCATATGACGGAAGTTTGTTAGGAAAACGGGGATAGTAAGGGTTCATCAAAAGAGCGAAATGTCAAATCCGTTTTTTGATACTTTTACATGGCACTGATCCAAAATGTGCAATTTAAGCCACACAGTTACTGCCCTTTTTTCTTCAATAACTCGAGCTCTTGAGAGCAATAAAGAGCGGATGGCTTTATCTGCCTTTATTTTTTTCATTATTTGTAAAATAATACAAGCAAGGGGGACGGAACGAAAACTTAATGTAAAAGTTTTCGTCTTTTTTATTGTTCTTTTAATACACATGCTTTGCAACCATCCCGCAATTGTTTATCTTTTGTACATCTCAAAGAAAAGCATCATGCATTATTACTGATGGAGGATCGGATAAATACTTAGTAAGACAGGTTCCACCGCCGCCCAGGAGTGCTCGAAGACTAGAGCTTCTGCCTAATAAATCCATGCCCCGGACAAGGAATAGTAAGCACAGTATCTGCTCTGTGAAGAAAAGCCCTTTTGCCGGTGGTGGGATTTGAGCCACGCCTCCTCGCTCCGGACCCAGTTGTTCTCTCAACCAAACTACACCGACGATGCTTATCGCCGCAACTTTGCCGTCTTAACATACGCGTCCCCTCTATGGTAGATATGTCACACTTCCTAGGAACCACGTTACGTTCGGGCGCCATTGTGAAGGAAATCCCTTCTGCCGGTGGTGGAAGTCGAAGCACGCCTCCTCGCTCCGGACCCAGTTGTTCTTCCAACTAAACTACACCAACAAAGCCTATCGCAGCAACTTTGCCGTCTTGAAATATGAGTCACCTGTGTGGTAGGTATGTCACACTTCCTAGGAATCAGTGGTCCCAAATCGGGGAGGAACCGCTGACAAAATGCTCACGAGGTTTCATCGGAGTAGCAAATTTCACTTATTGACAAAGTCTCCTTAGCTCCATTCGGTTTGTCAAATTAACCTAGGTTCTTTGGTACTGTTTTCGACATGTCATCGATTGGAGCCAAGGACTCCATTAATTTTATTTTCCTTTTTCCGTTGTTTAGGGGTTTAACAACCACTATGCGCACTGAATAAACTATGAACAGTCGCCCGTCTCTAATTTAGGGTCACTGGCTCTAGGGAACAGAGAGAGCCCCAGTGCTGTAAAACAAACTTATCACCCATGGCTCACCCGGAGCTCGAACCCGACCCAAACTCGGACGACTAGTCAGAAACCTATGCCTTTGTCAACTCGGCCACCGGGGTGGACAACGTCAGGTAGCATCACTGACAGTCAGTCACGTCGAGCAGCTACGTATATCATCAGGTAGCAAATATATTCAGTGTGTTAAGTGTTAGGATAACTTTTAGCGTTAGATTCGTCTGATATTTACTAACTGACAATATACGATGTTACTTTGTGGTTACCGAACGGTCAGAAACCAGCGCTGATGTTACCAGGGCGGGGTATCAGGGTTCTCAGCCCAATGCTGGTGGAAGGGTAAAAATCGCGGGGGTAACCGTAGAAAGCGAATCAGATGTCCAACCCAACTTTAGGGCACACATCCGTGCATTTGCCTTACAGTCGGGAGTCCCCGCGAATTAGATGGACGACAGTAACGAATTGAACCCCCAATTTTCGCATACCCCACAGACAAGAAGCTTAAGATAAGCTAACTGCACCACGCCGGTGGCATAGAAAACAACTACGGTATTTAAATGTTACCAAACGACTGTTTCAGAAATTTTTAAATTACACCGCCCTGAAGAGGGAATAGAACCCGTATCATCGGTTTCCGTTCGAGCAATAAGTTGCCAACAAATAACATGACTGCCATGTACTTGAGGAGGTTTTTCTTTCATTAATTCCTAAAGTTATTTTCTGAAGAACTGGCGAGATTCCTAACTAAATTCCGTTACTGGATTAAAACGGTCGTCGCTGCGAGGAGGCATCCGATGCTTCGACTAGCGCAAATTTGATGCTTATTTATATTCCTATGCTTCAGCTGCTTGGAAATTCGTTGTTTCGGGTGATAGTGTAACGGTGTTACGTTCGAGCAGAAATTGGCAGATGTGCATCTCAAGTTCTACGAGGTGATAGCTGCTCGGCAGGCGTTAAATGCGGGACTTCGAAACGTTATATGCGGGACTTCGAAACGTTATATGCGGGACTTCGAAACGTTATATGCGGGACTTCGAAACGTTATATGCGGGACTTCGAAACGCATGGCTGTCATGGGTTTGCGAAGACTTACGCTTTATTAAATCCTGTCGTAATGTGTGTCGCCTCAATGCATTTCCATTGAGTACAGGCGAAATTGCCAAAAACCTGTGCCTTAAGAAAATTTTATCCTTATCAGTTACATTTTATCAACTTAGTTTTTAAATATTTGGAAATCTTTAGTGACTAAATTGATTTCAAATTATAGAATGGCTTTTCAGTTGTGAATGTAATATCTTCTTCCTGTAGAGTAATAAAGTCAGAACTGGTTAGAGCGATCTTCTCCATTGTTCGAGTGACTGCTAAGTATTAGAGTTATAAACGTAACAAAACAGTTAGAAAATCAGCATGCAATAACAGGGGACGGAAGGAAGGCATTTACTGTTATGGACGTACCGTCGAGAGGACGATAACGGATGATTGCTTATAATGGTCTTTCCACGCTTTGCAGCAGCAGAAGGAAAGAAATTGTTTCTCCTGTATATTATTTTTTCTGGGATACAACCACTCCCATGAGCAACTAAGGAGTTTCCGTCCCTAATTCAGGGTCACTGGTTTCAGAGAAAGAGCAGAATCAGCACCGTAAGACAAATACACGACCCATACTTCATTCGGAACTTGAACAGTAGTGCTACTCCGTCATCATTTTGTTACAGGGCTTGGTGCTGACTATATTGCAGCGCCCTGTGTGGAGGGTTCGTTTGATGCTTCCTTTACAGTAAGTTCTGTATCGTGTGTTTAACCCGTAACTCTCCTGACTGGAGCAGATAAATACAATACAAAGTACGTAAAAGTGAATCGACTGAAGCTAAATTTTGCAGTGAGGAAGACTTTTATCCAGATGTTACGGGGAATGTCTTTAAGCCTTGTCCTGATCTCCGTTCTTTCTATATATTAACACCTCGTAATCTCCTTCTCTCTCCCATATCATCAGCCCACTTGCTTACCCGTTATCCACCTCACGCGAAATCTTTTCACCTCCGCTACAAACCTCATCCTTCCTCCACTTTCTGCTACCGAGTCCCTTCTCCTCTTTCTTGCTCCGATAACCGACCCCCAACCAAAACTCTCCCCTACCGAAGAAGTCCGATGGATTCCTAGAAAACCTGGCCACACCTTAGAAATACCTTCTCTCTGAAAATACAAGATTCTTTGATTGGCTCGCTGCTCCCCTCTGCTGCGACGGGCCGCGGGTAGCCTAGTGGGCAACGTTCGTGACTGCCACGGAAAGGACCTCAGGTTCGATCCCAAGCAGGTACGAACGCTCGATCCACTAAATATTCGCCGTGCTTCGGATGAGCACGTTAAGCCGTCGGACCCCTGGTAGTGGCCCCCCGGTAATAAATATGGGCGTCTTCCTCCCCCTTTCTACTTCGCTTTCGTCTCCCTTTCCTATCGGGCGCTCTAGCCCAAATCTCCCAGCTTCCTATTTCTAAGGGTTGTTTAAGACTTGGGGTCAGACACTCCCTTCCTCAAATCCTCTACATATGACCATTTGATTTGACCCTCTGCTGCGACGCGTGGGAAAAGAAGTACTTTGACGTTTGCTTCCCAGCTCATCAAAATGACGGGAAATGAAGGAAAATGATTACAATTCACTATCACTAAAAATGGCTATTGAACTTCACTTCTGATAACTATGGAAGCCCCGATTACATTGTTGCGTGTATAACCTATTTAAGCTTCCCCTTTTTTACTGTCTTTTAGGTAAATTTCAATTATTTGTTGTTATACTTTCCCAATTAACGTCGTGTTTTTTGCTTTGTCTCGCGGTTTAACGACTACCATGAGTAACTTGAGAAAATAAAGTCCTTTTTGTCGGTGGTGAGATTGGAAACCACGTCTCCTCGCTCTGGAGCTAGTTATTCTCCCGAATGAAATACTCAGATCTTGGCTTATCGTTGAAACTTTCCGTCTTGACTCTTGTGTCACCCCAGTGGTGCTTCAAAAACTCTAAGAGCTAGAAACACGCGCCTGTTCCTAAGTTAGGGTCACTGGTTCCATGGAAGGGAGACAGCCCAGCGCCGTAAGATAAACACGCAACCCGGGACTTGGGCCCGGGCCTATCTTGGATGACTAGTCAGATATTTACGTCTCTGATCACTCGACCTCTGCGGTGGCTGACGTCATGCCTGAATTCCCAAGTTTTTCTTCTACGTCTGGCATCATTGACAGTCAGCCACGTTGAGCATCCACGATTAAAGCGGCGTGTATGACGTTTTAGTGTGTTAGGTAGAAAGAATCTTTAACGCTAGATTTATCTGATATTTGCTACCTAAGATATCATCATCAACAACAACCATGAGTAATATCCTCGTAGGTTCCTGCTACCATAGGGTATCAGATTTCATTCATCTTACATTGTTTTACTACCAGCACATCGACCCAGACATCCTAGGAAAGGGAGGTTCAGGGACAAAGTGCGTCAGAGGTCGAATTCAGAGAAAACCATCTAGTCATTCGCGTCCCCAACCAAAGATATACGACGTTATTTTTTTGTTATCTTGTTCAGTGCGACATTATCTTGTTGTTTCCAAGCTCATCGTCAATAACTCCAAGTTAATAGTTGATATTTTAATAACCCAGAGTAGCCGTACCGATGATACAGTGCTGGTCTAAGAGCTGGCTTACAACCGTTCGTCCTAGTGGGTACAAGCCCAAGCTCTGGGTGAGGCTTCAATGTTGTGTTTCTCTTACGACACTAGCTCTCTCTCCTCCCTGGAACCAGTGGTCCCAAATAACGGACGGGTGACTGCTATTATTGCTCATGGAGTTGCTCACGATGGTCGTCAGACCTCCGAAAAAAAACCCATGATATAAAGTCTTCTATGCAACGACTAATCCAAGTGTCATGTTATCGCCATTGTGTTCACACGCCTTACACAAGGAATTCGGCATTTCCCACTTCTAATCTTTTAATCTTTCACACATTCCTGTACCTGGTCCCCTCAGGATTTCCTTGAGCTTCCTTTAATATTAACTGACAGAAATTATTGAATTCTGTTAGGTAGCACCTATTTCTTCAACCACTTCAGAATATTTGTGCCCCTTGTACTGAGGTAACAGATTTTTTTTTACACTGTATATTTGAATAGCATATTCGTTCCGCGAAGAATCAGATTCGAGAAGTAACGCATCTCACCAGCACACAAACGATTCCTTAGTCTCTTTTGTAGCTGTGTTTAATCACCATATATCAGTAGCGCACCCAGAAATTTTCCAGGGAGGGGACGCGGGCGGTGGTGCACAGAATTTCCCAAAGGTGGGGATGACCCCTCCTAAATTTATAGTCAGGTGCTAAGACAATTAAGAAGGAGGTTGACTTTTGTACATTTATTCTTATCCAGTTACTAGTAATGTTACACGAAAGTTAAATGATTAGAAGAAGCAGTAGATGAAACTTTTTTTCTGGTTAGATGTTTCTAAATTTATCTAACAGAACTACTCCATTATAATTATTGTATGTTATAATTATACGGTACATTATTAAGAAATATATGTAGATCGGGAAATCGTAACTTTTTCTTTCAAACTTCGACGTAATAATTTTCCTCTCTGTCAGCCCAAGGAAGTAGGGGACCCATCGGCCCTCCCCGTGGGTGCGCATCTGTTTTATACTAGGGCAGGAAAAATTAATAATCTATTCATAGCATTCCTGAATGTTTTAGATAACTCTTCATTCCTGCAAAATCACCCTAAGTCAGAAGTATTTTACAGACGTGACGAACTTTCAAAGAGGAATTCACCTTGCCGACTATAATTTCACCGTCTATGAGTTTTCTCTGTCAAACATGCTTCCTAGACACAAATCCGTCAGCAGATCTAAGTTTCATTCACTCAGACTGATATTGCAGTCAGTCCTCTGCTCAATGACCACGAGGCCGCCCCTGAGACCGTGTGGCACGACGCACTGCCTTCTGATCATTCGTCATAGAAGTGTCTGGGGTAGAATTCCTGAGGACACATGGATAATGTAACAGTCTTGCGGTATCAGCTCTCTCCCCTACCTAGAACCATCGGTCCCAAATTAGAGACGGGTGATCGAGTATAGCCCGTTGTGTTGCCAGCGGTGTTTGTTAAATCCCAAAACAAAAGAACGGCTTCGGTTTTTATTAGGTGCATGCATAAGTTCTACCTGTTTTTGTAGGCTACAAAGAAAGGGGAGAACACAGCAAATAACGTACCTAGGATTACACATAATTGCCATCATTCTGTATGACCTCTTGCTCTCTGTCTATGAATAGGTGAATCCCGCGTCGGAAAACTCCTATGTTTTACAGTCAAAAAAGTCATGTAATGCCGTTTTCACATAGTCCACATCATCGAAGGTTTGGAGAGCGAAGGTGTTCTGTAATGATCAGAAAAGGTAGTAGTTCGTAGGTGCTATGTTGAAGGAATATGTCGGGTGAGGTAACACTTCCCAAGCAAAGTCCAGTAAGTTTTATCGAGTGATTAAAGCAGCATGAAGTCTTGCGTTATCATGTTGAAGGATCACGTTTTTGCGATTGACGAGTGCTGGCCGCTTCGATGTCAGTTGTTCTCGCAATCTGTCCAACTGTTGGTAGTAGAGGTCAGCATTTATCGTTCCGTTAGGTGCCCACACCTCCCAGTGGATTACTCCCTGGACATCCCACCAAACACTCAACAAAACCTTTTGGGATGCAGTCCTCCTTTTGATGTCGATGGAGCAGTCTCCGTACCATGGCACACAGTCCGTCGACGCTTTTAATTACGGTACAGTACCCATTTCTCATCACCCGTTACAATCCGTCCCCAAAAGGTTCATTTCTGTGACGAGAAAGCAAAGAAACACTGGCACGGATTCTCTCTTGTCGTTGCGTTGCAGAAAGCTGGTGCTAAACCCAGTTATCGAAATTGGTGATGAATCCAAGCGCATGCATACGTCTTTATGACTGTTGTTCTGTTTACCGACAGCGTTTCCGCTATTTCCTGGACGGTTGGATGTGGGTCATTTTGGTCCACATCCTCGTCAGAAACCACGGATGGACGTACAGGACATGGTTAATCTTTACAGCTTCTGTCTCCGTCCCAGAATTTCCGAAACAACGGCGACATGTGCTATCATTAACTGCATCCTCCGCATACACTTGACAGGTGTTGCGGAAAGCCGCGGCTGCAGTACTGCCTTTATCGAACTTGTACAGTAAACACTGTCTAATATGCTCTTTATTTAGCATGCCATGTTACACAGTCCGTGATTTCCGTTACGAATGACTTACTCGGACAAATCTAGTGCCTCTATGTGCTGTACTACTCCACGCTTTATTGGCCGAAAATTCGGCATCGCAGCGTCATCTGTGACGTAACTACTCTGATCGCAATTTCCATCTATTACAAAAACGGGTAGAACTTTTGCACACACCCAATACCTAAAATTTCGCATATACTCAGCGAAACGACAGCTTTCCGTTGAAAGCAAGCGTCACGTAAAACGAAATTCCAGTGTCCAATTATGAAAAGAACATTTTGGGGAACCTATTTTAAATTTTAATCCGGTAGGTTTTTATAAAGTGGTGGCTTATGGCCGTTTAACCCAGATGGCCCCTGGTTTTAGTCCTGGCTGAGACATAGGTGGTGTGTTTGTCTTACGGCATTGGCTCTGTCCCTTCCCTGGAACCAGTGACCCCGAATTAAGGACTGGCGACTGCTTATAGCCCATGGAGTTGCTCACGATTGCCGTCAAAACCAGATATAAAAAGAAAGTAATGATAAGCAGAATTGGTCTATCCATTAGTCTCTTCTGAACCTATTATCAGTTTTACGTTTAGGCAATGTGCTATAAAAAAGTAATAGATACCTTATTGTCATAGCGTTTCGTTAAACAGACAAAAATTGGAAGACCAATATAAGCACCCAAAATAAATTTGCTTTACAAAACGCACCAAATGAGATTTATTTGCAACTAACGTGCTTGAAAATCTTTCTTCTTATAAAATGTAATTTTGGTTTAATTTTCCTGATGGCCAAACAAAGGCGCCCTTGTCATAAAAATAGCTGCTGTTATGATTATACTAACACTATAAAAAGTTGGTCTTGCTGAACCTGATGACCTAGCACGATTTAAACGGTGTAATTTTCTTTTATATGGTGAAAAGTTACACATAGGGATAAACGATAATCATTATAGATAAACGTATCATTTTTAAGCGGAACTTTGACATTTGCCTTTCAGCACTGTGCGTACGATCAAAAACTCACTTCTCAAAATTAGTATTCAAAAAACTGCTTTGGAAAGACAGAGCGGAAGCAATTAACGTGGTTTCGCTGTGACGTGATTCACCTCAAGGAGAAAGTATGACGAAAGCAGGGCTTTTAAACTATGTGGCAAAATAAAATAGCCAGGCAAAGTTGAAGTGCTTAATACAATGGCCAGCAGAGACCTCTTCATTATGCGTTTAAAAGAAACGAAATTGGTATTCTGTATTTTTTCACCTACTGACGTAAAAGTCTACTCATTTTGCCGGAACGCTAGAAGAAAATTAATAAGAGCAAATAACTTTGGAGGAAACGTAAAAGATGAAGTTGCAATACGTTTCACGAAAGTGTCTACAACTCTCAGCAATGAAATACAGGGTTTATCAAAATAATGGGAACACCGACTGGGACTGGAGTATACGCAATTGCACCGTATGTAAATCACAGGGACGACGTCACCTACGATGTGAGATACATAAAGGAGTGAAGTGCGATGTGTCTGTCACGTAGCAGTACCACAGTCGCAGGTGAAACAGTTGTTGTGGTCAAATTGTCGACAATATCAGATCCAAGTGACCTCAGTAAAGCATGATCATTAGTGCAGTAGCTTTTTTTTTTTTTTTTTTTGATTGGAGGTTTAACGACCACCGTGAGCAACTCAAATGGGCTATAAGCAGTCGCCCGTCCCTAATTTAGGGTCACTGGTTCCAGGGAAGGGAGAGAGCCAGTGCCGTAAGACAAACACAACATCCATGCCTGACCGGGATTCGAACCCGGACCCCTTACGGACGAATGATCAGAGGCCAACGCCTTAGACCACTGCCTTCAAAATAAACCTTTATTAGTCTAAAAGCAAGGTACATGTGATACGCTTCAGTCACATGAGACTGTATTAAAAGAGACGAGGCCAAGAAGTCTCAACACAAAAGAAAGGAGGAAAGAAAACTGGTAACATCAGAACAAGATTAAAATATATACAGATAAAAAAGGAACACAGAAAACAAAAACGAAAAACACACACATTACAAAACCCAAACCCCAGAGTGAGGGAAGAAAAACACATTCCAAAAACTAGTACATAGCAGCGCGAACACAGAGGTGACATGTAAAAAACACAACAACAATACAACACAACACAAATTGACTGACACTGCAAGACAGCGACAGGAGAAACAAAACTGTACTTCTGAAAACATGCAGCAGCGGACAAAACATTAGTACAAGAAGAACATAAAAAACAAAAAAAACCGTGCACATAAAGAGGGGTGTTAACCAACCGCTATAACTAAAAACGAAATACGAAGTGACGCATGTAAGTCAGGAGGAACACTGTACAGAAGAATACATGATAATAAGGGGAAAAACCGCTGCACCACACAAAATAAATGTAGCCAAACAGGCACACGAGGTTCACAAAAAAAAAATCGCACTCAATTCAAATTTCAGACTCAAAACAAGAAGACGCGCGTTGACAAACCCCAGAAGCCGACGTGGCGCTATAGAGAGAATCACGCGGAAACAAGATCGCATAGCATCATATCACATTGAAAACAACACAAAGTACGTCCAGTCGTGCACGGCAACAGAAGGCTGTGCCGAGAAAAAATACAATATTACAGGAAAAACCCGGACAGGAGAAGCACGAAGCAAGACGTAGAACCCTAGCTTGAGTGCAAAGAAACACAAAAACGAAAACACAAAAAGCAGTTAACTATAGAATGGCAGATGTAGAAAGAGTAACACGAGGATCTCTATCGAAGATTATGACTACCTATCAAAAAGGACACGGCGTTGCATTTAAACGTAAAAACTGTGGACACTATACGAAGATGTCAGATAGGAATAGGCGAACGTTGGCATAGTCTATACAACTGAAAAACAAGACCACGGCACCTAAAATAACAGCAGAGTTGAACACCAGTCGGAATTATCCTGTTTCCGTCATAACAGTTCCCCGAGAAATCCATCGTACCGGAATTTATGCAATACACAAACCTCTGATTACCAACAGAGAAGGAAACGGGTCACAGGTCAACGGGTCGACAATCTCTTGCAGGTCAAAAGGGTCAGGCCCAATATTCCCTCTAAGCAGCAATAGTCAATGAGAGCTTTACGCAATGAGCTGGACAGGCATCAAAACCACTTGGGCAAAAAAATTATTTTCTCAGCTTATCTTACTAATGCAGTTAAAGTTTAAACTTGGATTGGAACCTTTATTTTTTCTAATCCCCCCATTTTTATCACAGTTCTTTCCGCAATTGATTTTAAATAAAAAAAAGATTAAAAACATTTCATTAATTAAAATTTTTGTTTTGTAAAAAGTGAGAAGCTCAAACTTACTTCTTGAATATAAACACTGGTAATTAGGGAAAGCATGTTTACGCTTAATACGCAGTTTCTTTGCATATCAATATACCAAGGAGAATAAGAAACAAAATAACAAATAAATGCGAAATAATTAGTTCGAATAGAACAAGTGCAAAATCGTTTTGATCTGACAGTCCTTTCAAGGAATAAATCGCCTCTCAATTTTTACCCCAAACCGAAGACTCGACCATGGGAATTTATGACTCCACCATCTTTGAGAGTACTCGGAAAATATTGTTTATCATTTATGAGGCTGGCGCTGATGTGTCGTTTTAAGAAACGACGTAATATCTGCCTCTCTTTCGGCGTGCGATACTAACTAATCCGCATTCTCGCGTTCACTATCTGCTCGCACGAGGTTACATTGCAAGAAGCCTTTGAAAATGAAGAGGACAATGAGACGAACGTAGAAGGAGGCGAACGGCATTTAAGAAAAGTGTTGTTTTGACTTTTGAGAGCCCGAATTTTATTTATTTATTATTATTTTTGCAGGCAATTGATTTTGGATTTACAAAAATTAATTAAGGATTTGGGAATTTTAATCTAAAATGCTTACTGCGCGGAAAATATTTCAGCTGCGCGGCCGCGCGCGCGGAGCTTAGAGGGAACATTGGTAGGGTCAAGGTGTTCCTCAGCCAATGTCGACCCGGTTTTATTTCCGTTTTATTTTTGAATATAGAAAAAAAAAATATTTCAAAGAATCATGCGCACTGTGGAATTTTCTGCTTGATACCAGCGGAGTGAAAAGTGATTAGTTATTCAGTAATATTGCCGTCTCTTTCTTTAAGCAAATGATTTTTCCAAAGACGGACGGAGAAGCAGGTGACAGGCGTTTACCTGCCTGCTTCTCCGACAATATAAGGAGTTATGCGACGGGAATCAGTAACAGTTGGAGGCAGTATGGGTAAGACGAAGGATCTAAGCGCATTTGATTGTGGGCAAATTGTCGGGGCTCGACGAATGGGTCACTCCATCTTGGAAGTCGTGCAGGCACTGGGATTTTCACGAGCCACTGAGTCACGGCTGCACCGTGAGTACATCGAATCCGGTAAAACCATCCCTGCAAGGGCCAACTGCCGTGGACAACAGCGTGTGCATGAGCGGGGTCATCGTCGGCTAGCTCGCATTATAACAGCGGATAGACGGGCCACAGTGCAAGAAATCACTTGGCAATTTAACGCTGGTGCACAAAAATGTGTAAGCAGCCACACCATCTAGAACCATCTCCTCGCTATGGGGTACAGAAGACATCGTCCCACGAGGGTACCGCTGCTGACCGCACATCACAGGGTGCAAAGATTAGCATGGGTGCGGGAACATCGCCACTAGACCCTAGAAATGTGGGAAAATGTTGCCTGTACTGATGAGTTGAGATTCACGTTGGTACATGCGGATGGCAGGATACGAGTATAGCGCAAACCACATGAAGCGATGGATCTTTCTTGCCAGCGGGGTACTCTTCAAGCTGGAGGGGGTGGCATTCTCGTCTGGGGACTGTTTACGTGGACTGAAATGGGACCTCTGGTACGTGTGACATCGTCCCTCACAGGTCAACGTTACCGGGATATCCTGGACGACCATTTGTTCCCGTTTGTGCGTCTTCAACATCCCACTGGGGACCTCATCCTGCAACAAGACAATGCTCCGTGCCATCGCTCCCGAATTGTATCTGAATGGTTGGATGAACACTCCACCGACGTGACCTCGCTTCCTTGGCCAGCTAGGTCACCTGACCTCAATCCCATCGAGCCCATCTGGGATGCCATCGAGAGAGATGTTCGAGGCTCTGGCCCCCCTCCATCAAATCTTCGTGAACTGAGGGAGCTTGTTCAGGGATCCTGGATCCGTATGGCTTCCCAACGTTTCCCGTGTCTTGTCGTGTCCATGCCGAGACGAATCGCCGCCGTCATCAGGCCGAAAGGTGGTGCTACACGTTACTAGACAGGTATCTCTAATTCAATTGCTCTTCAGTGTATGATATCAATTTTTCATCAGTACATATGTATGACTATTATCTATACAATGAACTAAAAGTTAAGTGATATTCCCGAACGATGCTGCGATGCAGTCATTCATTTTTACATAAATGTGTATTTTTGACAAAATTCTTCACTATTTTGAATGTAAATAGCTATAACTTTACTTTGAACTTACATGAAGCAAAACTTTTGGTTCTTTGCATGCACAACGTTGGAAGAAAGATGCATACCAAGTTTCATTAATTTATTTACGTAACGTTTTCAGTTATTAGGTTTTTCGCAAAGAATTCAGGGCTAAAATCTCATTCTTCAAAAAACACGCGTTTGAAGTTTAAAGCACAAAATTTTTCGAAAGCAGAAATTGCATCAAATGATTGTAACCAAAGCGTTGGCAGATCTGTAAAACCTTATAAAAATAAATATGTGCTAGTTTTAACTATAATTTTATGCAAAAATAGTAAGATAAATCTAATTATTTCCCAACTTCCGGCTTTTAAAGTGTCACTTTTGACTTCTGTGTTTTGATATTAAAATTTCTAAACTCTGTATCTATTTATTGTTGAAAAGAAAGAAAGGCAGTTTTGGAATTCTAAAGAATGGCGCTTTAAAATGAAAGAATATTTTAAAAAATGAAATTTTTCCGAAACGATCTTTTTAGCGTAGTCGGATACCTTAAGCACTAGGGAAAATAACGGCCAGATGAAAGTAAAAAAAATCGTACCTACTCGGTCTACTTTTTAAATTAGGTTCGTGAAGAATAGGTAGTATGGCAAACACTTTACTTAATCAAATAGCTTGGTGACAGAACTTATCCTCTTAAACACCATCTTTTCTCTCAGCAAATTACAATGCTGCTTGCGTTGATGCATTCGTAATTAGCACACTTTACAATGTCGTACTCCAAATAGCATAATCGTAAAATATCGTCAAAGAAACCGACAAATAAGTCAGACTCCAAAACAAGGAAGCGCATACATTGAGTGAGTACCTGAGTGATTGCTCAAATTAGCGTGAATACCCTCAAATCAAATCAAATCCCCCAAATCAAATTATCTCATACATTTCAAAACAGAAACTCTTATCATTAGTATTATTAGCATACGACATTATTCATTTAATCATGACTCATTACTACGTCATTACTTCTTGACCTGTTGTGGGAGTTGCTAAACGCAAATTCTTCGAGAGAGAAAAATGTGGAGTTTAGATTAAAGGTCTGCACGAGCTTGGCAGGGCTTAAATCCGGCCAGGCTGATTTAACCCCGACAAAGCCCGTGTTGCCTTAAATGGAGCCTGGCAGGGCTTAAATCCGGCCAGGCTGATTTAACCCCGACAAAGCCCGTGTTGCCTTAAATGGAGCCTGGCAGGGCTAAATTCCAGGGCCTGAACTGAAAGGTTTTGTTACAGGGCTTGGTACTGAGTTATATTTCAGTGCCCTGTGTGAAGGGCACGTTGATGCTTGCTTGCAGGTGCTCTTTTGTTTCGGGTGATTCATCGGTATTTAACCCTGCTGGAAAATAAAATATCAGCTAAAGTAATAAGAAAAGGAATGTATTTATTCAGATGTTATGGGGTAGGCTCAACCATTGTCCGAATTTCCATTCATTCTCTATATTATTATTAACACGTTGATCTCCTTCTCTCGCAGCCAGTATTCGCTTTCCCTAATCATCAGCTTTCATTCCTTTTTCCCTTATCTCGGTTCACACTCGGGAGCGAAATCTTTCGCCACCTGCCCGTCTTCGCTGCTTCCAACAGAATCCCCCAGAAGAGTCAAAACCTCGGCGAAGAAACACCCAAGTGGTGTCTCCTTTTTCTAGAAGAGCATATGCTCTTTCATTGCCTTCCTCTGGTACCCCTCCGAGGTCATTATCTAGTTCCTCCCTCGCACAGCGATGAAACCCATAAATATCTCTTTTCCTCGGATGGGACACTGAGAAAGTCTGAGCCGTGCCCATTGACGCAGCTGCGTAGAAATGGCGAAAAGTTACAGTTTAGCATTTTGCTCCTGTGTTAAAAGTATTTTCGTCTCGCAAAACGAAACTTGTGAAATAATAATCGGATGTCGAAGATCACTGAGCGAAACGAATATGCCACTGGATGCATTGATTAATTACAGCTGAAGCCGGCAAGTCGGGCTGTAGGATGAGAATTCGAAATGGGACGGTTTACTTCTTTTTAGGTTGAAATCAAATTCCGTTTTCACTTCGGTGGATTTAGAAAAAAGCATACATAGGCGGCGGACAACTCAAAGAGAGATGCATGCTTGCTGTAACCGAGAAAGGTAGGGAAAGACATCCATGGATCAGGAAAATGATAAGAGTGAACGACGTCCTGATCAAAGTAAACCTCCAAGTGGCAATAGGCTGGACATATTGCTAGAAGTTCTAGCATCGTTGAACAATTCAAATACCAGACTGGATGCCAAGGGACAGAAGAAGAACCACGCAGAAATCGAATGCTAGAGCGACATGGAAGAGGATTGCTCAAGACAAAAACTTGGGAAGACCTTCATCCAGCAGCGGTTTGAGAATGATTCATGATGATCACCTGAATAACCTCGAATGTACTACTTAAACCCCTTGAGTACATTGCACGTATCATACTATGATATGAGAATTTACTTTGTTAGGGGAAAATGATTTTAGTTTTACAGCTATCCAGTTTTGTTTCTGTAAGATTTTTTTTTCCGGATTGATACCTTAAGTGGTCTCATGGCAAAGCTCGTTTAAAGTAGAGTATTTATTAGACGGACGACGGATTTGGCACGTAAGAACTTTTTTAGATCAAAGATTAAAAAAAATACTGGCATCCCAGCAATTCAAATTCACGGAGATGTATTATAGCTTCAGAAGCAGTATCGGATCCAGGGAGGAGCGACTGTGGAGATCGCCCCCCCTTCCCCCTTAAAGCAGGGTTTTTCTTTTTAAATGGTCAATATCTAAATAATTAATGTATTTGTTTTAGCAAAATTACAGTAATAAATACACAGGTTTCCATAACACCTAAAATTTGCTGTAAATTTGGAAATAAAATATACACACACAAGAAAAAACAGTTGATTCAAAAACAAAGAAGATGAGAGCGGAAGTGAAACGAGAATTTGACTGTTCATGAAAAGCTATGGTGAGCTTCGTTCTGTTTTTTTTTTTTTTTTTTTTAGTGTGGTCTGGCATCATTAGTAATTGGGAGAGGAAAAGTCATCGTGTGAGGTAGACTTTGGAGTGTGTGTGAGGTAGTGTGGGTGAGAGAGAGAAGTACATACCACGAATGGAATGGACCATAAACAAAAACTATTAACGAATTTCCAATTGGAAATTTTTCTATTAAATTAATTCATCTGAATAGAAGGAATCAAACTTTATTTTGAAAGATTTTATCCAGACGTGAAATTTTAAAAAGCATAAAGTTTGTTACCCCACAAAAGGAGCAATTGAACACCATGATGATAGTGCTGATTTTTCAGGTTTCGTTAGCAGTTTGTGATTTAAAAATTTAGTACTATTTTTTTAATGGAAAATTTTTAAAAGTCTTGCGATGCCAGGGATCAGATCATATGTAGAAGATTTTAGGAAGTAAGAGTGTCTGACCCCAGGTCTTAAACAACCCTTGGAAGTAGGAAGCTACAAGATTTGAACTAGAATGCCCTACAGGAAAGTCACACGGAAGCGAGGCACAAAGGGGGTAGAAGACCCCTTATTTATAACCGGGAGGCCAGTACCCAGGGTCCGACGGCTTAACGTGCTCATCCGACGCACGGCGGATATTTAGTGGTTCGAGCGTTCGTACCTACCTCAGATCGAACGTGAGACCTCTCTGTAGCAGTCACGAACGTTGACCACTGGGCCATCCGCGGCCCACGCGCTGCATTTTTATAGTGTGTGTGTGTGTGTCCACAAAATCTCTCTTTTTTTTTTTTTTTTTTGGACCGGAGCAACAGCACCCCCTCGATAAGCTTCTGCATCTGGTACTGTTTAGAAGGTGTTAGCTTTTTTTGAAGTAGTCTAATACCCAAATGCAGCAGAGAAAACAAATCTACACTCTGTTTATAATGTCATTGTACGGGCTTGTCTTTCTATGGGAATAAACAATACTAATCTATAAGTTTTATAAATTTGTAGGTGTTTAACACCATGTACTAATATACACAAATTGTAGGATTGTGAAAAACGTCTGAAATAAAACTGATCACATCATGCGAATGAACGTCTAAAGTATCTCTGGAATGCAGGATATTTTCAAGAGACAGGTCCATCATGTCTTAAATATGAAGTCACCGCCTGGAGGATTCAATAAAGACAGAATTTGATCGATCCATAAATTTATCTTGTTAGGCCCGGTTCTCTCCTTTAATCTCTACATTTACCCTCCTATTCATCCATCAAAGAACGTCACAGTGGATTTTCTTTTCTTGCTAGCAAGAAAAAGGTTATATGAACGATGATTAGGCTTTGGGAAGTAATTAAACGCCTATCCACGTAAAATCCCGTTTATCATGAGAATGTCCTAACTAAAATAATTCAGTAAACTTGAAGAGAAAATCGTGTTGTATTTTTTATAAACATTTGATACGACTTTCTTAAAGAAGCCATTTCCGGTAAACCCAGGAGAACTCAGTGCTGCATTTCACAAAGTATATACTGTATATACATATATATCAAAATATAAAATATTTACCTTTGATACATGCCCATTGATACGATATTTCATTATGGTTGTTCTTTTCCACATTATTATCTTTATAAGTTTTGCTGTGTTAATTTTTCGTATCGTTTATCGTACTTCATTTTCTTTTGCTGTAGCCTAGAGTTCATTTACTGTCGTGTACATGTTTGGGAGGTGTTGTTGCTTGTGGTTATTTATACAGTATATCAGTATATGTATCTCTCTCTCTCTCTCTCTCTCTCTCCATATATATATACAGTATATATGTATATACATACATACAAGGTATATATATATATATATATATATATACACCACATATCAACAGATGCTATCTGCATGAAAGAATACAGCTTACAGATGCGTATAGTTTCCACAACTACCACTTAGACAGCACAGATTTTTGCTGCTTGCTTCAATATTATATCTCTTGTTCGTATCTGTCCACATGCACACGTCTCACGCACTCTGACCTCAAGACTGTGGCCAAAATGCATTCAGCGAGTACGAAAATATAACGTTAAGGTTGAAAACGCTAAAAGAGAATGAACTCAAAATTTACGTTGAGAAAAAATGAAAGTTAAATTAGAGTGTGCGCCACAAAGTAGAATACAGTTACATTCATTTTCGTAATGGTTTAGCTTATTTTTTTACTTTTATAAGCCTGTAGAATTCCTAAGGATGAAGAGATGCTAATGAAAAATTGCAGAAACTCTGCAGTGCGCCTTATGAAATCACAATTCAAATTAATCATTCGATGAAGAAATGTGCGTTAACATTTTGATTATGTGATTATCTTAATTGCTGTAAAATTTTATTATCCTAATTAAAGTGAAAAGGATGCTGATGTCTTTCATGACGAAATTCTTAAAATGAAGGGATGTTAAAGCGCAACATGATGTCTGTACTAAAGTGAAGGGGATGGTGACGCACACCACAACAAAGTTTGTATTAAAGTAAGGGATGACGAGCATGATGATGAACGATGTACCGAAATGAAGTGGATATTAACGCGCACAACAATATATTTACTAAAGTGAAGGGGATGTTGACGTACAACACAACAAAGTTTGCATCAAAGTAAGGCGATGTGTACGCATACCACAACGAAGTTTGTCTTAAAGCATGACGCACATGATGATGAAATAGGTACCGAAATGAAGGGGATGTTGAGGCCTACTGCGATGATATTTGTACTGAACTGAAGGACATGTTGAAGTACAGCACAACAAAGTTTGCACTAAAGTAAGGGGGATTCTGACACACGAGACGGTGAAATCTGTACCGAAGAGAAGAGGATGTTGACGCACAGCACAGCAAAGTTTATATTGCTGTGCTGTGCTCGCGCACCACGATATTATTTTTACTAAAGTGAAGGTGATGTTGACGCACAGCACAGCAAAGTTTATATTGCTGTGCTGTGCTCGCGCACCACGATATTATTTTTACTAAAGTGAAGGGGATGTTGACGCACACCATATCAAAGTTTGCATTAAAGTGAGGTGGATATTGGCGCACATGACGATAAAATTTGTACCGAAATGAAGAGTACGTTGAAGCACGCTACTATGACATTTGCATTAAAGTGAAGGGGATGTTGATGTACATGGCAATGAAATTTGTATCAAAATGAAGGAGATTTTGATGCTCACCATTAACAAATACTACTACAGTACAGTAGATTCCGATTGATCGGGACGCATACAGAGGCTGTCCTAATTATGCGAAGCTTAATCCCAAAGGGCTAATTTGGGATTTTTTCAAGAATTGCTCCAAATAAACGACTGTCCCGATTAACCGATGTCCCATTTAACCGGAATCTACTGTGTACTTTATCTTTTATTCCAACAAAAATAAATACTATTTCATCTTTTTTTGTACTTCCATTAATATTTTGCTTACTCCTGGGAATAGGAAATGGGATCTTTTAATGCAGTACAACCTATCATCTTCCAGTGTAAAACTGGAAGAATGTGGGAAATTATTTTGGAAAACAGTTGATACACGATCAAGAGACAGAAGCGGGAAGATTTGCGGTAAACAAAAGTTAGGAAGAAAGAATTCTGTCGAAAACATATAGAGACACGTCCGTTAGTAATTGCTTATAGAGAATTTACAGTTATAGCAAAGGAACTGCCATTTTCCTTGAGTTCGGTAGAAAACTGCATGGTAGGTTATTTATTTATAAGACGAAGTCAAAATTCTCTGGTACATAATTACGAAGTGTTGAATATCCTTCGCTGTGCTGCCTGAAACGGCAAAGAAGAGAAAGAGGAACGTATGAAAAATAAAGCAAGAAAAAGAAGACTCTAAAGGCGGCCACGTTGTGAGTGACACTTACGTGTCATTCACACAAGTTTGAATGGCACGTTTGAGTGTCACGCCAGAAAATGGGGGAGTTTTGCGCCTGAGGCGGCATGTAGCGTGGAGTGAATCTGGAGTGAATCTCTTCAACGCCTACCTCAAATCCTCTTCACTCCACGCTACATGCTGCCTCAGGCACAAAATTCCCTCATTTTCTGGCGTGACACTCAAACGTGACATTCAAACGTATGTGCCTGTGGCCGCCTTAACACCTGTAATTGCTTTCAACACAAGGGGTTTTTACTGGGCTGTGGTGGGAATGAAGCAGTTAAGGGATGGCCGTAACAGCTGAAAAAGCACTTAGCACTTGTAATGTTCCTCAATGCTTACACATGTATAGGTAGCTTAAGGAACACTACGTCAAGTTTGCTCTTCTTAAGTCATTAACTTTAAGTGAAACAGGAGTTATTTAAATAAAGTACAAGAAAAATTATTTACAGTTCATCCTTTATTCAGCCAAAACTCAATAATCACTTTGCAAATGCAGAACTTCTAGACAACAGCAATATAGTCCCGTAATCTTATTAACGGGAGTTAGTAAGCACAATAGTAGAATAACGATACTCTGTCAAGAAATGTATATATTAACAATACAGAATACCGCTTATATGCAGCTTAAAACAGTTTCCATGACTGCCACACCACCACTTTTGCTGCTAGTTTAATACATTGCACATCATACCATATATACAACGATCTTGTTTCTCAACCATGCTCACGTCATTCACTCTTGATTTCAAGACTTTGCCAGATAACGTTCATTCAGTGAAAAAATACAGCGTTAAGGTTGAAACGCTGAAGGAGAGCAAATTCAAAATTTACCCAGCGAAAGACAACTAACAAGTTAATAAAATCATGCAATGCATTGATTATGATACGCTTTCCAACATACCAGAAATCATTACTCAAGTTACAAGGATAATGGCTGTGGAATAAATCTCGCTCCTGTGCACTGACCTTTGCCCCATTTCAATGATATTCAACAGAATTGGTTCAGTATACCTCCGAAACAACATACTAAAGTTTTTTCGCAATAGAAGTATTTTTAGTCAAGTTACGAGGATAATGGCTGTGGAATAAATCTCGCTCCTGTGCCCTGAGCTTTGACCCCATTTGGATGATATTAAACAGAACCGGTTCAGTACATTTCCGAAACAACATGATGAAGTTTTGTCGCAATCGAAGCATTTTTAAGTGAGTTATGACGCATAAGGCCGATGGAATGGATCATCTCTTATGTCCTGACCTTTCACCCCATTTCGCCCATTTTCGACAATGTTCCATCCCAGGTTTCCCCCTACCACCTACTAAAATTTCATCGAAATCGAACCATTTTTAGGCGAGTTTTCGTGTGGACGGACAGACAGACGGACAAGCTGGAGGATAAACGTTTCTTCAACCTACGGTTGGAAAGCGTAAAAAAAAAACGAAGGTTAAATTATAGTATACGTCATGCACTCAGTATGAAGAGATGGCTGTTGAGGAAGCAGATTCTGAACTCGTTCAAACGTGTTACAAAGTTATGCAGAACGAACTAAACGACGGAGCAACTTTCCAAGACCTTAACACCGCCGACGATAACATTATTGTAAGTACGTTTCTTGGAGATGCTGATATCAGCCAGATCCAACAGAAGGGGACTGATATTTTGAGCTCTGACACTGAGCAAGAGGATGCAACTAGAGAACCGAAATTATCGGCTGCATCTGCAATATCTTTATTGAACACCGTAGCAAGATTTTTGATGTCACACGAGGTGCACACTTTTAGTGCAGCAGGAGAACGATTCTATAGAAAAATCATAATGTCCTGTGTTGCAAAGAAGAAGCAAATTTCTTTAGATTCGTAGATATTAAAAAAAGTAAGAGTCAAAAGGGACTTTTTCTGTCTGTATGAACCGCGTACATATAAAATATATGCATGTACTGTTTTTATGTACATATTATGCAGTACTGTTGCATTTAATCAATAGCTTCTTTATAACGAAGTTTGCATCAAGTCCCTTGGACTTCGTTACGAAAGGAGCGCTTTTGTAGAACAAACATTTTCGCAGGCAGACGGTTAAAATAAATGCTTAAATTACTTTAGACGGTTAAAATAAATGCTTAAATAATTTTCTTTAAACAGTTTCTGATCTTAAAGCTACACATTTTATCTCTCGATGAATGTTGGTTTGGCAACATGACGTTAAGTCAAAGGTGAATAACGTATGTTAGCGAGACTGATAAGGGTGATGTCTACAAGGGCTCTCATTAGAAGTCGGCTAGAGCGTAAGATCGTTGTAATTACTTTGGAGAGATATAGATGTTAAGAGCGCATAGAGTACTATGAAAACACAAGTTTGTCCGTGACTGAGTTCAAACTCGCGCCACCTTACTCCGGAGTAAGTTACTCTCCCAACTAAGTTACACGGGCGGAATGTATTGCTGCAGAAATATCGTCTTGACACGTGCTTTACCTTTGTAGTACGTCACACTACTTTCATGTTATGCGGTTAGTGTTTGATCTTATATAATTTGATTCATTCTTTCACGTTGAATATTACGCTCGTTTGATCACTGAAGTCAAATTGTTGACGGGTCGTAAGACTTGAAGAGTATTCTTGTTATGCTATTAATCTGCTGCATTCAGATGTCGAAGTACAGAAGATTCTGGTTAATTGAGACACATCGGACTAGAACACTTTGGCCCAATTTAGCGGCTGCCCCAAGTATGCGAAACCTTATCCCAAAGAGCTCATTTCGGATGTTCTTTAAGACTTGTCTCGAATAAACGGCTGTCCCGATTAACCGATGGCCCAGTTAACCGGAATCTACTGTACTAGATGATTTGGTGATGCTGCGGCTACAATTTAAAGTGACTGGAGTGGACCAAATAAACAAGTTAATTACTGTCAGTACGAGACTATTTATATACCTGGCCGTTAGAGCTATTTAGTGTCTAATTAACAGCTTGAGTTGCTTTATTTAAGCTATCTGGGGCATGAAGCTTTAGAGTGAAGTCAGGTTCTGCCGTAGCATTACGCTTAAATCAGGAAGTGCTTTACAAAGAAGTAATGTTGGGTTTTTTGTGTAACATAAGTAATTAACAGATCTTCACCAGTAAAACCAAAAACATTACAACACGCAATACACTGGTATTGCAGAATGTTACCCAACACACACGTACTTAGACTTCACCGGAGTTAAAACCGGTACTGTAGAATGTCTACACTTCATTTTGTCAAACCTGGCTTTTGGTAACCCTGACAGTGAATCAGAAAAAATACATCAAACAGAAGTCATCGCTCTTTCCACGTTTGAAACAACTCATGCTATGAAAAATACAGTCTACGTCAAATGTGATAGAAATGGTATTTAGTAAAAGAGTAACAGAGAGAGATGCAAAGTTTTTTGCAGATGAACGGCGTGTTGTAACTATATGGTGGAGATTTCTATGTTTACATATGCAATTGCTACTAAGAGTCACTTGATGAATTACGACCTGAGAATAGTCAGCTAAAATGTAATAATGACTGAAACTTCCTGTGAAGGACCGTGGCAAGCTTTTCTTATCTGGGAGGGCGAGACTTGAAATTACGTTCCTTCGAGTTCAAAATTACGATCCTTCGAGTTCCACTCAAATAATACGCGGCTTTTACTTTCTCACACACCCCCGTTATAGAAAAGTACACTGTCGGAAAGTGAAAAAAGAACCCTCAGAAAGAATGCCGGTAGGAACGTCATATAATATGTTAATTGTTAAGGGTAGCAGAAACTGTGATCCAAGTTGGAATGTCATTGGATGAAATAATGACGTCACTGCGGTCGACAACATGCAAATGTACGCAGCGCGTATTTAAGGACTAGAGCGTGCAGAACGTAGTCGTGGAGCCGCGGATGGCTTAGTGGTTAGCGAGTCAGACTATCGATGCAAGGTCCTCAGGTTCGAGCCTGGGCTGATCTTTCAGAGATGGTGGGATTTACTAACAATCGCTGAATATCCGCCGTGCATCGGACGAGCACGTTAAGTGACGGCCCCCAGGCTGGACCCACTGTTTAAATGGGCATCCTTTCCTATGCACCCCCCCCTGAAATTCTCTCACCCCTCTGTGTGCAACATCGTACTTGT
Source organism: Macrothele yani (assembly GCA_039090855.1). Lineage (NCBI taxonomy): Eukaryota > Metazoa > Arthropoda > Arachnida > Araneae > Macrothelidae > Macrothele > Macrothele yani. The sequence goes on from CM076992.1 coordinate 12,892,673, forward strand.
ACGGTGGCGCCATCTACTGTACTCTAATCTCACTACAAACTGTTCTGTCAAAGTCGCTAGACTTGCTCTCATTCCTTCCGTTTCTGTTTCCTGCCCAAAAGGCGATCTCGCTGTAGGTAGCTGGGACCTAAACTCTACTCACTGTGGACGGAAGTCCTACAAGAAAATGACAAATACTGTATGTTCGAACGAAGTCGTGTTGTTCAGTGCCCGTTGAAGAAGCTACAACAGTGCATCACTTCACACGTGTGATCACTTTCCTTTCTTAACAAGTTGCCGCTACGACATAAATCTCATAGATGCAGCTGCAATTTTTAATGGTGTTCTTTTTCATTCTCCGGCAGTGTATTATGATCGTTTAAAACTCGCACTTCAGGTTTTTGACATAATTTCATTAAAAATGCAAAACCTAGGTAAATACCCAAGAACCACAGGTTGCAAATACCAAGTAAAACGTAAACGTTGCGTGAGCTCCGTGACGTATATTCTAAAATAACTTTCATTTTCAGTTCCTTTTCCTATGTAAATTTGAGTTTGTTCTTCTTTACACTCTCCAAACTTGACGTGATATCTTCTCTCTCACAATAATGAGGTTGGCAGCACAATTGAGGTCAGAGTGAGTGACGTATGAATGTGATAAGAATGATATATAAAAAGGACGATACAACAGTTTCCTAGTGTATGTGTGTGTGTGTGGAGATGTTCGATCGCTTTTAAGATAAATGTGAAATTAACAACTTGTAGTGCCATATTGTGGAGTTCTTCAAATATTACTGGACCAATAAAAGGTTATCGTAAGTTTGACTTCTGAATATGTTTCGCATGGCCGTAAAAGCTTAATTAGGAACTATTGCATCGTATTCTCATTTAGCTTAACATTTCCTTGGTTATGGTTTTAGACATAGCGTAACACCAATCTCGCACACGAAAAAGGGTTACTTTATAGCGCCTACAACACAACACTCCACAGACATGCAGAATGAAAAACAAACCATCGCAGAACGAATGAGCATCGGATAGTGAACGTAACAATAGGAAGAAGCTTTAGGGGTAGGGCTTGGAAAAATTCCGTCGAAAGTTAAACGCTCAGAGAACTTTCTGCGACAGAGCACGAATGATTAATTCTCTTCGTGGTTATGAGATGTTTACACCTCATAGTGTATGTTGCTCTGTACCCTGGTTAACTACATGGAATACTGTATGAGACTAAGTAAAGTCTTTAAAAAGAAAATACTGAAGGGTAAACTTTCTGTTTCAGTTACAATTTCTATGTTTATTCCCTAGAGCATGAATTTACGCCCCTGGAATGATCCTACTGGGAGGGCTACCGTCCTCCCTGCCCTTCCGGTAGCTATGGCCCTGTTCCTGTGCGTTTCCACTTCGTGTACAATGAACGATCAGTTAAAGTTACGTCAGTGATGATTCCTCTGATCACGGCCGTTTATTCACAAAGTTATTTGTAGTGCGATTTATGTCCAACGAATTAGCTAAGAGGACACAAATTAATCAACAACACTTAGCATATTAAATCACTACAAGATGATGATAGTGATAAAAGTTAGCATATATAGTGAACAAACGGAACATGTTATAAAATTCCAAGAAGATAAAAATTCATTTGTAAATTTATGACTCTCGTCCTGAAACATCTAACACATAGATAATAGGAATAATAATACGTGATTTCGGTGGTAAACTTTTTTTTTAGAATCATGTGGAGCGTTATATAAAATTCAAAGAAAATGATTATTTTTTACAGATTTAAGATTCTTGTGATGGTACACCTTGTGACATACACTGTTAAAAATTGTGTGGTATATGCACCAAAGACTGACGCTAAACCAGCTGCACAACTTTCTTAGAAAAAATACACCATTCTGTGGTGCAAAATAAACCCAACATGGCGAAACCTTGTACGATAACGGGGTTAAAAGATGAACCACGCTGTTGGGTTTTGTTCGCAAAACACGATGATGTATCTTTTCTCAGAAAGTGTTGCAGCTGATGTAGCACCACTTTTTGGTGCAACCTACCACAAAATTTTTAACAGTGTACCACTGAGGTGACGGACGCACTTATCAAAGAGGTATGCTGCAGCGATAAGACTTTGCCGGCGTAGTTCAATCGGTAAAATGTTCGACTCTGGAGGAGGAAGATGTGGTTTCGGATAACCTAGTACAATGATATGCAGGGCCGGCTTTAGGCCAATGAGAGAGGCGCTGACGTACCCAGCACATTTTTTTTTCTTTCTGGGGGCGTGCTAATGAACATTTTCCTTTTATTGTGAAATAGTAGAGTATATGTAAAAAAGAAAAAAGTACCCTGCGAATATTGTAATTGAAAACAACCGAAGGTCTCGCTTTCACTGGAACAATCCGAATTATCACAATTCAGTATTTTTACAATTAAGCTCAAATCGGGGTGCCCCGGTGGCGTAGTGGTCTAAGCTATGGCTTCGGATCATTTGTCTGAGGTGGGTACGGGTTCGAATCCCGGTGAGGCATGGATGTTGTGTTTCTCTTACGGCACTGGCTTTCTCCCTCCCTTGGAATCAGTGGCCCTAAATTAGCTTATAGCCCATTGAGCTGCTCAAGGTGGTAGTTAAACCCCCAATAAAAGAAAAACAGGGCGTTGTTTTTGCAGTTGGCTTTGGGATCAGCGGGCACGACTATGAATTTATATTGTACATCTATCATATGTGGCTGCAAAATCGCACAATCCAGCGCAAAAAGGAAATGTGGGGAGGGGGCGTGAACAAATATTGTTGCACCGGACGCCATAAACGCTAAAGTTGGCTCTGTTCATATGCCACTATATTAAACTGATACATTCATTGTTTAATTAGTACAGTCATTTTGCTGAGTTTTATCTTTCTTTGTAATTGCCAACTTCGTTTTTGATAAATTAGAGGAGGGATTTTATCTTTTCAGAAGATCACATTATTCCTTAAAAAAAAATCCGTTAACCAGAAGAAATTCAGCAAGAGTAACTATTTAATTTCTAAGTAGAAATTATATGATTAATGGCACTTCGAAAAAAACGGCAAAATTGCAAGGAATATGACTCTTGGAAATAAAACGTTTTATCATTCTTTTCAAACACACTCATGCTGGGTTTTATTGGTTTCCCTAGATATAGATCACTTTGTCTTTTTATTTTTTCCCTTCTCCTCCGCCCATTCTTTCTCTCTCTCTCCCTATCTCTTGCTCCGTTTTCTTTAGCAACCTGTCGTAAAACATTCACAGTTTCAGACAGTAGGTTCAGAACAGACGGGCAGAAATGAGAATTAACATAATGTTTATCGTTAGTTAATAGCAAAGCCGACTTTAATGTTCTCTAGAGTTCGCTAAAAAGAAAGTTTACTGCTCTGGGTATCATTGTGTCAACCCATTTACGTCGAACAAGCAATTAAATCGGAAACCAGTTTTATCAGGAGGAACATAAATTCTTTTTAATTCTTCGAAAGTAGGTTGATAAACATTTTCAAATCTGTATGCCCTCCATTAAGCTCGGCTGCAGCACAAGTTACACTCATCATGTCTTGATACTGTTCGGAAAAAAAAAAAAAAAAAAAAGACATTTGATGACCGGAAAATTTGGCTCAACCGTAAATAGTCTACAATTTGCAGTCCTATGATTATTTAGCTATTACGTTCGTAGGCTGCGTCGGGAAATAAGTTCAAAATGCAATATGATCCAATTAAAGTTATCCGTAGTTGGAACTGTTCGATCTGTTTCAAATCGGCATCAGCACTTGTACAAAGGAAACGGTCAGCTAATTTAAGTACGTTTTGCCGAATCCTCCCCCCCCTTTTTTTTTTTTTAAATCTAGTTTATAGTATGCGTAACGGTTATGCTTTCTGAAGTTATGTTTTAGGCTATGTGAATACATGAACGCTTGGGGAAATCAATCAAAGATTAAACACTAAGGAAAACGTTCTTTTGGGTAATGGTATTAAAAATTTGATTTATGTGAGAAAATGTAGGTCAAAATAGCTTAAAATATTTATTAGTTAAAAGACACAAAAATAATCGTCAGATAATCTAACAAAGCTTCAATCAGAAAAGAACTCCACTCATGGCGTATCTTGGAATATCTCGGACGATTGGTCAGACGCCCGCGCCTCAAACCACTCAACCACCGGGACGGCTGTTCAGGGTTCATTACATTCATTCAGCCTGACCGTCTCCCATGTTCCCTCCGAGTTAGGTTTCTTGACTATTTCCATCTCATTAATTTCGCATGCACTAATGCATCTTCTATCTTAGTTTGGTGCATTACACTGGTATTTACTTTATTATCTTTCAAACACATATGTTAACACAATTTCTTACATGTTTAAACACTACTTAAAAGTGTATAGAGAAACAATATGAAAAAAAACTCAGGTTTTGTAAGGAACATTAAAGAATTAGACTGAAGGTGTATAAAAAAAGTGCACAAGGTGAAATATGCAAAAAGGGGTTCAGATGATATATAGCAATCCCAAAGAGTTGAGAGAACCTGTACACTTGGCAGAAGGTAATCCCGGTGACGATATATCAATAAATATAGGGGAAATAACCTAGCTGCTGTTTTTTAATTGAGGATTGATCGGAAACTATAAAACCTGTATCGAATTATAAAACCTACAGTATCCGTGATGTATATTTTAAAAAGAAGAATAACACGATTTTTATTCGGAATTTTTTTTTAATTTAATTTATGAAATGTTTCAGGAAAAACCTTAAGCAATGATCATGGGTAAAGGCAGAGACGTGAATTTGACCGCGGCCAGATAGTAGATGCGAGGAAGGCCTGTTTTACAATCATCCCAACTACTGAACGTTTGGGATTCCCACGACAGACCACCGTACACGCATACCAAGACTAAACTGTAAAAAATTTTCTAAAATTCTCGAGCCGCTTTCCGTGATTCCTTTCGTAAATTAACGAAACATATTTCTGATACAACCTTTTCCGTGAAATGACGGAAAGAAACCTGAATTTCACGGATTTCTTGTTCGTCAGGAAAATTCTGAAATTTCAAAAACCTTTCCGCAATTCCTTTCTTATATTGACGGTATAAATTTCCGTTTTTACGACGCGTTAACGGAAAATTCTGAATTTTCAGAAACTTTTCGGCAATTCCTTTCGTACATTAACGGAAATACTCCGTTCTCACTTTTTCCGTATCCTTATGACGAAAACATTCCGGTAATAGGAGAGACTCGTGGGAATACCCGAGGCTTAAATGTTAAATTTCAATCATCTTCCAAAGGAACATTTTTCAAGTTCTGTACCGAGATCGGATACTGTGGATAGCATACCGCATGAGTTTTGGTTATTATGGCATAGGGTATTTCTTCTCTTCTCTCTTATTTTGTGCAACATCTATTGTATATTGTATTACCGTAAGTAACAGGGTACTTAAATTATTGTACAGGTCATTGTACGATGTCTGTGTATCAGACTGGGGAATCTTTAAGACAAAAGCTATCAAGAGTAAATTTTCTATTTAGAAGTTTTGTGAAATAATACTATTATTGGCATATTTTCACTGTATTCCATGTAACCACTTCCTTCAGAAAACTTGAAAGTTTTCACCGTCCTGGAACGGGGATCGAACCTGTACTACCCGCTTTCTGGTCGAGTATGCTAGTCATTACACTATCCAGGACAAGGAAATATAAAGAAGTAAATTTCTCCGTCATTTTTATCCACGCCGGAGCTCGAAACCGGGTCACCTCACTCCGGAATAAGTCCCTCTACCAATTGAGCTACGCGGACGTTCGTTCTGACTGCTATCTGCCTTTATGTCGTGTGCGTCCTGCTGGGCAGGCACGTCACATCTCCCCCCCCCCAGAAGGAGGACCGGGGGCATGGCCCACGGGTCAGCCGTGACCATGAATCGTTGCAGGCAGCCATCCGCTGTAGAACGTGCACCTGAGAACTCCAAGTCAATCTGGTGTGTAGAATGCAACGTCACACACATTTATTTTTCGAAGCGCTGGAGAAGGGATTCTCTTATTTTTCCTCTCTCGCGGTGTGGAAAGAACATCACACACCATTGCGAGATTTTGAACGGCCGGGTCATCCAGAAAGTTCGAGCGCCATTATAACGAAGTAAATTTCTCCGTCATTTTTATCCACGCCGGGGGCTCGAACCCGGGTTACCTCACTCCGGAATAATCACTCTACCAATTGAGCTACGCGGACGTTCGTTCTGACTGCTATCTGCCTTTATATCGTGTGCGTCCTGCTGGGCAGGCACGTCACAGAAATTCCAACCAACTGAACATACATATATGAAAACTTTCAGATTTGCGCTAGTCGACGCTATTCCTGTCCCATCGTAGAGTCTCACGATATTTTATAAAATAGTATATTTCACCATTTCTTAAAGATAGTTGAAAGTTATTGTCAGTTAACAAGTTAACAGTGATCGTTGTACAGTGTGCACATGCATTTAGTTTTCTCATAATGGATAGAACATGTCGCAAATCTGTAAATCCATCGGACAATTTTTGTTACATCTGTGGATAGTTCACAGTGAAAAAACAGTGTCGGTCTTCAACAACCAATGTTAAACAAGCTTAGAATTATTATTCTGAGTGTCATGTTGGGGACCAACACAAAAAATGGGTTCGCCACCTATCCTGCGTAACACGCCACTCAAATTTGATTAAGTGGATGAATGGAAACAAACCACAGTGGATGCGTTTTGCTGTTCCGATGGTCTGGCGTGAGCTGACTAGCCATGCAGAGGACTGTTATTTTTGTATGACTATATACAATCGAAAAATTGTCAAAGAAAACAAAATGTAAAGTGGAATAATTTACTGTTCCGTCTGCCATACGTCCTATATACCACACGGATTTGAACTGCCCTTTCCTGAAACACTTTCGCAATTGGAAGAATCGGCCCTTCCAAAAGAGGAAAATGGAGGTGTGAGAACACAAATTTGTTCGTTACACGGATCCAAGTCGAGCCCCCTCACTCGGGAGTAAGTTGTTCTCCCAGCTAAGCTACACGAACGGAATGAACAGCTGCAGATTTGTCGTCTTGACACGTGATTCACCTCTGTACTACGTCACAGAGGAGAGACTGAACCATCAATGCCCTTTGATCTATTCTACAGTTCTGGACATAACACAACACCGCATCTGATTCAGCAAAGGGAACTAAACGATTCAGAGACCTTAACCTTAATAAACATCAAGCCGAACCTTTTAGGGTCTAGCCTGCAGCGGGGGAACTTACTGGCACCAAGCACTAGAAATTCATTGTATAGAAAGAGGCATCAACAATTTTCAGGTATTCTACAATGTAAAATTCCATGTGTGTCTGTACAAATATTAACGGATTAATGGCCGATCTTGGTTCCGAGTATACCCCTCAGGGATAGAGGCTTTTCATTGAGTCCTCAAAGCGAGTCTGAAGGCAGTGTTGCTACACATCGGCAACACTAAACCATCAATACCAGTGGTACATTCAGTGGACGTGACAGAAACTTATACGAGAGTATGTCGCGCTGCTGCTAAGAGCAATCCAATACAATAAGTACGGCTGGAAAGTGTGTGGAGATTTGAAAATCAACGCCTCGCTGCTTGGACTTCAGGGTGAATTTACGAAATACTGTTGCTTTGTTGTCTATGTGACAGTACAGCAACCGACAAATACTGTGAAAGACTGGCCTTACAGAGAGAATTACGTCCCGGGAAAACATAATGTTAAATACGCCTCTATGTTACACTGAAACAAGATATTGCTTTCCCCTTTACATATTAACTTAGGTTTGATGAAAAACTTCGCGAAGGCTTTGGACAAGAGTGGAAAAGGTTTCACATACGTCAGGGGTCGTTTCCCAAGAGTAACTGTACAATTAATTATCTTCGTATTTTATTTCATCAATGATTTATTTCGAAAATTAGAAGATATCGCTCATTCATGAATGTTCCTATCGTACAAAAGTAGTACGTGTTACGCATTTTTCACAGACAGTTTTGTAATCAGTAGGGTCGATTTAGTAAAAAACACCCAAAGTGACTCATGTGGCAGAAAAGAAGTTAAAATTTTGTTGACTAGTGTTATTGTGACAGGCGTCTGACTCCTATCGATTAAAAGCAGGAATATTACTAAATAAGCAAAACTAAATATTTTAATCCGATTAAATTACATAAGAACATTTTTCTTCACAATTTCATCGTTTTAATGCAAGTTTATATGAAGAATCTGCGAAATCTGTGATGAAAAATGGTATATAGGGTGGTAGAAATATTCTTCTCATAATACGTAGAAAATGCGTCATGATAATTAACACAGCAGCCAGACATCTCTGAATAGACGGTATTTACTGTTCTTCACGTAATATCAATCACATCAGAAAACTTGAAAATTTTACCACCTTTCCCGCTCCATGGCGATGAAATTTTCAAGTTTTCTGAAGTGATTGATATTACGTGAAAAACAGTAAATACAGTGAATTCAGAGATTTCTGATTTCTGTGTTCATTATCATGACGATTATACACTGCCGGACAATTGCTAAGGACGGATGACAATAGCAACGATAGCAACCATAAAATGGAAGGCAGGAAAATGTGGAAATTAGCATAAGTGCGGGATACAGTAAGACGTGTTGTGCGTATGCAAATTTTGCATTGCCGAACTTGTTCGTGACATCATAGCGCTGATAAGAGATACAAAGGATTTGACGCGTATTGAATGTTGTTGTTCAAACGCAAAGTTGAAAGGGAAAGAATCAATTGACGAACTTGCAATTTTCAGTATGTCTTCCCGACATCACCTAGATGATTTTACGCGTATCCGTATTATTGGCAAGATTGAAGAAGGGCGAAAAATAACAGATGTTGCCAGGGAGTTCGACGTCAGCCACAGTGTTGTTTCACGGCTTTGGAAATCATTTCAAACAAATGGAGAGTGTAGCAAACGTTACGGGGAAGGTAGTGTTCGCAATACGACACCTGCAGAAGATCGGTACATAGTACTATCAACAAAAAGACACCGGCGCAGCACAGCTAGTGAGGTAGCAAATCAGTTTATGGCTGCTACTGGCAAGCGGATCTCCCGAAAAACTGTCGCCAGACGTTCGCATGAAGGAGGACTATACGCCCGCCGTCCTGTTGTGTGCATCCCATTGTCCAGACTCACCGTACCGCCCGTTTGCAATGGTGCCATCAACATCGCAATTGGACTAATAACGACTGCTCTGCTGCCCTCTTCTCAGATGAGAGTAGATACAGTCCATCGTCTGATTGTCGACGACAACTGATCTGGCGTGATAGTGGAACTGCATATTGTTCAGCAAACATACAGGAAAGGGACCGATATCCGACAAGTAGTGTCATGGTATGGGCTGGCATCATGATCAATGACCGTACGTCCCTCTATGTGCTTCCAACTGGGACTATGACTGGCCAACGATACATTAATGATGTTCTGCTACCTCATGTTCGCATGTTCCGTGGTGCTGTCGGTGATAGATTCATTTTCATGGACGACAACGCAACATGTCATCGAACAGTCTCTGTCCAGGAGTGTCTTGAGAGCGAGGATATTCAACGCCTCGTATGGCCAGCACGTTCTCCAGACCTGAATCCCATTGAAAATGTGTGGGATGCTTTGGGGAGGAGTCTTGCTGGTTGCCAATGCCCTCCAATAAACAAGGACACCCTCATCCGTGCACTGACAGAGGAATGGGATAAATTACCCCAACAGCTGCTTGATAATGTTGTGCAAAGCATGACACGACGTGTGGAATCTTGCATCGCCCTCCATGGTGGCCATATCCCGTATTGACATCTTACGCCGGAACGCCTGCGGACGGTAATTGCATTTTTTTCACGTTTACGTATTCTGCACAAAATGGCCTGTTTGTCCCTTGAACACGTTCCAAAGCCTTCTGGATTTCAGAGCACGATAAATTGTCTTTCTTGTAATGTCCCGGCATTCTGACATTATTTTATTTCACTTGGCATCCAACCACACATACTTTTTTATGCGCTATATAGCCGTTTATGACCCGTCCTTAGCAATTGTCCAGCAGTGTAAATGGTTTTATATTTAAACATTTAATCATTAATCCGGAAAATTGCTTTTGAATAATTGGTAAAGAAATTCCATTGTATTAGCGACTCTGAATAATATCTGTTTCACTTACTCGAGATCTTGTTCAGATTGTACTCCCTAATTTAAAATCATTTGGTTGGTGTGCGTTCTAAGCAAACTGAAATTGTTCAGAATAATTTCCTCAGGTATCTGTATTCCAAGAATTACTTTATAAGTGCTAAAGAACCGCTTCTTCTCTCTCTCTCTTATTTTTTTTTATTTTTTCTTATATTTTTTTTAGAAAAGGACTTGGTGTGACTGAACTTCCCTGGAGGACAAAAATTATTTTCCGATGAGTAGTAAGACTTTTACAGATGCGTTTATTTAATGTATCAGTTATGGATTCACAACTTCTTAAAAATTGTGCAGTTTTTATTGTTCATATAATTGATGTACTTTATATTTTTTATATTCTGATAAATAAGCATTTTAACGTTCTAAAATAAACAAAATTCATGTAAATCCTGTTTTGTACAATTTCCGTTTTCCTTTTTAGTCACTCGTGTGAGTGAGTACAACACATTGTGAATGCACATGCAATTGTGTGTAGTAAAACATTGTGACATGATTGCAAAACGAACTTGTGTGACGTACTATAAAGAAGAATCACGTGTCAGTCAAGACGACCAATCTACAGCGGTATATTCCGTCCGTGTAGCTAAGTTGGGAGAGCAACTTACTCCGGAGTGAGGGGGCGTGGTTTCGATATTCGTCACGGACAAATTTGTGTTTTCACACTTCTTACAACCTTCAAGTTGATGATAAGCGTTCCTTCTGGGGAATTTACTTGACGGATTTCCTGTGATGAATTAAACGTCTTAAAATTGAAGTCTCTAGCGTCCTAAAAAAGAATATGGGGCGCAAAAAATTCCGTGATAATGAGTTTAATTTTCAAAAGGTTCATTTCAATCGAACTGGTTTAACAGAATTTTCAACCAAATTATGTCCAAGAAATGTAAAACTGAATAAAATTCTTTACGCAGAAACGTTTGAAAGACATTATTTCACCGTGATAACGAATTTATCAAAAACTTATGATTCACACATTCCTGAAAAGTAAATAAATTTCATTAGGCCTTGCTTGTTTTGGTTTTGGTTTTTCTTAGTTATGTGAATAGTAAATAAATCTACTGTAGAACAAAAGATCATTACTGCCAAGAAAAAAAAGTTGTTATTCACGCATATTTGAAAACTAAGCAAATTCCGCAGGGGTATGTTCCAGTTCGCGTTTTCGGTAAACATTATTAAGCAATCTACATGACAGTGTTTTCCAAGCATTCTGAATCATCAAGCCTTTTGGTCTTCCTTTTTCTTCATTTGAGCCGTTTCTTTAAATGAAAAATAAACATCTGCATGTTCACTGTTGAGAAATTAAGTTACTCAATTTCTGGCATAAGTAATATCAGTTTGTAGGCATGTGATTTAATACACCGTTTCTCAGAAAACTAAAATAAATTCTCCATGAATGAGATGTTTTTCAACAGATATCCATTGCCTTTAAAACTTTTTGAGTGGCTTTTAAACAATTTTGACATCATGTGGACTTCGTCTGTCATGAAGAAACGTAGTTAACTGTTGTTACTTCTTTTTTACGTATGCATATATTTACTGCATAGAGAGACGCTCCGAATTTACCGTCTTCCGTAAAAAATATAGAGATTGTCTACTATGAGGTACAATTTAGAAAAAATTATCGAACCCATTTGAATTTGAATTTCTTGCATTTCAGCTGATATCAAGTAAGTAATTCAGAGGGTCCAGCGACGACCCGTCCGAAAGAAAAGGATTATAACTGAGAGATCTAAAAATAGAAATTCGAGCTTGTAGAAATCGAGATCTAAAAACAGAAATTCGAGCTTGTGGAAATTGAGATCTAAAAATAGAAACTCGAGCCTGTGGAAATTGAGATCTAAAAATAGAAATTCGAGCTTGTGGAAATCGAGATCTAAAAACAGAAATTCGAGCTTATGGAAATAGAGATCTAAAAATAGAAATTCGAGCCTGTGGAAATTGAGATCTAAAAATAGAAATTCGAGCCTGTCGAAATTAAAATCTAAAACTCGAAATACGAGCTTAGGAAAATTGAAATTTGAGCTTGTGGAATTAAGCGAATGAAAAGAAATTAAAAAAAAAATTGCGTTTTCAGGGGACATTTTTGTAAATTCGTTTTCTTTCAAGAAACGTTAGGAAAAAATGTCCAAAAACCCAAAACGATTAGGAATCATAAAAATACTTTCCAGAAATGTGAGACTGAAGCTGTGAAAATTTAGCGTAAAACTTCGTTTGTTTTCGAAGTTTAACGAACCATATGAGCAAGGAATGCATATATACTAAGTTTCTAGAACCAGGCGATTAAAACCACATCATCCACATATTTCCTAACATTTCATTCAGCAGCATGAACTACCTCAGCACCGGTCTCTTTGCATTCCCACAACAACACGTTCTCAAAAATGATCGTTGTAACCATAGTTTCAAGTAACGATTTCTCGTTTATTCAAACGGTTGCTTAAGTGAAGGAGATTGGCTTTACAAATTACATATAACAGGTTGGGGATAATCAAATCCCCGAAATGAGCGTGCCACCTGCAAACCCTCATTAAATCTGGAAACACCTATCTGCCTAGTTAAAGCAGTTCCCTTCTGCATCGACACACTTCTGCCAACGAGTTACGAGGCAGTGGATCCTACGACGATAGAACTCTAGAGTCTGTTACCCAAGGACGGTGGCAAAGGATTACACGCTGCTTGGACGTTTGGGAAGGACTTCTTCCCCAGGAATTTGTGCAGATGCAGCAAAGAAGTGATGATTCGTGGGAACAAGGTCTGGGTAATATACAGGGTGCGATAGTGTTTCGTAATGAATTTGTGGGACGCTACTTTAGAAGACATGTGGGCGAGCATTGTCGTACAACAGGAGGACCCCGAGTCTGTTGGCCAAAACTGTCAGCTTGGTACGGAGCTTTTTGTGCATCTGCTGCATTTCAGCAAAATAGCTGTCCGATTTGATGGTCTTACATAGCTCCAGAAATGTATGATGGATCAAGCCACCGTATGAGAACCTATACTTTCCGCGAGTACAGGGTTGGTTTTTGACGGTGTGTGACGTACCTGCTCCGCAGGACGCACATGACATAAAGTCAAATAGCAGCGAGAACGAACGTCTGTGTAGCTCAGTTGGTAGAGCGACATGTTCGATCCCCGGCGTGGACCAAAAATGACGGAGAAATTTACTTCGTTATAAAGGCGCCCGAACTTCCCCGATGACCCGGCCGTTCAAGACCTCGCAATGGTGTGATGTTCTTTCCACACCGCGAGATACGAAAAATAAGAGAATCCCTTCTTCAGCGCTTCGAAAAATAAAAAATGTGTGATGTTGCATTCCACACACTAGATTGACTGTGAGTTCTCAAGTGCACGTTATAATGCGGATGGCTGCCTGCAACGATTCATGGTCACGGCTGACCCGTGGGCCATGCCCCCGGCCCTCTTTCGGAGGGGGGTAGATGTGACGTACCTGCCCCGCAGGACGCACACGACATAAAGGCGAATAGCAGCGAGAACGAACGTCTGCGTAGCTCAGTTGATAGAGCGACTTGTTCCGGAATAAGTGGACTCGGGTTCGATCCCCGGCGTGGACCAAAAATGACGGAGAAATTTAGTTCGTTATAGGTGTTTATGTGGCTGAGTAATATCCAACCACTCTTCTGATCATTTACGATTGCTGTAGATGACCCAGTTTTTATCGTACGCTACGATAGGGAAACAATGCACACGTTCAAACGTCGGGCCTTATTTGCTGACACACACAGATCTATCTTTTTCACCTTCCTCAGGCAGCCATGCGCCGGAAAAAGCGGCGAATTATGCACGTGTGCCTTCTTCATATTCCACAGTAAACTTCATTTGCGTCCTCCCAGAGCGTCACCATTTTCATCGATGAACAACATCAGAGGCAGTGGACTGCGGGAATCCCAGAAGAGCGGCAATGTTACGCACTGCTTACTCAGGTGTCATCCGATAAACATGCGCCTTTCAAAGACCGTCAGATCAACTCCGCGTGGCGTAGTCGCTTCCAGTGCTGTGTTACAGGTGCGATAACGCTACTCTTTATGTACAGCACCAAAAACACATCGCGCGTGCGCGACTACTTTCCAAATGCACGTTTATAAATATACGATGTCATCGCTCTGTCCACGTTATTTTATAAACAACGAATAGCAATTGAAAAATTGTTCATCGACACCGCTGGGATCGAACCCCACCAGATCTCTCGATAACTAGCCGATTGCGTTCGCTTTACGCTACGGTGCCAACAATTCACAGCGCCATTCGTGGTTATCAGTCAGCATGTGACTACACAAATCCAGATTGATAGGCTCAGCAATTGATGTGTCGCCATCTAGTGGCATTCATGAAGGTTTCTGAATACTTTATTTTTCCTACATGGTTTCCATGCTAAGTCTGTTTTCATTGACTAAATCTTCTGTTAAAAATATACATAACTCGAATATTTGCATAGCTGTCCCGCCAGTGAATCCACTTGTTTTTCGACTCGACTCGAGGACACTCAAATAGGTTCAGTCCCAATAATCTGCAACTTGCTAAGTCTTTTGAAGGGAGAGAAAGATAGAAGACATAGGGGCGGGAGCAGTGTGCCCTTATAGGAAAGATACCGATTATTTCGTGTTATTCCTTCACAAGTTGCATACATGTGCGGATTAATTGCAATCCCAATTCGCAAACGACTAAACTTCGATTGGGTTACTGGCATTCCCTATACCGTAACGGATTTGTGGTTGCTAATTTTCCTAAAAGTGCTTAAGGTATTCATCTACCCTTGAAATGTCAGTTTTCTTCAAAATTTTGGAAAAGTGGGTTTTTGTCTCTTCTGAAAGCCCGATTTTTCTAGTTTTCAAAAATATATAATATGTACCCAGGTATGTATTGTTCCAATAATTATTTGAGTAATTTGGCCTTTTTGTACAGGACGCGAAGGTTTCTTCACTCCGCGGAGAAAAGAGATTTACAATATTTAAAATTTTATGGTGGTGGGCACTCCAAAAAATTTGAAATGTGTGACAGATAGACATCCACATAACGGAAAAGAAATTCTGAAATTGGAATGTATGAGGCACTTTCAGGAGAGGCTTAGCACAGTTATTAGGAAGATTATAGTGACAAAAAAAATCCCCGTGGAAAATGGAAGCTGTCTGGTGCGATGATTGATAAGAGGCAGAATTATTTTGGACTCGCACTTCGGTCTAACACTAACAGCGTTACAGTGATGTCCAACGCAATATGGGTCACACTATTATTTTCGAGAGACGACCATCCTCTCCACACTAAGTGTCCAGAAGGAGCTGACAGCTGGGCTCATCTCAAAAGGCAAAGGCGAATGGTACACGAGACAAGTACAAATATAAAGCCTGGTCACCCTGAGGAAAATGTGTGTATCATTCAGCCCGTTTGTGAAAGACTTACTGCCCACGATGTGCTAGGCAAGTGTTTCCATAGTAAGACACAAAATGCAAATGAATCACTCAGCGGCATGTTTTGGAATAGGTGCTCCAAAAATATTTATGTGGGACTTACAACCCTGAAACTACGGGTAATGGATGTTATCTGTCACTTCAGTTGTGGCGACAGTATTGAGCTGGACATCTTGAAAAAGATGAGCATTACTTCACAAGTACACAAAACCTGATGCGTGTGAAGCAAAAGGCACTCGAAAAGAGATGGCCATTAAGCTGTGCACCCCTAAATAGAAAAAAAGTGTTGGAGGTACCTTAGAGGAAGAAGAAAAATTAAACAAAACAAGAATTGTTATGACGAAGCAAATTTCTCCATCATTTTTATGCTAGGGGCGGGATTCGAACCACTAGTGACGAATCCCTCTTCGGGATTCGCTATCCACTATACTGCAGTGGCATGTGCTCTCACTGATATCTGCCTTTATTTCATGTGCGTTCTGCGGGGCAGGCACGTCACATCTCCCTCTTCCCTCCCCGAAAGAGGACCGGTCCATGGGTCAGCCGGAACCATGTGTCGCTGTAAGCAGTCATCCCATGAAGAACGTGCAGTTGAGAAATTCCAGACAATTTGGTGTGTGGAACGTAACATCACACTGATTTATTTGTTTCGAAGCACTGAAGAATGGATTCTCATTGTTCCTGTCTCGCCGTGTGGAAAGAACATCACACCATTGCGAGAAACCTATCAGCCAGGTCATCTTTGAAGTTCGGGCGCGAATATGACAAAGTAAATTTCTCCTTCATTTTTTCGCCAGGGGCGGGATTCGAACCACCACTTTCGGCTTCGGAGCTCCGAGTTCTATCCGCTATACTACACTAGCATGTGCTGTCACTGGTATCTGCTTTTATCTCATGTGCGTCCTGCAAGGCAGGCACGTCACATAGTCAAACAGAAGGTTCCACCTAGCTGCAGAGGCATATTAGGAGCAGAGAAGTAAGATTTATATTTCCTATATCAAAAGCACTTTTTAGTACAGATTTTCTCCTATTTGTGTTTTTTGACATTTTCAACATTTCGACAAAGAAAAAGTACACTTCTAATTGTCCAAATGACTTCCACCAAAATGAAGCTTAGATATGTGGCTATGTTGTAAATTAAAGTTATTTAATCATATGAATTACAAGAAATTGAACCACAGAATTCATTGAAAAAAATTTACTCCAAATTTTCATTCTTTTTTTTTATTAGAGATTTAACGACCACCGTGAGCAACTCAATGGGCTATAAGCAGTCGCCCGTCCCTAATTTAGGGTCACTGGTTCCAGAGAAGGGAGGGAGCCAGTGCCGTAAGACAAACACAACATCCATGCCTCACCGGGATTCGAACCCGGACCCCGTTCGGACGAATGATCTGAGGCCATCGCTTAGACCACTGCGCCACCGGGGCGGCCAAATCCAAATTTACATTCACACTGAAGTTAGGTCTCTTCAAAAATACATCATCATCATCATTGTCAACCATTATCAATCCACTGCTGGACGAAGGTCTCCCCAAGTGTCCTCCACAACGGTCTGTCTTGTGCCAGTCTCCTCCATGTCACTCCCGCATACTTTCGAATTTCATCCACCCATCTCCCATGTGGTCTTCTTTTGGGTCTTTTCCAGTCCCTTGGAATCCAATCTAAAATTTCGGCTGTCTATCTATGGTCCGTCCTCCTGGCAGTATGTCCAGCCCATTGCCATTTCAGGGATTTAACTCTAATCATGATATTTTCCACTCTTGTCATTTTTCGGATCCACGAGTTCCTCTTCTTATCTCTCCTGGTTACACCAAGCATGCACCTCTCCATGGTACTTTGAGTTGTCTGCAGCCTTTGTATGTCTCTTTTAGTTAAGGTCCACGTCTCTGCACCATACGTAAGCACTGGAAGGATGCATTGATCAAACACTTTTCTTTTAAGACATAATGGCATATTGATGCTGTTTCTTCCAAAAGCTCTCTAGGCAAGTTTTGTACGCCGATTAATTTCTTCATCAATGTGACCCTCACTTGATATCTGCTGTCCAAGAGAAACGTACGTGTCTGTTATCTCCAGCTTTTCTCCATCAATCGATAAATCTTCATTTCTTGTAAAAGCATTGAACATCACTTTGTCTTCTGAAAGTTCATTTTTAATCCCACTTCTTTACTCTTGTCAGCAAGTTCCTGGATCATACTCTGCAGCTCTGATAGGGTAGTTGCAAAAATGACTACGTCATCAGCAAAACGAAGGTACTGTACATTTATTTTTTAATTTTTAATTTCCTTGCCCCCAATTAAATTTTGATGTTTTGTTGATGTAATGATCTTTATTTGTTCTCAAGAACAATGTGACAAAAATTTGAAGGAGATTGGGAAAAAATCGTGATTTTTGTCTAAAGTGTATGAGATGCATACCTTAACCGATTGAAAACTTATTTTTTAAACTTGTGTTGTACCATCAACTGACTAAGTGATTTGTTCCGTTTCACTTTACGTACAATTATAAATCTTTTTTATATTAAAAAAGAAGTACTGTAGATCGCATTTGAAAAAGTGGGATCATAATTTATGACAAGAATTCTAGGGATAGACCCGTTTTTGTTTCTTTTCTTGTGGCATCCAGAAGTCAGATGAAATGGGTTTATTTAATTCAATAAATGAAAAGGAAAAACAGGAAATAGAAAGAATGAAAAGTGTAGAGAAAAGCCAGGTATATTCAGGTTGGGAAAATATACAAAGCTCTTCTCAAACTGCAGAGTCAACGATGCAGTCCATTTGCATGGACATTAGCAATGCAAAATACTTTTCTTTCTGAAAACCAGCTAACAATGACCTATTCATGCGATCATTAAGCAATGTTTTTATAACTACACGACTGCAGTATTATGACAAGAGAAATTCCAAAATCGCTGGATAAAATGAAACCAGAAGCCGTATGTGTGTAAAACCTTACTTGGAAAAACCAGAACAACTTGTGAATCAGCAGTAATTTTATCTTCTTTAACAGAAAAGTAAAAAATTCATCTAACAAGACACAGAGAAAAAAGCATTTTCATCGAATGTCACGCAGAGAAAAAAGTTCTTCGTCCGAAGAAAAATATTTTCGGCCAGTATATTTTGTATTACCAGTTTAAGAGAGAAATTATCAAAAATACATGTTTCTGTCAAAGGAAGTCACATCATAATGTTAAGTTGCACAGTCATTAAAGTGATATCCAACAAATCGATATCAATATAAGTGCAAGGCGTGACAATAGAGAGATGCTATATCCAACAAATCGATATCTAGAAAGTACAAGACCATGACATAGAGAGATGAGTTCCCTCCGTTTGTGACGTCACTCTCATGTGGCACAGCCTGATACGTCGGTGATGTGTTTGACGTCATGCACTATACAGCGTTGGAAACCAATCGTAAGCTTCGGTTTTCGCGTGACGTCACTAAAAGAGGAAATTCGTCTTTCTAATATCATGGCCTCGTATTTTCTAGACGGTCTTGGCCTGACTGGCAGTCGGCGTTCCAGTTCATCACGAAAAGGGGTTCAGATCGGGGTTCTGTGCAGGCCAGTCAAGTTTTTCCACACCCATCTGAATAAACTATTGCTGCACAGACCTCGCTTCGTAGACGAGGGTTTTGCTCTGTTGGTAAAGGAAAGGGGATTAACCAAGCTGTTGCCATAATGTTGGGAATGCAGAATTGTCGAGAATATTATTATTATTATTAAAAAAAAAAGAATATTATTGTAGGCTGCAGCGTTAGAACTAGAGGGCCCTGCCCAGACCATGAAAATCAGCCCCAGAGCATGATGCCTTCTCCACCAAACTTCACAGTTGGCTCAACACAGTCGAGATGTTAGCTTTCACCTGGAATTTTCCACACCCAGACTCCTCTGTCGGACTTCCAGGTAGTGAAGCGGGATTCGTACCTGAAACGACCGAGACCACGTTTCCACTGCTCCAGAATCCCTGGCGCCGTGCTTCACACCACTCCAAACGACGATTGGCGTTGATCTTGCTAATGTTAGGCTTGGTTGCTCGGCTATGGAAACCCATTTCCTTCACCTCTCGATGAACCGTTATAGTGCTGGAGTTGCTTCCGGAGGCATTTTGGAACATGGTAATGAGGGCGGCATTCGAGGACAGGCGATTTTGTTGCACCACTCGGCAGTCTCGCTGCTTTGTTTTTTTACGTGGCCTACCAGGTGGCGATTGCACTGTTGTTATTCTTAGACATTTCCACTTCACAACAACATCACTTACAGTTCATCGGGGTAACTGTAGCACGGCAGTAATTTCCTGAACTGACTTGTTACTAAAATGTCATCCTATGACTGTGCCACGTTGGAAGTCACTGAATTCTGTCTTACAGCCCATTCTACTATTCATGATTGTCTTTGATGTTTGCCATGCCACGTACGTCTTTTTATACATGTATGGGCCACGGCTATGACGTATATCATCAAATACACAACTCAAAAGAGATTCTCGGATACTTTTAATCATCATCATCGTCATGCTTGTCAAAAATTATCAATCCATTGCTGGATGAAGGTCTCTCCAAGTTTATTCCACAACGGTCTGTCTTGAGCCAGTCTCCTCCATGTCACTCCCGCATGCTTTCGAAGTTCATTCACCCGTCTCCCATGTGGACTTCTTCTGGGTCTTTTCCTGTCTCTTGGAATCCAGTCTATAATTTCGGTTGTCCATCGGTGGTCCGTTTTACTGGCAACATGTGTAGCACATTCATTCCAAGAGGGATTTTACTCTGATCACGTTGTCTTCCACTCTTGTCATTTTCCTTATCCATGAGTTCCTCTTCCTATCTTTCCTGGTTACACCAAGCATGCATCTCTCCGTGCTTTGTGTAATAGTGCATATTAAATAGAAGCAGCTTCGTACTGTTTATTGGTCTAGTACTAAGCATTTGGTATATTGTGTAAGATCAATAAGCAACGTTATAATCA
The DNA here is from genome assembly GCA_039090855.1 of Macrothele yani. Taxonomy (NCBI): domain Eukaryota; kingdom Metazoa; phylum Arthropoda; class Arachnida; order Araneae; family Macrothelidae; genus Macrothele; species Macrothele yani. The sequence continues at coordinate 12,913,245 of CM076992.1, forward strand.
GTAAATGAATATGACTGATCAATACAGAAATATAAAGCTGCTGCTATGTAATATACCTCGAGACCACGTGAACCACTGTTTGCGCGATTTTTTCCTTTTCATTCTTTTTTTTTTTTTTTTTTTTTTTGGAGGTGGGGAACTGAAAGGGTGGGGGTAGGGTACGGCCACCTTGAACAGCTCGGAGGGCTATAAACAATTTCTCGTCTATATGTTGGGGCCAGTGGTTCCGCAGGGATGTGAGAGCCCTGGTACCGTAAGACAAGCGCACCAGCTACGCATCATCCGGAAATTGAACCGCAACCACCTCGGACGGTTAGCCAAAAACCCACGCCTCTGATCGCTCGGCCACCGAGGTGGAACTTTTTTTTTTAACTCTTCATCACGGATAGTTTAGTAAAAACGAGATATTTTAGAAAGCACGATGAATTTAGACATCTGACAATAAAAGCCTACAGCTCGAGTCTGTTAGGCGGAATTTATAATCGGCATTTAAATATTAAGACGAAAGCAGAAACATAGCCACCGATTCTATTTGTCCAGGGAGACGAGGTCCCATTTGGTAACGAACAGATTTGTGTGTGTTTACTCTGATTCGCTATTTGTAAGAAGCTACTGTAATTGTTGAAGCATTTAAAATGAAAATAACAAATCATAATAGAACAAACAAAAGGTAATTAAAAATAACTGTGGTCTAGGTTTCACATGTAGTTTAAGTGATCTCCGTACGTCTCAGGTAAGTTCAATGAATATAAATTAGGCCAAAGAGCATTAAAATTTTACTAGAGAAGGTTGTGGAGAGGAGATTGAATCACTATTTAATATATTATATGTACGGCAAAAGAATAGGTGGTATGGGTTATGACAAGAGTATAGGTGGCCTGCTGTTTTACTCCAATTCTCTATTGGTATAAAGCTAATGTAATTGCTCCAGCACTTAAAATAAGAAGAACAAAGCCATAACAGGACAAACAAAAAGGTATTGAAAAGTAACTGTGAATTTGGTTTCATATGTAGTTTGAGTGACAGCTGTGTAAGTGTGTATCTCAGACAAGTTCAGTTAATATAGATATGGCCAAAGTGCATTAAAATTTCACAAGAAGAGGTTGTGGGAAGGACATCGAATTACTATTTAATATCAGCCTGGGGCCCTTGGTAGCACCACTGATGTTAAATAGTAATTCGATATTATTAGTTGCCCTCGATAGCTTGGGAAAATCGAAGAACGTTTTACAGCTATGTTGTGAAAAGTTACAAAAGAAATGAGCAGATCTCTTTTGAATAATAATAAAAAAAAAAGCAACTATATACCAAAATTATAAAAAAATATATATATTACGACAAAAGAATAGGTGGTATGGATTATAACAAAATTATAGGTAGCCTAAGTTATGAAATAAATATACTACAATTTATCAATCCGTATTTGGCTCGTTAAAAAGATCAGGTGTTCGGATCGAATTTTGAACGTACCAGTGGGTTTTTACCACGTAAAATAAATGAAAAAATATAATTAAATTTAAAAAAGAATCGCAAAAAACATCTGGAAGCAATTAAACGGAAGAAATTAAGGAGTAATTTCATATGAAGGTAATACATTTCACAGAACTAAATCGTTTACAGTTAATGAATTTCAGAGCTTATGGAAATGTTCATTCGTGGAGATAAATAAAGCGTATCTGATAAGCTAAGCAAAGTAATTGCTACTAATTGCTTTTTTTTTGTTGTTGGTTTGTGTTGAAATGAAGATCTTACCTTTTACCATAAAGACAATTTGCAACTACCCGAGTGTACGTCAGATTTTAAATACAGTAGCTCGAAGAAAGGAGAAATAGCTTTTCATTTAAGCTAAGTAAATATTTTTAAAAAGGACTTCAACCGGACTAAATGAAAAGTAGGTTATCTATGTATCTAGGAGCCTTATTAAATTTTAAAGTTGTATCATTTAAAATTTACATTGATTGTAGATGTTAAATAGGCTACAAATATTGCATTGCTAAACCGGAATCCGTCCATTTTCTAATATAAATAAGTTAGTCTAATGACTACGCTTCAAATAAGTTAGAATTTCTTCAATTCTGTGAAACGCGAAATGGGATGGAAGTATAGGAGCGCAACCAGAATAGAGTTTTAAGGGTTAGAACACTTACAGAGTCTAGAGTGTTCATCCAAGAGAAACAAAAAAATAACCATTCCAAACCGAGACAACGCTTTTCCCGCAACTCAATACAATTTGGCCAACCTTTAAAATATTCATATCATTAAAGCACAGAAATGCTTTTCACACATTAGGGTGTGACATATTACAGAGGTAAAACACGTGTCAAGACGACAAATCTGCAGCGATGCATTCCGTCGGTGTAGCTTAGTTGGGAGAACAACTTACTCTGGAGTGAGGTGGCGCGGTTTCGATAGCCGTCACGGACAAATTCCTGTTTGCATATTGGTGCCCGAACGTAAAAATGGATCTGCTGGACGTTGGGTTCTTCGAAAAATGTGTGATGTTCGTTCCACACATCGTCTGGAATTAATAAAAAATTCCTTATCGCTTCAAAAAAAAAAAAAAGGTTAAGAGGGAGATGATGTGACATACTACAGGGGTGAAGCACGTGTCAAGACGACAAATCTGCAGCGATACATTCCGTCGGTGTAGCTTAGTTGGTTAAAGTAAATCACTCCGGAGCGAGGAGACGCCGATTCGTGCTCCGTCAGTGGAAAATTTATGTTTTCACAAGGTTTACGTGCCCTTTAATAACACATAAAATTAAAACATGCCCTTCTAGTTCATGCATCCGATTTCTTTTAAATCAGCGAGTTTTTATGCCATCACGATTAAGAAATTTAAATAAAAATGGACTTTGTTTGAACTCTGTTACATTCCGCGATCACAGTACAACCTATAATAGAAGTAATAATTATTCCATGCCGCTAAGGTGCTTCACAGGTAATTGAGAAGTACGAAGTAAGGGATGTCTTAATTCATAATTTGAATAAAAGAAAGTTAGATTTTATGCTAGTGAAAAGCTGTCATTAAAAGCACAACTTTTGGCGTTTGAAATTTAACATAATTGAGATTCATTATATTTTTCAGTATGTTCAAGCTGAACAGCAGCTAATAAGTTTTTTTCCCTCCCTGTGACCACTCTTTTCAAAACGGCTCGCAAGACTGCTGTACTTTGCCCGTAGGCTACGGAGTTTAAAAATAGATAAACACTCAACACCTGTCAATTAAGATTTAAATGCTTGAAAAGGAAATAAAGGCGGAGTGAAGGGTATACCTATTTCTGCCACTGTTCCTGGCATCATTATTTCACAGAGGACGAACCAAACAAAGTGTAGATACTTGCCTCTGGGCCGTTACTGTCATGTTCAGCCTAAGGTTATTCAGAAGGTCTTGAACAGAAAAGCAGGAAGGAAAAAAAAAAAAAGCAGTTTACCTTGATATGCGAGCAACATCAGTTTTCGAAAACAGTCAGCTAGCCGCTTAACTCTTAAAGGGATCACGTGATCCTGGCACATGGAGCTTTAACAGATCTCAGCGTGGAACTCCTTGGCACTTCCAACGTGAATACCATTGGCCTTCCGCAAGATTGCTTTACTCCATTTTAAACAAAATTGAAGCAAATCGTACTGCTTAGATAGTTGAACACTTTTCCACACACAAAGCAGTAGTGTTTGCTTTTTTCGTCGCATGGGACATTTTCTCATTCCCAGTGAGCCGCCCCTTTGGCCGAGTGGTCTCTGGGGTTGCCTTCTGCGTGTCGTCCCATTTACGTACAAATTAATTGTTGTCCCATTTACGTACACATCCAGATCATCTAGTGCCATTTCCGTATGCAGATGTGACGATCCGTAAGCAGTGAGATATGCGTGAAGAAAGACAGAAAATCAGGGGCGTTCTGATAGCCACCGTACCCCTCGCCACTGCAGGAGAGTTCACGTCTATAAGAGCCTCTAGCCTTAGGAAAAGGATTTTAAATCTTTCGTGGAAACTTCATACGAATCTGGTTAAGGAAATGGCCCAGAATGTTTGACCGGAGCTTTTGAATGAAATGTCAAAAAGAAAAGCATTTTTTTCGCGGTTTTGAAATTAAGCATTTGCAACAAATGCTGAACACTGTAAAGGCCGCCCCGGTGGCGCAGTGGCTTCTGATCATTCGTCTGAGATGGGTCTGGGTTCGAATCCCGGTGAGACATGGATGTTGAGTTCGTCTTACGGCACTGGCTCTCTCTCCCTTTCCTGGAGTTAGTGGCCCTAAATTAGTGACGGGTGACTGCTTATAGCTCATTGGGTTTCTCACGGTGGTCGTTAAAACCTCAATAATAATTAAAAAAAAGACCGTGAAGAGGGCATTAACGGACAGCCTATTTGCTCTTCAGTTTTTATTGCTGTTTTCGCTTACCCTAATATGAGCCCCTATTGGTTGGCGAAAACATTGAAAAGTGATCTCTGTGACGTCGGAGAAATTCGAACAGGGGATCAGCATTTACTTTTCCCCTTAGCATTCCCTACGTGTGACACCAGACGCGGCGCGGTGAAACTGTGCGGAGCCGCCCCGATGGCGCAGTGGTCTAAGCGATGGCCTCTGATCATTCGTCCAAAAAGGGTCCGGGTTCGAATCATGGTGAGGCATGGATGTTGTGTTTGTCTTATGGCACTAGCTCTCTCCCTTCCCTGAAACCAATGACTCTAAATTAGGGACGGGGGACTGCTTCTAGCCCATTGAGTTGCTCATGGTGGTCGTTAAACCTCCAATCAAAAACAACAAGTTAGTAAAATCATGCAATGCATTGATTAAAATACACTTTCCAGCATACCAGAAATCATTACTCAAGTTATGAGGATAATGGCTGTGAAATAAATCTCGGTCGTGTGACCTGACCTTTGATCCCATTTCGATGATATTCTACAGAACCGGTTCAGTATACCCCCGAAATAACATGATAAAGTTTTGTCGCAATGGAAGCATTTTTACGTAAGTTATGATACATAAGGTCTATGGAATAGATTCCGCTACTGTACCCTAACCTTTGACCCCATTTCGCCCATTTTCAATAGGGTTTGTTCCAAGGTGGTCCCCTATCACATAGTAAAGTTCAATCGAAATCGATCCATTTTTACGTTATTTATGGCGCATAAGAGCAGTGGAATGGGTCCCGCTCCTATGTCCTAACCTTTGATCCCATTTCGTTCACTTTCAATAGGGTTCCTTCCCAGGTGATCCCCTTCCACATACTAAAAGTTCATCGGAATCGAACGATTTTTACGCGAGTTATCGTGCGGCCGGACATACCCTCACAACGCGTGACGTAATGAGACAGATGGAGTCACCGCGCCAACATCTCAAGCGCGAGATTGGGACGTCATAAGATTTCTAAGCATGGGCAACATTAATGGGACGACGCCATGACAGTAAAAACGTGGTAATTCGGGGTGGTTATTTAACCCACTAAACGAATTTTCTTAAATTCGAGATCAAGCTAAATCGATTTCTAGTAAAAGAAAACGGTAGGTTAACGACTTTCATCAAAATCCTTAGAGCCGTTTTCAAAATAAAATTTACATACATACAAGAATTGCTCCTTTAATAGTATGGGATAAGGGCGATGAAATGGATACCGATCCTATGTCCTGACCTTTGACCCCATTTCGTCCATTTTCAATAGGGTTCGTCCCCAGGTCGTCCCTTACCACATAATAAAATTTCATCGAAATCGAACCATTTTTACGCACGTTATGACACATAAGGGCAATGGAATGCATCCCGCTCCTATGTCCTGACCTTTGACCCCACTTCACCCATTTTCAATAGGGTTCATTCCCAAGTGGTCCCCTACAAAATATAATATACTAAAATTTCATCGACATCGAACCATATTTACGCAAGTTATGAAGCATAATGGAATGGATCCCGCTCCTATGCGGTGACCTTTGACCCCACTTCACTCATTTTCAATAGGGTTCGTCCACAGGTGCTAAATTTCATCGAATTTAGCACCTGGGGACGACCGATTGTGTCCACCACATACTAAAATTTCATCGAAATCGAACCATTTTTACGCGAGTTATCGTTCCGGCAGACGGACGGACAGATAAACGGGCAGACAGACGGACGGACGCACAGACGGACGGGCAAAGCTGGAGCATATACGCTTCTTCAACCTACGGTTGGAAAGCGTAAAAAAGAAAAAAGCTGTGCAGAAATGGTACTAACCAATTTGCTATGTACGGAAACGGCACGTAGGGAAGTTGGACACAATCGGTTTCTGACCATTCTTCCGTGATTGGCCAGGGCTCGAACCTCGGAAAAGTTACGGTTGGTGGTGTCCCTTCCCTCGAACCAGTGGCACTGAATTATGTATGGGCTGCTGCTTATAGCCCAATGAACTGCTGGCGGTGGTTGTTAAGCCACAAAACAAACAACAAAAAAAGTAGTAACATCGTACTGAACAAAGTAACAGCAAAGTAATGCCGTATTTCGTAGGTAGCAAATATCTGACGAATCTAGCGTTTAATGTTTTCGTAATAATTAACTCACTAAAACATCGTACACGCCATTTTTAATGTGGGTGCTCGATCTGATTAACTGCCAGTGATGCTGCTATATGTAAACCTTGGGAGTTAGGACATGACGTTAGTTACCCCGGTCGGTGGGTGACGTAGGTCTCTGACTAGTTGTCCTCGCGCTGGTTTCCCTGATGAAACACGGGTTGTGTGTGTGTGTGTCTGGTGTTGCTGGCTTTGTCCCCTCTCTGGAGAAAGTGACCCCAATTTAGGGACGGGCGACTGCGTATAACCGTACGAGTTGCTCATTGTTTTTTTGATTCTGGGGTTAACGACCACCAGGAGCAACTCAATGGACAATAAGCAGTCTCCCGTTCTGATTTAGGACCACTGGTTCCAGGGAAGAGAGAGAGCCAGTTCCATAAGACAAACACACAACATCCATGCCTCAACGGGATTCGAACCCGGACGCATCTCGAACGATTGATCAGAAGCCAGCGCTTAGACCACTGCGCCACCAGGGCGGCTGTCTCATAGTGCGCTGGAGCCGACTAGAAAGTCAGTGAGGCGCAGTGGTCCAAATGTTGGCCTCTGACGGTTCGTCTGAGCGGGTCTGGGTTGCTGTCCCGGATAAGGCATCTTTTTTTTTTCGTTTAATGATTGCCGTGAGCAGATCGATGGGCTAGAAGCAGTTGTTCGTCTGAAGTTTAGTGTCACTCGTTCCAGGGAAGAGAGAGAGAGAGAGAGCGCTAGTACCGTAAGACAAACGCAACATTCATGCCTCACCGGGATTCGAACCCGGATCCAATCTCAGACGAATGGTCAGAAGCTAGCGCTTAAACCACTGCACTGCCTGCGACTTCTGTAACACGTAACAGTGAATGTAACAATCAAGGGAAAAGTGTAAAAATATTATGCATTTTCGGAAGAGTTTGAAACGTATTCTGCAAAGGATTTGAGACATTACAGGATTCAGGTTCATTTGTAAATATCTCTTTAGGACTCTAAGCTTGGAACATATTTTATGATTATAATTCTGCCTTTCTCCATGATGATTCATTATCTCTGCTACTGCATTGAAGCTGGGCTGGAAGAATGTGTTTTTAATTTGGAGAATAAAGAATGAAAAATATAAGGAAAAAAATAAATAAATCTGGGCATGAAAATAAATAAAAAATGCAGCTACTGATTGTCCGTTCAATGACAAAATTGACAATGACCTTGGACTTAAAGATTTGGGAGATGTAATCTGAAAGATCAATTGAAAGGAAGTCATACTAGGAGTAAAGTGTAAAATGTCATTTCTGAAATCAGACGAGTGACTTTGGGAAGGCAGCCAATTTTTAGCAAGTCTTTTAATAAAAACAAAAAAGTGTTTATATGTCATCGCTTTGTCAATCGAGCTGTAAACGAAATATTTCCTCATATCTTAAACGGGCTTAAAAAGCCCTTCTCGCATAGAATACCGCTAATCATGAGGATGATAATTCATCCTTTTTTGAGGTTCTGCAATGTACAGTTTTCTCACTAGATGGAGAAAAAATGATTTTTAGTTTTGCACGATTTCTTTTAGATTAAACTTTAACGACCACCGTGAGCAACTCAATGGGCTATAAGCAGTCGCCCGTCCCTAGTTTAGGCTCACTGGTTCCAGGGAAAGAAGAGAGACAGTACTGTAAGACAAACACAACATCCATGCCTCACCGGGGTTCGAACCTGTACCTTTTTCGGACGAATGGTTATAAGCCAGTGTGAGACACCGGAGGAGGGGAGGAGGCAACTTTTCAAGGTGTTTAAACGAATAAAAAGAAAACACACCTCTTCTTCATGCGGTAGGTAAAGCTTTGCGCCAAAGTTTTCTTGTCTGGCGCAGTGGTCTAAGCCCTGGATCCTGACCATTCGTCCGAAATGGGTCCAGGTTCGAATCCCGGTGAGGCATGGATCTTGTGTCTGTCTTACGGCCCTGGCTCTCTCCCTTCCCTGGAAACAGTGACCCTAAATTAAGGACGATCGACTGCTTATAGCCTCTTGAGCTGCTCACGTTTGTTGCTGAACCTCTAAACAAAAAAAGAAAAAAAAGAAAGGAACACAGTAGCAACTGTGCCACAACGTATAACTACGTCAACTGTCACTATTTCATGGCACTATCTCACTAGTTCTATAGGATCAAGAACACTCAAATCCCTGTACCTAGAATTTTGCCTCCATTCTCAAGCTGAAAAGCAAAGATTTATAGAATAAAATTATACTTAATAACAATACAGGACAGAGGAAACATCGCTAGAAAAACGTTTACAACAACGGTGGAAATCATTACTCCGTTCTACTTCCGTTTCTAAAAAATTTTCCCTCCACTTTCAATTTTAAAGGCAAACACTTATATAAGGGTTGTTAAATAAGCAGTGAGACTCTTTGGATGGAGTGCTTTTGTGCTTCCTGATTTTGTCAGTGGGTGGCGCCAGTGTACAGGCGATTTAAATCCTATGCAACTGCATTGCAGCTTGTTTGTTACGGAAGCCGTGTAACGTGCTCGACAAATTTTATTGTTCTCTCGTAGATGGATATGTCCAAAGTAGCTCAACGTACTGTAATTCAGTTTTCGAAAGCGGAGAAAACGTCACCAAGCGAAATTCACCGACGAATGAAGGCGGTATATACCACTTAGTACTGTGAAGCCTTTGATTCGGTGAAACCATCAGCAGTTACAATGGCTCTGAAATCCTGCGGTATTGAAGATGCGTACATTAATATTATTAATATCATCTATAAAAATGCAAGTGCAAAGATTCGGCTGTTTGAAAATACAACACACATAAAAATTGAAAAAGGAGTGATACAAGGTGACACCATATCTCCGAAGCTCTTTAATGCCACATTAGAAAATGTCTTTCAATCACTGAACTGGGAAAACAAAGGGATAAAGATTAATGGAGATTATCTAACCCACCTTCGTTTTGCTGATGACGTAATTAATTTTTGCAACTACCCCATCAGAGCTGCAGAGTATGATCCAGAAACTTGCTGACAAGAGTAAAGAAGTGGGATTAAAAATGAACTTTCAGAAGACAAAAGTGATGTTCAATGCTTTTACAAGAAATGAAGATTTATCGATTGATGGAGAAAAGCTGGAGATAACAGACACGTACGTTTATCTTGGACAGCAGATATCAAGTGAGGGTCACATTGATGAAGAAATTAATCGGCATACAAAACTTGCCTGGAGAGCTTTTGGAAGAAACAGCATAATTTTCAAGAGCAATATGCCATTATGTCTTAAAAGAAAAGTGTTTGATCAATGCATCCTTCCAGTGCTTACGTATGGTGCAGGGACGTGGACCTTAACTAAAAGAGACATACAAAGGCTGCAGACAACTCAAAGCAGCATGGAGAGGTGCATGCTTCGTGTAACCAGGAGAGATAAGAAGAGGAACTCGTGGATCCGAAAAATGACAAGAGTGGAAGACATCATGATCAGAGTAAAATCCCTGAAATGGCAATGGGCTGGACATGCTGCCAGAAGGACAGACCATCGATGGACAGCCGAAATTTTAGATTGGATTCCAAGGGACAGAAAAAGACCCAAAAGAAGACCACATGGGAGATGGGTGGATGAAATTCGAAAGTATGCGGGAGTGACATGGAGGAGACTGGCACAAGACAGACCGTTGTGGAGGAAACTTGGGGAGACCTTCGTCCAGCAGTGGATTGATAATGGTTGACAATGATGATGATGATGACTGTAATGCGGTAGTGTCAGCTCTTTATTGGTGAACGAACAAGCACTACAGACTAGCCAAGATCAGGAGCACCACGTCGTGCTGTTTCAGTGATGACAATTGCACGTGTGGATGTTGCAGTAAAGGCCAACCGAAGAATCACGATCCGAGAACTGGGGAACAGTGCGGGTGCGAGCATCGGAACTGTCAATACGATCATGCATTCGCACCTTGAATATCGTAAAATCTGCGCCACGTTGGTACCGAAACATCTGTCCGATGAACAGATGTGTCAACGAATGGGACTATCGTTACAGCATCTGTTCCACTACTATGTAGAAGGATAAGATTTCTTGCTACGCACTATTGCTGGGGACGAAAGCTGGTGTCATCATTTCGAGCCAGAGCATGCAGTGTAAACATGCACCATCGCCACCTCCGAGGTAATCACGGTCCACCATTTCTGCAGGTAAAGGGATGTTAACCCTGTTCTTTGACCATCGAGGACCATTGCTTCTTGAGTGGCTACAAAAAGGATCAACCATCAATGCCGAACGATATTGTCAAATTGTAATGAAGCTTCGACAAGCCACCAAAAACAAGATACTTGGCAACTTCACTCAGGGTATTGTGTTTCTGCATGATAACGCCCGGGCTGAATACGGCAATTACCACACAAAGGACATTGCAGCGCTTTCGCCGGGAAGTCCTTCACCATCCGGCGTAAAGTTTTACCCTATCGCCCTGCGATTTACACATCTTTGGACCTGTGAAAGAGTTTCTCAAAGACAAACGTTTCACTTCGGATGATCAGATGCATGGAACTGTAGATAACTGGTTGGAGCCGCAGCCTGCGTCCTTCTATGCTGCAGGAATACAAAGCCTTGTGCACCAATGACATCGCTGTCTAAATGCTGGCGGCGATTATTTTTAGGTATGTCATTCTGTGATTCTTTCAGGCAGAAAGTCTCACTATTTACTTTTTTTTTTTTTTTTTTTTTGATTGGAGGTTTAACGACCACCGTGAGCAACTCAATGGGCTATAAGCAGTTGCCCGTCCCTAATTTAGGGTCACTGGTTCCAGGGAAGAGAGAGAGCCAGTGCCGTAAGACAAACACAACATCCATGCCTCACCGGGATTCGAACCCGGACCCCTTTCGGACGAATGATCAGAGGCCATCGCTTAGACCCCTGCGCCACCGGGACGGCCACTACTTATTGAACAACCCTTATACAAATAAATGACGTTTAAACAATTTCAGAGCGCAGGAAAACACCGCAGGAAAGAAAAAAGAAAGATTACGGGAGAAATCTTTGCAGCCTTTAGATTCCGTTGCTGGAGAGTTTTGCTTCCATTTGAGAAACTTTCGCCTCGTCCAACTTTCGTTTCCGAAAAATTTTCCTCCGTTTTCAATCTTCAATACAAAAATTGCCGCCGGTGGAAAACCATCTATTCACTGGCAAGAAAAAAAAAAAAAAAGAAAAAGAAAAAAGAAAGAAAAAGCCTGAGGAAAGTTGTTAATTTGACAGATTAAATCACGTCACGAGTTTAGGATAGCTCAAATTAAATTTGGGGGGATCGATGATCCTCCGCCCCTGTGGTCTAAGCCTAATCATTCGCCCAGGAAAGGGTCTGGGTTCGAATCCCGATAAGACAAGGATGTTCTGTTTGTTTTACGGCCCTGGCTGTCTGCCTTCCCTGGAACCAGTAGCCCTAAATTAGGGACGGGAGACAGCTTATAGCCCACTGAGTTGCTCATGGTGGTTGCTAAACCCTAAATAAAAAAAATAAAAAAAATTATGTGATAAAATGATATTTAACAACCATACCGGAGAGAGGAAACATCGCGAGAAAAAGAATTTAGGATTACTCGGCTCTGGCTAATTTGCGTTTTCCGAAATTTTTGCCTCCATTATCAAACTGAAACACAAAAATTTATGCAAAAAAAAATGATAAATAATAACAATACCGGACAGAGTGCACATTGCGATAAAAAAAAAAAACAGTACGATTATAGGAGAAATCCTCACTCCGTCTAACTTCCATTTTCGGAAAGTTTTGAAAGACGGAACACTTGCATCCATTATCGGGATTCTTCAAGAGAGGATTTAATAGGGCTCATGGTTTTTAGTCTGCAGGACCAAAATAAAATCTACGATTTACGTCACCCGTTGCCACGATTCTGCTACTGAGGTCGTAGAGCGTCCGTCAAACACAATCAGCGGACCGACTTTGCGAAGTCAATCGACTTTGCCAAGTCGGTCGGATATAAATTCTAGAACCATTTCAGGGGTTGGATTTAAATATCAATTGCTTTTTCCGCCTTTTGCCTCTTTACACTATCTGGACCCAGGTATTGAATTAAATAGATCTAGCTTCCTCTACATTGAGCCCAGATCTCTGGGACTTGTGGCTTTTAACAGCTGACCTCCTAAAGAGCTCATCTTCCAGAAAGAATCGGATGAACATTTTTCGCGCTTTATTATCATTTCGCTCACATATGAAAGATAACAACACAAGCAAATTGCACCCACTGCTGTTTCGCTGCAGTTCAGAAAAGATAAGTACACATAACATAAAAAATAAATGATGCCTATCGACGCCAGTTAACATCTGCTAACAAAACGAGATAGTTAAGTTGGATACGTTCTTCCATAGCTTATTTTCAGGGTTTTGTATGAATCATTAAATGACTCCTGAGAGCCGAGTGGCCAGAGGCGTTGGCTTCTAACTGATCGTCGAAATTTGGCCCAGTCTCGAATTATGCATGGGGTGTGTTTGTCCTATGGCGTTGGTATTAAACCTTCCCTAGAACCAATGACCCTAAATTAGGAACGGGCGATTGCTTACAAAACTTAGATGCGCATACAGGGACGGATAATGTCTTAAATGCGCATGCAGGGCCAGATCAATGTCTTAGCCTAGGGGGCCTTAGTGTACCCGTAGGCTAGACATTTGAGTGGGTCCCAAGGATAGGACATCTGAGTGGGCCCTCAAAGAATTATGACGGGAATCATTATGACGTCCTTTAAAACACGAAACTGTAGCAATATGCTTGTGATAATTACTGCGTAGTGCATTCTTCAAACTAACAAATTATCTGCAGAATAGTTATAAAAAGTCACTGTATTTTCCATTGTTCTCATCAGAACACGAGTTAAAAGCTCAAGTTTCCTAGATTTTTTTTTTAATTTCCTAATGATTTAGCATTGTGTACTTTCCTTAGTGCGTTTTTATTTGTTATGCATGTGAAGCCACAGGGGATTTCGATCATTAACGGTTCCAAGTGCAAATTGGGAGGTGTGGGTGGATGGTAGTGAAAAAACTATAATTGTCTCGCTGACCCAGCTGTACACAGCGACATGAAACCTTTATCCTTGGTGAGTCACTGCCTTGAAATCTGTTCGTCTTCCAGCCTCTGTTTCTGACCAACTGGAAATCATACGAGACAAAAGTAAAACTGTTTTATAAATCTCTCTCTCTCTCTCTCTATTTCTCCATCATTTGCCCAGGCATGCCTCTTGGGCCCTTGGTCATGGTGGGCCCCAAGGCTATAGCTCCTATAGACCCTCCCCCTTAATCCGGCCCTGTGCGCATATAGCTTTTTAAACCATGAAAAAAGTAATAATGAAGAGTAAATAAAATAAAATAATTCTCTCATAGAACGGCGCGTTCAAGAAAGCCACTCTAAGGAGCTAGCGTGGGTTGCTTTAGCCACAAGGGAAAATATTAAGAAATAGCAAACCATATTTTTTGGAAATATTTTCTTCGTTTGAAGAAAAGACACAGGATCAGCGCTTTTCTTTTTTTAGGTTTAGCGGCCACCGCGAGCAACTCAATGGGCTTTAAGCAGTCGCCCGTCCCTAATTTAGGGTCACTGGTTCCAGGGAAGGGAGAGAGCCAGTGCCGTAAGACAAACCATCCATGCCTCACCAGGATTCCAACGCGGATCCCTTTCGGACGAATGATCAGAGGCCATCGCTTAGACCACTGCGCCACCGGGGCGGCAAAATCAGCGCTTTCCACCAAAATCTTGTGACGGGCCCTAACCTTTTTAGTAACACCACCTACAGTCATCGAAGTTAATTAAATATAGTAGTGAGGCAAATTAAATATCCCAAATTATCCAATTACTCATCTGCGACCCGCGAGCCTCGGACCCTCCCCTACTGTAGTTTGGAAAAGATAAACGATGAATGATTAATGGAATGTGTATGTGCGCAGTGCTTGACGAGAAAAAATGCATAGCCGTACTGAAATAATGGGTAAGTAAAAAGAAAATGTTTGCCTTATTCAAGAACAGTGAGGAAGATTAATTGAACAAATCAACAAGATCTACTTCAGGTATCAAAGATAAAAAAACAACAACATAAAAAACATGAATTTCAAGCATAATCATGTGAAGGTTAAATATTCTAGAATGAGGAAAGAAGTTCTTATCATTTTTTTCTAGAATTCTAATTAAGGTTAATATTCATTTTTCTTCATAGCAGACAAATTTAATCGTTTTCAGGAGATGGATTAAGTACACCGAGAAATAAATATTCAGAGTGAAACAATAAGTGAATTTTTTTTCCTAAGTTCATCTCCTTATTATTGCTGTTTTGATGTGTTTTTGCATGACTGATGTAACAACGTTTTTTTCCTTAGAGGGTTAATAATCATTTGCTTGACAGAAGCATGAATGCTTACGTAGTAGAAGCATGAATCCCCCGTACTCATTTGTGTGCAGGGGCGAAACATTACGTTTGCCATCTCACTTTTCTTCATTTCCAATTACGTCCGTAATCAGAATTCCGATGAATATTTGGAATTGTTTTTATTTCCAGCCATTTAAATTTCCTTCTGATAAAATTACTTTCTGTTTTGATAATTAACTATCTACCACAGTAAATTTTCTAATGTCATTCCTCAGACTCGGGTTGAACTGTATGGAGCCGCCCCGGTGGCGCAGTGGTCTAAGGCGTTGGCCTCTGATCATTCGTCCGTAAGGGGTCCGGGTTCGAATCCCGGTCAGGCATGGATGTTGTGTTTGTCTTACGGCACTGGCTCTCTCCCTTCCCTGGAACCAGTGAACCTAAATTAGGGACGGGCGACTGCTTATAGCCCATTGAGTTGCTCACGGTGGTCGTTAAACCTCCAATCAAAAAAAAAAAAAAAAAAAAAAACTGTATGGATTGTATAAATGGAAAAAAAAAAAAAAAAAAAAAACGTTCCACGAAATACCAGCCTTTTAGTTATTGTATGAGAAAAAGTGGAAAAAAAAAAAAAAAAACATTCAGAGAAATACCTGCCTTATCGAAAAAGTACTTAACTTGAAAATTCTGAAAGATATTGTGTTCTTATAAGAGCAGGAATGTTTTCAGTTTCATTTAAATATAAAAAAAAAAACAGTCCTTCTTTAAAGAAATACAAACAAAAGAAAATGGAAGGGGAGGGGAGTGGGAGAAAGGAATGAGATATATCTTTATACTGTATATATATATATATATATATATATATATCATTAGAATACGGTTCTTGTGAAATTCATACCAATATGGAGGTGTCCAAACTAATAGAGTTTAATATCGTTTATGATCTGAGTAAAATGTTCATATCGATAAAATCTACATCGATGTAAACCATAAGTTCCACATTACCTTTGATTTTATCCGCAGCATTTCCTAATGATATCATCACGTCTTGCTTTTCGACAGTTTTAAAGTACATGTCCTGATATCTTGACCACGTTGTTCAAAATAGTTTTGACGCCTCTGTGTTCACGATTCCATTCGTACTCAGTTCTTGGATACAGAGCATCTGACAAAGTAGCTAATAAAGAATAGGGAATGTGAAGTTGCGGAATAACGGAAGCCCTATACTACAAAATAAGTGGTGTGAATTCACGGAAAATTTCTGAAAATAACGTGTAGTAAATTTGTCGGTAGATGCCCGTCTTTTTCAGTAATTTCCGTTTTTAAAAAAAGTTTCCGTTTATTTTAACTACCGTATTTTCACAGATTTTTCGTAGACAAAAATTCCGTTTATTTCAGAAAAGTCCGTTTCAGGATTTTCCGTATTTAAACTGAAATTCCGCAAAATTGACAAGCCGACATTATTCAGCCCTTATCCCCCATAATCTTTGCACTACAGTCAGGATCAAACCTCGGTCGTTTGGGTTGGATCAACAGGTAACGCACGCCTTTAACCACTGAGCCACAAAACCCTCGGGAATCTGAGTCAGGTATATCGTAAAACAAATTTGCTTTTTTTTTTTTTTGTCATTAATGCGAGTGATTTAGCCATTTTATTTTCTGTTGGAGCTTATTAATTTTCTGAATGGGCTTGTAATAAATTTTTTTCTATAGGAGGACTTTTTACAAATTAAACATTTTTCATCGTGATTTTTCGAAGCAACAAAATGCTTTGCAGCTTGATTTTTTTAAACTGAGAATGACTTCTTTCGGTTATCTTTGAAAAAGGAGAAATGTACTTGTTTATAGCATTATTTCACAAAAACACTCCTAAATATAAAATTTACTCTTGATAGCTATAATTAATAACTTTTGCTTTTTTCTTAAGTTCTCCAAAGACTGATACATAGCCATCGTAAAATCATGTGTACAATAAGTTAAGTACCTGGTTTCTTACAGTAACATAATATATAATTAATAGTTGGTGCACTAAATGGGAGAGAGGAGAAGAAATATCCTGTGCCACAATAAACAAAATTCATTCGATATGCTACCGCAATATCGATCTCGTTACGGGACTTCAAAATTCGACAGGCGATTGAAATTTAAAAGATAATCAAACGTCAAGTATTCTTCCCAATCGCTCCTATAACCGGTAATTACTCGTCATACTGATACGGAAAAAGTGAGAACGAAGTTTTCCCATTAATATATGAAAGTAATTGCGGAAAGGTTTCTGAAAATTCAGAATTTTCGGTTAACACATCTCTAAAACCGCAATTTACCGTCAATATAATAAAGAAACTGCGGAAAATTTTATGAAAATTCAGAATTTTCCCATAGTACGAAAAATCCGTGAAATTCAGGTTTCTTTCTGTCATTTCACAGAAAAGGTTGTATCAGAAATATGCTTCGTTAATTCACGAAAGAAATAAAAGAAAGTGGCTCGTGAGTTTCATATTTTTTTTTTCGAGTACATAGTAGGCAGTGGTGCATTGACAGGGGGTCCAACAGGAACCCCCTTTAATATAATAATGAACCTAGGTTGAAGGCGTGTGTAGCATTGGAAGAAATGAAAAACAGAGCTAGAGAGATTTGACTTTGTGCTTCAAAAAAAAAAAAAAAAGGAACCTACAGCTGAAACGGTTCCGCAGACATTAAGCACACAGTCAGAGACACAGACGTACGGACGAACGGACAACGTTCATATATGAGGTGAGATTTACGTTAGATCCCTAAAGGCTATCCAGAAACTGTCAAATCTTCATTTTAAACTGCTCCCGGTATATTTACGAAACACATAAGACAGACGGACGAACGGGCAGGTACGAAAAGTGCAAACATGATGAGACAGTTTAGTTTGGTCCTCAAACAAACCCCCTGCAGAAAATTTCAGTTCTATTTCAAACGGTTACCGAGCGCCGAGATATTTATCAAAAATAAGTGGACGTACGGACAAACTTGCAAACGAACAACAAAGTTCTAACGTGGTACCTGGTGTGAGAATGGCTCGCTATTCCTAAAAATCATCCCGGGAATTTAAGATCACCATCTCTAATAATCTCAAACGTATTGCACGTTAAGCTCCTGTTGGAATCACCGACTAAGGGGGCCCAACTAAGTGTAAGTGCCCAATCCATAATAATTTTGCCAGTCAGTATCTATCTAATAGGAGGCTGATGTGTGTGAGTGTGTTGAAATTAAAGAAAAATATAATTTGGGGGGGGGGAGCAAATCGATGTGGGCAAATCGATGGGCTATAAGCGATGGGCCATGTGAGCAAATCGATGGGCTATAAGCGTCCCGAAGTGCCGTAAGACAAATACAACATCCATGCCTTACTGGATTCGAACCGGGACCCATCTCAGACAAATTGTAAGAAGCCAGAGCTTAGACCACTGCGCCACCGGAGCGCCCAATGATTTTTTCCCCCTCCCCTTTGTCAAAATCCTGGGCATCCTATAGCAAGCCACTTCAATAAAGATATTAACAGGCGCATAAAACTTAGTTGGAGAGCATTTGAAAGGGAGCTTGGTGTAACCAAGAAGGATAGCAAAAGGAACTCATGGATCAAAGAAATGGCAAAAATCCATCATATCATGTTCAAATTCAAGACACTCAAGTGGAAATGGGCTGGACATACTGATAGAAAAACTGATCACCGTTGAAGAACTGAAATACTAGGCTGGACGCAAAGAGACAGGAAAAAGATTCAAAAGAAGACAACATGGAAGATGAGTGGATGTAATTCTAAAGCACACCGAAGTGACTTGGGAGATAATTGTGGAGACCTACATCCAGAAGTGGATTGAAAAATATTTATAATAAGGGGAACGGAGACGAAGATACGGTAAGAAATTTATTATTTGTATGAATACGAATAGTTAAAAATGAAATTAAATCACATTGACTAAGATATCTTGGACACGTGGAATTACAGACATCCTAAAGAGAAAGATTAATCTATTCAATCTGGTACATGATTAAAAGAAAGACCACGTAAGCGTTGGGTGGATAGTGTTCGACAAGGATTGGGAACCTTAGACTGGAGGGAGAAAGTGTAGGATTAAGTTGAGTGTCAGGTGCTGGAAGCTGAAATACTTAGGAGCTCAAAAAGCTGAAGAAATCTATGATGAGCAATCAGTAGACAAATACATGTGTTCCGAACCAAAACAAATACTCTACAGCGATATAATGTTAGCAGCTAACACCCCCATAAGTTTGTGATCACATTGCGCACTATTTTCAAAGCTCAAGAATCATTGTCCTGGGCAAACGTTTCAGACTGATTGAAGACAAACAGTGCCGTCTGTAACAGACTGGTTGCACTATGAAGAAAATTTAAAAAAAATTAAATTTTGCAGTTTCTACAACCTCATCGAGTGGCTGTTTTTTTTTTACGCTTTCCAACTGTAGGTTGAAGAAGCGTATATGCTCCAGCTTTGTCCGTCTGTCTGTCTGTCTGTCAGCACGAAAACAGGCGTAAAAATAGCTCGATTTCGATGAAATTTTACTATGTGGTAGGGAACAATCTGGGGACAAACCCTATTGAAAACGGACGTAATGGGGTCAAAGGTCAGGACATAAAAGCGTGATCCACATCATCGCCCTTACGCATTATAACTTACGTAAAAATGCTTCGATTGAGACAAAACATTATCATGTTCTTCCGGCGATGTATTGAACCGGTTCTGTTGAATATCATCGAAATGGGATCAAAGGTCAGTGCTCAGGAGCTAGATTTATTCTACAGCCATTATCCTCATAACTTCAGGTATTACTTCAGGTATGTTGGAAAGCGTATCAAAATCTATGCATTGCATGATTTTACTAATTTTTTTTTTATTGAAGGTTTAATGACCACCGTGAGCAACTCAATGGGCTATAAGCAGTTGCCCGTCCCTAATTTAGGGTTACTGGTTCCAGGGTAGGGAGAGCGTTACTGCCGTAAAGATCCATGCCTCACCGGGATTTGAACCCGGACCCATCACAGACGAATGGTCAAAAGCCAGCGCTTAGACCACTGCGCTACCGTGTCGTATACGCAAATACGACGCAAATTCTCTACGGCATTGTTAACAGCTGATTATGAACTACTTCTGGAAAACATTTTTATCTTGTTGCATGATGGTACCAGTGAAAAAATTCTGAACGAAATTCGCACCTGAATGTGAATAAGAAAGAATATATTTATTTAAATTATCAAAAAAATTTGGATTATCAGAAATGACTGTAACTTGCTGGTTAGACTCTGAGAAAACCTTGTAAAATAAAGACATATACAAATACAACGCGAAATCCCTACAACTGTCTAAAAAGCTAATCATGAACATTTTCCAAATTATTTCATTACCGTATCAATAAAAATTCTGAACAAAATTTGCACCTGAGTGGGAAGAGCAAAGAATAGATTTGGATTATCAGAAATTGTCGCTACACCGAAGCTTGATAAAGTGGTTGACTGTAGAGGCCTGAAGGTATGGTAAATATTGCCACCAAAAAGGCAATTACCAATCTAAACACGATCAAGATAGACAAAGAACAAATATTAGCTACTGTGTAATATTCTCTCTCTCTCTCTTTTATTTTTTATCTCAGGATCTCAGTTGCAGGGATTTTCTTTTATGACTGAATTAATGAATCATATTTCGGCCTACGCTTAAGAATTAAGTCCCAAAGGAAAAGTAAACAAAAAAACAAAAAAACTCGACCTACATTAAGCTATTGTCCTTTGGAGGACCTTGACCGAAGCAACACTACCCACAGATACAAGTTATTCACCGCGGAAGTCGCCAGCCAACCCATCTGTTCTTCGAATTATAAAACAAAGAAAAAAAATTACAAGGAAACTAACTACATGTTCCGCAGGGTAAACAAATCAAAACTACGAAAATTCATGTACTTGTCCCGTGAGGGAAAATGACTAATCTCGTTTGTTGGGTATTGTAACAACGTTAGCGAAGCAAGAAATAATTTTCGCGATTTCAAGGAAAGCCTAAGAAACATGAAATATTTGAAAAACTGAATTTTTATGTGCTTGGATGAAATGCTCTGTAAAAGCAAAGACTGAGTATCGCAAGGACGTCGACAAAATCCTATTTTGCCAAACGAAAATTGAACCAAGTGCGGAGCTTTTGCATCCTGACAAACTGTGGATTACAACCGCAGAAAGAGACGGAGTATATAGAAGTTGTTTCGCAAGACGGGTTTCGTTAAAAGTTTGTGCAGAGTTCAGATTTGGTTGGCTCTTCTATTCGCACACACCGAGGAGCCAAAACCTTATAACTCACCTGCCTAAAATGATGATGGTCCTCCACGTGCCGGCAAAATAGCGCTTACCCGGATAGGCAACGAGGCTACGATATTTCCAAAGGTCTCTTGTGGCATCTGTTACCAGTAGATCCTTTAACTCTTGTAAGTATAACGAAGTAAATTTCTCCGTCATTTTTGTCCACGCCGGGGCTCGAACCCGAGTCCCCTCATTCCGGAATAAGTCACTCTACCAATTGAGCTACGCGGACGTTCGTTCTGACTGCTATCTGCCTTTATGTCGTGTGCGTCCTGCTGGGCAGGAACGTCTCATAAGTTACGTACTTGAGCAGCCGCAGATCGGGTTTGCTGCTTTAACACAAACCACATATGCTCGATAGGATTGATGTGTTAACAAGTTCTTTCTGATCTTTACTCTTGTTGTTAACTTAATAAACATTGCGAGGTTGAGTTGCTAAGTCTTATATAGTTGAAGATAATAGTAAAATTGTATTCAAATAATTCTTGCGATTCGTAAATATGTCTAAGAAACTTTTACTGTTTTCTTCATTTAATTGCCTGCAAAGGTTGTCCGTTAGCTGTGCTTTATTTTCTAACTCTCCCGCTTTCGATCATCTCTCGCGCTGTCGTGAAAATCCCCCGACCTCCCGGTCCACCTAAGACCTTCCAGCTTACCCTGGGGCAATCACCTCGTCGTACTTTTCCGTGACCGCTCGCTTCCTAAACCTAGAGACAACTGTCCTTCGCCTCTTTCCCTTGTCTCCAAAAAATGTCCTTAAGCATATCCGAAAATTCCCCGTGAGAAGGAACCATACTGCCCTCGGTAAATCTTAAGCCTCAAAGTAAAATGTGAGGGCTAGTGCATTAGTCGGCACCATTGAAATTGAAACCTGAAAAGAGGCGCGATAGAGTTAATCTCCATTCAACATACAAAGTGTAAATACTACGCATAGACAAAATGTCGTCTTAGTAAATAACCGTGCATGCTGTGTCTAATGGGGAACTGACTCTGAGAAATTTCTCTCACGCTTTGTGGAGACAAAGGAAAGGGAGCACGAGATGGAAAAAGGCTGCATTTTGAGATTTTATATGAAATCCTAAAACCCTTTATAAAATCTCTGTAACAAATTTCTGGGAATCTGGAGGCGAGGGCAATACCTGGACGTCTTTTTCATTACCCGCGGACCATTCTCGGGAAATCCGGGCAGCGTGGCATGCGGTGGCGTACAGGAAAACCACGACCCCCCCCCCTCCCCTCAAATGTTTTAGAGGCCCTTTTTCGAAAATCCATTAGCTTTCAATTATTCAAAGTTTTAACTTCCATTTTATTAACTAGGCTTTACGGGTGCTTTAATAAATCAAATTATTTGGAACCTACGAGTATGTTCGTAAAATAGAATTCTCTTCACTTTATTGCGTGAAACACAAATGTGTACGTCATAATTAAAACGACTGTCCCAGTTACCTATACAAATTACTACACAAAATAACGCGAAAGTTAATCATATCGTGCAAAACTTATTATTTTAAAGAACTAAGGCAATCTTCTTTGAAATGCCTCACGATTGCACACACAAAACATACAACTGCCGTGTGACAGCTTCTAATGACTTTTCCTGTTCATACGAAATGTCACAACATAAATGTAAGCAAATAACTAAGTAACGATAAACTACTCAAATTATTTACTCTGGAATATAAAAAAAACTCACTTAACATAATGCCACAATATTTTGCACATAGTAAAAAAAATACTACATAACACCTTATCCTCATAGGTATACAAATTCCACTCATTGAACGGATGTTTTTTTTTCACATTCTCATGTTAACATACCTGCACATAAACTATTGCAAAGGCTGTGAACTTGAGGCCCCTTTGTAACAGCAAGGGCTACTACAAGGGGTCTCAAGTTCTTTTGAGAGCTGCTTTCCCGTCATCCAGTTTTTATGAACTAAAGCAACGAAAATGACTTCTAATGATTTTACGTATTTAGTGAGAAAAAATGCTTTTTTCTTAATACTTCATCAAAAATGCTTTAATTCTTGGCTATGTCTTTGACCAGTTTTATACAAAGTCTCCGCAAAAAAAATTGTAAAATCGTTTTGCTCAGGTTAGAGCCCCTCCCCCTCCGCACTGCGGGGGTTGCGGGGGTATCAGTACACCCCTGGCGGCATGGCACAGTATCCTGCTGAAAGGAGGCACTACTAAATGAGAATACCGTTGTCATGAAAGGATGTACCTGATCTGCAATGGTGTTTAGGTAGGTGGTAGACGTAATAATTTCCAGCACATGAATGACTGGATTCACAGTTTCCCAAAGGAACAATGCCCAAAACATTGTATTTCCTGCACCAGTTTGTTTTCTACCTACGATCTTGGTGCCAACAAACCAGGATGCATCTGCATTCAGATTACCGGTGAGTTGCGCTAGAGTATCCCTTGTGTTAGATCATACCATACGGGACAGCCTTCGCTCACCTCTAGAATCGATGAACCGTGTTCGGTCTGCACCTTGCCGGAGATTAATGATTTCTCCCTCCTCGGACCACTTTTGAAAGTATTAACACGTTTGACCGTGAGCACCTCGCACAGGCCTTGCCTCTCGGAAGTGCTCTGCCTCTTTCATCTGGCCATCAAAATTTTCCTCTGTTAAACTGGCTGAAGCCCGCTGCCTTTCCCATCTGAAGAGCAAGAATAACACTGATTAACAAACAGCTCAGATCATATGTAGAGGATTTTAGGAAGGGAGTGTCTGACTCCACATCTTAAACAACCCTTAGAAATAGAAAGCTGGGAGATTTGGGCTGGAGTGCCCGACAGGAAAGTGATATGGAAGCGAAGTAGAAAGGGAGGGGAAGATGCCTTTATTTATCACCGGGTGGGCAGTACTCGGGGTCCGACGGCTCAACGTGCCCATCCGACGCCCGGCGGATATTTAGTGGTTCGAGCGTTCGTACCTGCCTCGGATCGAACCTGAGATTTCGCCTTGGCAGTCGCGAACGCTGACCACTTGGCCATCCGTGGCCCACTGGTTAACAGAGTTTGGTACAGGTGCTATTTATACCGTTTCATGACCTTCACAAGCGCCGTCGTTTATCTGAAGTTGCTTCTATTTGCATAAATACGTTGCGACGTACTACAGAGGTGAAAACATGTGTCAAGACGTTTTTCTGCCCGAGTAGCTCAGTTGGGAGAGCGACTTTCTCCGGAGTGAGGGGGACACGGATTTGATGCTCGTCGTGCTCAAACTTGTGTTTTCACATTGGGTACTGGCCTCCCGGTAGTAAATAAGGGCGTCTTCTACCTCGCTTCCGTGTGACTTTACTATCGGGCACTCTAGCCCAAATCACCTAGCTTCCTATTTCTAAGGGTTGTTTAAGACCTGGGGTCAGACACTCCGTTCCTAAAATCCTCTACATATGATCTGATCTGTTTTCACATTGGCGCCCGATTGTGGAAAATGGATCCACTGGCCGTTGGGTTCTTCGAAAAAATGTGTGATGTTTGTTCCACACATTTTTTAGAATTAAAAAAACTTTCTGCTTCGCTTCAAAAAAAAAAAAGAAAAATTAAGAGAGAGATGATGTGACGTACTACAGAGGTGATAATATGTGTCAAGACAACAAATCTGCAGCGAGACATTCTGTCCGAGGAGCTCAGTTGGGAGAGCGACATACTCCGGAGTGAGAGGACGCGGTTTAGATGGCCGTCGCGGGACAAACTTGTGTTTTTACAACGTGCTGGTCGTAATGTTTTGGCGCTTCGGTGTATATGACGAATATACTATTGAAAAACACTTTCAGGTTTAATACGCAAGTTGCACTAGAAATTCCTGAACTATAATAAAATAATAATAATAATAATAATAATTAACAGCTTAGTGTTAAATACCGCTTAATCCAGGGCCATCCGTGGCCCACATATTTCACCTTATTACAAGTACCAAGCAGAACCTATTCTTAAAAATCAAAATTACATATGTACTGGAGCAAACTTATGATTACAGACAGGACCATTGGCCACAATCGACCTAATGCAAAAAAAAAAAAAAAAAACTGAAGAAGAGGTCCTTTGGGTCTACACAAGTCGCGCTTCTTAACTACTGAGCAAGAAAGTTTTGGGGGTCGCACCACGTTCATGGTAAAACTAATTGCGCGATGATGATTTTTTTTTTTTTTTGTTCTTCATTAATGTGTTAGGTAGTTATGTTAACTTGCAAAGTCTTGCGTGGTTGAAGATAATAAAATAGCTATAAAAAAAAAAAATTTTTTTACAATCCTTTTAAATCTCTTATAAAGCGCTTTATTCTTTTCTTTGCTTAATCGCAGATAGGTTGTCCTTAGCTTCTTTATTTTTCCTCCCTGCTCCTCGGATACTAAGAATTCCCCCTAAATCCTTCTTCGGTCATTTTTTCGTGCTGCGGAGAATACCTTCATTCCCCTGGTAAGCTTAAGACCTGCTTCCCCAACCCCTCAGGCCTTTCATGCCCTCGTCCTCCTGCGACCGTTCGATTTCAATTCCCAAAATCGACTGTCTTAGCCCCTCTTTGTTTCCACGCGAACTCACCCCTTTAACTCCACAAAAACCCATGGGAAAAACGCTGGCTTCGGCTTGTACAAAGCATCAAGGTAGAAATTAGGAGGGCTTGCGCTTTCAGTCGGCTGCTTTGAAATTAAAGAAGGCAAAAGATCAAATGAGCACGATAATACTAATCCGGCTACAAAATACAAAGGCGCAGACTCTAAAATGAGACAACTGGCGTCTCTAAATAAACCGTGCTTCCGATGTTTCATAGCGGGATGACACAGCGAAATTTCTCCCACGCTTCATAGAAACAAATGAAAAGGAGTTCAAAAGCGAAATGAGATTTAATATCTATGCCTGAAATTCTAGTATTAAATCTCTGCAACAAATGCGAGTGGTTTAGTCATTTTATTCTCTGTTGGAGCTTATATTTTTTTTAATGCGTTTGTAATAATTTTATTTTTTCTGTAAGAGGACATATCACAAATTAGGTATCTTTTTTCTTTTTCAACGAGTTGTTTCGGAGCAACAGGATGCTTTGGAGCTTGAGATCTTTCTTTTTTTAACAGAAAATAACTTCCAATTATCTTTAAGAAACTGTTGAATGTATTGTTCTATAGTATTATTTCACAAAGCTTCAAAATATAAAATTTAATCTTGATAGCTGTTGTAGCTTTTGTCTTAAGCACTCCGCAGGCTGACACATGCACATCGTTCAAACGCCTGTACAATAATTTAAATACCCAGTATTTAAATTATTGTACCGGTGTTTTTCTTACGGTAAAACAATATGTAATATCTGGTGCACAACATGCGGGGGAGGAGAAGAAATATCCTGTGCCACAATAACCAAAATTCATGTGATATGCTATCCACAATATCCGATCTCCCTACAGAACTTCAAAATGAGCTCCTTTGACAGACTATTGAAATTTAGCAGTTAATCAAACCTCAAGTATTCCCGCGAATCTCTGCTTTTACAAGAATGTTTTCGTCATATGGATAGAGGAAAAATGAAAACGGAATTTTTCTGTAAATATCCGAAAGGAACTGCGGAAAGGTTTCTGAAAAATTAGAATTGTCTGGGAACACAAACGGTAATGTACCGTCAATATAAGAAAGGAATTGTGGAAAGGTTTCTGAAAATTCAGAATTTTCCTGACGTACGAAAAATCCATGAAAGTTAAGTTTTCTTTCCGTCATTTAACGGAAGAAGTTGTGTTACAGGGCTTGGTGCTGAGTTATACAATTACAGCGCCCTGTGTGAAGGGTTTGTTCGATGCTTTGCTTCCAGAGTTTTGTTGCTGGACCTTAACCCGTATTTTACCCGACGTGAGCAAGTAAATAAAATACAAGCAAAATGTCAATCAAAGTATTACCTCTCTCTTGCAGTGAGGAAGGTGTTTATTCAGATGTCATGGGGAATGTCTCAAAGCATTGCCCTTAATTCCATTCATTCATTATCTTATTAACACGTCGAATACCCTTCTATACCCGCGCGGTCAGCAGTCCACTTCCTAAATATCAGCCTTATTACCTTTTTGTTTATCTCCCTATACACCTAGCACAGAGAAAATCACCACCACCTCTCTCGGTCGCCTTTCAGTCCAAACTCTCCCCAGAAGAGAAGCACGATCTACCGCAGTAGAGTGCAACCCCCCCCCCTCCCCAAGAGAACGTCCCCAAGTTTTAAGGCGCAGATCCTCCTTCTAAATCCTCCTCTCAGTGATCTCTCTAAGAGCGTCCCCTTCCAACTTTATACACCACCCGTGCCTAATCCAAGGCCCATCTCGGTCGAATGTTCAGAAGCTAGCTTTGCATACCACTCGGGCCCCGAGCCAGCTGGGAAAAGCTCCTGCGATTTTGGATTATCATGCATCAGAAATACTCTATTTAGTCGAATGTATTTTGAATTTGGCATATGGATTTCTCTGAAGGTACTGAGCGTAAAATGTTTCGTTTATTATAGCAGAGTTAGAGGAAGGCAGAAACATTGATACCGAAACGGCGTTAACGGATTGATGCTGATATTATAATAAATGATTGATGCTGATATTATAATAAATGATTGATGTTAAAATGATATCAACCGAATGATGACGAAATGATTTCAAAGTCGACAAATCTATCCCATCTCCTCCCTCCCACCTTCGTCTGAAACTCACCTGCTAACCTCATTTACATAACAGAGAAAGTAATGGAAATGTGTGAGAATGATCTGACCCGAACGAAAGCTCCTATTCTCTTCTTTTTTGTTCGATCCGCATACTCTAAATTCGCTATGAATTTTTTATGCAAATTTTTTGCCAAAGGTTCATGTCTAAGCAGCCAAAACCACATGCTTGAAGTTCAAATTAAAAACAGCCTAATGGAAATCCGAGTAACCTCTTTTTGCTCAACTCTTGTTTTAGAAGATCTGACAAAACATCCTTTGTGAGAACTAAGCATTGGAAAGTAGGCTTGATTAAAAAGCAGTAGTTGCTGACCACATACCTATAAAATTCATCCTGAGGGGCTAATCATTATATTTTATTTCTACAAAAGCAATCACTTCATAAAATAATCTGATCAAAATATTTCACTGGGTGAGAACGTTGGGAAACAAATAAAAGTTTATACTGTAAAGCGAACTTTATGAGAAAATTATTTAAAACAATATGTTCTCTTAGGTTCGCTAAAGAGAAGGCTTCGTGTCTTTTAAAACTGAAATTAGAAGTATCTTTATTTTAAGTTAAAATTTCATCATGCCCCGCAGCACACTTTTGTTATTTGTTCATAAGATTTCTTTGAAATCGTTGAATAATTTTGTGAGCTTCCTATTCCGGGAAAATTTAAAAGCATGCGTTTTAAACTTTAACTACTCATGATGAAAAACTCGAGAATAGTTTTTATGTTCCTGTGGCATATTCCGTAATCGTTATGCAACTATTGTATATGAAGCTCCTGTGTGAGCAAATCGATGTGTCTAGAAATCTGAGCTTCTGAAATTCTATGATTCTTTCATGTGTATCGCTGAGAAACATAGGCGCCGACTGTGAAGAGGAGGGGGCAGTGGGATTTTGCCCCTCCAATAATTTTACTGAGGGGGGCGGTGCCCACCCAATATTTTTCGTTCTGCTTAATTAAATAATCGCTTTAGCCTCATAAGGTGGACAAGCGATATTTTTCGTTCTGTTTAATTAAATAATCGCTTTAGCCTCATTAGGTGAGGACAAAGGGATTTATTTCCAAAGAATTAATAAATAACGAAATAATTAAACTTTTTTCCCATATTCAACATTGCTTATTTGAAAAAAACTGGATTGTCATCCCCGTATTGTGTTTGATATGTTGTCGTGATATGTGATAAATGCTTAAAACGATTATCAAAAAGTAAAATAAATTAAAATACAGAAATATATAGTCTCTGGGTCCTTTATTTGCCTAATTATTATTATTGTTATTCACTTCTTGTTCTTTGTTTAAGTAATCCAACTAATTTCTCATTTTTTTTATAAATGTTTCCAAATAAAATCTCTTTGGATGTTTTTACAAAATCACAAGCTGAATTTTATTTTTTAAAATATTCATATTCTGCAAAAAAATATATCTGTTTTTTTTTTGCAGAATATTAATAAATCATTTGCACATGAACAATTACAATTACATTTAAAAATATACGTTGAATATCGTAGTTTATCTTTTTCTCCCTTTTTTTTTTAATTTCCCTGCTGACAACGGAAAAGACGCGCCCCGCCTCTCTCACGACTGATTTTTTCACGCCTGCCCCCACCCCACCCCCACCCCCAAATAATTCAGTGAAGTCGGCGCCCCTGCTGAGAAATCAGTTATTTCAAAGAATATGAGGTTATATAAGAAAGTATTTTGGAAGGATATTTAAATTTTAGAATGATGGAAGATTAACCGCTCTTCAAAGTAAGTTTCTTCGAGGAGGAAACACCTACTGCACTATCCTATTCATTGCTGGTTAGTTTCTGGCTCTCAGCCAGGTGGCGCTTGTACAAAGGGGTCGGGAATACTTGCCTGTGGCAAGGGACCTCTGCCCAGGGACTTACGGACCTGTGTGTTTTGTGGGACTGGTGAGCGAACCGGGGGTCGTTCAGAACCAGATCATACGCCGACCTGACACACGAAATAATACCGAAGCGCCCCTTTCCGTTTTTCGGAAATTACTCTCAAAAATGTTTCTTAATGGCAAAACGTTGCTGTGTTCCGTTTTGTTGTATCACTCGCATCTACGGACTTTTTGCTTTTAAAGGTTTTCTGAATTTTCTGAAATAAAATATGTCGGAGTTGGAACCTGTCCGTATCCCACTCGGCGAGCTACATTCACTGACAATGAAATTTGCGCTGTAACCGGGGCTTCCATATTTATCAGAAGTGAATTTCAGCAGCCATTTTGCGGGATAAATAATTGGAATCAGTTTTCTTCAATTCCCGCCATTTTGATGGATTGGGCAGCGAACAGGAAAAGTACTTCTTTTCCCACGCGTTGCAGCAGAGGGGGCAGCGAAGCAATTAAGAACATAGAGTTTTGAGAGTGAAGGCGTGGCCGCGCTTTCTAGGAATAGGTCGGACGAGGGGACAGTTTTTTAGGGGGTTGCTCTCCGGGCAAGAGAACACGGGACTTGGTGGCAGAAAGTCGAGGAAGGAAGGATAATTTTTAGGAGGTTCTGAGGGCCTCGCGAGTTTGTCGGATCGGATGAAGTAAGAGGAATGAATGGCCGGGAAGAGATAAACAGAATTCGGCGAGTAGGACACCGAGGGACAGATAAAATAATGAAAGCACGAAAATGACGGACAAAAGCTTGGTGAATAAAAGTCTTCCTCACCACACGAAAAGAGTTTAACTAGAGTCGATTTTTGATACCTTGTATTTTATTTATCTACTCCAGTTGGGAGAATTACGGGTTAAACCCCACACACAGAGCAAACAACAAACGAACCCTACACACAGGGCGCTGTAATAGAAATCAGCACCAAGCCCTGTAACAGCGCACCAAGAAAGCAGCATCGGGTTGAACTGAAATTTTATGGACGTAATGATACAGATGAATGCTACACATGATGGCGGAAACAGAGCTGCAGGACAATTACAGAAAGATCAGTGGTACGTAGTCCGCTCATCCCAATACCACGTCACACCGTCTCTTGCGGCGATGCATGCTGCTATACGGTCCGGCATGGAAGCGAACAGACGCCCGATGTTGTCCTGCGGCAGACTGGCTCACACGTGTTGGACGATGTGCTCCAAATCCCAGATAGTGCGGCAGCCGGCGTTTCAACTTGTCCCACACATATTCGACAGCGGACATGTTCGGGGAGCGATCAGTCTATGGAAGTGTCTGGACATGACGTGGGCAGTCCTGGGCAACCCGAGCCGTGTGCGGGCGGGCATTATCCTGTTGGTATAGCGCAACTGGAGTCCCGGCCAGGAATGGGAGCACACGAGGCCGTAGGATCTCCTCCACACACCACAGGCCCGTCAATGATTCACGTATCACTGCTAGAGCTGATCGGCTATCGTAGGCAATGACTCCCCAGATCATAATGCCTACAGTGGGGGAGGTGTGACACTCGATGGCGAGGTCGGGATTGTGCCGTTGAACCGGGGATCTCCACACCCGGACACGATGATCATCTGTCCCCAAAACGAAGCGACACTCATCGTTAAACACCACATGTCGCCAGTCTGGGGCGTTCCACGTCGCTCTGGCCTGGCACCACTGCACACGGAGCCGGCGATGTTCCGGTGTTAATGGCAGCACACGTAAGGGGCGCTGACATCGTAGATTCGCTTCCGCGAGGAGTCAGGAAATGGTTCGTTGCCACACAGGAGCCGCTATATCTTCCTGTATAGCGGACCGGGTCCGCGTGGGATCCGCTCGTGCCTGGCGAACGATCCGCCGATCCTTTCTACCCGTGATCCTCTTGGTCCGTGCGGAGCCGCTCCGTCGTGCAGCACTGCTGTCACGTGTTCACTGCTCCCAACACAGTCGGACGGTACGGTCAGAACGATCCACGTGGCGGGCTATACGGCTCACCGACCTCCCTGCGGTTTTCAGCCCGATGATCAGGCCTCTCTCAAAGTCTGTAAGTTGCGTAAATTGATGTCTCTGGTGTCTACCCGGCATTCTTGTCACTCTGTCCTCTCGCTTGCGTCGGCCGGTGCAAGCAGAGAGTTGTGGAAGAGATTTGAGAAGACCTTCATCCAGCAGTGGATGGAAAATAGTCGATGATGATACGCGAAAGCTGATCTAAAGTCGAAACGGAATTGACGGAGAAGGTTCTACTTATTTCTCTGACAATTGCCTGGAACCAGTAGCCCTGAATTAGGAACGGTGTGAAAATAGGAATTTGTCGGTGATCGAATACACGTCTCCTCGCTCCGGAGGGAGTTGCTCTTACCGACTAAGCTACACCGACGGAGTGTATCGCTGCAGATTTGTCGTCTTGACAAGTGCTTCACCTTCTGTAATATGTCACATGATCTCCTTCATTATTTTTTTGGAAGCGAAGAAGGAACCTCTGATTAATTCCAGACCATGTGTGGAACAAACATCACTCATTCTTCGGAGAGCCCAACAACCAGTACATCCATATTTACGTTCGGACTCCAATGTGAAAACAAGAATTTGTCGGGGACGGGGATCGAATCCACTTCTCCTCGATTCGGAGGAGTTGTTCTAACCGACGAAGCTACACCGACAGAACGTATCACTGCAGATTCGTGGTCAGTACACGTGCTTCAATTTCTGTAATACATTGCAACGGTAGATTCCTTATAGCACTAGATGTTCATGTGGTCTTTAACAAGACAAAGAAAAATGTTTCTGTATGTTAAATATCTTGTGACACATTTTTTACTTTATCTAGAACGTCACTGCAACCTCATTGGCTCCCACGGCAGAATGCTCCTCCCGAACCGCAGTAAGTACGCCTCTGATTGGTTGGTTGGTTGAATCTTTTCTGCGCATGCTCAAAACGCGCTCAGCATTGCCGTGGAACATAACGGGGAAACTAAACAAGTGTCGCCTTGTTCATAGGAAGCTGCAGCTCTACCTACGGAAAACTGTTAAACCAGGTGCCACCATTAAGTGTTTTCTCAAAAGAAAAGCCGTTTTCAAGAAAAAATCGAAAGGAAGACGTGTTCGTACATCGTGGAATAAAATCGCCTTATCGTTTTGCAAGAAAGAGAGAGGCAAAGGAAAACTGTAACAACAGACTACAGATCTTAAGTTTTAAGTACCTTTTGTAGAAAAATTGTTAAGTGTCATTCCATAAAGCTAGATAAAGTTAGTAAGTTTCTCGAATTTTCCAGATCGTATAGTGAGCGGAAATTAAAATTCAGTATCGTAAGAGCATTCTTGCCTGTCAAGCTGAAAAAATCGAGATGTAACAAATTAAAATCTCTACCTTAGATTTTTTCCGCTTTTTTTTTTTTTGTGAGATAATCTTTGCTGATGAGCAATACATTTTGGATGACGTGTTAATTACACTTATTAAGCCACTGACACACACACACACGACTAAAGTACACCTGCGAAGTTACTGTTATCGGAAAGCAGATCACATTGGCATATTTATGAAGAAATGTATCTCACTTAGCGATGTCACTAAAATTATAGGTGTCACTTTGTAGAGGGGAGGGAGATGCTAAAAGAAGGGGGAATTGTAATTAACACGCGATTGATACTTTAGTGGAAATATAGCGTGCTTGTCATTTGAGAACTATAACTTGAACTTCTATAAATGCCTTGTTAAAATCCTCCCTAAAATAATTGCATTAAATGTAAGCAGAGTTTGTTTGTTTGTTGGGTTTTAGGAACTTGCATGTGCCGCCTACAACCAATAGAATACGCAGCGCACCAGCGGGTAGATCGTATGCCGGAGTTCGGAGTTCGCAGGACGCAAAATCCCTTTCTCGACAGGCACCAATGAGATTTTACTCCTGAATGGATCGATATAACAGTGTCATTGGATTGGTTCCTCCGATGCTAGAGCCTCTTTTTCTCGATGTTAGAATACCCGGATAGTGCAGAAGAGTAATTCTTGTGCGAGGTAGCAAGCAATCGAATATGAAAATGCTTCTTATCGGAAGAGAAAGGTGCATTTAAAGCAAAACATCTGCTAACATACACAATTGCATTGAGTTTATTTTAAATTTGTGTGTTTATTTATTAATCTGCTTCATTGGTACGAAGATGAAGTGTATTTTCGAAAACAAGTGCGTACCTATATTATGAATTCCGTTCGTACGTCTGCGATCTCAATATCTCCTCACCTATATAGTTCAAATTAATTTTTTTTTCCATATAGGGCTAACCACAAAAAAAAAAAAAAAAAAAAGTACACATTTGAATTCGTGTGATGAGTAGTTTTCCCGATATTTTTACCTATGGCACAATATCTACATTTCTATACCTGAACGAATTCTTTTTTTGCATTCTGTAGTTTGTAACGTACCAGGAGATGTGACGTACCTGCCAGAAGGACGCACACGACATAAAGGCAGATAGGAATCGG
The DNA here is from genome assembly GCA_039090855.1 of Macrothele yani. Classification (NCBI taxonomy): domain Eukaryota; kingdom Metazoa; phylum Arthropoda; class Arachnida; order Araneae; family Macrothelidae; genus Macrothele; species Macrothele yani. The sequence continues at coordinate 12,947,464 of CM076992.1, forward strand.
AATGAAACGTCCGCGTAGCTCAATTGGTAGAGCAACTTATTCCGGAGTGAGGGGATCCGGATTCGAGCCCCGGCGCGGATAAAAATGACGGAGAAATTTACTTCGTTATAAGTTGGAATTGTGAACAAAACTTTCCATACATTTGTGCTGTTAGCGCAAATACATATTTCATTTTATTTGGCAGATCTCTGTCAGAGTTGGAAACGGGTCAAAAATTTTGGACTCGGACCTCAATGTGACCTCGTCATATAATGGTAAAAAATTTTGGACTCGGACCTCAATGTGACCTCGTCATATAATGGTCAAAATTTTTGGACTCGGATCTCGTCATATAATGGGACCCGACCTGACCGGAACAAATCTGCTTTGCACTATAAATTCGAATATATCATCATCATTATTCTCAATCATTATCTATCCACTGCTGGATAAAGGTTTCCCCAATTTTTTTTAAAAACGGACTTTCTTGGGCCAGTCTCCTCCATCCACCCATTTTCCACGTGGTCTTCTGAGTCTTTTCCTGTCCCTTGGAGTCCAGTGTAAAATTTCGGTTGTTCATCGGTGGTCCGTTCTCCTGGCAATATGTCTAGCCCATTTCTATTTCAGGGATTTTATTCTGATCGTGATGTCTTCCACTCTTCTTATTTTACTTATCCACGAGTTCCTCTTTTTATCTTTCTTGGTTACACCAAGCATGCATCTCACCATGCTTGTTTCAGCTGTCTGCATCTCTGTATCTCTTTTTAGTTAAAGTCAACGTCTCTGCTCCGTACGTAAGCACTGGAAGGATGCATTGATTAAACAGTTTCCTTTTAAGACATAATGGGACATTGCTCTTAAAAATTGTGCTGTTTCTTCCAAAATATCTTCTACCAAGTTTTTTACGCCAATTAATTTCTTCATCAATGTGACTCTCGTTTGATATCTGCTACCCACGGTAAATGTAGGAATTGTTTATCTCCAGGTTTTCCCCATCGATTGATAAATCTTCATTCCTTGTAAAAGCATTGTACCTTAGTTTTGTTTTCTGAAAGTTCATTTTTAATCCCATTTCTTTACCCTTCTCAGCAAGTTCCTGGATCATACTCTGCAGCTCTGAAGTATTACTTCAAAGACCTCTGCACGGTTCTTTGTAATACTTTTTCTTTTCAAAAATAAAACGGAAATAAAATCGGGTCAGGAACATCTTGCCTTGACCCGTTTGACTCGCAGGAAATTGTCGACCCAGTGACCCGCGACCCGTTTCCATCTCGGACCTCTGCTTCTTATTATTCAATACGAGAAATTATTTTTGATTCTGTTAGATGTAAGCACAACCGAATTTTAAGATTCACTTTTTCAAACTTTTCTGATGTAAAGTGCTCTAAGTGGTGTGAATTTTAATCTTTAGTTTAACGGTATCTCCGTTTCGAGAAATCTCTTTGAACGTCACCTAGCTTTGGTTAAGATTAGGGCCTTCTCGAAGGCAGTTCCATCGGTTCCAATGAACTAGGCCCCGCGTTTTTGAACGTGAGAAATCGCTGATTTTGCCACAGCTAAATGAAGAATGTTATACTTCAATTGAAAAACAACATTTAGATAATGTCAGTCGTGTTCAAATAAGTAATACCTCCGCACAAGTTTCTCGCGCATAACTTGTAGCTTAGAAACCAGTCAAGTGGCAAATGATCCTTTGGGGCATTAGCTTCATTTTACTGCGTAATAGAACTCCATAAAAAATGTTCAAATTAAATTGTGTTTAAAACGGATTATTCTTTTCCAACTGTGTCAAAGGTCGTGAAACAAAGTTCAGTTATACAGTTCTTAACTCATGAAAATGTACCTCCAGAACAATGCACGCTATACTAGTAGTAGTTTATGGTTCTAGAATTTTGGACATAAGCACTATTCGCCGTTAGGCAAGAAAATCAAAGGTTAGTTGAAGAATGTTACCCGTAAAGGATCAGCTGCGTGGTGGGAGGCCCGTAATCGCAACTCGCGATTTGAACAGGCAAAAGGTCAATGAGCTCACCAGGAAAAATCGAAGAATAACTTAGAGCATCACCATAGTAGATAAGCTTAACGCTGGGTTAGGTAGTGTCAGTGACACTGTCAACGTTTTATGACACAACAAAGCGTGTGCTCGATGGGTACTGTGTCACCTAATGAAAGAAATGAAGACACACCATAGGTTGATTACTCACTATGAAAAATATGGATAGTTAGATTTATGGCATTTTTAAAGAAATCAGTAAAATGTATTTATAAAATCTTGAAAGATATTCATGTTTTCTATTTTTCAAAATGCGCTGTTTTCCTAGTATGGGAGTAATAATGCATTTGTTACACTCGTGCAGTTCTGAAAGAATTTTTTTTTTTTAATTTTAAAATACACTTTTGCAAGAAAAAACAAACAAACGAAGCACCCCGAGAAAGTCGTTTGATCCTGATGAAACTCCGCAAGGAAGTACCTTAGGGCAGAATATGCAAATGAATAAAAAATAAGGACCAATGACTAAATAGTGGCCCGCCACAGCGCATGGGAACCGCACATCGAGGAGGGTATATCAAGAGCAAAACAATTGTAACAGCAGATTGCGTTTGCATTAACCTCTACGGAATGTCAGGATGCCTCGACGTCAGATCCGTGCAAACTACTAGCAGCTGGGCGAATTTGAGAGAAGACGTATAATTGAGCTAAGAGAGGCCGGTTGGTCAAGTGTCAGTATCGCCAGGCATTTGGATCGAAGCGACGCCGTAATCGGACGATGTTGTCGCCAATGGGTGAGGAAGGCACAACCCAGTGGCACGCGAGTTGTGCCCTCCTCAACATGGACACGGATGGTTGGGAGCGAGCTTTCGATCCTCGCGTTCTGTCGTTGCCCTCGGCCGAAGGCAACGACAAAAGGCGAGGATCGCTCGATTGTGAATATCGAACGAACAGAACCGAATTCGTCGCTCTCAACTATCTGTGGTCATTTTGCGTCGTTTACAGGTACGGAAGTTGCCATCCGGGCCGTTGCCACACGACTTCCAGGCACGGGGACAACATTCTAGGAGGCCACTCCGCCCCTACCACTGACCAGCGAGCATCGTCGTCACTCGTTGCACTGGTGTCGAGCCTGATCAATGTGGAATAGTGTCTAGTAGCGTTGCGTTGCCTTCAGCGAAGAGACAAGGTTTGCACTTGATGCCGATGACCAGCGCATTCGTGTCTGAAGACAAGCCGGCAAGCGCACGAATCCAGCCTTTATCATGGAAACGCCACACGTCTTGCATACCGGTAGTGACTGTCTGGGGAGCCATTCCCTACGATAGCCGGACACCCATGGTAGTCCACCATACCTTTCATACGACTCAGCGGTACTTCGATGACATTCTACGACCCGTGCTGTTGCCATTCCTGTCGCAGCATCGCCGAGCAATTTTTCAACAGGAAAATGCTCGGCCGCACACGGCACGGCTCTCCCAGGTCAGCCTCCGTATTGTCGACACCCTTCCATTGGCCAGCCAGATCTCCCGACCTATTACCGATCGAACATGTTTGGGACACAGAGGTGCAATCCTGAAAACAGAAACGGCCTGGAGCTCCGGAGACGTTAAAGACTCCCCAGCAGGTTGGTGGGGATAGGGTAAAGGGGAGCAACAAACCTTTTTTTTTTTTTTTTTTTTTTAGCAACTCAGTCGGCCATAAGTATATATACATGCATATATATACTCAGTCGATTCACATTATTGTGGCTACCTCCTACTTTTGACGTTAACAGCGCGTAGCCAATGAAAGAAGGCACGCGCCGTTAGCTGGCTTGGAGGGTATATAAGGTGTGCTGTAGGCAATGTGAAAACATATCACTCGTTGTTGTCCTGGATAAAAGGAGCGACTTATCAAATTTTCAAAAAGGGATTATTATCGGCTTTCGGGCCAAGGATGGCAGTATTTCTGAAATAGCGCAGTTTGCGAACTGTTCGCGTGGTGCTGTGGTTAAAGTGCATCGTGATTGGAGAAATGGAGCCATTGCGAATAAGCGACTGGAAACTGCGGAGCACCACGTGACATTGATGTGAGAGGTTAACGTCGGTTTCGAAGACGCATGAGGGCCGATTTACAAGCTACAGTGGAGCAACTGACTGGCCGAATGAACCAGGGAGCTACCGGAAGTGTGTCTAAAATGACAGTTCAGCGAACCCTGCTGCGTATGGGGCTCCGATGCAGACGGATGGTCACTGCACCTATATGCTAACGAAGGTGAATCGGCAGAAAAGGCTTACATTTGCACGGCAATGTCGGAATTGGGCCTCCGCTGATCGGCAGAGGATTGCCTTCTCCGATGAGTCACGTTTTCTGCTTCATCAAACGGATGGACGTTGGCGTGTAAGGCGAGAAACATCGGAAAACAAACACTCTTCAACCATTGCTGGAAGAACACAAGCTGGTGGGGGCAGAGTTATGGTCTGGGGAATGTTTTCGTAGCATTCTCTGGGTCGACTAATACCTGTGGAAGGTACTGTGGACCGAATTCGTTAGGAATCCATTCTTGCAGACCACTTACCCATACATGCTGATTGCTTTCCATGGGGCAGACGGAATCTTCCAGCATGACAATACGACGTGTCACACAGCTAGAAATGACCGAGAGTGGTTTAAAGAGCACGATAAAGACTTCAAAGTACTTCCCTGGCACCATAATTCCCCAGACTTAAACCCAATTGAGCATCTGTGGGACCACCTCGAACGTGTTGTTCGCTCCATGGATCCTCCACTACGTTCCCTCCAGCAGCTATCAGATGCACTGCAGTTAGCATTGCTCCGTGTACCTGTGAACACCTTCCAGAACATTATTGAGTCACTCCCAGCCCGTCTAGCTGCTGTCCGCGCTGCGCACGGCAGTTACTCTGGATATAAGCTGGTGATTACAGTAAAATGACTTAACCGTGCATATATATAAGTGTGTATATAATGTCTGCTTCCCGCTTCACTGGTTATTTCTAAAATGGGTTCGGTAAGCAAAAGGTGTCTTGGGATTTGTGCATAGCCACTATGAAAAAAAAAATGCTAAAATTATTTGCGTTAAGAAACTGTCGATTTTGATATATGACGATTGAATAAATAAATTTTAAAAAGTCCAATTCAGGTAAGTAAAAAGTACTGTGGCGCCGCCAGGCCTCGACTGCATCCCTGTTGTGACGTCACCTAGTCCCATTCCTGAATGTCGGTAAACTGGTCCGCAATTTGGTTACCATCTGGCTTGCTATACCTGAGGACAGTATAGGTGAACTATATGCGTTTATGCCACGCCGGGTAACAGCTTGTATCCGAGACAGAGGTGGCGCTACAATGTACTGACTTGTTCCACTCGTGTAGCTGTTTTATCCAAATAAATGGCCCAACTGCTCTGAAATTGCAGAGCAGTTGGGCCATTTATTTCATTTTTTTTCCAATTCATATACAATGCACATATCAATTTTCATCTCGTTTGGATGGTTTCTCACGGGTGCTTCGTTTTTCTTTTCTTTCTATTTTTTTTTTTTTTTTTGGCAGAAAGTGTATATTTTTTATTTGACAGTGACATGATTTTCGTGACGCAATGATGTACCTGCTAGTTGGTGCAGAAATTATTTTTCTTTTCTTTTTTCGTTTTGTTAGCAAACTACAAAGGTGGTGCTTATCACACCCGAAAATTTCTGGTTCTCCTTAGTGTTTAATTCACATCGGATAACAAATGTGATTAATCCGTCTTGAATAGATAACATTTATAAAATATCAGGTAAATAAAATACTGAAATTTATCTTCGATATAGTTATGTATATTCGTGAAAAAAAATTACAATTACTGACGAGAAATATTCTAAAAATAAATTATTATTTAATGTTCTATTTACATGGGAAGTCGCCCCGTAGTTGAGAGGTTACATGGGCGGGCTTGTGGCTCCTCACGCCGCTGGGCTTGGACTCGAATGCCGGGTAAGACACTGATGTTGTACGCAGCGTTTTCCCTTCCCGCAACAAGAGGAGTGGCCCCCCAGCTGCGCGTATCCCGTCCGTTAATCCCCGTGAGCTCGCTCCTTTCGGCGAAGAGTGAAAATGGCTGACTTGCGTCGGGGCCTCAACGGGGTTTAGGACCTATGAGTTAAAAAAAAAAAAAAAATAAAAAAAATAATAATTACATGGAAATACTTAAAGCGCAATGTTTGGCATGACATTTTTTCTTTCAATAATTGTAATCTACGTTGAGAATCCTGCTCAAAACTTGAAAATCTGAATTGCTCAAATTTTCAAATTTTATGAGATTCTTAAAATCTATCACAGTTTCTGTAGATATAACTATGCTAAACATAGGAGTAGTTATAATGGGAGTTTGAAGGAAAATTCTGTTTACCGCGGTGCAGGTAATGGAAATCATTTACAAATTTCAACTGAGAGCAAAATTTAAAAATCTTAAATTTATATAGATCTGAGTTTTGGTTTTTTGAGAAAATGTTTCTTGAGTGGGTGTTATTCCGGTTGTAGTTTAACCTCGTATACATGCGATCAACGTGAAATAACTTCGCTCCGTCGTACATAGTGTTTTCTGTGCGAAGAAATTCTCTCCATTTTTAAAATCACTAAAATTCAAAATGTAATTCTTTTAAATTTTGATGAAGGAGGGGGTGGGGGTTGTTGCCAGCAGCACTTAAACGTGATATAAATACAAAATATGTATTTTTTCATGGATGTAATTTTTTCACATATATTTGCCTATGACTTTGCTTTTGAAAATAGTGAAATAACTCTTCAGTGCTGTAATTGAACATCCCAGAAATAGCATCAAACGAAAAAAAAAGTGAGATCAAGAATTCACCTACAGAAGGCAAGACTTTTCACAAAAGAAGAACGCAAAAAGAAAGAGCGAAATTAGAAAATGTGGGTGTATTTATCCACTGTATAGTCGAAACACTGAAACTTAATGGGTGAAATAATACGATTCCACTATTCGCTAAAGGTATTCAAGTTTGTTTGATTTTTAATTTTATATTGTGCAGTCGGCGGCTCCGGTGACCGAGTGGTCTGAGGCGCAGGCTTCTGGCGATTCGGTCAAGGTGGGCCCCGGGTCACGTCCCGGATAAAGCATGGGCGGTGTGTTTTCCATACAGAGCTGGCCTTCTTCCCTCCCTGGAACCAGAGGCCTTAAATTAGGGACGGGCGCCCCCTCATAGTGGCTGTTCAGCGCCGAAAAATAAAAAAAAAACCAGTGTGATTAACAGCATTATCTGAAAAAGAATGGGATTTGTACCTAAGAGGATATTTCACGTTAAAGAACCTGTAAAATGGATACAGAAAATCTTAATAATAGTTACACCAATCGAATGTAAAATGAAGTTTTATTATTTAAATCAAGTAACGGTAAAATAGTTCGGCGTATAAAACTTAGTTGGAGAACATTTGGAAGAAACAGCACAATTTTCAAGAGCCATTTACTATTATGTCTTGAAAGAAAAATGTTTAAATCAATGCATCCTTCCAATTCTTACGTATGGGGCAGAGATATCGGCCTTAATTAAAAAAAAAAAAAAGACATGTAAAGATTGCAGACAACTGAAAGAAGCATGCTTGGTGTAACCAGGAAAGATAGGAAGAGGAAGTCATTCATCAGGAAAACGACAAAAGTGGTAGACATCATGATCAAAGTAAAATCCCTGAAATGGCTAAAGGCTAGACATATTGCTAGAAGAACTGACCATCGATGTACTACTGAAATATTGGACTATATACCAAGGGACAGAAAGGACCCACAAGAAGACCTCGTGGGAGGTGGGTACATGAAATTCAAAAGCATGCTGGAGCGACATGGAGGAGACTGGCTCAAGACAGACATCTGTGGAAGAAACTTGGGGAGATTTTCATCCAGCAGTGGACTGGTAATGGATGATGAATATGATGATATAATAAAAGATGAAGATACACTGTTTGTCTGGGGCGTGGGAAAACAGTGATAGTCGCTGTCAGAACTGGCCAATGTTTAAAGGATTTTTGCCAAAGCCAACTAACGGTAAAATAGTACAACAAAAATACATGAAAATTCCATGGGAGATGGTGGAAAGTGCTCTATAAATCGTAATACCATGAACTAGTGTTCAAAAAGCGCAGTGCGGTAACTTGTAACCCATTGAAGCGCTCACCGTGGTTGTTAAAGCCTGAAATGGGGGGGGGAGCCCTCAATATTAAAGTAAAACAGCGCCAAGTTTTCGGGGTCAGGGACTTTTATGATTGTCACAGCCCAGTCGGTGACTTAATACCATTGCAACAAATCTTTTAAGAATTAACACCATCTAATCACAAATCCGCTGACCAAGATTGGGCAGCATAGCACATTCCTATAGACATAATAGTAAACACTGACGTGGGCAAGGAGTCATATTAGTCAAAACTTTTTACCTCATAGAAGTTTTGTTTTCCTTGTATGGGGACGACGGTGAGGAGTGACATCCACCATGAGACTCTCTCAGGACTGTGGGCCATCACGCACCCAGCAATTTCTTGTGGGGTTTATATCCACAGGGAACGTTTAGATGTAACTACATATGCCGCATGGGACTTTCTTGTTGCCCTTCATGAAGTTACACTAGTTTGAGCTTAAAGGCTCTGATAAGACAGCGGGATAGCAAGTCAGAGATGTAGGAGTGCCCCATTGAAAGTGCAAGTCGACATAGTTGGAAGTGCCAGACTATGACGTCACAACGAGCACTTCGAGGGAGAGACAACAAGGATGGGGGAAGAAAATGATAGCCTTAAAGGGGGATCCAATATCATGGGACAGACGGCTTAACTCGTCCGTCCGACGCACGGTGAGTATTGACCTGTTCAGAGAAGCTCAGATCCCTGGGAATGGTCCCGCGAACATCTGGTCATCAGAAGGTGGTTACTCTATCCACCAGGCCATTCGAGGCACTAAGTCTGTCGGCAGGCACCCGTCTCTAATTTTGAGCTATTGGTTTCAAATAAGGGATAAAGTGATTCAACAAACGCACCACCCATGCCTCCTTCAAATTCTCAGCCAGGGACCATCTTGGAAGAACGATAAGAGGTGGGAGGTTCTCATGGGAGCTGAGACGAACGTTCAGTATGGAGGTTCTCATGGGAGCTGAGACGAGCGTTCAGTATGGAGGTTCTCATGGGAGCTGAGACGAACGTTCAGTATGGAGGTTCTCATGTGAGCTGAGACGAACGTTCAGTATGGAGGTTCTCATGGGAGCTGAGACGAACGTTCAGTATGGAGGTTCTCATGGGAGCTGAGACGAACGTTCAGTATGGAGGTTCTCATGGGAGCTGAGACCAACGTTCAGTAGGAGGGCCGGGGCATGGCCCACGGGTTAGCCGGGACCATGTGTCGCTGTAAGCAGTCAGCCGATGAAGAACGTGCATTTCAGAAATTCCAGACAATTTTTGGTGTGTGGAACGTATCATCACACTGAATTATTTTTTCGAAGCACTGAAGAAGAGATTCTCATTTTTCCTGTCTCGCGGTGTGGAAAGAACATCACACCATTGTGAGAAACCTAACAGCCAGACCATCCTGGAAGTTCGGGCGCCAATGTGAAAACACAAGTTTGTCAGCAACGGACATCGAAATCGTTTCCCCTCACTCCGGGGTAAGTCACTCTTCCAGCTGAGCTACGCGGACAGAATGTCTCGCTGCAGATTTGTCGTCTTGACACGCTTTCACCTCTGTAGTACGTCACAGTGTGTCCCTCCTTATACCACTTTTTAAAGGTACTAACCACGGCTGACCGTGACTACTCCACAAGCCTTGCAGTCTCGGAAACTCTCTGACCCAGTGGTCTGGACATTACGATTTGGCATTTGTCATACTCGCTGCCTTTGCCACCTGAAGAACAAGAATAACACTAATTGAAAGAGTTCAGTATCAGGTGTTATTTTTACCATTTCATGACCTTCACACGCGCCATCGCTTTGGTTTTCATAAAAACCTGCTGGCCATAATGTTTTGTCTCTTCGGTGTGTATCCATGGAAGGAATCGTTCGAAGCAACGGAGAGAAGCGTGTAAAACAATATGCGGATATACCTAACCTCCGTGACCTTTCCGAATACGATATAGGGGTGCTAATTAGTCATCTGTGCTCTGTAGCAGGAAGCCCCTCTGAATTTTCGTTATTTTCCGAAGTGTGACGTGCCTGCACCGCAGGGCGCACATGAGATAAAGGCAGATAGCAGCGAGAGCATACGTTCGCGTAGTTCAGTTGGGAGAGCGACTTATTCCGGAATGAGGGGGCCCAGGTTCTATGCCCGGCGTGGACAAAAATGACGGAGTAGTATACTTCGTTATAGAAGCCTTTCAGCGGAAGAGTCTTCCTACTTCTACCAGTGCTGAGTTCAGGCTCAATTTTAAGAGCCCGAGCCCGAAGTATGATTGTCTTTGTCGGTAGTATGACAGTCCGAACCCAATATTTTATATTGCAATCTAGAGCCCGGGCCAGAACGAGCCCGAAATCTATGACTAAACTGTTAAGGCATTAAAGAAATAATAGCGTGTTTCAAACTTCCCTCCCCTGCAATTAAGCGATGTATTTCTCAACTGCGGAGTGAAGAAAGGACATCTTTTTCTGTAGTATAGCCGCACGATTTTCTTTGACAATTCCTTTCCTTCAGGATAGCGGGCATCCGGGTAGATCGGGTGGCGCAACAATCTACGTACGTTTCTCAATAGAATTAGCAGGGAGCTGCCTTGTGAAGGGTAAGGGTGCAAGTTTTGGCGTCTTGGTATTTACTATCTGTAGTTCCTGAAGAAGCTTCTCCTTTTCCGTAGAAACGCACTAATGCATGGCTTATGTATGGCATTTTCCACCCAAGCCCGGAATAAATAACCCTCCCGAGTCTCCAATACCCATACAAGCCCAGTTACCGAAGGATATCCTGTACCAACTAGAAAGTGTAAGAAACATTTCATGTGGCAAATCATAAAAAAATAACATTTAAAAAAAGAAGAAGAAAAATATCTTTTTCTGTCAGAACCCGAGCCCAAATCGCCGTAAATATTATGCAGCCCGAGTCCATTTCGGGTCTGGCCTTGGGTTGCACGTTTTCTGCTTCATCAGTCTTAGTACTGACTGTTACGTTTACTATTTGGTACTCTCATTTCGTTCACATAACATTTACGTTTTACTAAACTTTTGAGTTTTCCTAGTTTTCACATTTTAGTAAAATTACGCCAAAAACCAGAAGTACGATTTTTGAGCGATCACATATACTTTTCTATAAGTGAGGTATGAGAAAGTAAAAACTGAGTACAATTTGACTGGAAGTGGAGACTTTTAAACTCGAACGGGCAAATTTTTAAGTTTCGCCTTCCCAGGTAAGAAAGGCTTCATGTGGCCTTGCATGCAAAAATAATTTTCTTACATATGCGGAACTACCGTTTCTAGACACGGATCAACAGAAAAAATGATGCAATGAGAACATATTTTTCTTCATTTTTTCAAAAGACGTGTTTATAAAAAGGATGCTTTGAGAGTTCGAAAATGTTTGATATCCTATGCTGAAAAGATTCTCATAACTATATTCCCTGCACGATTTGCCTTATTTTCCCGTTAATTCCACACAAAAAAAAAAAAAAAAAAAAACAGAAATAGAATCATCATACTGAATTCACTTTTCAAGAATCGCATTCCTTTTTCCCTTTCCGTTTTTCATGTTTCAACGCTCTCGTTATCTTCTCACGTGAACTTTCGTTTCAGATGCAAGAGTTAAAAATTCACGTCTTGTTTCGATTCGTTGCGCATCTGAATTCTCATTGTTACGGCATTCTATTTTTTTGCTCTTTACCTCAATTTCGGCTTTCATCATTTCATATCTTGATCAAGACCATCATTTTTATCAACTTATCTATCATGATAGCCGCCAAGGTAAACACAAAGCAAAATTAGTTTCTACTTTTGAAGCAAGGCTGTTTCAAAACTCCATAATTTGCTATGTGTCTATTGACTACTACGCTTACAAAATGACAATTCAGACCTGAATTTGGCACACGTACTTTTCATTTGCGCTACGGGAAATACCCGAATACTGCTCCTACCCGAGGTATTTCAGCAAGAAATAAGGGTTATTTAGGCATATTTAATATATAATATATAACAATTTACTATAATAATAATAAAATTGTCATAGTGGATAATTTCACCTATTTAGGAGTAACACTACAGCATAACTTCAAATGGGATGGACATATACACTGCCGGACAATTGCTAAGGGCGGATGACAATAGCAACGATAGCAACCATAAAATGGAAGGCAGGAAAATGTGGAAATTAGCATAAGTGCGGGATACAGTAAGACGCGTTGTGCGTATGCAAATTTTGGATTGCCGAACTTGTTCGTGTCGTCATAGCGCTGATAAGAGACATAAAGGATTTGACGCGTGTTGACCGTTGTTGTTCAAACGCAAAGTTGAAAGGGAAAGAATCAAATGACGAACTTGCAATTTTCAGTATGTCTTCCCGACATCACCTAGATGATTTTACGCGTGGCCGTATTATTGGCAAGATTGAAGAAGGGCGAAAAATGACAGATGTTGCCAGGGAGTTCGACGTCAACCACAGTGTTGTTTCAAGGCTTTGGAAATCATTTCAAACAAATGGAGAGTGTAGCAAACGTCACGGGGGAGGTCGTGTTCGCAGTACGACACCTGCAGAAGATCGGTACATAGTGCTATCAACAAAACGACACCGGCGCAGCACAGCTAGTGAGGTAGCAAATCAGTTTATGGCTGCTACTGGCAAGCAGATCTCCCGAAAAACTGTCGCCTGACGTTTGCATGAAATAGGACTATACGCCCGCCGTCCTGTTGTGTGCATCCATTGTCTAGACGTCACCGTACTGCCCGTTTGCAATGGTGCCATCAACATCGCAATTGGACTGATAACGACTGGTCTGTTGCCCTCTTCTCAGATGAGAGTAGATACAGTCTATCGTCTGATTGTCGACGACAACTGATCTGGCGTGATAGTGGTACTGCATATTGTCCAGCAAACATACAGGAAAGGGACCGATATCCGACATGTAGTGTCATGGTATGGGCTGGCATCATGATCAATGGCCGTACGTCCCTCTATGTGCTTCCAACTGGGACTATGACTGGCCAACGATACATTAATGATGTTCTTCTACCTCATGTTCGCATGTTCCGTGGTGCTGTCGGTGATAGATTCATTTTCATGGACGACAACGCAACATGTCATCGAACAGTCGCTGTCCAGGAGTGTCTTGAGAGCGAAGATATTCAACGCCTCGTATGGCCAGCACGTTCTCCAGATCTGAATCCCATTGAAAATGTGTGGAATGCTTTGGAGAGGAGTCTTGCTGGTCGCCAATGCCCTCCAATAAACAAGGACACCCTCATCCGTGCACTGACAGAGGAATGGGATAAATTACCCCAACAGCTGCTTGATAATGTTGTGCAAAGCATGACACGACGTGTGGAATCTTGCATCGCCCTCCATGGTGGCCATATCCTGTATTGACATCTTACGCCGGAACGCCTGCGGACGGTAATTGCATTTTTTTCACGTTTACGTATTCTGCACAAAATGGCCTGTTTGTCCCTTGAACACGTTCCAAAGCCTTCTGGATTTCAGAGCACAATAAATTGTCTTTCTTGTAATGTCCTGGCATTCTGACATTATTTTATTTCACTTGGCATCCAACCACACTTACTTTTTTATGCGCTATATAGCCGTTTATGATCCGTCCTTAGCAATTGTCCAGCAGTGTATAACAATTTACTATAATAATAATAAAATTGTCATGGTGGATTATTTCACCTATTTAGGAGTAACACTACAGCATAACTTCAAATGGGATGGACATATAGAACAAACTATTAATAAAATCTCAAGAAACATAAGAGATAAAGGCAGATAGCAGCGAGAGCATACGTTCGCGTAGCTCAGTTGGGAGAGCGACTTACTCCGGAGTGAGGGGAACGGGATTCGATGCCCGGCGTGGACAAAAATGACGGAGAAATTTACTTCGTTATAGAGCTTATTTGGGAAGGACATTGTGTTTTCAGATCAGCTAAGACTTTGACCTTCAGTCTGACAGCAGCGTCAACTCCCGCTGCTAGAAGGAGACAGAGTGGGTCTGAAGCAGAGGAGTTCGGAGAGAAAGAGAGAGATAGAGCTGATTCTTAAGACAAGCGAGTAGGGGATGTCTTGGAGCACGCGAGGAGAGAACGAAGGAATCCTACGTTTGAGCGAGAATGAAGTGGTCAGCCTAAAAGTTAGCCCAAATCTTTTGAACCCACACTACAGCTAATGAGCGAAAAATTATAATAAGTTATTTCATCTCATGATAAAGTGTTCATGAATGCCTTGGCATTTGCCATTTACGTAGCGGTTGTTCTTGAACCTGCAACAAACAGACTCTGATAATCTGCTAAGAAACTTAAAAAAAAAAAAAATCGAATTCGCACCACGGCATTTATCGATGTTCATGTGATCGGTTCTACAAGACAGGAGACGTGAAAAGCTACGTTGCAAGCCCTTTTGTTTTTAATGGAGGTTTAACGACAACCATGAGCAACAGACAGTCACTCGTCGCTAATTTAGAGCCACTGGTTCCAGAAAAAGGGAGACAGCCAGTGCCGTAAGGCAAACACAACATCCATGGCTCACGGGATTCGAAGCAGGACCCATCTGTGACGTGCCTGCCCAGCAGGACGCACACGACATAAAGGCAGATAGCAGCGACAACGAACGTCCGCGTAGCTCAATTGGTAGAGTGACTTTTTTTTTTTGATTGAAGGTTTAACGACCACCGTGAGCAACTCAATGGGCTATAAGCAGTCGCCCGTCCCTAATTTAGGGTCACAGCTTCCAGGGAAGGGAGAGAGCCAGTGCCGTAAGACAAACACAACATCCGTGCCTGACCGGGATTCGAACCCGGACCCCTTACGGACGAATGATCAGAGGCCATCGCTTAGACCACTGCGCCACCGGGGCGGCGGTAGAGTGACTTATTCCAGAATGAGGTGACCCGGGTTGGAGCCCCGGCGTGGACAAAAATGACGGAGAAATTTACTTCGTTATAATGGCGCCAGAACTTCCCGAATGACACGGCCGTTAAAGATCTCGCAATGGTGTGACGTTCTTTCCACACCGCGAGAGAGGAAAAATAAGAGAATCCCTTCTTCAGCGCTTCGAAAAATAAAAAAGTGTGTGATGTTGCATTCCACACACTAGATTGACAGGGAGTTCTCAAGTGCACGTTCTGCAGCGGATGGCTGCCTGCAACGATTCATGGTCACGGCTGACCCGTGGGTCATGCCCCCGCCCCTCTTTCGTGGAGGGGAGATGTGACGTGTCTGCCCAGCAGGACGCACGCTACATAAAGGCAGATAGCAGCGACAACGAACGTCCGTGTAGCTCAATTGGTAGAGTAACTTATTCCGGAATGAGGGGACCCGGGTTCGAGCCCCGGCGTGGACAAAAATGACGGAGAAACTTACTTCGTTATACATCTCAGACAAATGGTCAGTAAACCACTGCGCCACCGGAACTGCCGGTTAGAGTCTAATAACTGTCAGGGGGTTAGGTCATGGTTCATACATGGCATAACTTTCTGCATGTTGTAGCCTTTTTTTTTTGCGTTTTAATTTCGGACATGTAGCTAAAAATATGTGTTTTTTTTTTTTTTTCGGGATTTGACGACCACTTTTTCATCAAGGGTTATAAGGAGTCCTTCATCCCAAGTTTAAGTCCGGTGGTTCTAGAAAATTAACAACACATGGCCCATGCTTCACCGGGACTCGAACTGGGACCCAACTAGGACGATTCGGTAGCAGCTCTCGTCCCTGACCCCCTCGGCTAAGGGCAGCAAACAGGTTTCTCCACTCGATACATCTCTAACAGGGCGTGAAAACATATAACCGGCGCAACCACACCCAAAGCACCAACGAAATTCTATTCAAAAATGTCCTCACGTTTCGTTTTAGACGTGTTCAAGCAAGAACTGGAAATTTACCACCGATAAACACTCATTGTGAGGCGTAGTATACAACTGGGAAGACACGCAGTTTGTCAGGTAGTTACTTGTTTCTCGTGCAAAAACTCAGCTCAAGTGCCTGTCGGGATAGACCAGATGACCTCTGTTCTGCTTTTTTCCCTTCCCTAGAGCCCCAAACTGAGAAACGGGTGCTCTAACAGTGTGCATTACCAAACTACCATAATCAAAGACAAGAACTGCAACACGGTCTTAAAATCCAAATAGCGACTGATTATGATTCTTGGTATTCCTACTTCTAGATTTGAAATTCTATGGTCATTTATGGCACTAATAATTAGAATTTTCAAAAAAAGTACGAAATTTGCAAAGAAAAGTCAAATTCCTTTTTGAGTTAAAAAGGAACATAAAAGGAAAACCAAAATCAGCATTACTTTTTGAACGTGTTCTTACGAAACAAAACACTATAAAGGCTACCTCAAAACGATTTCGCTAGGCATATCGATGTTTAAAAAATGACAAGCGGCAGCCGACATATACTGTACGTCGTGTATAATGTATTGCGAATGTTGAGCGTACACTGTAATGTACATTTATTTGTACTATTCACACATTTCTTTCCGCAGACATATCAGGAATGTTATACCAATAATGTGGCCACGCAGTACATGTATTTAACCATCGGAGATGAAGTCAGGCAATACTAGCTCTCGAACGCAAAACATCTACAAAGAAAGAACCTGATAACGGACAGCAGCGAACGCAGTAATTTCATTACTCTTCAAGTATAAGGGGTTTGCTTTTTTGTGAACAAATACAACCAGGCTACTGAACTAAGACAATAAACAACCAAATGCGATTCCTGTTTTACAAATATCAACCAGTTTCTGCTTTAAGAAATAATCAGTCCGGCCACAACATTGAACCATAACATTACGGATCAACAATCTCTGCTTAATAAATGAAATGCCCTTCTGACAGAAAAAGAGAAGAACAAATTCCGCATGCCTTTTTTAAAATACACTCATCGTCAAAAAAATATTTGCACCCAGAAAGACGTGTCGGATTGCAATTTTATTCGGGAGGAAGGTAAAGGTTACCAGGAAAAATAAATAATTAAACATTGAGGCTGATATGGGCAATATTTATTGAGCTACACGCGAAGAAGTAGTGTCCCTCAGTATGGCGTCGAGCAGCCATGTTTGCTCACACAGCATTCCAGCCGTCTCGGCATGAAGTTTTACAGGCTCCTAATGGTATCCTGCGATAAGCCATCCCACGCAGCTTGAATCTTCTCGCGCAGTTCCTGCAGATTGTGCGGTAGGGGTGTAGTGTGGATATGGCGTCCAATAGCATCCCACACGTTTTCAATCGGCGATAGATCTGGCGATGCGGCTGGCCATGGCAGAGTGTCAGTGCCTTGAAGGCAAGCTCTCCAGACAGCAGTAGTACGCGGACGAGCGTTGTCCTGTTGGAAAATCGCACCGGAGTGAGCTTTCAGAAAAGGTAGGACCACTGGTTGCAGGGCCTCATTAACGTAACGTTGGGCTGTCAAAGTGCCTGTAATGAATACCAAAGGTGATCTGGCATCGTAGGCAATTGCACCCCACACCATGACACCAGGCCTTCTGGACGTGTGACGCTCGATAACAAACCGTTCATCTTGGCATTGACCACGGTGCCTCCACATACGGATTCTGTGGTCGTCTTCTCCGAGACAGAAGCGGGATTATTCACTGAAGATCACCAGCTGCCATTCTGCGTGGCTTCATGACAGTCTGGCACGTCCCCATTGCAGTCCTTGGCGACGATGCAATGGTGTTAAGGGCAGTCGTCGTAACGGTGTGCGTGCGTGAAGTCCTACGTCGTGCAGCCGTCTGCCAATGGTGCTGGCACTAATCGGGCGGACTCTCCGCCCAGTGGTCCTCTCTCTCCGTGGTTCGAAAAAGTCTCCCTGACCCTTCCTGTCTCTGCTGCGTGCTTTGTTCTATCCACTGCCGCCAACAGCGTGCTATGGTGATATCCGCACGACCGGTATGGCGCGCAGTACGGCGATAGGACCATCCCGTTTCCCGGGGCCCGATGATGCGGCCCCTCTTGAACTCCTCCAACTGCTCGAACTGCTTCCGAACTTTTCTCCAAGGTATACTTCACTTGCAAAGGATGCAACTAACACAACAGCAGGAGTCAAAACGGTAAGCAAGCGCAACGGAACGACCTGATATAGCCGGTCAGGTGCAGCGCTACGACCCCTCATTTCTTGTGTCACATGCGCGGCCGAGCGTGATACTTGAAGCATTTGCATGTGTCACAATGTCAAACCTACCCACAAAGTTTCATTCCTGTCGGTTGCCTCCTTCTGGGTGCAACTATTTTTTTGACGTAGAGTGTATATCGTCAAAAACACACACACACACAAAAGACAAAATATGATATCACTAATTTCACAACGGAAGTTTTCTTTTTTTAGGGGAGTTGAAACTTTTATGAGGTTTCGCAGAAGGACAGCAAACGCGCGTTAGGACAAACACAGCACCTGTGCCTCCCCCGAAACTCGAACCGCATTAGGTGATTAGCCAGAACATTGCGCCTTTAACCATTCGGCCACCGAAGAAAAGCAGCTAACCTAAAAAATTATATGTAATGTGTAATTGCACCCATTGCACCTCTAACTGACGTCCGTCAAAATGAACTTACACGAAAGATAACAAACGAAAAGGTTCTCAAGCAGCTTGTGCAATCATGATTCGATACGATTAGGAATACAATTTATACCGAAATAAGATTATTTCTAGCAATAACAGGGGGAAAAAGTTTGATAACAGAAAAAAAATTGGATCACCGGCAACATTTTCACAAACGTTTTCTTTTCTACGATAAAATCCCACACATAAAAAATTGTTAAAGCAAACGTTGCAATTTTCAAGTAAGAATAAAATATGCTAACACCCCTATCAGAAGTGGATACGGCCCGTTAACCAGGTGATTTCCGAGAGGGCGCGATTAGTCGACCAACGTAGCATACATAACGTGTTTTTTTTATTGGAGGTTTAATGACCACCGTGAGCAACTCAATGGGCTATAAGCAGTCGACCGTCCCTTATTTAGGGCCACTGGTTCCAGGGAAGGGAGAGAGCCAGTGCCGTAAGATAAGCACAACATCCATGCCTCACCGGGATTCGAACCCGGACCCCTTTCGGAAGATGATCAGAAGCCATCTCTTAGACCACTGCGCCACCGGGGCGGCTACATAAGGTGTGAGTGGAGCAGCAGGTAGTAGTACATTCGGAGCGTGATGTGTAAATGGAAGGATTTATCGGACTTTAAGGAAGGACAGATTGGGGAGCTCGGAGAGCGGGTGTCCCGATTTCCCAAACGTCTGAGCCGGTGGGTTGCTCGCGAGCTGCTGTAATTAAAGTGTACCAGGAATGGCGTTAAAATTGTCAAACAACGACCCGGAGCCAAAACTGCATAGGACAGAGAAAGGTTGATGTGAGAGGTGAGCGCCGGGTCCGACGACGCCCACAGGCCAACAGACGCAGCATTTTTCAACAGTTGACTACCCAATAATACAGAGGTCGGAACGGTATCTGTGATTATCATGCGTCGCACGCTCGCGCGTGTGGGCTATACAGCAGACGACGCCGACGACATCCTCTCCTAACCACGGTTCATCGATACAAAAGACTCGCCTGGTGCAAAGATCATGCAAGTTAGACGTCGGATGACTAGAAAAAAGCGTGCTGATCTGACGAGTCACGTTTTTACTCTACTCCATGGATGGTTGTGTACATATTTGGCACAAACAACATGAGGCACTCGAAACATCCTGCATGGTTTCAAGAATGCATGCCGATGGAGGCGGTGATATGGTGTGGGGCATATTTACCTGGCGGCAGGAACACTTGGACCTCTGGTGCATGTGAAACAACAACGTATGACTGGTGCCCACTACCGTGAATTGGTTGCTGACTCTGTACACCCAACAATGTTGCACTTTTGCCCGAATGGCGACTGTGTCTTCAAAGATGACAATGCGCAGATCCACAGGACCCATGTTATGCAGGAATAGTTTAAGGAACACAGTTCCCACACACACACATAAAGACTTCCAACATATCGATTGTCCTGCGATCATCGACGATATCAATCCCATAGAGCCCTGTGGCACACTATGGAATGGCATATCAGACGTCTGGATACACCGCCATACCTGCGTTTAAGGCTGCATTACACACAGCTTGGTTGGCCATACCTCCCAACTGCTTCCGGCATCTTATTGAATCGATGCCACGTCGGATAGCCGCTGTACTGAGGGCGAAAGGAGGACCTACAAAGTATTAGGTAGGTGGTCATAATTCAATGATCACTCAGTGTATGTTGAATCGATGCCACGTCGGATAGCTGCTGTACTGAGGGCGAAAGGAGGACCTACGAAGTATCAGGTAGATGGTCATAATTCAGTGATCACTCAGAGTATGTTGAATCGATGCCACGTCGGATAGCTGCTGTACTGGGGGCGAAAGGAGGACCTACGAGCTATTAGGAGGTGGTCATAATTTAGTGATCTCTCAGTGTATATTACAAACGAAGTAGCCATTGTATTTGGGCTACTCAGTTAACCCTAAATGCTTTTCAGAAGCCATTAGAAATTGTCTATTCTAAATTCAGCGCAACAATCATCCTGGAAAGGAGCGACACAGGACATAGAGAAAATAATGTTCCTCCACGTTTCAGATGGAGCTACTTTACTCGAGATTTGAGTTATTTATTTATCCATTTAACAAACAAACAAAAGAAAACTGGTGCTGAGGCCAAATTTGGCCAAAGAGCACGAAAATATGATAAAAATGACGTACTGAGGCCAGCTTGGACCGTGACGACGCCTAACTCACTGCTACTCAAGATTCTAACGAAACCTTACTTGATATTTGAACCAACTTTTACTATACTTGAGATCTGGTGCATTGCTACTTCACTCATGTTTCGAACCAAACAAACTTTATCTCACACGAGAAAGGATAAAATTTTTATCTGAGGTACGAACCAAACTTTATTTGGGATTCAAACCAAGCTTAAGTTCATCGGAACAAATAACAAGAATCAGCTAAGAGGATTCATCGAATTTTGTAATTCGAGCCAGCTGATCCGATTCAACGAAGTAATTGGCTAGTGTCCTGCGAACTGGTTTATCTAAACGAATAACTAGAGGTCTGTGATTCGTTTTATCGAAATAAGCAGCTCGAATAAGCTGAGATGAACTAACGAATTCATTAATTCGAATCAACTGATCCACTTTAACGTAATGAATGGCTGGTGTTCTTCGGTCTGATTCATTGCAACGAATTACTCGAGTCATATGATCCGCTTTATGGAATCAAGCAACACGAATTATCTAAGGTGATTCGAGTAAGCTGATCCAATTCAACGAAATGAATGGCTGGTGTCCTGCTAAAATGATTTCCATCTGATATGATTAATCGAATTCAGTAATTTGGGTCAACTGATCAAATTGAACAAAATGAATGACCGATGTCCTGCGATCTGATTCATGAAAACGAATAACTTGAACCCTGTGATTCGTTTTATCGAAATAAGTAACTCGAATAAGCGAAGACGATTCATCGAATTCAGTAATTCGAGTTAGCTGATTCAATCGAACAAAATAAATGGCTGGTGTTCTGTAGACTGGTTCATAAAACGAATAACTCGAATCTTGTGATTCGATTTATCGAAATAAGTGATTCGAATCGTGTAATGAGAAATTCGCTTCAAGTGAGTAACCCATTGATTTAACTCGAAAGAAGTGAGGTAATTCATTGAAATTAGTATTTTGAGTTAAGTGTTTCTTCGAAATAAATAATCAGGTAAGGTGGAACGAAATTTGTAATTCTAGTTAGGTCATCCAATCCAACGAAACGAACAACTCGAGTGAGATGACAATATTAATTGAAATGAATAAGTTGATTAAGAGAAACAGAATAATCTGATGATGACAGTCAGAGAAACAGAACCAGCTGATGATGATTCTGTTTCTCTGACTCAAGTTACTCAAACGGTCATCAGATGAAGCAAGATATATATATATATATAATAAAAACATAACTTTGGCGAATGAGTCTATGATGACGCTACAAAAGACTGTGTGATTTGTCAAAAAAGTATTTGTGTCCCGTTTAAAACATCTCGAATCATCCCTGACCTGCTTGTTCTCTTGGGGACCGATCGTATCAAACTGTTCACCTATTGTTTCAAAGACCAAGTAATAGTTGCTGGCATTAATTAGGTTACTTAATGCACTGTTTTCGAGTGAAGTTGTTTTTATTCTAATTTTTCCCTTCAGTTTTGGTTGTGACGGAACTTACATTTAAGTGGGGGAACTTACATTTTAAGTGGGGCACTCTTTTCTGATAAATTTGCAATTTTCATTGTCTCACTAAATATTTGAATTTGACACTTACCTTTAAGATATTTTTTGCTTTACCTTCTGGAGTATTATATTTCCGTAGCTTGAAATTAAAGGTGTGAATCTTACACTTACCTTGGAGCATTTTCACCTTTTCTTTGCTGCGTTTCAAATTTTCATAAGTTAAAACTGATACGAATTTCACACACTTACATGTTAAAATTTTAATGACTCACATGGCATTTGGGGATTTCATACTTGCCTTTCTGTTTTTATATTCTTTTTTTCACCTGTTAGGTTCCCATGAATTCAAATTTCGCACTTACCTATAAGGTTTTCTTTTTTATTAATTATTTAGAGTTTTAGTATTCTTTTTACTGAAATTTCATAAGTTCAAATTAAAAATACGAATTTCATTAAACTTACCTGATTATTTTTTGTTTGTTTTTATAAATTAGATTTCCATCTCACATTCTCGTAAGTGACCACAGTGAATATATGGTATGGTGTACGATCTTCGTATGGTATAAACAGTAAAGGAGTTAAATGCTTAGTTTTCTTATTATTCACCCGCAAATATCGTTTCTGAAGTGGTGATGCGACTTAATTAATCCCTTGTTACGAACTGATCCGACTGTGCCAATTTGTAAACTGACTTGACAAACCCTTTGCCGACTGCAGCAAATTAACCTGGGGTTAGCAAAATTAACTATGATCATCTAGAACGAATATATTGGCTGTCTGAGAAGTGGGCCGAACGCGGCTGGAGCGAGTGAACCTGCGCATCAGAAAGTGTTGTTATTTGTTATTCAAAGTGCACAGTTAGATGGATGATTGACACCAATCCTTTCCAACTAATTACCTTTTGAAAAGGCTACAACGGTGACGACGACGAACCCAAGGACGAAGGGGGAAAACGTTTGAGTCACTTGTTTCTCCTCAGTGGCATGATGCCCATGTCAGGGTGACTAATCCTTTCTCACCATGCCTTGAGTCATGGAGCAGAGAATAAATAACTACAAGGGGCACTTATCACCAATGACAAGTTTTGTTTATAGTGCTAACTGCTGAGATGATAGGGGCAAAGGAACGGTTTTGCCGTAGTTTTCCTAAAACCCGACAGCTATGTAAAACTTCCTGCGTAGGGAGCGCAGAAAATTTTGGGCACCATTTGGTTCAGGTACATCGGCCGCTTAAAGGGTTAAATAACGCAGCATTTTATTTCTAATTTGTATGCAACTTGAATGTAACAGGAACATTTACTTATAAAAGTACCTCTATTAAAGAGCAACACGAAGCTCCTACCTTACTCGAGATATACGCGACATAGTTGTATTGGACACTGAAATACCGTAGAAATTTCAAAACACATGTTGGAGAGCAAACGTCAAGTGGAAGATGAAATTGATCACAAGGGTCTACAGCAGTTTATTGTTTGAGATTTGTAACATGTTTCTCATTAATTCCAATTTGATGATTTCAAAAGTAATGCTCAGATTTGTCCATAACGTACAGTTCTCCCGTAAAGGGAAAATTTTAAAATCATAAATCATCAGGAGTAGTAAAAAAAGGGGGTTTCTAAGCCATTCAGAGACCTAATTTCTCAAAATCAAAGAATTCCAATGATTTTCAGAATAAAAGAATTAAAAACCAGGAAAATTAAGGACTAAACGCTGCAAATTTACCACTGAAATGAATTGAAATGACTTTGGGAGGTGAAACTCAATAAATAAAAAGGAAACTAAAGCAAAGATAAAGGTTTTTCAAGTTGAAGATTCTGTGTCGGCGCCCACAAGATAATGTTGCCATTCGAACTTGTTTTGTAACAAGTCTGAACATGAGTTTGGTAAAACTTAAGGAGGGGAGGAAGAAGTACAAAGGGAGAAGGGGAATAACAGGGCAGCGAAACATGTGGAAACAGGAATCAAACGTATCTAAACTAGCTCTAAAGCTCATCTCCACCTTTGTATAAGGCTGAAAGCTTAGAATTTGTGCTGTATTTTTTCAAGGTATTCTATTGGGTTGGTGCGAATGAAATGTCCGGCGCAAATGAGCAGTGGAGACAGGCCCCCACCACAGCGGAATGGAACCACCCACAGGTGTTGTGGGTATTACGTCACAGAGTTACTATAAATAGCTAGCACGTGTGTGAAGAACAAGGTTCCGGCGTGGTTTGTTTGGACGTAACGTGGCTTGCAAAGGAAACATGCAGACTCCGGATTTGAGAGTCATCTTCCTGTATGAATTTAAACTGGGCCATTCTGCAGGAATTGCAGCTCGAAACGTTAACAAAGCGTTTGGGGAGAATAGAGCCAACGAACGAACCATTCGGCGATGGTTTGTGAAGTTTCGAAGCGGAGATACGGACCTGCAAAACGAAGAACGTGGTCACCGACCTCTTGCTGTTTCTGACGATGTTCTGTTACGTGTGGTTGAAGCGTTTGTGGAGAATACAGCCAACGAACGAACCATTCGGCGATGGTTTGTGAAGTTTCGAAGCGGAGATACGGACCTGCAAAACGAAGAACGTGGTCACCGACCTCTTGCTGTTTCTGACGATGTTCTGTTACGTGTGGTTGAAGCGGAGATACGGACCTGCAAAACGAAGCACGTGGTCACCGACCTGTTGCTGTTTCTGACGATGTTCTGTTACGTGTGGTTGAAGCGGAGATACGGACCTGCAAAACGAAGAACGTGGTCACCGACCTGTTGCTGTTTCTAACGATGTTCTGTTACGTGTGGTTGAAGCGGAGATACGGACCTGCAAAACGAAGAACGTGGTCACCGACCTGTTGCTGTTTCTGACGATGTTCTGTTACGTGTGGTTGAAGCGGAGATACGGACCTGTAAAACGAAGCACGTGGTCACCGACCTGTTGCTGTTTCTGACGATGTTCTGTTACGTGTGGTTGAAGCGGAGATACGGACCTGCAAAACGAAGCACGTGGTCACCGACCTGTTGCTGTTTCTGACGATGTTCTGTTACGTGTGGTTGAAGCGGAGATACGGACCTGCAAAACGAAGCACGTGGTCACCGACCTGTTGCTGTTTCTGACGATGTTCTGTTACGTGTGGTTGAAGCGGAGATACGGACCTGCAAAACGAAGAACGTGGTCACCGACCTGTTGCTGTTTCTGACGATGTCCTGTTACTTGTGGTTGAAGCGGATCCCCGAAAAAGCGTGTCGTGAGACGATAGCAGCAGAGGTAGATGTCCACCACACGACAGTTGTTTGCCTTCTGGCTGTTCTGGGTAAAGTAAAAAAGCTGGACATGTGGCTGCCGTATGAGTTGACAACTGCAAACAAGACTATAGGCGTTTGGAAGTCTGCACGTCGCTGCTTTCCAGGAATAAGCAGGAACATCTACTGCATCGAATCGTCAACTGCGTCGAGAACTGGGTCCTTTATGATGATCGGAAACGATCTGCACATTGGTTAAGCAAAACACAGCCTGCTGGACGGCATCTTAAGCCACCCCTACACATCAAGAAGATGATGCTCCTTGTCTGGTCGACCACAGCCGGGATAATTGATCGCAGTTTCTTGGCAAGAGGCCAAACCATCACTGCAGAACGCTATTGTGCTGAATTATACCAGATGCACCGGAAATTCCTGCAGAAATAACCGGCTTTGGTCAACAGACATGGTGTTCTTCTGCTCCAGGACAACACTCGCTCTCATGTCGCACAACGAACGATCCTGACACTAAGTACCTTGGGCTATGAAGCACAGCCTCATCCTGCCTATCACCCGGGTTTGTCTTCGACAGACTTTCATCTGTTTTGTCGGCTGGATCACTTCCTGTCCGGAAAACAGTTCACGACAGACAACGAGGTTCAGCGTGCAGTTGATGATTTCTTCGGCTCCCAGCCACAAGACTTTTCCGTACCGATATCAAGGCATGGACGGACAGATGCCAACTATGTCTCGGCGCCGAAGAGGATTATTTTTGCCTAGGAAAGTTATCCTACTTTTCCATTCTCGCCGGCCACGTGTGCTGATCCTTTGCCGAACATTTCATTTGCACCAACCCAATATATTCTTTCGTCTATTGTATTTTTGTTTAGTTTTAATGTAATGAATGGAAGCTCTTGTGGCAAAAACTACTCGACAGTGTGTTAACTGTCAAAACAGTTTTTCGTCATAATTGTGGGACGTTAGTCGTCAACACTTTTATGACCAGGACCACAAAATCGTGTGTTTCCTAGAATATTATTACACCAGAAACTGTATGTCTCAACTTTCCGAATTTATGGCCCCCTTTGTGTGATTGTGATTGTGATTGGAGGTTTAACGACCACCGTGAGCAACTCAATGGGCTATAAGCAGTCGCCCGTCCCTAATTTAGGGTCACTGGTTCCAGGGAAGGGAGAGAGCCAGTGCCGTAAGACAAACACAACATCCATGCCTCACCGGGATTCGAACCCAGACCCCGTTCGGACGAATGATCAGAGGCCATCGCTTAGACCACTGCGCCTCCGGGGCGGCCGGCCCTCTTTCCACAGGTTAACAAAAGAAGGATCGGCACTAGGTTACCACACGACACTTGTGTTCTTTAGCTTGACATGAATTGATCTTCAGATGCATTCCGGAGGCAATCACTGCTGTATTCCACAGTGACGATACGCGATGTCATGAGAACTTATATCTCTCCGGGAGAAACCATGTCCTGGTTCAGTTCTTCGTTTAGTGATAACAATGGCGACTGAGGACGGCTTATGCTAATCCCGCTGAGGTCGTGCTAATTCAAAGAATACACGAGGTAAGAAGTTCTTCTCACTTTAGATTGGTGATTCGGGCAGCCTCGGTCGTTTGGATGGACGAGCGTTTTGGGTATCAAAGGGTTAAAAAGCAACAGAAGAAGATCACAGACTTTGTGAAAAGTAACTTGTTAGGCATACTTTGAAGTGAAACTTGGGGACCGAACAAATTATGGACTTCATTTAAGGTCTGTGCTGTTTGTGTTGAAGAACTGATGCAGTGGACAAAATGTAAGAAAAAATCCATTCCTTTGGGTGTGCCAATCATCTTGAGGGAACCAAAACATCAGAGTAATGACTTCATTTCTTTTGCTATTTTAGTGTACAAGAAGGCAACACTAAAACAGTGATGGCAACTACTGCTGAATGTTGCACAGAGAGACGCCACGAGGAACACAAACGTAACTGAATGAAACGTGGTTTTAAAGGAAAAAGACAACTTTACAAAAAGGAGTCTGAAACTCATTAGATGTACGAACAAAATATACAGGTATGCATTTTTTAAATGTCATATGCGTTCCTTCAACAACTGAAATAATTATTTTATACATTTTTCCTATTTGGTAACGTACTATCATCTTATGCAAACTCAATCCAAAATGATACATCATTTTGTGAAAACATTTTACGTGATAGAATAAAACTATGACCCTATTTACAATCAGCACCACGGAATTGTGCAACATCTGACAAAATAACTCAAACAACTTTAAATGAGTAGCATTTTATAGGCCTGTGTAATAAGAAATCTTCTCGATTCACAATTACATGAAGTTTTCCTCTCGTCTGTTACACGTCCCTCTACCTTAAAATAGTATATTTCTCATTTTATTCCAGTAATGCTGAATTATCACATCTACATCCGTTTTTGAATCTTTCCAGTGGTGAATTGAACATTTTGTTTGTTCACTGCATGTCAGTTCAACTAGGAGTATGTTTACCTCGTTGCCACATTAGTCTTTGTAAGTAGGCCTTTTTTCCTTTCTGCGCGCTCACCTAAATGTATTTCACGAAGAGGGCAGAGCACACAGTAAACCCAGTGGTGTAGTGTGAATTTTAGGGCCCCCGGCCAAATATTTTTAAGGACCCTACGTAAAAAAAAAAAAGAAAAAAAAAAAGAAACAGACACCTATTCCGAAGAAATGAAGAGCCCGCTCGCTGCCCCGGTGGCGCAGTGGTCTAAGCGATGGCTTCTGATCATTCGTCCGAGATGGGTGGGTTCGAATCCCGGTGAGGCATGGATGTTGTGTTTTTCTTACGACACTGGCTCTGTCCCTTCCCAGGAGTTAGTAGCCCTACATTAGTGACGGGCGACTACTTATAGCCCATTGAGTTGCTCATGGTGGCCATTAAACCTCCAATCAAAAAAAAAAAAAAAAAGTGTTCGTTCGCTGCTGGATACTAAGATAGCTGTGCCATAGGTGTATAAATCCTTTTAGCACTCACAATCAGAAATATCTGGTCCTACTTCACATCCACCCGCCCCTGCCGCATACCCCCTTCCTCTCTTTGCTCTTTGTCCAACTGGTTCTCACGGCAACTCAAGTGCCTATGTGTAACGCCTATGCATGACGGTAGTAATGAGGTCCATATGTTATTTATTCGTTTCATAACACATGCAACCTTGGTTTTGCACTGCTGTGATAACAAATCCTACCTTCACAGCTAAATTACTGAGGAACTGAACTTGAATATTTTGTCATAGAGTCTATCTCTATAGACAGCCTTGCGGCCTAGTTCCAAGTACAGAATTTAAAGTACTTCTTTTTTGTCATGCGATTTGTATTCAATAAAAACTGTTGTTTTCATGTTAAGATTGTAGGAAAATATTTAAGATTTCCGACGAAAAAGACCCATGTACTCAACGGCCCCTAAAATGGAAGCCCCTCGCAGTTGTGCCCCCTGAGAGGACTACGCTACGCCACTGAGTAAACCGCGGTTATGATTTTCTTTTCCTCCTTATTTAGAAATAAAGGCATAGACGCCCATTTGTACTTATCAAAGACAGTTGTCTAAAATTCTCAAACCATAACTTTTTGGAAATCGTGTAATACAATCCAGACTTTTTATCCAGCTAATTTATTGGGATTATTCGCAATGCATTTTTTTTAGTTCTTGTTGAGAGTGCAATTATATATCATAACCTAAAAGATATCATACATTTTGCGTTTATGCACAAAAAAAAAAAAACCTCTTTAAAAATTAGACGAATCTTACCCCAAGTTGAACAGACGTGTTTCAAATCATATCAGAAAATGCTTCATCAGCATGATGACAATGAATTGTTTAATGAAACGAATAAATCGCTTTGAGCAACTTTGAGAAGGTGAGTGTTATTAACTTCTCAAGATCGTAGACAATTTTAAGTTTCATTCTGCTCCGAACAGTTTGTGTTGTGCGAAATTCAAATTATGGTACATACATAACAAAAACAAAAATATGCTGTAAATAATCAGAATAACATTTCACACCCGAGGGAAATAGTTCCGTCTTCGTTAGTTATAATGAAAATGGCACTTTATTTTACAGTTGAACAGGAAGCGTAGATTGTAATAAACTTCTAGTTTTCAAAATTAAATTATTTGACAACCTGATGGCTTCAAAAGAGCTCTCATGAATTTAAACCTAACTTTTCAGCAAACATGCTGCAGAAGTAAACGATATTTTAATGATAAGTCTTCTATCGATCTCTGCAAACCGCTCCTTTGTATGGATGCAAGAGAGGTAGTTTTGCTTGACATCAAGCCAATCTTTACCAGGGGTTTTCTGAGTATTTGCCAGGACACTTTCCTGGAATATATCGGAAAAGTCAAACTATGCATTCTGCGGGGTTTTTTTTTTTGGTTTTTTTTTGTTCCGTGAGATTTTGCTGGCAAGCAAAACCTTACTTTTGAATTTACCGTACAAATCTGCAATGTAAATCAGGCAAAATAGTTTCATCTGCCATGCTCGTCAAGGCAAACATCTATTAGACATTACCTGACAGGAACACAAAAATGTCGCAATGGTCACCGTCTGTCTTTCGAGTTAATAAGTCGAAAATTTCTTGCTCAATCGAAATGAAACTGCGATTCCTGTTTCATTATTATACTTTCACTGAGGAATCATCTGAAACAAGAATAATTCAAGATGCTCAAAAATGTCCGTTTAGACCAAATAAGAAAATCAAAGAACACGTCAGGATGGAGCTTTAAAAATAATTTGGCTCGTATCTTTTTACTTCGAGAGTAATATTAATTTCATATTTATTTGTAGAAAACACAATAAACCACACAATGTATTTCATATGATTGTATGGATTACTGTGCAGCATAATTTTTGGTTTGCCCCACAGGCTGCGGTCCCGAAACGCTGCGATATCTAAAAATTTGGGATGGATGATGCCACTGAAGTTATACGTGTAATAAATACGTCTTTTAACGAAAAAAAAAAAAAGAGCTTAAGTTTAAAACGTTATCCTATTGCAGAAATATGAGTTTTAAAAAATAGCAAACCAATGGAAAAACCCATCTGAAACAGATGTTGTGCCTGTTTTAACTGTGCTTAATGCTGCTGTCACCTGAAGAAAAATCGAAAAGTCTTGCCAAGTCAGATCCTAAGATACCTTTCAGTCTGTTTTCAAAAGCATGAAGACATCTTGGGAATACAAGCAGGTGGGATGCTACTGGTGGACTTCAGCCCACTCAACTTTTGTTTTTGCCCATCCCCAAAATATTTAAGCAGTTAGAATATATGGCGAGAGCAATCATCTGAGATTTTAGGGAACTTGGGTGAACGTAGTGAATGTTTCGAAATCACAGAAGTTTTGTCATGTAAAATGAATTTTGTTAAATTTAGTGTTGTACTATTCTGTGAAATGGAGGGAGTTCTCCGAGTGAACGCCTGAGAGAGTGTTAGAAAGACACCATTTTCTTAATTATAGTTTAAAAAGATGAGAAAAAGATTCCTTGTCTAGTTACAAACTACAACTCGTTAACAGTATTATGACAGCAAATATTAAAAAAAGGGTAAAAAAATTATGACCTAAGTACGCTAAAACTGCGAAGAAATAGTAATTTGTTAAAGGCCACGGAGGTCCGAATCCATGGTTCCTAGTTCTACATGCATTGAATAAATACTACGTACAGTATGTACCCGAAAACGTGTTTTTTAGTAGAGATGATATCATCAGCGTTGGGTAAAATCCACCTGAACGGAATTTTTGGCAACATTTTTGCCACGCACTTTAAAATTGGTGCGCCCCAGTATGACACTTGGCCCCCTAATAGCACCCCTAGTTCTGAACTGCTGGCGTAGCCAATAAATACAAAACACATATTGACGATTCGCAGAGAGAAACTTGATCCCGCTAAGAGCTTGAAAGTACGCGGGAAAGCTTGTTTAGACTTTTGTAACAGAATCTATGTGAATTCCTTTAGTCGGTCTTCTAGAAACAGAAAGACACTGAGAACTACACATTTGCTTTACCTAAGCAGGCTGTGAATCAGGTTAAGATGAAAAATAATAATTTTGTACAAAAAATCACTTTTCCAATATATCTTCCAGGAAACAGAAGGCGAGGCAAAAAATAACATGCATTTCAAAATCTAATGAATTCTTAGAAAATGATAACAATGTGTAGAAAATCATGAAGATGCTTATATTTTCATAGAAAAAATAATTAATAAAATATTTCTTACTTCGCAGACGGCAATAATAAAATGTATTTACCACTTTCCAGGAAAATTCCGTCTTAGGAAAAATAAATAAAAATTTATGGAAATCTTGGTCATACGTATGTGCATTAGTTTCGAAAACAATTTCCCTCTTCCCTTCAAGAAAAATGTTTTTCCATTGTTGTTTTGAAAATAATATTTTTCCATTGCCTTGTAGAAAAGCATTTACCTGTTCCTTCTTAGAGAAAAATGTTTTTCCGATTCCCTTCTAGAAATATTTTTTCTTATTCCCTTCTAAAATAGCAATTTGGTTTTAAGCTCTTCCAACAAAAACGTTGGTTTTCGTACTCTTCTTAAAACGTATTTTTCATTCGCCCCTAGAAAACCATTCTTCTTTTTCCCATTCTCCTGTAAAAACTTTAGTTATTATATTTAGCGGCAAAATGACGTGTATGGAAAAGAAAATAACTATTACTAAAAAAATATTCCTCTTGCGTACTTACATACCATTTAAGTATTTCTTTTTTAACAATTTTGAGACGGACGTGATATGAATATACCTGGGAGAAAGAATGGATATATTTCAAACATATTTCACGAGGAAAAAGCAAATTAGAATCCAGTTTTCAACAAATGAAAAAGCAACTCAAAAAGTTTGTTTTTCTTCAATATGAGAAAGAATAACTACATTTTAAACATGTTTCTTGATGAAACAAAGATAATTCGAGAATACAGTTTTCACGATGGGAAAAGCCAACGAAAAATTAATAACGACACAAGAGTACGGTTTTCATTAGACGACGTGGTCCCTCTCCGAGATTTACATTCTTGTGGGGGACTGGATTTACGACAAACCGGCCACATCTTCGCAAGAACTGAAAGACCGCATCGTCTATGACGTAAAAAGCATCACTCTTCAAATGCGTGCTCACGCTTTACTAACATTTGAATACCAAATGAACATTACAAGAGCAGGAAACGGTGCTCATGTTGTAATGCTACAATTTTTTTTGAGTTGGTTGCTCTTATGGTGAAAAGTGTAATATCTTAATTTTCTTTATTTCCTCACGAAACGTATTCGAAACGTATCCATGCTTTCTTGGGCACCCTGTATATTTTCTCCATCAACCTGTAAAACTATGCAGTCGACAAAGTTGCAAAGTATATGGAAAATCTCGGTCGTAACAACATTCACCTAGTCCGAAAACTGTTTTTTTTTAAGTGCGACTTGTAGAAGTTGCATCCTCATAATGATGAACATAAAGCGGTGAGCACGTCAGATCTTGTCACTATATACGTAAGTCAAAAGACATGCTGTAAAAAACAACAAGGAGCATCCCGTTTGTCACCTAGATTCCTCACAGTTATTAACTGATTTTAGTAGATTTTTAATAATAGACGAGCTGTGCTTGAATAGTGACAGAAAAACGAATATTTGTTCAGTACTTCAAGGACCAGTCACGGTATGGATGGGCCACTGTTTCTGTAAACACGAAATAGCTGTTGAATAACTGAAGTTGATCCAAACACAGGAAGAGGGAGAAAAAATTAAGGGTATATGTATTTATATACGTGTATATTGAGTGCCTCTAAATCGCCAGTTAAGTGTTACGTAGATTTAATACAAGATTTTAGGCAAAAATATTAAATCTCATTCGCAACATTTTCCTTTGCCTCGTGCTCTCTTTTTCTTTGTTCTACGAGCCTGGGAAAGTTTCCTTTATAGCACGTTGTCAGGAAGTACGGATTTTCAGAAGGCGCCAAGCTGTGGAATTTCTAGATTTTGTTTTACAAAGATGTCACAATAGAGAAAGCCATTTGGAGACTTGGTTCTGTGCTTCGTAGCCGCATTTGGTATTGTCAGATGCAATTAGCACTTTTCGGCACGTATGATCAATAATAACCAAAAGGAAGGTGGGAAGCATTTAATCTCAGCTTTGAGCTTTATGCCACCTTTATTTCTTGGGAGAGACCGTAGTACTTGTTGAGGCGAAAGCGGTGAACTTGCCTGGGAACAAAGGTGTGAGCAGGACAGTCGATGTGAGGGGTTAGGAGCTAGCGATCAGGAGATGACCAGGGGACTTGGTTCTTCGGGCACGACGTGTTAAGATAGCGGGAGGATTTAAACCTTGCCCGTGAAGGGGAAGAAAAATGGGAGAATCATCGGAAGCAGATATTATAAGGAATAGAAATATATTGTTTTGGAGAAAAGGATAGTAAGTTAAACGAAAGCCTTCAGACAAGCATCTTTGAAATCAAAGAGAGGAAATAAATAGCTTTTAAAAGGTACAGAAACATTGCATGTAATATTTTAGCCTACTGCTCATTTCTTAACAACCTCAAGAGACAACAAGTTAACAGCGTTAATTATCAACCAATTAACACAA
Organism: Macrothele yani; assembly: GCA_039090855.1. Classification (NCBI taxonomy): domain Eukaryota; kingdom Metazoa; phylum Arthropoda; class Arachnida; order Araneae; family Macrothelidae; genus Macrothele; species Macrothele yani. The sequence continues at coordinate 12,981,644 of CM076992.1, forward strand.
CTTTTACAGGGTTTGTGTACTACTATTACTGTGAGAATTAAAAGGTTAACATTAAAAAAATACTGACCTGCAAAGTTTAGCGACGATTTTGCAAAACAGCCATGGTCAAAGCGTTTCGGATAATCGATTAAGTTAAAAATCAGAAAGCTATCGGCAGAGCAAGATCAGGTTGATCAATATGGTGCACAAAAAGCGTTACTTCTGTAAAATGAGGACTTTATAAGTACAGTACGTGTATCAAAACCAATAGTGAAACGTTCATTAGTACGTTTGTATATATAAAAAATTAAACCGTTTCTATTTTATTCCTTTCAGTGTCCAGCAGTGGCGTGCCAAGAAATTTTTTTCCGGTGGGGGGTTTACGAAATTTTTTTTATACAACTAAATGTGTTATGAGTGCATTTTTAAAATGTATGTAACATCCACACAAAAATACTCAAAAAATATTGCTGGAAATTATTATTAATTTTGTTAATTCCTATGTTCTTATAACCACATAATGGGTGACTACTTATATTTTGTTATTTATCTACGCAGAAAACAAGTCTGGAAAATTAACTGGAATCCTGATAAGACCGATTTGTGTGCGAGAAATCTATTTTCCAAAGCACTAACAAGCATGCCTACAATTGGTACATAAATTAAAATCCTGTAATAGGCTTCTGTGTTTATGATACACCGTTGGTTTTGTTTTGATATCATTCTTGTTGTTTCAGTCAAAACTCTTTGCTTTCCAGCGTGCTTTAGAGTAATCCGAAATAAGTCATGGAACTCAAATTTTGAATTGCCTCGGCACCACAGGAACTTCCAGTATTCCCATGTATTGGCTTTTCATTACAATGGGACATCTTGGTCCTTGGCTCCCTGCTGTTTCTGTTTTTCTGAATGGAGGTTTAACGACCACCGTGATCAACTCAAGGGGCTATAAGCAGTCGCCCGTCCCTAATTTAGGGTCACTGGTTCCAGGGAGGGGAGAGAGCCAGTGCCGTAAGCTAAAAACAACATCCATGCCTCACCGGGATTCGAACCCGGACCCCTTACGGACAAATGATCAGAAGCCATCGCTTAGACCACTGCGCCACCGGGGCGGCCCTTGCTGTTTCTTCGTCTTCATGGAGAAAACACGTTCAACTGTTGCCATGTGACATAGAAACAGTTTCAAACACTAACAAAATTCTGCCTTTTAAAATCACGTTTTTTCAAAAAAAAAAAAAAAAAATGGGTAGGTGGGCACCCCACCTGGCACGCCACTTGTGTCCAGGCTTGCTTTCGTATAATAGGTTACTGGCTTATTTATCTACACTGAAGAGCAATTGAATTAGAGAAAGCTGGCGTTATACAAATGTGGCGCTGTGGGCGACCCTGTAAACGGAAACGTATGCAGCGATCCGACAATATAAGGAGTGATGCGACGGGAATCAGTAAGAGTCGGACGCAGTATGGGTAAGACGAAGGATCTAAGAGCATTTGATCGTGGGCAAATTGTCGGGGCCCGACGAATGGGTCACTCCATCTCGGAAGTCGTGCAGGCACTGGGATTTTCACGAGCCACTGTGTCACGGGTGCACCGTGAGTACATCGAATCCGGTAAAACCATCCTTGCAAGAGCCAACTGCCGTGGACAACAGCGTGTGGGTGCGCAGGGTCATCGTCGGCTAGCTCACATTGTAACAGCGGATAGACGGGCCACAGTGCAAGAAATCACTCGGAAATTTTACGCTAGTGCACAAAAACGGGTAAGCAGCCATACCATTCAGAACCATCTCCTCGCTATGGGGTACAGAAGCCATCGTACCACGAGGGTACCGCTGCTGACAGCACATCACAGGGTGCAAAGACTAATATGGTGTTACAGGGCTTGGAGCTGAATTCTATAACAGCACCCTGTGTGGAGGATTCGTTTGTGCTTCCTTTGCCGTAAGTTCGGTATCGGTGGTTTAATCCGTAATTATTCCAACTGGAGCAGATAAAAACAATACAAACCGTAGAAAAGTGAATCGACTGAAGCTAAATTTTTGCAGTGAGGAAAACGTTTATTCAGATCATACGGGGAATGTCACCAAGCTTCTGTCCTTTTCGTGCTTTCATTCTTTCCGTTCTCCCTCAATATTCTACACCGCCGAAAATCCTTCTCTCTCTTTCCGGCCACTCAAAAACTATTCCTTCCTCCGTCCCTTTCGACCCGAAGCATACTGCACCCCTGCTAAAACTATCTTGCTTCGTCGACCCATTGCCACCGCGTTCCCTCTGGCTACACCCTAAGATGTCTCTTCTCCGAAAATCGCAAGATTCCCTAATTGCCATCTGCTGCGTCGCGTGGGAAAGGAAATACTCATTTGCCTTTCGTCCAAATGGCGGGAATTGAAAGGAAATGATTCCAATTCAGTATCACAAAAATGGCTACAGAATCTCGCTTCTGATAAATATGTAAGCCCCGGTTACAATGGGCACAGGAACATCGCCACTGGACCCTAGACATGTAGAAAAATGTTGCCTGGACTGATGAGTCGAGATTCACGTTGGTACATGATTATGGCAGGATGCGAGTACGGCGCAAACCACATGAAGCGATGGATCCTTCTTGCCAGCAGGGTACTCTTCAAGCTGGTGGGGGTGGCATTATCGTCTGGGGACTCTTCAAGCTGGTGAGACCCCTGGTACGTGGGACATCGTCCTTCACAGGTCAACGTTACCGGGATATCCTGGACGACCATTTGCTCCCGTTTGTTCGTCTTCAACATCCCACTGAGGACCTCATCCTGCAACAAGACAGTACACCGTGCCATCGCTCCCGAATTGTATCCGAATGGTTGGATGAACACTCCACCGACGTGACCTCGCTTTCTTGGCCAGCTAGGTCACCTGACCTCAGTCCCATCGAGCACATCTGGGATGCCATCGGGAGAGATGCTCGAGGCTCTGACCCTCCTCCATCAAATTTTCGGGAACTGTGGGAACTTGTTCAGGGGTCGTGGATCCAACGCTTCCGGTGTCTTGTCGAGTCCATGCCGAGACGAATCGCCGCCGTTACTAGACAGGCATCTCTAATTGAATCTCTACACGTTACTAGACAGGCAACTCTAATTGAATTGCTTTTCAGTGTATACTATAATGAAATAATAGAAGCGGGGCCAGTTTTAATGCTTGTAAAAGCGTCAGAAGCTCATGGTTCTAAATCTAGTGCAAACGAGTGAGTAGTAAAAGATGCTTCGCCGTCTAATTACATTTCCTTGCCACAATCGTTCACTTCTTCAACAAGATATAATTGCCCATCCTCTATCACATATTGCATTTTTTTTTTTACCTGCCGAAAAGAAGATAACTGCTATTAGCTTGAAGAGAAAGCGCTTGATACATTTTGATCTCAGTGTTTAGAACCAAATATATTTCGTACATAACATACGTATAAGACAAAGCATGCAGTTCCTGTATTCAATGAACTTTCCATCGTAAAGTATTATTAAAATTTACGACCTAAGCGTTTAAAGAGTCCAGACTGCGTGTTTATCGGATAATTAATATCTCTAGCAAAGGAGCTTTCAGCAAACAATTTTCTCCCTGTATCTGACATCCGTGAGAATGAGATGAAAATGAGAGTAGGGTAATACAGAAGCTCTAGAGTGTATTGATTGATTTCGCCGGCGGGCTTAGTGGTTCGTCACACCTCAGTTCCTTTGGAGGGAGGGATGTAGGAAAGGATTGTCGTTTGCCAGCGGACGACCTTGGTTTCCTGACTGCGAACAACCCGCTGTGTGTTCGTAGTGTCCCCTCCAGTCATCATAGAGTAATGACGAGGTTGTCTGACAACTTCGGAAGCATTTCCGGTCAGACCGTCTGACATATTTGTCCCATTTAAAGGTTTACATTTCTTTCTAGCATAGATTTCCATTGAACAGTGTGAATGTGACGAGATAAACTGTAACAATGCTGTCATCGTGCGAAACCAATAATACCGTCAAATTTTACATCTCAGATTTTCTGCAAAGGTATCTCAGCACGGCCAGTTCAACCATTAGGCGAACTAGGCAGCTGGCTAAGACACTAACATTTGGGGGGCGCTAAGATTTAGAGCTGATAAAGCCAAATAAGTTAATAAATGAGAAAAAAAGTGAAAACAAAGAGAGTTTTACTTTCTGTTGTCCATTCGACATAACTTGCGAATTCTTATTCATTGAGAAACGGAGACCAGTTCTTATAGAATGGGTGAGTCAGCTTGCCACGAAAGCGCTCATTTGTCGAAAAACTGCCCTAAACCAGGTTCATCCTCAGTGTTTTTTTCAGGCACACATCAAGGGGGCGAAGCCCTCCCGACAACTACCCCCCCCCGGAGACATTTTAGGATGCCGAGCCAAATTTTAATCAATTCAGGCTATGATGAAAAAGGAAGTTTCGTTTCCTTTTTATGCTACAAATATTTCTCCAATTATGTTTTTTTTAAATATTTGTTCAAATGGTACTAGTTTTAGTTTATTTTATTAAAAAGTATGTTACGACGCATGGTATTCTTCAAAATATAATAAGTAGACTAATCATACCGAATTGCCTGAGAATCGTGATTCAGGATCAAAAGTGCCGTTGAATGCATTTTAATAGATGAAAATTTCAATCCTGCGGACCCCCCTCCCTTCTTTAGCTGAAGAAAGTTTGTTATTCCTGAAATGTTTGTTTTAAGAAGTAATAACTATATCAGAGATGAATATGGAATTTTTATTCTGGGGGGGGGGGAAATAGGAAGTTTTTGAAATCCACCATCTTGAACAAAATCAAAGTTAATGAAAAATTGAAGAATAGTTAAAGCTTTTTTTTTCAATGTAAGTCGATACATTTTTATGAAAATAAGGCATTTTTTTTCTAATGTAAGTCGCATTTTAACCAAAAAACAAAAAATGACACATTTTCCGGGGGGGGGCAAGGCCCTCTTTAAATGCGCCACTGTGCTAGATATATAGTAATTACTTCTATATATATAAATATAAGATTTATCGATTGATGGAGAAAAGCTGGAGATAACAGACACGTACGTTTATCTTGGACAGCAGATATCAAGTGAGGGTCACATTGGTGAAGAAATTAATCGGCGTACAAAACTTGCCTGGAGAGCTTTTGGAAGAAACAGCACAATTTTCAAGAGCAATATGCCATTATGTCTTAAAAGAAAAGTGTTTGATCAATGCATCCTTCCAGTGCTTACGTATGGTGCAGAGACGTGGACCTTAGCTAAAAGAGACATACAAAGGCTGCAGACCACTCAAAAAGCAGCATGGAGAGGTGCATGCTTGGTGTAACCAGGAGAGATAAGAAGAGGAACACGTGGATCCGAAAAATGACAAGAGTGGAAGACATCATGATCAGAGTTAAATCCCTGAAATGGCAATGGGCTGGACATACTACCAGAAGAACAGACCATCGATGGACAGCCGAAACTTTAGATTGGATTCCAAGGGACAGGAAAAGACCCAGAAGAAGACCACATGGAAGATGGGTGGATGAAATTCGAAAGTATGCAGGAGAGACATGGAGGAGACTGGCACAAGACAGACCGTTGTGGAGGAAACTTGGGGAGACCTTCGTCCAGCAGTGGATTGATAATGGTTGACAATGATGATGATGATGATGATATAAATATAGTAGTTAAAATTATATATTTATATATATATATATAGCAAATTGAAAACTTGCCCCCTCTAAGGTTCCATTTGCCCCCCCCCCCCCGGCCAAAAAGTCCTGAAAGAAACACTCCTCATCCCTATGCAGCAGGGACGCCAGGCGACGCCTGAGTACAAGATTTTTTTAAAAGAAAATTGACTCTGTAGCATCTGGCTTTCAATGGAAATACCTATTCTAGACGTTCCATTTCTTCCATCACAAATAGTGGCAATGCTCAACGTCTAAGGTTCTTTGGGACGAGATGGGGGATAAACGACCACCGTGAGCAACTCAATGGCTATAAGCAGTCGGCCGTCCCTAATTTAGGGCTACTGGTTCCAGGGAGGAGGGAGAGCCAGTGCCGTAAGACAAACACAACATCCACCTCTGATTCGAACCGGGACCCATCTCGGACGAATCGTCAAAAGCCACTGCGTTACAGGAGCGGCTAGCCTAAAGGTTAGTAATTGTCTCACTCAGACTATTTTCTAGTAAGAACAGGGGCAACAGTAAGAGAAACTCTGCTACTATATTCATTCCACTAGAATTCTTTTCTCTTTTTTTTTTTTTTTTTTTTTTTTTTTTCATCTCTCGGGAGATGCAGAAAGTAACCTTGTTGGGTTATGTGCATTATCGATCGAACAAAAAATTGCCCGTAACATAGATTTGAAGATACTTCGTAATTTTGCGAAAAATATAGCACGCAAAATGAAGTTTTAATATAATTTTCATTTTCCTTGGACTAGTAATTAAAGGATGTAATTTCCATTAGTTTCTTTTCTAAAAACATTAATATTGTTATTTCCTATGTTCTTATAACCACATAATGGTCACCCATAATGTGGTTATAAGAACATAGGAAATAACAATATTAATAATAATTTCCAGCAATATTTATTTGAATATTTTTGCGTGGATGTTGCATACATTTTAAAAATGCACTCATGCATCTTGAAATAATTATTGAATAAATGCAATATGTTTGGCCACATCATCATCATCATTGTCAACAATTATCAATCCACTGCTGGACGAAGGTCTCCCCAAGTTTCCTCCACAACGGTCTGCCTTGTGCATGTCTCCTCCAGGTCACTCCCGCATACTTTCGAATTTCATCCACCCATCTCCCATGTGGTCTTCTTCTGGGTCTTTTCCTGTTCCTTGGAATCCAATCTAAAATTTCGGCTGTCCATCAATGGTCTGTCCTTCTGGCAGTATGTCCAGCCCATTGCCATTTCAGGGATTTTACTCTGATCATCATGTCTTCCACTCTTGTCATTTTTCGGATCCACGAGTTGCTCTTCTTATCTCTCCTGGTTACACCAAGCATGCACCTCTCCATGCTGCTTTGAGTTGTCTGCAGCCTTTGTATGTCTCTTTTAGTTAAGGTCCACATCTCTGCAATATACGTAAGCACTAGAAGGATGCATTGATCTAACACTTTTCTTTTAAGACATAATACAGATTAATAAATTTTTGGAGGCGTAAGGCGGATGGACTGCGTAGGGCGAAAAACACCCTAGCACCGTTCCTGTATCTCAGCAAGCACGCAGCAATTAATATTTTTGCGATGAGAGGGGGGTGTATGATACCGATGAAACCAGAGCACAGTTAAAGAGACAGGGGACCCTGGACTGGACAGTATTTTGTGGTCCCAGTATTAATGGCACATCTAGGATTTGACTGTGGGTGTGTGAAAACTCAAATTTGTCTGTGATGAAGATAGAAAGATTCTCTCCCAGTAAAACTACACAGACGGAATGTATCGCTGCAGATTTGTCGTCTTGACACGTGCTTTACCTCTGTAGTACGTCACATCATCTCCCTCTTAATTTTTTTTTCTTTTTGCAGCGAAGAACGAATTTTTTTTTTAATTGTAGACGATATGTGGAAAAAACATCACTTATTTTTCGAAGAATCCAACGGCCAGTACATTCATTTTTACGTTCGGGCGCCAATGTGAAAACACAAAATTTTCCGTGACGGGTTCAAAGCAGCGCCCTCTCACTGCGGAGTAAGTTGCTTTCCCAACTAAGCTACACCGACGGAATGTATCGCTGCAGATTTGTCGTCTTGACACGTGCTTTGCCTCTGTAGTACGTCACGGGTGGCAGAATAAAAATACCTCGTAGAAAACATTCCCAAAATATGATGAGGAAACCACAAAATATCCCCGCCATACTGAAGTGTATATCCCATGATTAATGGACGAATCAGTGCTTGCAAGAGAATGTAAAAATGCAGGGTCGAAAATGAACACCAGCTCAGAACTGCTTCAACATTCTCTTCTCCAGGGCTCAGCTTGTTGAAATTACATCAAAGTAGTGATAAAAATAATATGATCCAAATATCGTGATTCAAACGAATTCTTAATGTATGAAAATTTCCCCCAATTACAGATGTGTACAAAACATGTGAAATGCTTTCGAAAGATCTCAAGATGGACTGGAGGCTACTATACTTTTGTGGACTCCTCCTGAAAAAGGGGAAAGAAATAGAATTTTTTTTTTTTTCAAACGGCAGTTTTTTATAGTTATTCTTCAAGCATTGGGCATAATTCTCGAATCCCTTGAAAATCCGGGGCCCGGGGCTGTGTAACCGGGGCTTCCATATTTATCGGAAGTGAATTTCAGCAGCCGTTTTGCGGGATAAATAATTGGAATCACTTTCTTTCAATTCCCGCCATTTGGATAGAAGGCCAGCGAAAGCAAAGTATTTCCTTTCCCACGCGTCGCAGCAGAGAGGACAGCAAAGCAATTAAGAACATAGAGTTTTGAGAGTGAAGGCGTGGCCGCGCTTTCTTGGAATAAGTCGGACGAGGGGACAGTTTTTCAGGGGATTTCTCTCTCCGGGCAAGAGAGGGGAGACTCGGTGGCATAAAGTCGAGGGAGGAGCAGAATATTTTTAGGAGGATCTGAAAACCTCGGGGGTTTTGTCGGAACGGATGAAGGGAGAGGTTTGGATGGCTGGGAAGAGATAAGCGGAATTCGTCGAGTAGGACACCGAGGGACAACTAAATTAATGAAAGCACGAAAATGACGGAAAAAAGCTTGGTGACATTACCCGCAATATCTGAATAAAAGTCTTCCTCACTGCACGAAAAGGTTTTAACTAGAGTTGCTTTTTGATACCTTATGGTTTATTTATCTGCTCCAATCGGGAGAATTACGGGTTAAACCCCCGATGCAGAACTTACTGCAGAGCAAACATCAAACGAACCCTACACACAGGGCGCTGTAATAGAACTCAGCACCAAGCCCTGTAACAGCTACATCCTCTACCCCCCCCTCCTAAATGGGCTCTGGGCATAGGCGTAGCGTGACCAAAAATTTTGGGGGGGGCGGAGGGCACTCCCGGAAATAGTTTCTCCGAAAATGCTCCTTTTCAATTGTCATAACTTAGGTTTTTACATGCCTAATATATCCAAAACTACGAGGTGCAACAGGCTTCGTTGTTTCACTCTAATAAGGATGAAAACAAAACATGCCTTTCAAAGCACCTCATGCAGTCATCTGATGATGAAAACCATCAGATGACTGCGTGCTATTGTGTATGAAATGACTGCTGGAAAGCTCTCATAGCAATGTTCGCTATTGCGTAGCGTTGTTCCCTTGGCTGTATGTCACACTTTATAACATTTAAAAGGCAAACGATTAGTTATTATTTTTTCCAATTTTTAAGTTGAGGGGGCACGTGACCCCCGACGTTACACCTATGGCTTTGGGTGAAACCTATATGAACACTAAGACAATAATTTGCATACAGTATCGATGCATTCTTGATATATTCGGGGAAAAGATTTTTTTTGTACCAATTACTATCACTAGATATTTAATTGGTATCATCAGTGGTGTAGTGGGACCGGAACAAACCGGAACGGCGTTCCGGCAATTTTTTTACACGGTCCGCGTTCCGGTAAACCCTATACAGCATAATTTTTTTTTTTTTTTTTTTTTAAATGCAAATGCCATATAATTCTTTACCAATAAAATAAAATGGAACAGAAAAACTGCACAGTTAGTGGAATTAACTAGTCCCATGTTTATTTGAAGGTAGAGTTGGTCTCGAAATCCATTCTCACTCGGCAGTCCCTTGAAACTCCTTTTTTACGCTTTCCAACCGTATGTTGAAGAAGCGTATATGCTGCAGCTTTTTCCGTCCGTCTGTCCGTCTGTCGGTACGATAACTCGCGTAAAAATGGTTCGATTTCGATGAAATTTTAGTGTGTGGTAGGGGACCACCTGGGGACGAACCCTTTTGATAAGGGACGAAATGGGGTGAAAGGTCAAGACATAGGATCGGGATCCAATCCATCACCCTTATCCCTTACTATTAAAGGAGCAATTCTTGTATGCATGTAAATTTAATTTTGAAAACGGCTCTAAAGATTTTGATGAAAGTCGTTAACCTACCGTTTTCTGGTACTGGAAATCGATTTAGCTTGATCTCGACTTTAGGAAAATTCGTTTAGTGCGTTAAATAACCAACCCGAATTACCACGTTTTTAGTGTCATGGCGTCCTATTAATGTTACCCATGCTTAGAAATCTTATGACGTCACAATCTCGCGATTAAAATGCTGGCGCGCGGTAACGCCATCTGTCTCATTACGTCACGCGTTGTGTGTGGATCCTATTAAAGTTTTATGAGGTCACACTCTTTCGAGCAGATGGTTGCGATTCCCATCTGCCTCATTACTCACGCGTTGTATGCGTATGTTTGTCCGCACGATAACTCACGTAAAATCCTTCGATTTCGATGAAATTTTAGTATGTAGAAGGGGAACATTTGGGAAGGAACCCTACTGAAAGTGAACGAAATGGGATCAAAGGTCATGATATAGGAGAGGGATCCATTCCACTGCTCTTATGCGTCATAACTAACGTAAAAAAGGTTCGATTTCGATTAAATTTTAGTATGTGGTAGGGGACCACCTGGGGACAAACCCTATTGAAAATGGGCGAAATGGGGTTAAAGGTCAGGACATAGGAGCGGAATCACCTCCATCGCCATTTTGCGTCATAACTTACGTAAAAACTATTCGATTTGGATAAAATGTTAGTATGTCGTAGGGGCCTGCTTGGGGACGAATCCTGTTGAAAATGGGCGAAATGGGGTCAAAGGTTAGGACACAGGAGCAGGATCTATTCCATAGCCCTTAGGCATCATATCTTATGTAAAATTGCTTCGATTGCGACAAAACTTTATCATGTTATTTTGGAGGTATACTGAACCAGTTCTGTTGAATATCATCGAAATGGGATCAAAGGTCAGGGCACAGGACAGAGATTTACTCCACAGGCATTATCCTCATAACTTGAGTGAAATCTTGAGTAATGATTTCTGGTATGTTGGAAAGCGTATCATAATCAATGCATTGCATGATTTGACTAACTTGTTCTATTGTTGTTATGAACGTTGAGGTGGGGATATTGTATTGGGAAAATGATTGTAATTGGGAATATAATTAATCTTGTAGTGAGTCTCAGTGAATTTGTTCCTGTTACGAGTAGTATCAACGCCAACAGCTCAGCACAAGGGGGATTATTAGGGAGCTAAGCATCGTACGCGGGGAGCTTGGCATAAATCTGAACTAAAAATTCAGTTAATGGAGATTTTACCTGACGCTGATGATTTATCCCCAATAAAATAAAACGTTTTTTTAGATACATATTGATTGTATGTAGTAATTATTCAGTGCGCATATTGCTGGGAACCATGGGTACAAACCCCCATCCCCCATGGGCTTTAACAATAAACTATTTGCTCGTAATTTTAGCTCGCTTACGTCACTTCTCTCTCTCTCTCTCTCTCTCTCTCATCTTTTTAACCTATAATTACGGAAACTGTGTCTCTTTTGTACTTTCTTAGACATCGCTCAGAGGAGTTTATCCATTTCACAGAACAGTACAACACAAAATAAAAAAAACATTCATTTTATAAAATAAAAATTCCCTGAATTACAAAAATGTCCATACATTTCTCATACATTAGTTCCATAATTCGCCATGTGTTCTAACTGCTTAAATATTTTGGGACGGCTAAAGGGTGGACTCAAAGAAAAGTTATGTGGACTAAAACCCACCCTAGCCTAGAGGTTTGCACGGGCCAGGCCGGGCCGGGTCGGGCCCTTTTTCAGTTTAGAGAACAAAGCAACGGGCCGGGCTGGGCTTTTCCCCAGACACTTGGGACCAGGCTGGGCCAAGTCGACCCATTCTTTTTATCGCAATGGTAAAGAAATAAAAAAGTCGTGTTCCCCGGTTTTCTGGTCTGTTTAACTGTTCCTATTAACTGTTTACCTAACTGTTCCTAGAGGCACTCACAGTGTTTTTACCAATCTGTAGGTGTTAAGATGGTAAAACCATTCTTGGGCTTGTTGACAACAAAAAAGATTCGATCCGGAGTGAGTGTGTGTCTTTTGTACAGCGTGGAGACGGAGGATGTCTGCATTGGGGTGAGGGTGTGTGTGTGTGCGTGCGTGTGTGTGTTTGTATGAGAGAGTGGGACGACATGGATTTTTTCTTCTCTCCCTAATCTGTATAGGGATTGACTTTTGTAGTGTTACCTCTTACTAGTTCAAAGAGAGAGAGAGGGAGATTCTGAACGCGCTTAGTCTTCCTTTTTCTCTCTTTTTAAAGGTTATATTTTTCGATAATTGTCAAAGTTTAGTTAATATTTTTAGGCTTACATTCAACTAAATATTTTCAATAATATCTCATTTCATTATTTAATTTTCACATTTCAAAAAATACAATAGAAAGACAAAATAATACCAAATGGCACATCACGGGCCGGGCCTAAATAAGAGCTGCAATTGAGGGGCCCGGGCCAGGCCGACTGCCTGATATTTAAAACGGGCCAGGGCCGGGCTGGGCCCTAAACGCACGGTTTTGGGCCGGGCCGGTCTCACCAAATTAGGCCCGTGCAGACCTCTACCCTAGCCCACCCTTAGCGTCGCGACTGGTTACAAGTGCCTCTTAATTACACTGGAAGCAGAGGAGATTATTTTTCTCTCTGGAACTTTAGGCACGTTTCACGCAGGCTGAAAAAATTCGTCGAAGCAATAAATCTCCAGGCTGCTCTACAGTTCGTTTTCAGGCTGACTATAGAATTATCAGTGCAGTACCCAAACTTCCCCTATCCAAATATCTCGAGAACTAAGACGCCCAGTAATAAATAGCTTCCACCATTTCACTCTAAATTAGTATCGGCTTCCAACGACATGTTATTCGATCATAATTTTAGTTTTTGCACTCCAGAATGGCCCCAATTCGGGACCCAATGTTTCAGTGTTTTTTTGTTTTGTTTTTTTAGCAAAATGGCGAAATCTTGTTCCAGTCAAATTTCGACCCATCACTATATTTTTTTTCCTATACTATAAATATAAGAAAATAAAAAAGGGAGAGACAGACCGGAAGGGGGGTAAGAGGGGTAAGGGGGGAATGAATACCTAAAAGCACCACACGGTCTTGTACTTTTTCAATTAGCATTACACTACTGGGTATCATCAAACCAAGCATCATTAAAGTAGAGAAGTTTACTAAGTAATTTGTAGCCAAAAAGATGAAATAATAAATTCCATCAGGAATAAGCAGATAAAAATAATGCAAGCACTTTATCACAAACGTAACTGAAACGTAAAGGTTGAAGAAATGAACCTTAAGAAGAAATGTGTCTCTTCTGTCTCTCCTGTCTGAATAACCAATGGCGATTGTGTGCTTTTTGTTTGATTGTTTCTTTGTTCTGGTGGTGTGTTTCGTTGAATGTTCAGTTACTTCCAGGAAAAGGAGATCTGGTCATGGATTTGGAAGTTTGCCCACTTTGCCGGACGAATATTAGTGCCGAGCCGCCGGTAACAGAAAATCCTAAAAATTTCTTTATCCTACCCTATAGGCTTAGATCCTAGTGGGTTAGAATTAGAACTCCTACAGAGAGAGGGTCATTCACATACCTAGGGGGTTATACCAACCCCAGCCCTGGTTAGACGGCTTCACAAGGACAAGTTTATCCCACTCTTCGTTTCATGGGATTTATGGGCAGTAAGAAAAGTCGGCCTCCCCGTTGCCGCAGTGGTCTAAGCGACTGCTTCTGACCATTCGTTTGAGATGGGTCCAGGTCCGAATCCGGGTGAAACTTGGATGTTATGTTTGTCTTACGGCGCTGGTTATCTCCCCTCCCTGGAACCAGTTAGGGACTGGCGACTGCTTATGGCCCAACAAGTTGCTCACGGTGGTTTTTAAACCCTCAAACAGAAATGCAAAGTCGAGTAACTGTGTTGTTTATGTCACAGGACCCATATTAAAAAAAAAAAAAGCTTTGGGAAATGCATCGCTGATCCTAATTTTTTCCAAAAGAACTTTTGACGTATGTGTGACCAGTCCTAACTTTTTTAGGTGGACAAATATATTTCAAGTTTTAATTTTTTCTCCTACAGGGAGTTTATTCATTACCAATGTTGTTCAACTTCAGACTGGAAATGTAAATAAGAGATATTATCGAGGATCGTAATACGGAAATAAATACAGATGGTGAGTTTAAAGTTTTGCAATATTTGCATAAAAAACGCATGTGCTGCGGCGGGTATGTCATGTGTTTAAACTAGTTCAAGTCACGCACTGCAGTCAGTCGAAAGGAATATAAAGTGGTAGTCGTTGTTGTGAACAGCATTGCATGTCGTCGTTCTGTCAGTGGTTGGGACACAAAAAAAAAAAAAAAAAAAAAAAAAAAAAAAAAAAAAAACAGCCACAACCGGCTAATTAGAGGACTTTTGCTTTACGAGTTTGAACTCGGCCATAACGCTGCTCAAGCAACACGAAACATTTGTCATGCGAAAGTAGAAGGTTTCGTAGACCACAGCACCGCAATCAGATGGTTCAAGAAATTTCGCTCAGGTGACAGCCCAGGTCAGGGAGGCTGCGAACCGTGGATTCGCAGGCCGTGCACCATGCCGTAGAGACAAATCAGACAACCAGCACTCAGATATTATCGCCGAGCTGGGCATGTCACAGACCACCGTAGTTTGTCACCTTCCGGAGGTCGGCTAGGTCTACAACAGCTGCCGCATTGTCCTTCACGAACTGACGCCAGCTGAAGCAAACCGCCGGTGGAAGCGTGCATGAAACTCCTAGAAAACCCGCACGATGTACGTTTCGGCATGAGAATTGTTACGTGCGATGAAAAGTGGATCTATTTCCGTAATCCTAACACACAACGACAGTGGCTGAGCCTGGGCCAGCATTCTGAACCTGTTGCCAAACGCGGGCGCTTCGAGCACAAGGTGATACTCTGCGTCTGGTGGAATTTCGAGGGCATAATCCATTACGAATTTATCCCAGACGGTAGGACTATCAACGCCAACCTTTACTTTGAACAGCTGGAGCGGATATATGCCGTTTTGGAGGAAAAGTACCCGGCACTGGTAAACAGAAAGCACGCTCTCCTACAGCAGGACAACGCTTCACCTCATACCGCGCGAACGACCTGGGCAAAACTCCAGGAACTTGAGGGCATCGAACTCATGCCACACGCAACATATAGTCCGGACCTTGCCCCGTCGGATTATTACTTGTTCCTGTCCATGGCCCACTTCTTTCATGGGCGGCACTTCAACAACCAAGAGGTGGTGGCAGCTGGTTTGAAGGAGTTCTTCGCCTCGAAGGAGAAGAGCTGGAACCACCGGAGAATCGAAGAACTGGCAGACAGATGGCAAAAGACAGTGCAACACGATGGCCAATACTTTGAATGCTAGTCAGCTTTCGTCGTTAAGGTACGTATGAAGACATAAAGTGATCCAAAAATTGCAAAACATTCGGCTCACCCTCTGTAAGATGTACTTAATAATATGCATATGGAGATAATGTTTTTAACGCTTCCAGAGTGGTTTGCCGAAAACTACAGGAATTGGAAGGGAGTGAGATCCTACTCCATCCTCCATACTATCCAGACCTTTGCCCATCCGATTATTACCTGTTCGTCCATTTTTACGAAGACGGCTCTTCTCTTCAATTGTGGATGTGGAATCTGGCGTCAGAATTTTTTGTTCTCGATGCCTGCTGAGTGGTACCGCCGTGAATAGTGTCTCTGGTGCAATGTTAGCAAACGAGTATACATAGAAAACAACGGCATGTAGTTTGCAGAATCCGGTAAGCGTGTACGGCTTTCTTACATCATTAAACATTTTGAATGCAAACGTGACGAACTTTTAACTCACCGTGTTATGTGCTGTTACATGTTGTTGGTGTTATCGTGAAGCTTCAACAATCATACTACTTCGACAAGTGAAAGGAAATAAAGTTTACTTGGATTTTGACGTGAGCTGGTCATTCATACAAATTGTGGTTGTACTTTACACTATTTGTTAATATTGAATTGCCTATGTTAAAACCAGAAACTGATTAATACAGACATTTGACGTGGACCAGGAGCATCAAACAGAGGTTCATAGCTCTTTCGACGTTTATAAGTGAGTCACGAAAAAATTCTTTTCGTCGTAAAGGCCAATGAAAATTTTTCTGTGAGTCACTTATAAAAGTGGAAAGAGCGATGACCTCTGTTTGAATTTCCTGGTCCACGTCAAATGCCTGTATTAATTATTCATTCGCCTTCTAATTATTTGTTCTGTTACTGCTTACCATCTTTGGTGAATCCCCGGCATTGTGCGGGGCTCCAAGAAGCAGCCTGCCAAATTGGCTTGGCAGTTAGGGTGTGTGAGTCTGGGGGAATTCAAGGCCGCTGTGGTGCAGTGGAAGCATATCCGGCGCGTAACTGGAAGACCTTGGGTTCAATTCCCGGTGACGGCCAATGAGAATTTTTCCGTGACTCACTTATAAACGTGGAAAGAGCGATGACCTCTGTTTGATGACCAGAAACTGAATATTAGAAAGGTACGTCACAATCTGCTTAATGCCTACGGTAAACAGACTTCCATCCCTGCGTAGTTCCCTATGCTTCAAGTGTTCTGTTCTGTTTTTCTCCCTTAACAATTGTTCTTGTATTATTTTTAATATAGAAACTAAAATTGCAATCGAAGACTGAAAAAATATATATACTCAAAGGTGTCTAAATTTTGCAACACATATAATTTTTAAATTATATAAATCAAGATATTTCTTCACTGGTGTAAACACCCTTGAACACCACCATTCTAAGTCAAGTACTCATTCATTGTTTTTAGTGTTTTAAGCCACTGAAACAATTAAACCTAACTAACCATTTGGCTTCAATAGCTAACCTAACGGTCTAACAATTCAAGCACTAGAACCATAAAACGTTTCTTATGATTTTACCGTTGATAACTGCCTGTTTGCGCTTTGCTTCCTTTATGTTACAATTTGACGATAGCTTTGACTTGCTTTCACGATAATGAATACGTACAGAAACAAATTGTTGAGCACACTGACACTATTAGTATAACTCAAGACCTTAAACACGCCGAAAGCATGAACGACTGTTAGTATAAAAATAAACCCTCAAAATGTAGTATCATGAAATAAGTACGTGATGTTTATCTTGAGAAAATCTCGTCACCTCTCTTCCTTCACACACGGTCCTGCTTGATTTTACCTATCGTGTTTAACATTGATCCGCGGCCAGTGATGCCAAATGATTAGAAACTTTCGGCAGTTCTGCTAAGACGTTGAGTTCGGAAAATGCAAACGAGGGGTAGATGTACATAAGAGATAGAAACAAAAACAGAAAGTTCAAATACATTGGAGCCGCATTTTACGCGGATTCAATTATACGCGGTCAACCCCACTGCTAGATTCATATCACACGGGAAATGGAGCTAAGAAAAATCAATCAATGCGTGCTGCGGCCCATGTGGTGTGCCTGTGTCAATGATTTTAAAGGTTTCCCTACCATCAACGAGGAAGCAAAACGTATTATTCAGATGGCCAAGCAGATTGGGAGGTGAAGGCTTCGTCGATATTCTGGAGGAAGAAATAACAAATTTCATTGGACATCAAGAACCGTTGACAAATGAAGAGTTAGAAGAACTTGTGAAGACTTCCTCGGACAAAGATGATGATGACGCCGCCGACGAATAAGATGAAACTGCCAGCAGTAATCTGCATAAGTTTGCGGACATTTTCCAAACAGCAAAGCACTTAAAAGATTTAATTTCTAACTATGATCTCTCTATGGAACGTAGCCTTAAAATAAACCGAAGTATTGCGGACTCTTTAATGCCATATTATGAGATTTTTCAGCAGCTCAAGCAAGACGCAGCGGCAACAGTTGCCGATAACGATGTTTTTCTAGAAAAAAAAACTCCTTTTACTGGCTCTCCATGCCCTGCCAAGAGTCTCCAACTAGTGCATCAGCTTTGGACCTCAGCTTTGACGACCCCGCAGTGGTGTTACGTAGTGAAGGCTACGATTTTTTCTTTTTGTTGGAGGTTTAACGACCACCGTGAGCAACTCAATAGGCTATAAGCAGTCGCCCATCCCTAATTTTGGGTCACTGGTTCCAGGGAAGGGAGAGAGCCAGCGCCGTAAGACAAACACAACATCCATGCCTCACCGGGATTCGAACCCCTTTCGGACGAATGATCAGAGGCCATCGCTTAGACCACTGCGCCACCGGGGCGGAAAAGGAAACGATTAGGTAGGTATGCATAAGGATTTGCATCATGCTATCTCATATTTTAACTGTAACTGTTACAGAAGTACGGATACATTGTTCTTTGTAAAATACACATTATGGGCCTACTGTAATAGTTATATGTAAGCAAATAAAACCGTACATATATAACAAAAAAAAAAACGTGTGAAGTGATATATTGCATGTAGTTTTATTAATGGTTTTGAATACACGCGGTTTTGGCTTTACGCGGTCTCGTCGGAACGTAACCCACGCATAAAATGCCGCACTACTATAGATTATATACGCCACGTAATACTCACGACAGAAATTTCGTTTCCATTTTTAGGCTTATCATTTTACTTCCACTTTATAGACGCAACTAAAGCAAATGGCTGAGAGCAACAAAACAGAAACACAGAAGATCCTACGTTGCGATATATTTAGTAATGTAAAAGGTCTCATGCTAACGACGGCATGCCAGATACGTAGATATATGGTTCCTAATCGTGACGCAATTTATGGCTTTCTTTCAATGAGCAAAACAATACCCTTTAAAATATCACGATGAAATTTCTTGAATTGTTGAAAGAAGCAGTTTTTAGGCTAGGAAATAGCAATTCATAAAACGCAAAAACTGAAAAATGTTTGTCAGTCTGAAGACAGTGGACTTTCTAATTTGTACCACCCAGATTGCATCTCTATGGAGATAAAATTCCAGTGTGGCACTGAATGCGATTTATCAGTAGTTGTTCTTATGCACAAATAGTTTGGAATTTCCCACTGCTGAATGAAGTGTAGCCGCCCCGGTGGCGCAGTGGTCTAAGCGATAGCATCTGATTATTCGTCCGAAAGGGGTCCGGGTTCGAATCCCGGTGAGGCATGGATGTTGTGTCTGTCTTACGGCACTGGCTCTCTCCCTTCCCTGGAACCAGTGACCCTAAATTAGGGACGGGCGACTACTTATAGCCCATTGAGTTGCTCACGGTGGTCGTTAAACCTCCAATAAAAAAAAAGAATGAAGTGTGAAAAAAATAAAAAGGATGTTAATGCTTAAAAAGCTTTCTTTAGGGTTACAGTAACTTCGTGTATTTTTTTCTGTGGAACAGGAAGTGCCAACTTCATTCTTCTTGCAGGCTGGATGCGGATTACGCAAAAGCATTTGAACAACTTATTGCAGCATTGCTTAATATAATTTTTTTTTGATTGGAGGTTTAACGACCGCCGTGAGCAACTCAATGGGCCGTAAGACAAACACAACATCCATGCCTGACCGGTATTCGAACCTGATCCTCACGGACGAATGATCAGAGGCCAGCGCCTTAGATCATTCGTCCGTGGTGTCTGGGATGTATTTTTTTCTAACTTTCTCTTTGAATTTTCTTTTCCTGTATAAGAGTGACATCAAACAGAAGTCATCGCTCTTTCCACGTTTAAAAGTGAGTCATGGAAAAATTCTCATTGGCCACCACCGGGAACCGAACCGAGGGTCTTCCAGTTACGTGTCGGACATGCTTCCACTGTACCACAGCGGCCTCGAATTCCTCCATACTTATATACACTAACCGCCAAGCTTTGGCAGGTTGCTTCTTGGAGCCCCGCACAATGCAGCGGATTCACCAAAGATGGTAAGAAGCAACTGAACAAATAACTACAAGGCGAATGAATAATTAATACAGACATTTATAAGGGTGTTTTTTCTTGTTTACGTCCTTCATTTCTGAAACTCCTGTTATGTTTGTCAACGCTGACAGTTGGCCAGGTGAAAGGTCACCGTAAGGAAGTGATAAAAGCGACAGTAACAAGAGTTCAAAGAATTTTGGTGGATTGTTGTCTGTTGTTAAATGCGCTACATTAATCAACCTTGCGAGCTGTAGTTGTACTACCATTTACCATTATTGTTTGTAATTAACACCCGTTGTATTATTGTGGAAGTTGTACAGGGTGTCCCACTCGCTGCTTTACCTATGTTTTTATTAATAACATCGTGAATAATTACAGTAATTGAATAATATTTGGTAAGAACTTACCATCATCCATGGAAAACAGAACTACATCATAAGAAATGTTGAAAGTGTCCGCCCTGTGCATCAAGACAGGCTTGACAACGAGACTCCATATTTCGGAACGTTCGCGCTAGTTGCTCAGGCGTAATCGTTTCCACTGCCTCGCAGATGTTCTTCAATGCCTCAAGGGTTGTCAGCTTGTTTTGAAATACCACTGATTTCAGATACCTCCAGAGAAGGAAATCACGGGGTGTTAGGGTAGGTGATCAGGGTGGCCACATTCCTTTAGAAATCACGCGATCTCCAAAGAATGACTCAATTTCAGCCATACTCACGTGTGATGTATGGAAGCTGCCCCATCTTGTTGGAAACATTCATGTAGTCGGCTCTTCAGAGTGCAGTTGGTTAACGAATGCCTGAAAAATTTCCATGTAGACGGCTGTTGTGACCGTATCCTGAAAGTAAATGGGCCCAATGATCGGCCGATGTGACAATGCGCATAACACTCCAATTTTCTGTGCGTGAAGGGGTTTCTCGATTATTGACAAAAGTTACCGGACACCCCTTCAAAAGCAAATGAACGGATCTCCGCTGCGTTGTTAAGATGCGTGGCACAGCTGCAAACTGCATAAAAACAAGCCTGCAGCTGACCGCGACAATATCGCACTGTGAAGTTGAGTGAAAATGTCACGGCGGGAGAGAACTGACGTTGAGAAAGGAAAGATTGTTTGGTGTTATATTAGTGGGTTGCCCATAAGAATAACGGAAAGACTTTTAAATATACCCAAGTCAACTGTTTTGGATGTACTGAATAAGTGGAAGACACATGGCGTGCCTGAAGCAGCAAAACGTCCGGCAGACCAAAGAAACTCAGTGATAGAGGAAGTCGTAACCTCAGGAGAGTCGTTACAGCTAATCAATTGATTACTGCACAAGACTTGAGTGTACAGGTGAAAAAAATGCTGGAACCTCGGTATGTACACGTACCATTCGCAGAGAACTTCATTCCATGGGTTACCGTGGTCATGCGGCTGCTCATAAGCATCTCATCTCCACTCGGAATGCTACTCATCGTTTTGCATGGTGTAAAGAACATTTATCGTGGACCGTAGATCAATAGAAACGGGTCCTATGGACTGATGAAACCAGATACACGATCCATCAGTCTGATGGGCGTGTGTGGGTATGGTGGCAACCGGGTGAACGCTATTTATTACAGTGTACTGTTCCAACGGTCAAGTTTGGAGCCGGCAGTGCACTCGTGTGGGGGTGTTTTTCGTGGTATGATCCCGGCCCATTGGTTATCGTGGACAAACCTGTTAAACAGCACGCCTACCTCGATATTCTGGACAATAATGCCCTGCCAACTCTGTGGCAATATTATGGAACCGAACCTTGTTAGTAGCAGCAGGATAATGCACCGAGACATGAAGCAAGGATTGTTACGGCGTGGTTTGACGATAATTCCGTATCGTGTATGGACTGGCCAGCACAGAGCCCTGATCTTAATCCCATAGAGCACCTATGGGACGAATTAGAGCGCCGCATAAGAAGTTTGGAAACAAGGTCTACTACAAAGCAACAGTTAGCAGCAGCATTATGTACTGAATAGAAGCGCATACTTATCGCTGTGTTCCAAAACCTTGTCGAAAGCATGTCTCGAAGTGTCAGTGCATGCATTAAGGACAAAGGTGGGCCGACACCGTACTCTCTTCTAGGTGTCCGTTGATTTTTGTCAATATAGTGTATATGTGTCCAGATAAGTGAATCGACGCTTCGTCGGAAAAGAGTGTATTTTCAACAAGCCGACAACCCTTGAGGCAAGGCATTGAAGAATGACATCAGCGAGACAGTGATTACACCGGAGCAAATGGCGCGAACTTTCTGCAGTATGGAGTTTCGAGTTCTAGCCTGTCTCGATTCACAAAGTGGACACTTTGAACATCTCTTATGATATGGTTCTGTTTTCCAGGGATGAAGGTATGTTGTTACCAAATATCATTTAATTACTGTAATTATTCACGATGTTATTAACAAAACGTGGGTAAAGTAGCGAGTGGGACACTGACTCGTTAGTTTAAGAGTCCTTAGACTATAAACGTCGAATGTCAGCTATTAAGAAACATGCGTGGGAGTCAATGTTCTTAAGCCTTTCTGTTACTGCTTAGCAAAGGAACTTTCAGCACTTCTGTATCGCCGGATGTTACTTCGGGTACAGCCAGAGGTGCAATCGAAGCTTGATGGGGCCGGGCGCCGCCCGACCACTTTCTTTCGAGACCTGGTAGCGCCAGGCTGCTCTTTATTTACCTAACTGAATTGGACTTTTTTTAACTTTATTTATTCAATCTTCGTCAATTGCAATCGACAATTTTTTAACACAAATAATCTTAACCGAGTTTATTCTCTCTCTTCTTCTTCTTCTTTCTTCTCTCTCTCCTCCCCCTCTCTCTCTCTCAATTATCTTTCTTTTTTTTTCATGCTACTTATGCACAAATCCGTAAGCGTTTTGTTTACCGAAACCACTTCAAAAATAGCCAGAGAAGTGGTACCAGATAGTATATATACACTGAAGAGTAATTGAATTAGAGACATCTGGCGTTATGCAAATGTGCCGCTGGGGGCGGCCCTGTAAACGGAAACGACATGACGTATGCAGCGATCCGACAATATAAGGAGTGATGCGAAGGGAATCAGTAAGAGTCGGACGCAGTATGGGTAAGACGAAGGATCTAAGCGCATTTGATCGTGGGCAAATTGTCGGGGCCCGACGAATGGGTCACTCCATCTCGGAAGTCGTGCAGGCCCTGGGATTTTCACGAGCCACTGTGTCACTGGTGCACCGTGAGCACATCGAATCCGGTAAAACAATACCTGCAAGTGCCAACTGCCGTAGACAATAGCGTGTGGATGAGTGGGGTCATCGTCGGCTAGCTCGCATTGTAACAGCGGATAGACGGGCCACAGTGCAAGAAATCACTCGGCGATTTAACGCTAGTGCACAAAAACGTGTAAGCAGCCACACCGTCCAGAACCATCTCCTCGCTATGGGGTACAGAAGCCATCGTCCCACGAGGGTACTGCTGCTGGTAGCACATCGCAGGGTGCAAAGATTAGCATGGGCGCGGGAACATCGCCACTGCACCCTAGACATGTGGAAAAATGTTGCCTGGACTGATGAGTCGAGATTCACGTTGGTACATGCGTATGGCAGGATACGAGTAAGGCGCAAACCACATGAAGCGATGGATTCTTCTTGCCAACAGGGTACTCTTCAAGCTGGTGGGGTTAGCATTCTCGTCTGGGGACTGTTTAGGTGGACTGAAACGGGACTCCTGGTACGTGTGACATCGTCCCTCACAGGTCAACGCTATTGGGATTTCCTGGAAAACCATTTGCTCCCGTTTGTGCGTCTTCAACATCCCACTGGGGACCTCACCCTGCAACAAGACAATGCAGCTCACGAATTGTATCCGAATGGTTGGATGAACACTCCAAGGACGTGACCTCGCTTCCTTGGCCAGCTAGGTCACCTAAACCTCAATCCCATCGAGCACATCTGGGATGCCATCGAGAGAGATGACACCCCCCCCCCATCAAATCTTCGTGAACTGTGGGAGCTTGTTCAGGGGTCGTGGATCCGCATGGCTTCCCAACGCTACCGGTGTCTTGTCGAGTCCATGCCGAGACGAATCGTCGCCGTCATCAGAGCGAAAGGTGGTGCTACACGTTACTAGACAGGTATCTCTAATTCAATTGCTCTTCAGTGTATATATGCATGTATTCGATTTCAAAGGTTTATTGCTACCTCCGCAGCCTGCCCCCATATCTGTTGGAATCGATAACGCCTGTGCCGGTCTTCGGAACGCTAGGCCATTTCTTTTTTCAGGACCGTACCACATGGTATAACTAATTATGAATACAATTTCTTTCTTTCTTTATTTTTTGTATCCGCACGACATGTAATTACATGAAAGAAGCATGCAGAGATGCATGCTTGGTGTAACGAGGAATGATAAGATGAGGAATTCGTGGTGAAGGAAATGACAAGAGTGGAAGAAACCATGATCAGAGTAAAATCCCTGAAATGGCAGAGTGCTAGACATGCTGCCAGAAGAACGGACAACCGATGGACAACCGAACTTTTAGACTGGATACTAAGGGGCAGAAAAAGACCCAGAAGAAGTCCACATGGGAGATAGATTGATGAAATTCGAAAACATGTACGGGTAACATGGCGGGGAGTGATTCGAGACAGACAGTTGTGGAGGAAACTTGTGGAAAATTTCATCGAGCAGTGGATTGGGGGCCATACCCGAAATAAAATCCTGGCTAAGTCACTGCACTTTCTCGAAATAATTGCGGTATTCAAAAGATTTAGGCTTGGCACCTGCCTTATTAAAGTGTAGAAGTAAATTAACTGGTATTCAATTTTTTCCTGATGTCAGCAAATTGCTTTTCGGATACATTCAAAATAATTATACGAGAACCAGATGGTTTTCTCTTCTTGCCTCATTTGTTTGGGATTGTAACAGAAGAGTAATTTATTTTATTCGAAAAATCTCTTTAAGAAACTTATTGATGGAAAGAAAAGGGAAATTGTCATGATAATTGCCGCACCAAAAATGAAAATAATAAGCACTGAAATGCAAAAAAAAAAAAAAATAGATGAAGGATAGTCTGAAACAAATAAGTTTTCGCGGAATGAAAATAACTCTGAAATTATGCCCCTGAAATAGTTTTCCCCATTCTGATGTCTCAGATTTATTGCTCTGGTTGTTGTTGTTGGAGCTGTTTTGAGGGTTTTGAACAGTTTAACCTTCTTCCCCACACTGAAGGCAACGAGTACGTGATGTGGTCGCCGAAATCCACGGATCATGCATGCGTGCAATCCTCTCCAGCCGATAATTAGTGCTACCGGAGACCTGGCAAAGTGTCGGATTTGCCCACGAAAGCCCGCTGGCCAACAATCCAGCGATCTCGCTCCTTATTGCCGAGGAAATACTGCCGCTTTTTTGCAAAACATGGAAATCGTTCCGTAAAATGGGGCAGTGAATAATCTGATGTGGTAGAAACAAAATCGCGTTCTCGCGTGGCTTAGCGAGATGGAAACACAAAGAAGGAAAAGGACTATCATTAATTTTGGGCCCGTTCCTCTAACCCTGTACCCACCTTTTCTTTCTTTTAATATCCTTTGCCTACCAGGAAAGTAGATCAAAAACTGCCATGGGGAAATATATTATCAAGCAAAGATAATGTGAGCAAGTGCAACTAGCTACAGGAAGTCTTTTACAAAGGTTTGGTGATGATACATTTCTTTTGAAATTTAGTTTTTGACTTCGCGCTTTTTTCAGTTATGTTATCAACTAGGAAAAACTTACTTGGGTTCCAATCCGCAGATCAGGTGGGGTTTTTTTTTTCATTTCCGAGATTAACGACCACCATCAGGAGCAACTGTACACTGTTAAAAGAAATTATGGTACACTGTTAAAAATTTAACAGTGTACTTTTTTGTGGTAGGTTGCACCAAAAAGTGGTGCTGCACCACTTTCTGAGAAACAATACACCATTATGTGGTGCGTACAAAACCCAGAACATGGTGCAACATTGCACCGTGTTGTAGTACAAGGTCGCACACATTATGATGCAAGTCTTCACCATGTTGTTGGGTTTTGTACGCACCACATAATGGCGTATCGTTTCTCAGAAAGTAGTGCAAATGGGACAGCTCCACTTTTTGGTGCAAACTACCACAAAATTTTTAACAGTGTAGGTTGCACAGAAAAGTGGTGATATACGAGCTGCACCACATTCTGAGAAAAGATACACCATCGTGTTTCGCAAACGAAACCCAACAACGTGGTTCAGCTTTTCACCACGTTATGGTACAAGGTTGCACTATGTTGTTGGGTTTATTTTGCACCATAGAATGGTGTATCTTTTCTAAGAAAGTGGTGCAGCTGGTGTAGCACCACTTTTCAGTGCAACCTACCACAATATTTTTAACAGTGTAGGTTGTACAGAAAAGTGGTGCTACACCAGTTGCAAATACAACATCGTGTTTTCCAAACAAAACCCACCAACGTGGTTCAACTTTTCACCAGGTTATGGTTCAAGATTGCACCATGCTGTTCGGTTTATTTTGCACCATAGACTGGTGTATCTTTTCTAAGAAAGTAATGCAGCTAGTGTAACTCCACTTTTTGGTGCAGCCTACCACAAATGTTTTAACAGTGTATGTTGCACAGAAAAGTGGTGCTACACCAGATGCACCACATCCCGAGAAAAATACACCATCGTGTTTCGCAAACAAAGCCCAATAACGTAGATCAAATTTTCACCACGTTATGTTGGGTTTATTTTGCACCTTAGAATGGTGTATCTTTTCTAAGAAAGAGGTGCAGCTGGTGTAGCACCACTTTTTGGTGCAACCTACCACAAAAGTTTTAGCCATCAGCAATTGCACGTCCCTAATTAGGGACACTACTCCTAGGCAAGAGAGACCATGCAAAACCAATACCTCGAGACAGGGCCTAGCTCAGACCACTAACAAAAACCAGCCCATTCAAACATCGGGGGTGGCAGTAATGTGTTAATTTCTCAATCCAAGAGCATTTTAAGTCTTTAAAATCAATAGCGGTATAGGAGGTGTGGGTTTTCCCATGAGGTACAAGACAGTTTTGTGGTTGTCGAATCGCATAATAAAAGCCAATAAAAGGCACAAGCTCTGGTCGTTCCGTCAAAGAATTCCACGAAATCTCCCGTAGCAGAATCGCGACGACGTACGCCGCAGATTTCATTCCGGTCTTGCAGACAAAAATGATATCCCCAGAACCCTGTTAGATCATTTCTTGTCGATCCCTGATCGTGGATGCAAGATTTCCGTTTTTCAAAACGTTCTGAAAACGGAAGTTAGACTGAGTGAAGATTTCTCCCGTAATCGCAAATCGTAATTCTCTTTTTTTTTCCCCTTTTTTTTTTGCTCGCGATGTCCTGCCTGTCCGGTACTGTTGTTGAATGCTATTTTATTGCATAAGTGTTTGTATTTCAGTATGAAAATAGAGGCAATATTTTCCGAAAACGGATGTTAGACGAAGCCATGAAAATCTTATCTTCTTTTCTTTCTTTCGCGATGTCCCGTTTGCCCCGTAGTGTGGTTGTTAAATATTTTATTACATACATTTCTGTATTTAAGACTGAAAACGGGGTAGAATTTTTCGGAAAGCAGAATTTGGATGGAGCGAAGATTTCCCTTGTAATCATAAAATAGAGTCAAAACTTTTCCACAACGGAAGCTAAAGGCAGGAAATATTTCTTCCGTAGTCGTTATTTTTTTTTTGCAATGTTTTTCCTGCATTGTATTATTATTTAAATATCATTTAATTACATAAATGTTTGTATTTAAGAACAAAATTAGTAAACATTTTTCCGGAAACGGAAGTAAAACGGAGCAAAGATTTCACCAGCAATCGTATTTTTTTTTCTCGTGAGGTTTCCTCCATCCTTTATTGTTGTTAAATATAATTTTATTCCATAAATCTCAGTGTTTCAGCTTGAAAATGGAGGCAATATTCCAGATACGGTGGGCAGAGTGTTCGTGATCCTAGTTATCACTGCAATTACTATAGTACTTAGGCTAGGCTTCTTTGTAGGTTGAAAAACTATAAGGTGGTAAATTTCTTTCTGTTGTTATTTCTTTAATCTCAATTCGTGCAAACTTTTATCGTTTTTCACATCTAGTAGTTACAGTATGTTGCTCGGTGACTACCTGCAGTGTTGTTGTGACATCGCGATATCTGTCGCAAATTCATCATGTACTTTCTGCTATCGGGACGAAATGCAATAATGAATAGTCGTCAAATTTTCAAACCGAATTTAATAAAGAAGCTTCATCGGGAAATAATGCATTCAGAGAGGAAGCAACTTTACATTTAAAATAGTCGAGGTTCTTGTGTAATTGCAGGTCTACGATGAAAAATTGAAAAATGCTCATACTTTTGTGTAGATTTTTGGGTGCTGATTTGAGGAAAAAGAAAAAAAAATCTACCACGCGCCATTTTTCTCAAAATAAAAACATAATGTCACTATCTATTTATTCCTCTGTTCTTACGCACAAAACAATTACTCTAATTTTAACTCCTTTGTTTACTGAATTTACTATCATTTGACAAATCTACTGTAAAGGGATTATATTTGTAATACAAAGAAGACACTAAGGTCGGTAAAACCTTGCTGCACTGCAAAAAATAAAGTACTGGGGTTGGACAGAATAATGTGAAAACCAAGCTCAGAGACGTGACTTTTAATGCAGATGCGTATGTCGTCCTCAAAGGTATCCACCCCTTTTTGGTTGTAATAGCTTTGTTTAAAACCTCAGGGTCCTGTTTAAGTGCATTTAAAGTGTCTTGTTGCAAAATTTCTTTCAGGGTGAAGACGAAATTGCGACCTAACGGACTTCGAAAGAAGGCTAATTGTTGTTGGCCGGTTAGTTGGTGTCTCCGTGACAACCATCGCCAGGGAAGTAGGGGTATCGAGAGCTACTGTGTCTAGCGTCATGACAGGATACCGTGTTCGTGGCAAAACCTCGTCTGCGAAACACAAGAGTGGCAGGAAAACAACCCTGGCTGATAGAGACAGGAGAGCATTAAAGAGGATTATTACCCATAATAAGAAGACCACGGCGCCGAAAATTAGTGCAGAGCTCAATCTGCATCTCCAGACCACATTATCATCTAAAACAGTGCTCAGGAAACTGCATAAACGAGATATTCGTGGCACAGCTGCTATTGCAAAACCTCTGGTGACCCGGGTGAATGCACAACGGCGACGGCGCGAAGAGCATACAACGTATAGACTGCCGATGCTTGGAAGCGTGTAATGTGGTCGGATGAATCCACATTCACACTATTCCCCACCGCAGGACGTGTTTACGTGTGGAGAACACCGTCAGAAGCGTACAACCCAGACTGTCTGCTACCAACAGTGCAGCATTGTGGCAGTTCTGTCATGCTCTGTGGGGTGATATCGTGGTTTTCAGCAGGTTGCCTGATCACCTTGAAAGAACGGATGACTGTCAGGGCGTATGGTACCATTTTGATCGACCAAGTCCATCCAATGGTTCAGGTATTGTTTCCTGCAAGGGATGCCATCTATCAAGCTGATAACGCTCCAATTCACAGATCTCGGAATGTCCAATCATGGTTTGAGGAACATGAGGACGAACTTTCACACCTTCCTTGGCTTCCCCAATCACTAGACTTTAACAGCATCGAGCCACTGTGGTTTGTGTTGGATAACAGAGTAAGATCCCGTCATCCTCCTTCTGCATCTCTCAAGGACCTGAAGAATGGTGTAACATCCCACTAACCACCATCCAGGATTTGTATGCGTCCATTCCAAGGAGGGTTCAGGCGGTTTTAAATGCCAAAGGTGGTCTCACACCCTATTAGGTACGTAAAACCTTCTTTTTCTTGGTGTTCACATTATTCTGTCCAACCCCTGTAGTTCGAGCAAAGAAAATTATGAAAATGTAACCTTAGTTTTCACGAGGCACGACTACAACGATCACAAATGGATCATATGTGGTGATGTTAAAGTACTGCCATATGTTCTTGGACAGCAACGAGGATACAAAAAATACCCACGCTTTTTGTAGGAAATAGGATATCCGAGTGAACAGTATCTTACCATTGTTTTTGATGCAACACTGGATCAGAAAACCGTGGCCAAGCGGGGCTGTTTTAAAACCAGGAAACAAAAACGTTATCTGTGAAAGTTTGGTTGATCCCAAACTCAACATAAATGCCTAATCGGTAGGGCCAACGGGTATATCTTGTAGATGCTATAAACCGCAAACAAGAAAAATATGCTCGAGATGATGATGAAGATCCTCATCAAGGTCAAGGGTCCACCTAACCTGCAGCGCCTCTTGGAGAGACGGGAAATGTAAAATAAAACAGATCGGGAACAGAATGCTCTGATAGAAAAGAGCAAAGTGTACTTCGGAAAACTAGATGTTTCCATCCGCAAATTTATTGGTGTAAAAATAAATTGTACAAACAACACCGAGCTTTCGCACCTCTCTGGGACGGCTTTCTCAAGGCGTATGTAGAATAAACACAACGAAATTCCTTGACGTGTTTGCAGTTTTCGAAAACATCCAGGCCACGCCATCGCGATTTAGGTATCTCTCGTACATCATGGATCACGAATTTACATATTAAACTACACGTAATTTATCTAAAGATGCTCCATACGAATGGCAGCTCGTGTGATACATTCGCATTGCAGATATTAGTCAATTATTTTCGTATTGCAAATGTTTTTCTCGTTTGCCATATGCACTGAACTCTGGATATTTCTCTTACTCCTCCTAGAATTGTTAATAATAGTTCCATTATGACTAGAGTGCACGAAAAAAGAAACTCAAATCAAGCTAAGGAAAATCGGATTCAGCTAGAACATAAATTTAAGTAAATGGGTTAAGTAAGAGCGGAGTTATTTCAACCCAACATAATTGGTGAAAACGCCGGAATAGAATGCTTGAGTTTAATTTACAGAGACTACAATGCTTTTGTAAGAACTTATTTTTTGATGATTACGCATGCAAATTTAGAAAAGTTCTGTTTTTTCTCTGGACAAGAGGATTTCTTTAATTCTAAATTTCAGCTCAACCATGGGATATTTTTCTGCCTTTCTGAAACTTAGTTCTATTTTTCGAAACAGTTCTTTACTAGCTAACAAAAGACCATCACGTTTCTATAGGTTCTGAACTACTGAAAATAAAAGAAATTATTTGTTGAATTCTTGATATGCATTGTACTCCAAATAATCTGTTGTTGCTTCTGAATTAATTAAAAGGACACAGAATTGATGCAAAATAAGAGGGAAAAAAACACACGCAGAATTAATGTAAGTGATGTAATTTCATCAAAGAGTAATATCTTTGAAAATAATTAAAAAAATCTGCTTTAAAGTTTTTTCACCGTACTTATTGCTGATTATTATGTTCGTGCATGTCATTTTTTGCGGGTATTTTCTCCAATTTGTTTAATACTGCAAGACATTTCCGTGCTGTTACAGGTGACTGTATGTTCAACCCGCATGAAAATTATAAATGTGATCTGTAATTCCCTTCGTGTAAAGATATGAGGGATGATCGTCTATCGTTTTCTTTATCATACTTAAGCTAAAACATGATCAAGATTCAGATGTTTTTCTTGAGAAAACAACTTTAACTTCCCTACGTGATTACCGAAAGAATAAAGCACAACTATAACATTTTTTTCTTTGGGAGTTTAACGACCACTTTGAGAAACTGGATGGGGTATAAGCAGTCACCTGCCTCTAACTTAGGGCCAATAGTTCCAGATAAAAGCTAGAGCCAGTACGATAAGGCAAACACACCTCACCGGGATTCGAACCCGGAACCATCTCGGACAAATTGTCAGAAGCCAGCGTTTAGACTACAGAGCCACGAGGATTTGAAAACAACCCCTCACTAAACTATTGGCTTGTTTGGGGATTTAACGACTAGTGGAATATATAAGTAGTCGTCCGTTCCAAATTTAGTGCCACTGGTTCCAGGGAGAAAATCGAGTCAGTACCGTAAGGAAAACCTACCACCCATGCCTAATTCGGGGCTCGAGCTCACTCCTGAGATCGGTCAGAAGCCAGTGCTCAAACCACTGTCAAACCTGGGCGCCCGTTTGACTGGTGGTCTTGCACAATAATTCATCCCTTCGATGCAGTCAAACTTTCTACAAAAGTGTCAGAAAATATTTAACAGCTGGTCTTCATCTTTGATTGCGAAATTTCGGAGTCATGTCTTTCCGAGAAGTTGATTTCTCGAGACAGCCCTCGCAGCATGCATCATTCATTTTGACACCCGACAGTGACCTATTGCTGACATTCTCCATCAACGCTTCCTCGTGCTTTTCTAAAGGTCTTGATCAGAGCTCCAGGTGAGATACAAATGTTGCATTTAGCAACACGGCGTATAATCGCGTGGCTTGTTTCGTCTAAGAAACAAAGATTTTTAACATATCTTTTTGTTTCTTTCGCGTTCTAACTCTTTGTATTTTATTTGTAATCACTACCTTCAAAAACTTCCCAGTGGAGCTTGGCAGTTTGTATATACTCTATCACACCACTAAATAAACGGATTTACGCTATAAACGTTTAGGACTTTGTGACGTATATTCTAAATTAACTTTCCTTTTTAGTTTCTTTCCCTATGTAAATCTTGAGTTTATTCTCTTATTCTTCACTCTTAACGTGATATCTTTCTCTCAAACGAATACGTTTGACAACACAATTGAGGTTGAATGAACGTGACGTATCCCTGAGTTTTGATAAGAACAAGAGATAAAAACGACGATTTTTCTATTGCTTGAGCGCGTTGGGTTGTAAACTGATTATTAAAAGGAGCGTTGTGAAAAGAGCGTTGTGTTAAAGAGTTGTGTGGTGTGTGGAGAGTTTAGTACAATATGCTATGCTACGATGTGTTTGCTACATTGTGAATAAAGCCTCTTTTCCGTAAGTTTGACTTCTGTTGTTTACATGCTTCGTCTGGCCTTTAAGGTTTTCTTTCATTTAGGAACTATTTCTTAGTATGTTGATGTTTTAAATTAACGTAGAAGTAAGACAAGACTTCTACGTCATAACTTGCATAGTTTAGTGTACTCACAACTCATGACGTAAATGTTGCGGGAATGAAGACGCCGACGTGAATGTGTGGTGTCACCAGAAAGTATAAGATTAGAAATGAGATGATAATGGGCTAAAGATAAAGCACCAGTGTTTTCAAAGGTGACTCAAGTTGCAAGATTGCGCTGGCATGGTGAATGGACAAGGAAAAAGTTGCGCTTTGCGAATGGATAAGGAATGGGTGGGAAGCAGAATTGCTGTAATGGAGTTACCTGGAGATTGAACTAGAGGCAAACCTAACTCACCTTAGACTTTTCCTTCATGTTGTTGACAAATACGAAGGACAAACCTAATGCATGATGACGCTTGTCCTTCATGTTGTTGAGAGATGGTACGTCGTACGTAAACTCAGTTCCAGCTTCTCCTTCATTTTGGTTAAAACTCAGTTTTTAACAAACATGAAGGAGAAGTTGAAAACTGAGTTCACGCAAAACAAAAAAGAGTGAAACAGCAAACACTCTTAAGAATTTTCTGGTTTGTTGCACCAAAAACTGGTGTCACTCCAACGGCACTACTTTTTGAGTCAAAGGTGGTTTGTAGAACACCAAAAACATGGTGCAATTGGTTCAGAGTCGTACCAGTCAGGTTGGACACCGTAACATGATGCGTAATTGCATCCTGTCGTTTTGTGTTTCATGCAGTGGTTTATCTTTATCACAAAAACTGGTGCAGCTGGAGTATTTCCTCTTTTAGTTGCAACATACCACAAAAGTTTAACAGTGTGGATGTAGAAATAATCACGCGGCAGAAGAAGCAGACTTTTCACTTAGGAAAGCCACTCACTGAGCACAAATTTGTGGTTCACTTTTATAAAAGTTCTGCATTAATTGGAAAAGAAAATAGACACATGTGTTGTGACGTGCCTGCCCAGCAGGACGCACACGATATAAAGGCAGACAGCAGCGATAACGAACGTCCGCGTAGCTCAATTGGTAGAGTGACTCATTCCGGAATGAGGGGACCCGGGTTCGATCCCCAGCGTGGACAAAAATGACAGAGAAATTTACTTCGTTATGGTGTATAAAACCGAGTGAACTTCAAAAAATTTTTAAAAGAGACAGCAAGTGCATCACGGGAAAGAATATTTAAATCATTGATGATAAAACGAAATATATTGCGGTTCGGAAAGTGTGTTCTATTTAACCGTAAATATTAATAGAACATTTTTCGAGGGTTGCATAAATTCAAGGATCCATACGTGTATTATTCGAGCACCTTTCCAAATTTTTCTTTTTTTTTTATCACTGTTGCAGTTATTTCGTTTGGACAACGGTAACATGTAAAGAGGATGTTCACACATTTTTAGAACGATTTTCCAGAAGTATACTTAATGTTTGAAATAAAATTAGTTCTTTTTTAAATGTTATCTGATATCCTTTTCTCTGGACTATGAACCTACATCTAGATTTCTCAGATAACAGGGAATTTAAATCTTTTATATTTTCACTGTACACCATGTAACCCCCTCCGTTCAGAAAACTTGAAAATTTTCACCGTCCTGGAGCGGGGACAGAATCCGCACCTCCCGATTTCCCGTCGAGCATGCTAGGCATTACACTACCCAGAACAAAGGAATTCCACGCAACTGAACATAAATATCTGAGAATCTTCAGATTTGCGCTAGTCGAAGCGATTCTGCCCCATCGTAGCGACTCAAGACATTTTCTCACATCTTTAGGATATAGGTCGGAAATTGCAGTGATGGAAATAAGTCATATACAAATTATTTCTTATGTCCTTTTCCCCCGCTCCGGGACAATGAAAATTTTCAAGTTTTCTGAACGGAGGGGTTACATGGTGTACAGTGAAAATATAAAAGATTTAAATCCCTACCATGTATAATATTTCTTCAGGAAAATCGTTTCCCAATCCATCCGACAGAAGAAATAATTTGTATATGGTGACAGGCCATTTCTTAAAATTGGAAGAGGGGTGGAAACTCCTCTTCCACTGCTTTCCATAGTCCAATCATTGTTTTAGGTCTGCGTTTAGAAAGCGCTCTTTTTAGCAATCCGAAGGTACAATAGTCCATTGGTGATACATCAGGGGACTTTCAAGGAACATGAGCAAGAATTATAAACTTGATACTCGTCTCCTTTTTTCATTTTTTCAAGAAACAGAGTAGTAGATTTGGACGTATGACTGGTAGTCTTATCTTGATGGAGTTCTACTCTCTGAAGGCCCTGGGGATAAAGGAATCATATCTCCTCTTTAAATATGGGAGTTAAAACATTGTTTTGTAGAACTGATTTTAGCATTCTTTTCAATATTTCTTAACTTTAATTTCCACTGTTCCAGAAACCAACAATAATCACGAATCCTTTACTGGAACTTTCTTTGGATTCTTGGAAACCAAGTCTGCAAGTCTTTTTCTGCTCTTTTTCGATAGTCAATCGACCTTTTTTTTGTTACAGTCGTTTAGGTAGATCAATGCTTCATCAAGAGTCACAACAAATTTCCATCTGTCTCCGGCTAAGTGATTTTCATAAAGAAGTCTGCATCGTATTTTGCTCTCAGCCCCGTGCCTAGGCAAAAGGCGGTGAACATTATGTTTTTCGTCTTTTCTAGATTCAAATCTTTGTTTATTACCTTGTTTACAGTTAATACAGATATTTTTAACAACTTAGGAATTGCTTTTTGGGTCAGTGGTGTTTCTTGTAAGACCAGAGACTTTACTTTTGAAATAGTCGCTTCTTTGGATATTCGTTTGGTGTTCTTTTTCCTGTCAAAAGCAATACTTTACGACTTTTTCTTCTATTATAGAATAATATAATATTTCTTATGCTACGGGCCGCAGATGGCCTAGTGGTCAACGTTCATGATTGCCACGGAGAAACCTCAGTTTCGATCCCAGGCAGGTACGAACGCTCGAACCACTAAATATCCGCCGTGCGTCGAATGGGCACGTTAAGCCGTTGGACCCCGAATACTGCCCCCCTCCCGGTAATAAATAAGGTCGTCTTTCTTCCCTTTTATACCTCGCTTCTGTGTCACTTTCCTACCGGGCACTCTAGCTCAAATCTCCTAGCTTCCTATTTCTAAGGGTTGCTTAAGACCAGGGGTCAGACACTTTCTTCCTAAAATCCTCTACATACGATCTGATCTGATTTCTTATTTTACGTCTGGAAATGCTAATTCCATGATTTTCCTAGCGTTTTTAAACTGCAGAATCCGAATATTTCTCTTCCTAAAGAGCAGAAACATAACCTCCTATCTACAGCTAGTTTACGTGCGCCATTTTCTTAGCAGATGATATTTAACTGCAACAGATATTTCTTTTGTGTTCATCTAACATTGCCAGGCTCAATTTTTTAAACTTCTTTAACTTTCTGTAATTTCTCATAAAAAACGTTCCGAAAATATGTGAATATCCTCTGTATTTGAAAAAGTCTAAAACGCTTTTCAGTGTTCTCAACACTCTTGAAAGGGTAGCTTCAAACTCGGACGAATGGACTTTTTCCTCCTAAGCATCGTAAATCTCAAGTAACAGGAAAGGTTTTTTTTTCCTTCCAGGAGAAAACAACAGTCTCTTACACTACTTTGCATAAAAATGCCGTTCGAAAAATTTATGATCTTGAATGATTTGAAATTAAGCATGTAAGATAATTTGTAAGAATGAAAAAAAATGCTTCTGCGCTTTTAAATTGGTGCTTCAAGATTTTACCTGTTATTACTGATCAAGGATGTTTGTGTTGTTAGACAACGCTCTCAGCAAGAAGCAAAGAAGCCTGAATAAAATTTTTGGAGAACAAAATAATATGATGTCGTTTAAATTAGTGTAGACTATCTCATCTCCTTTTTTTCATTATAAGTTTCCTCATACCTTCGGTCAATTTATCACGCCTAATAAGATTCATCATGTAGTTAACTACTGCATAACTAAAAAAAATAAACAACAGAGTTTTGAACGGCCATTATGGCATCGCCTTCTTATATGACACGGTTTCGCTGACTTCCTCACAAACGATCAGATATTTTATAATTTTAAATATTTGATGTTATTTTTTATTAGTAATTTTCGCAGTTCCTCATTCCTTCACCCTAAATACAGTGAACCTCGGTTATGCGTTTCTCAGTTATACGCTTTCCCTTTTATATGTGATTCTGCATTAGTTCCGATATTTTATTGTAGTTTGCATCGCTTTCTTAACTGGGTTCTAAGTAATTCATTAATAAGCTTTTTGCGATTATACACTATATTAGCAAAAGTCACCGGACACCCCTTCAAAAGCAATCGAACGGATCCTCTGAGTTGTTAAGATGCGCGGTACAGCTGCAAACGGTGTAAAACAAGCCTGCAGCTGACCGCGATCATATCGCACTGTGAGGTTGAGTGAAAATGTCGCGGCGGGAGAGAACTGACTTTGAGAAAGAAAAGATTGATGGGTGTTATATTAGTGGGTTGTCCGTAAGAGAAACCGAGAGGCGTTTAAACATACCCAAGTCAACTGTTTTGGATGTACTGAATAAGTGGCAGACACATGGCGTGCCTGAAGCAGCAAAACGTATCGGCAGACCAAAGAAAATCAGTGATAGAGGACGTCGAAGCCTCAAGAGAGTCGTTACAACTAAAATCGAGTAAGTACTGCACAAGACCTCAGTGTACAATTGAGTAAAAATGCTGAAACCTCGGTATGCACACGTACCATTCGCAGAGAACTTCATTTCATGGGTTACCGTGGTTGTGCGGCTGCTCACAATCCTTTCATCTCCACTCGGAATGCTACTCGTCGTTTAACATGACGTAAAGAACATTTATCACGGACTGTAGATCAATGGAAACGGGTACTATGAACTGATGAGTCCAGATACGCGATCCACCAGTCTGATGCCGTGTGTGGGTATAGCGGCAGCCGGGGAACGCTATTTACCACACTGTACTGTTCCTACGGTCAAGTTTGGAGCTGGCAGTGCACTCGTGTGGGGGTGTTTTTCTTGGTATGATCCCGGCCCATTGGCTATCGCAGGCAAACCTGTTAACCAGCATGTTTACCTCGATATTCTGGACAATTATGCCCTACCAACTCTGTGGCAATACTATGGAGCCGAGCCTTGTTGGTAGCAGCAAGATAATGCACCGACCCATAAAGCAAGGATTGTTACAGCGTGGTTTGGTGATAATTCCGTATCGTGTATGGACTGGTCAGCACAGAGCCCTGATCTTAATCCCATAGAGCACATATGGGATGAATTAGAGCGCCGCATAAGAAGTTTGGAACCAAGACCTATTACTAAGCAACAGTCAGCTGCAGCATTATGTACTGAATGGAAGCGCATACCTATCGCTGTGTTCCAAAACCTTGTCGAAAGCATCTGTCGAAGGGTCAGTGCATGCATTAAGGCCAAAGGTGGACCGACACCGTACTAAAGTATGTCAATAAATGCTATGTTGTGGTTCTCTGCTATGTGTCCGGTGACTTTTGTCAATATAGTGTATATATATATATATATATATATATATATATATATATATATGGTATAATCATCTCCAGGAACTTTCTGACAAAAGTAGAGAAGTGGGATTAAAAGTGAACTTTCTTAAGACAAAGCTGATGTACAGTGCTTTTACAGAAAGTAAAGATTTTTTCGATTGATGGGGAAAAGCTGGAGAGAACCGATACCTACATTTACCTTGGACAACAGATATCAAGCAAAGTTCCCATTGATGAGGAAATGAATCGGCATATAAAACTTGGCTGGAGAGGTTTTGGAGGAAACAGTACAATTTTTAAGAGCAATATGCCATTGTGTCTTAAAACAAAATCGTTTAATCAGTGTATCCTTACAGTTCTCACATATGGAACAGAGACATGAACCTTAACCAAAAAAGACATTCAAAGGCTGGCACATAACTGAAAGCAGCATAGGGAGATGCATGCTTCGTGTAACCAGGAAAGATAAGATGAACTCGTGGATTAGGGAAGTTACAAGAGTGCAAAACATCATGATTAGAGTAAAATCCCTTAAATAGCAATCGGGTGGACATGTCTCCAGAAGAACGGACCACCGATGGACAACCAAAATTTTAGACTGGATACCAAAGAACAGAAAAATACCCAGAAGAAGACCACATGGGAGATGGATGGATTAAATTCGAAAGCATGCCGGAGTGACATGGAGGAAACTGGCTCAAGACGGACAGTTGTGACGAAACTATGGAGATCTTCATCCAGCAGTGTATTCCTAATGATTGACAATGATGGAAATGATGATGATAGATATATGATAACGAATAATTATTGTTGTCATACGATTGAAATTTATGTTGAGTCCAGTGAGGTATATTGTGCCAGCGAATTATATCGATGACTCTTTGAACTTTCCGGGTGTGGAACAAATATAAAGGAAGACGTTATCATTATACGCAAGTCTCTTTGCTGATTTTTCTACTTGTTAGACTTTTTACTAATTTTTAACTGTTAACTAGTTTTTATTTAGATGTTCAAGAAGTATAAATGCACATTATATGATCAAAAGTAACCGGTCACCCATTTTTAATTTTGGACTTTCCCATCACAGCCAAATAGATATAAAAAAATGCACTGGGCCTGGAAAATATCATAGAAAGGTCATGGAATGTTATCTTAGCAACAAATCAGTTCGGGAAACTTATACCTTGCTGCAGCGGCCCCGATCAGTTGTAAGGGATGTTATTATGAAGTGGTAACGCCTAGGAGCAAATCGCTGCCTGGTAGACCACGTGAAAAGACAGAGCGGCGGAACCGCCGAGTGCTGAAACGAGTAGTGCTACAAAATTGCCTGTCCTTGGTTGCAACACTCTCCACCGAGTTCCAAAAGGCCTCTGGAATGAACGCCAGCATCTTAACGGTTCGTGAAAAGGTGAAGGTAATGGGTTAACATGGCCGAGCAGCCGCACGCAAGCGTAAAATCATTAAGACCTACGCCAAGAGTGAGTTAGAGTGGTGTAAAGCTTGGAGGTACCTGTCCGATGGTGTTGTACCAAATGTGAAGTTTGGTGGAGGAGGCGTCATGCTTAGGGGCTGTGTTTCATAGTTTTGGCTGGACACCCTAGGTCCAGTGCCCGGGTATCTTAACGCTGCTGCCTATGATGATATTCTCTACAGATCTGTGCTCCTAAAATTATGGCTACAGTACGGTTAAGGCTCTTTTCTTTACAAACAGCACAATGCCCAGTCCACAAAGTCAATTCCGTGCAGGAAGCCTTTGATACGATGGGTGTGGAAGAACTTGGCTGGTCTGCAAGGAGCCCCCATGAAACACCTTTGAGATGAATTTACCGACCTGACAAATGCCCTTATGGCAGAATAGAAGACTATTTCCGCTGCAGCGTACCAAAACCTAGTGGAAAGACTTCCCAACAGAGTTAAAGCTGTGATAGCAACAAAGGATGGACCAACTTGATATCAATTTCTTTCCTATTATATGGAGTTTTCGGATAGCTAAATGTCCGGATACTTCTCCCCCGATAGTGTATGTTGTACGAAGTTCTCTTCGAACATTAGCTTTCTGCTTATTCAATCATGTAACCCTTTAGCGACCATAACGCCCTTACACCTAAACTACCACGACCGTCCGAAGCGCCCGTCTAGAGTGAGAAGGATTTCTTATCTCCACCTGTTCTTAGGATTTACACGGCCTCTACGGGCTTCGCAGAAGTAACATTCAGTCACCATTGTGGTCGCTAAACAAATAAGTAAAGCAGGCGTTGACTCAAGGTTTTAGGAACCTGATCGTTAAAAGGTTAAACGACAGTTATCGAAAGCTTAAACTCTACAAGAAATCGAACAGCAGGAATGATTGCAAATATCATGAGATTCTCTAAGAGCATTCTA
The DNA here is from genome assembly GCA_039090855.1 of Macrothele yani. Taxonomy (NCBI): domain Eukaryota; kingdom Metazoa; phylum Arthropoda; class Arachnida; order Araneae; family Macrothelidae; genus Macrothele; species Macrothele yani. The sequence goes on from CM076992.1 coordinate 13,022,396, forward strand.
CAGTTGATGATAAGCGAAATGGAATACAGAGCGATACCCACAAAGTGAGTTCCAGTGCCCTTGACGTAGAAGATAAAAGGACAACTGCTTGAAATCTTCAGGGACTTCCTCGAATCCTGTTGAAACAATCCTCAAGGATTTTTGAATGGGATAATAGCTGGTGATGAAATTTGTGTTTTTCATTACTGCCCAGAAGGAAAAGAAAATCTTTTGAAATGACAATATAAGCTATCTCCTGCCTCTTCCCTCCCAAAGCGTGATTGACAAAATCAACGGGAAAAGTTTGGCCACTGACTTTTGAGACCACAAGATAGTTGATTTTCTACTCCGAAGTGAGACAAAAAAAAAAAAAACGCTCGGAGTCTTTAATAGCTGGGTCAAGCTCTGATGTACCATGACCCAGCTATTAAATACAAGGTATACATCGGCTCCACCACCCGATCTTTGGGGGTAAGATTATCTGAGCACAAGTACAATGTCAGATGTTGCTCGACTAATACAGTATCAGCCAGACTTGTCGCCGCTGGAACACATTATCCATCATGGGATGAAGCGCTTGTATTGATAAACCTTAGAACAAAATGACAGACCCTTATTTCCGAAACTGTATATTTGTAGACATGCAGACCAATGCTGTAACAACGACATGCCATACTTTCTTCCAACGGTATGAAGATCACTTATACAGTCATCAACCCAGGATATGCCAGATGGTAGAAATATAATATTTGATGTAACTGAGTAAAATTTTTTACACCTTAAACGAACTAGCCCATTGGGTCGATGAGATTGCGCAGTATCCTTGCAATGTCGTCATACGTTGTTATCTTGACGCTGTATATATATACAACATCGTTCTTATGTCTCATTTAGCTTGCACTACCTGAAGATGGGTGGATGGTGCACCCGATAGTACTAGTAGGACTTCTAACCTGAGTTTTTCTTAACGTAGAATAAATTTGTTGTATTTTTATGAGTTGGAGTATACATTTGTGTCTTTTACGTCTGATCCTTCAAGATCGTGCTTCGACAGCTTTACCTTGTGATAATGCTCTGAGACCCTTGAAAAACTAAAATCCCATGAAAGGAAGAAATATATCCAGCAGAAATGCGACACCTTGCTACGAAGAACGAAGACCACAGCCTGCATATCTTACTATCGGGAAATACTTTACCACTGGAACTTGTCCCCTCCTGATTTTTCTAAAACCGAAAGGGTAACCTCTGAAAATTTCTTTCTGGCACTAATTTGTTAACCTATCAAGGCATTTATCTGCTCGTGTCGTAACTATAGCAAATACGAATAAAATAAGCTGCATGTGAAAATAAAATTATAGCCAGGTACATATAACGGACATACGATAAAACTGAACACGTTCAAAACTATCTTCATTTTTTTATAGTGACATTTCAAAGTTAACTCAATGCTAATTTATAGGATATCAAATTGAGAGCACATGGAATAATTAATATGCACATAAATCAAGCTGTTCTTCCACGTAATGTAACCGCAGAAATTTTAAAATTTTATCGTCCAGGAACGGGAATCGAACCCGCACCGCCCGATTTGCGTTCGAGTATGCTAGCCATTACACCACCCAGGACAACGAAATCTAAACAACTGAGGCTTATCTGAGACGTCAGACTTTTCACTGAACTATTCGAAACAAACGTGTTCCGTCGTAACGCCAAGCCTCAGTTGTTTGGGTTTCGATACCCTATGTCGTGTAATGGTTAGCATACTCGAGCGCAAATCGTTAGATGCGGGGTCGACTCCCGCTACAGGACAATGCAATTTTCAAATTTCTATGGTTACGGTACATGGAAGAACAGCTTGATTTACATGCGTGATAATTTATAGGACTTCGGCGGAGATGAAACAGGCACTCCCTAAATAAAAAAATTAAATCAAACGGATTCACTGTTTGAGTAGATCTCTAAAAACTTTAAATGTACATGGTAATACATAGATATAGGGAATGTTGAAAATCTTATCCTGCTCGGAGAAGAACGAAACACTGAAAATGATATCACAGTACTTCTGAAAACGCGTAACCAAAATTTAAAAAAACTTCTAATATCAAAGGCATTTGTTAGAAAAGCTTATTTCCTCCCTTGCCACGTTGAAGAAATCCAACTCTTCCAAATAAACACCAGTGACACAGAAAATAATGTTAATACACAAATAATACTTCCCGAATTTTGAATAATCTTTGAAAACTAATATTCTTTATTAAAATAATATTTCATAAGGCTGCGTTTCTCTGTGATAAACAAGAGGTGGTCAAAATAATGGGAACACCTGTTATAAAGATATTGCTTTCGGTAATCGTTCAGTAGTTATTAACATGAAGTGATGAAAGTTTTGTGTTTTTTGAAGGTGGTGCTATCAACGATTGAAAACACAAAAAGGAGTATCTGCAAAAAGAGTCCACCGATCCTATGTGGAATAATATAAATAAATTAGCTTCATACTCCACACCAAAATCTACTGCCATTCGCGAAACCTTAGAGATCACAAACAACAGCGAGGCTTGCAATGATTATGCCTCTCTAGAGTTGCCACGCATTTGGAACCAATTCTTCAAATAATGATGCGTTGCCCAACTAGCGTGAATCCTCGTTTCTTCCAATGAATAATCACATTTGTATCTATTCATTTATTGTCTAGTCAAGTCACCGCGTTCAAATTGTTGAAGTGTTCTATTATTCAGTTTGTTGTCTACCTTCCTTGAAAAAGCCATCTGGTTGGTGTGCGAAAGCTTAGAAACTTTCACATCTATTCTACGCCAAGCAATTCGTATTGCTAGTACAGTTAAACTATTTTAAGAAGTACCTCCTTTAGAAGTGAAAAAACACCCTACGTGAGACCAAATAACAGACGTCTTTAAGTTCCAAAGAGAGTAAATTGTTGGATTCCGTTTCGCCGAGGCATCTGCGGTTGAAATTGCGCATTTGTTGAATGATCCAGTGCAACTGTATCAAAAGTTATGACTGCGTTCACTAAGTCTGGAAAATCAACTTCCAATTGGACGAATTATGGCAGCCAATCGAAGTTGATTGGTGGAACCCTCCGCGTAATAAAACGGATTATAACCTGAACACATGAAACTACTGCAGCAAAAACAACTATAGAAATTTGTCTGAGTCTCAGCAATCCAAAATCTACGTATAATAAAACATTGTATACACAACATCTACTTCTTCATAAAGCTGAAATTTATGGTAGTACCACTATTATCAAGCCACTCTTTGCAGGTGCTAACAAAAATGAGGAGAAAACGGTGTCCCGTGCAAAAATATTGGGCCCTGGATGATTGGAAACATTTGGTCTGATGATTCATCCTTCACACTTTTCCAGCTTTTAGGAAAGTTTACGCTTGGCGACTGTCTTGTGCCAACCGTTAAACATGGTGGGAGATCAATTATGGCAGCTCTCTTTTGGTATTCTTTGGGTCATATCATCACCATGAGCAAGCGCGCGGGCGAGATGCAGACACAGCATACCTAAATATTCTGCGTAACTAGGTTTATTTACCCTATAGTGCATTGTTTCCCGCAAATGATACCATCTTTCAACATGACAATGTTCCAATGCACTCAGCTAGACGTATCTAATCTTGGTTTGAGGACCATGAAACTGAGGCTCAACATCCCCCATGGCCTGCAGAATGATCAGACTTAAACATAATTGAGCCCCTGTTAGTAGACTCAGAGAGCAGAGTGAGAAGCAGATTTCGTCTGCCATTGTCACTCAAGATACTTCAGACTTTTCTCCATGAGGAATTGTCAGATATTCTCCTTAAGAGAGTTCACGATTTATTTGACCTATTCAACGTCGAATACATGATTTTGAAAGAACAAAGGGTGTACCATAACCCTAACAGGACATATCTGTAGCTCTTTTCACAGATTTTCACATTATTTTGTACATCCAATGTATTTGTAGTGAGTATGCAGTACTTGTACTTATAACTTAAAGAAAAAATGTATCGTGTATTTAGTATCCTCAAAATCTATGTCTTCCAATTTGAGAAGTTGTCTATATTAAATGCGCTCATTTTGTTGTTGTTTCGGACTATTACGCCCCCCATGAACATTTAAGGGGAACTAATTTTGAATTTTGTGTCACTAGTTCCAGGGAAAGGATAGAAACATCGTCGAAAGGACATGGAACCCATATCCAGAAGTACGAGAAGTCAGAAGATCTCGCTCTACAGTTAAAACGTCGGGCACCTATTTTTGAAACATTCCAGTGAACTCTTCTGGAGAATCAATAGCTAAATTCAGATAAAAGTTGCGTTGTGAAGATATAGGTATAAAACGTGCTTCTGCGTTGATCAATTCTGCTAGCGAACAATTTGCAGATATTTCAGCTCCGTAAATGTTTCGAATATTGTCATCAGAAGAATAAAGCACTTACGTCTGGCTGTTAAATAGTATCCATATAACCTCACTCTATCAACCATTCTCAATACACTACTGGATGTGGTCTCAACAAGTCTCTTCGATAATTCTGTGTCTTGATCAATTCTTTGCCGCGATCAGTTCTCCTCCAGCACGTTTTGACCAACGCATCTCCCACATGGTCTTTTTCAGGATCTTTTCCTGTCTCTTGGCATCTAGTTTAGACTTTAGATTGTCCAAGGGTGTAAGTTCTGCCAATATGTCCAACTCACTGACACTTGAGAGTCTTGGCTTTGAACATGATGTCATCCAGTCCTGTCATTTTCCTGTTCCATGAATTCCTTTTTCGTATATTGTTTACATGCGTCTTTCCATGCTTCTTTAAGTCGTTCGCAGCCTCTGAATGTCTTTCTTAGTGAAGGTTTGTGCTTCTGATCCATAAACTAAAACTGGAAAGATGTACGGATTAAATGCTTTTCTTTTAAGACGTGATGATAAAATTCTCTTGAAAATTGTGCTAATTCTTCCAATGCACTCCAGCAAAGTACTACACGCTTATTATTTGCTCCTCCGATGTGGTTTTCACTTGATATCTGTTATCCAAGGTGGATTTGCCCCACCAACATCTAATTCTTCAGCTCTTGTAAAAGGGTTTTACATCAATTTTATTTTAAGTAAGATCATTTTTAATCCTACTTCTTTACTACTGTCAGCAAGTTCCTTAATCATATTCTGAAGGTTTGAGCTGTTATGAGAAAGCGAAATGATTTCAATCAAAACTCCAAGGGAAAAGAATTCTACGGCCTATTCTTGAATTTGCAAAAACTGTTTTCAGATTACTTTCAGAAGAGCTTATTTTATGGAGGGAGATTTACAATTAAAAAAATACTGCTACAGGGATCTATTCTGCTATTTTTCCGAAGAAAATTCTCATAGATTTTAGGTGGAGTTCTGAAATTATGTGTAATGATTCCCTGTGAAGGAAGACATTGCTGCCGCCTTCAGGTTTAATTTGTTTCGTGCTTTTACGACAACTATTACCATAGCTATAAGGAGTCGCCTCTCTCTAATTTAGGGCCAATCTCTTTAGAGTTGTTGATTTTTCTGAGTCCTCGTGAATTGAGTTAAATTGCTTGCCACTTCAGAGGGACATATTCACTTCTCATGAAGGAGTCAACCACCTCATTTTTGAATTTTGACCAACAGAAAATTTTCTTTATCCTCATTGGTCCGTCTCACAACTGTTGTTGTCTGGGTTTGCTTAATTCTCATACATGAGCCAGGCATTTTCATGCCCTCTGGCATTTTCAGGGAATTACATCTGAGTTGTATGATTTTGCTCAGTTCTCGTGAATGATTTAGCCCTCTGAAAATTTCATATGGACTTACTCACTTCTCGCGCCGGAGTCAGCTATCTCGTATTTTGAATTTGACCAATAGGAAATTATCTTTTATTTCATTGGTCCTTTTATCATAACAGTGGATGTACGCTCACTCGTTAGGCGATGTATCTTTGATGCTCGCATTTTAACGAAATCTCTGTAATTTCCAGAGATTCTTCCATACAATTATGCATAATTAATAAACTATCAATTTATGCAAGAACTGTCTTTTTAATTTCCGGGTATCTATACCAGTTCTTGATATTTCGTTGGTTACTTTTTACAGGTGAAGTAATATGTTCCTCCTTACTGATGCATCATAGGAAGATTGCTTTTGGTCATTTTTATCCTTCGTTTTGGTATAAATACCCCGGATGTACAATTGGTAAGGTTGGAAATTTTCTTGGATATTGAGAAAATCAACAAAATAAAATAAAATACATTCCTTTTACATTGGAATATTATCCGTACATGTCAAACTCTACAACACAATTTCCCCTGAATTGGCCTTTGTTGTTTTGTTTTATTTATTCATGCAGTTTTTCCCTTTTTCATGTTTTTTTTTTCTCCAATTGGCTTTACGTCCTTTTACTAATGTACAGCCTTCTCATAGTAAGTGCAAGGAACAGCCCACTAACTATCTTAGTATATTTTCCCATTCTCACTGAAATTGTTGTTGCTTCTTGCTTCTTCTATTTCTCGGTGTTTATGGGGAGTCATGATCATTTGACGTTTCTTTTGTTTTTCAATCCCTTGCAGAATTGGTTAGGTCAAAATTGTTAGCTAAGTTTCTAGGGATTTTGTTTGCGTTTTATAGGCTCTCACAACTTTCATTTTTCGGAGATTTCTGAGCTCATCCTCTAAAAATTTTGTTATCTGTTGCAGAGAGTGGTTACGCTAGCGCCAATCTAAAACCCGTTTATTTAAATTTATTTATTAACATTTTATGGAACGTTGTTAGGTTTTGTTTAGGTAAGGTGGGGATCAGTGTAGTTATTTTATTTTTTCTATATTTTATTAAAGTCCATATCATTAATATCATTATTGTTATTATTAATTATAATTTAGGGCCATTGGTGAGACAGACAACGCTCTAGAAGAAGCATGGGCCCCATGTTTGTCTGCAGCGATTAACACGAAGATCGCACCTGTGACCTTTCGGTAATCGAGGTGCGCCATATTGTCAAGATTCTGAATATGGTCAAAGATTTTCTAGCCAGTGTATGTAAATTTCTCAAAATACCTCTCTACACTGGAAAACGAATAACAACATAATTTTGTTATCTTGTGTAGAGAGCGGTCGCGGACGCCCCCAGTGGCCTAAGCGCTGGCTTGTGACCATTCCTGCGAGATGAGTCCGGGTTCGAATCCCGGTGAGGGAAGGATGTTGTGTTTATCTTACGGCCTCTCTATTCCCTGGAACCAGTGACCCTAAATTAGGGACGGAGACTGCCTATAACCCATGGAGTCGCGCAGGGTGGTAGTTAAACCCACTATAACGAAGTAAATTTCTCCGTCATTTTTGGTCTACGCCGGGAATCGAACCCGAGTCCGCTTATTCCGGAACAAGTTGCTCTACCAACTGAGCTACGCAGACTTTCTTTCTGACTCCTATCTGCCTTTATGTCGTGTGCGTCCTGCTGGCAGGTACGTCGCGCTTCTGACCATTCGGTAACCGAGGCGGCATATTGTCGAGATCTGTATATGGTCAAAGATTTCTAGCCTGTGTATGTAAATTTCTCTAAAATACCCACATTGAGAATTACTACTGGAACAAACGAGCAAACTCGCCAATTTTTGGATACTGTGAACCATCACTGCAATGCTATGTTACACTAGATATTTCTAGAAGTAAGAGGAAATGTTAAGTCACTCATATTATCATAGAATTGTTTCTATTTTAGAATTTTTCGTAATCATCTGACAGTTCCAAAGCACTTGTGACCTGCTGGGAGGAGATGCTTTTTCTTTCCCAGTTCAGATAAAAGGTCAGGTAATTTCCAAGTAATTTTTAGTGGGAAAACACGCTTTACTGCAGATAAAAATAAGAGTGAATTAGATCGAGAACCGATGACATGAGAAGATTGTGATCGCGTACAGGGCAGACAGCGAACTTTTCTTTCCGCATTGTTGAAGCTATTGTTGATCTATTTTTAATGTGGCTTTGTTCTTTAAGTGAATAGAAATCGTTTCCGACCCGCACCGTTCGGGCCCACACGTCGCGTGCACCTCTCGTGTGCGCGGGGGCGCGTGGGCGCGCTTCGACTCACATTTTTCACCCTCTACTGATCTACGAGTGGGCAGCCGACAACAATGGCTTACAACTCATATTTCGGCGAAAACACGGCTTCTTTGCGGAGGATGGAATGATTATTCCTTAAAATTGCTCTTAACTACAGATGGACTTACCTGGTAACGAGAAAAGCGTTAATCCACTGATGGTATAAATAATAAAGCTCTTGAATAAGAACAAACACACGCTCCTAAATCTGTTTTCTTTTTTTTTCTTTTTTTCGTATTTCAAACAAAGGCAGCTTTCATCTAGAATTCCGGGTTCATCTTAAAGAAGGGTGATTGGATTTTTGGCATATAAGCAGCCATTTAGAAAACATCCTGAAGCACAGTTCAACGACTTCGTTTTGGGTGAGAGTGAAGTAAAATAGGAACAAAATTAAAGAAAGGAAAGGTAATTACAGGAAATCTTAAAACTGATTACAAAGGCGTATTTTCAAGTGAGCTGAGAGACAGTCCATACGACAGAGTGCCTGCTCACTACGTTTTTATAATTTATCATACCCTACACAAAAGAGTTGCACAGTATGATATCCAGGACCTTGCTTACAAGGGTAAACACGTGAGATTGAAGATGGACTTAAAGAAAACAAACCTGATGAACAATATTAATACAATACTTTTACAAGACATAAAGATTTAGATAGATAGATCATATGTAGAGATTTTAGGAAGGGAGTGTCTGACCCCAGGTCTTAAACAACCCTTAGAAATAGGAAACAAGAAGATTTGGGGTAGAGTGCCCGATAGGAAAATGACACAGAAGCGAGGTAAGAAGGGGAAAGAAGAGGCCCTTTTTTAATACCGGGGGGCTAGTACCCGGGGTTCGACGGCTTAATGTGCCCATCCGACGCAAGGCGGATTTTTAGTGGTTCGAGCGTTCGTACCTGCCTGGCATCGAACCTGAGGTTACTCCGTGGCACCCACGAACGTTGTCCATTAGGCCATCCGCTCCCACTAAAGATTTAAATGTTGGTGGTGCAAATTTATAAGTAATTTACAACTGCATCTACTTTGGACGACTGATATCAAGTGAGGGCCACATCGAAGAAGAAACAAATCGACGTACAAAACTTGGTTGGAGTGCATTTGGAAGAAACAGTACAATTTCGTAGTACACTTTACCATTATGTCTTAAACGCAAAGTGTTTAATCAATACATCCTTCCAGTTCTTACTTACGGATCAGAGACACGGACCTTAACTGAAAAACACATACAGAGGGTGCAGACAACTCAAAAGAGCATTTTCTGTATAACCAAGGAACACAAAAAACCGAACTCATGGATCAGAAAAACTGCAGAACTGAGTCACATCATGAGCACATTAAAGACCCTGTAAAGAAATTTCCCGCTTTGAAATGCATTTTCGTGTTTGTCACGGTGTTTCGGGTTTTCGAGGAGAGTTCGGAAAGACATTTTTGTACAGGACAAACCCAAACTAAAGTTTCTTTCATAAATATTCGTCTGCTTTTTTTCCAGTCGTGTGATTTTCCCTGTGGAAGTCGTGGATGTGTGTTCCTCCTCCTCAAGCTGCCTTTTATTTTAGGTAAGGGACGGGGGAAAAAAGAGCGGTTTCTTTATATTTTCTAAATGAACACTGCATTAAAAACTTGGACTGGATCTTTACATTTTAAACTTTGACTGGAGTTTTATATTTTAAACTTTGACAGCTACTTTCCCTAGCACAGAGCCATTTATTAATACAATCACCTAGAATTTCTCAGCAAAACATTTTCTTTCTAAGTGTCAGCTACGTATAGCACAAAAAAGCATGCAGTATGATCTATCTGTGAACACGTTATCTCCGTTAATGAGATTGCCAGCGATTTTAAATTGCTGTGCAAAACTCTAAATTATTTAAATCAAAAGACGTACTTGGTACACTAAAGTCATCAGTGGCATCATCTTTGTTGAACGTGAAATTACCATAGGTTAACATTAAATAAAAATCGGATATGAAACTTACCTGTCAGGTTTTTCACTTCTTTTCTGTTTTTGTGCTCGTTATACTTTCACAGGTTCAAATTCCGTTTAGGAACTTCTGACTTACCTGTGTGGCATACTTTGTTCTAGAAGATCTCTGTAAATGCACATAAATTTTAAGATCCCTCACTTACCTGCTCAGTCTCTTTTGCTTGCAAATTTTTCAAAAGAAATTTAGAGATTTCAAACTTACTTTTACATCTATCTTTTTGTTGCTACAATCTCATAAGTTCACATTAAACTTAGGATTTCATACTTACCAGTGAGATATTTCTTCTTTTGGAATGGCGTCATTTCACTTTGAGGAACCAATATTGTAAAACGTGTTCTTTCTTTTGTCCAGATCATTTTCTACTGAGATCATGGCTCGTACAAAACAGACTGCCAGAAAGTCAATTGGAGGAAAACCCCGACGAAGCAGCTGGCCACCAAGGCATTTTTCTTTTACATGTTAGATATAAATTAATTATACTAATTTCACACTTACCTGTGAGCTTCTTTTTTATTTGTCTTGTATATTAAAATTTCTTTACAGAGTCATGCCTCCCTTCATCTTCGTGCCTTGTCCTCTTAAGTAGCCATGATCGTAAGAAGGATATATGTTTATGGCATAAACATTATACTTTGGAACTTCTTTGTATGGTATTAACAGTAGTGAAACTAAATGATCATGTTTACAACACAGTAAAACTATACTAGTAATGCGATTTATTGGAGTAAAAATACAAATATACGTTTCCAAGCTGTTGCACATCAACCAGATGGCTTTTTCAAGAAAGACAGACATTGTTTACTATTTTGTGTATAGTTGGTGTACAGTTCTTCGTTATTAACTTGATTATATTCATATTTCTGATCTGCAAATATCGTTTGTTACATTTTGAAGTGAAATGAAGTGGAGCTAGTGACTTACTTCATTTTTGTAAATCGACTCTACGAAGCCAAATGTGGCATCTGAGTAAACTTTCATGACTTCATTAATTAGCACGCACAAACATTTCATAAACTTGCCAAACTGCTGCCATGCAACGTTCGGATCACAGCGCAGTATAAATTCCTAAGCTAAGGAAAGACATGACAGTTATTCACATAGCCAAATCTTGGGAAAACTGCAGCTAAAACAGTTAAAAACGAACTGGCGTTGATTATACAAAGGCAGTTCCATAAAAACGGAGAGTAATTTTTTCTCGGAGTTGGCAACAGTGCAAAGGGAAAAAATAACCACGCAGACGACTAACTGAATTAAGGAAGTATCTGTGGCAACAGCTATTAGCCGTGACAGACAATTCTGGTTTTGTTATTGCGCAGTTGTTTAAGCGTCTGCATTTCGCCATACAGCTATGAAGGTGAATGATTCAGAGTTAAAAAGTTAAGTGCGTTGTGCGATAAAATGTTGCTATCATTTGAGTAAAACGGCTCCAGGAGCAGTTGATTTAATGAAAAAAAGCTTACAAAGATAAATGTTTGGGTGAGAAAACGATTTTTAGATAGCACCATGATTTCAAAAAAGGGAGTTTGTCGGCAGAACTCGCTCCTAGGCTTGGTCGACATGAAGGTGTTGTTACGGAGTGTATTGTTAACACTGTTTGGGCAATCCTGCAAGAAGATCGACGAAGGATTGTAACGTACCAGGAGATGTGACGTACCTGCCAGAAGGACGCACACGACATAAAGGCAGATAGGAATCAGAATACATGTCCGCGTAGCTTAATTGGTAGAGCAACTTATTCCGGAATGAGTGGACCCGGGATCGAATCCCGGCGTAGACCGAAAATGACGGAGAAATTTACTTCGTTATAATGGCGCCCGAACTATCCGGATGACCCGACCGTTCAAAATCTCGCATTGGTGTGATGTTATTTCCACACCGCGAGATAGGAAAAATATGAGCAGCACTTCGAAAAAAAAAAAAAAAAAAAAAAAGAAAAATAAGGGGGAGATGATGTAACGTACCAGGAGATGTGACGTACCTGCCAGAAGGACGCACACGACATAAAGGCAGATAGGAATCAGAATACATGTCCGCGTAGCTTAATTGGTAGAGCAACTTATTCCGGAATGAGTGGACCCGGGTTCGAACCCCGGCGCGGATAAAAATGACGGAGAAATTCACTTCGTTATAGGATGTGTGAAGACATAGCGCCGTCAACTAATATTTCAAAAACGTCGGCATTCCGCATTCTATGGCAACAAATTACTGCTGCATCGTGTGTGTTCCAGATGGGTACCTCATCACCTGACGAGAGAGCAATTGTTAGCCATAGTTCAGGTGCATCATGAGTGGAAACATATGATTGCAAAAGATCCAAACTTCCTAAACACAGTCATAACTGCCGATGAAACATGGGCCCACTATTTCGACCCGCTCACGAAGCGCACAACGAGTGTCTGGAAACACACAGGATCGTCTCCTCCGAAAAGAGTCCGCCAATCCAAATCAGCTGGGAAGGTGATGATGATAATTTTCTTTCATCACAAAGATGTAGTCTACTAGTATGCCGTAATTCCCCAAATTACTGTCAATGCTGAGCATTGCATTTCAGTCTTGAAGCGTCTACGACGACACATATTGATTAAGCGACCGGAACTGGTGGGCAAGTGGACTCCAAGCCATAATAACGCCGGCGATTTCTGGTTGTTTCCAACAATGAAGGAGAAGTTTCGTGGAGCAACATTCAACACAGATGCTGACGTTATTCAAGCTGTACAGGGGTCGCTAAAGCAGCTTCCACAAAATGCCTTCGCCGCATGCTTTGAAAAGTGGACTGAACAATGGGACCGTTGCATATCATCCGAGGAAAGATACTTTGAGAACGAATAACATATATTTTCCTGTACCAATATTTCTTCATTTCGTTTGATTTTACTCTCAGTTTTTATGGAACGGCCGTTGTGCATCTTAGTAGCCGTTACAAGAATACAATACTTGTCGCAAAGGGCAGCTCAGAATCCAGATAGTTCTTGTGAGGGAAGTACATCTACACAAATATCGCTAACGATTACAATAGTAGATTAAACTGTGGTAAAAGTGACTTTCTAATATAAATCATATCTTACTTACCGTTTTGCACGCTAATATTTCTGTCTCGTAGCAGCAGCTGTGATGGTAGTTCCTCTTTTTCTTAAGTTTTTCAATAGTTAGGTATTATGCAAGCACATGTATACACTTACTATGGATTTCGAATTTTGAATTGATGCAAGTTGATCACATTTCTGTTGTATATTAATGGTACAAATCTACATTTATTATTTACCAGGAGCGTCTGTTTTCGTGAAGTCGATATACTCAATTTGTCTGGTTAAAAGAACAGGTGGTTTTAAATAAAGCAAAACCATTTCATTTTTTACAATGAGAAAAGTCTCTTCAAGTTCGCTGCAGGGTAAATGCCAGTTTTTAGCTTCACCTGTCATTTTTCCTTTGAGTGTAGTTTTACCCTGCACATTCACAAGAGATAACATCACCGGATTCTTGAAGGTAAGGGGCAAAAAGTCAGATTTCTATGAGAAGGCGTCAGGAATAACTTCAAAGTTTCTGTCATTTACGAGTAACAATCCTCTTACATTCTCTGTTTCAAATGTTTCAATGAACATTCCCTGTTTAATGCATGTAAAGTGCTTGTTGAGTTCGATAAGAACGGTTGCACTGACCGAATAATTTAACACATTTTTTTCCCTTTTTTCTAGAATCCTCTGTTTGACGTAGTTTTATTACAAATAACTTAAACTGTGCATTCTCAGGAGGTAGCAAACTAAAATCCAAAAGATTCGTAAAAACTAATACGCCCGCCTATAAAACAGTCTCCGCGCTAAAGTACTCCCAGTTTGAAACAAAGGGGAAGAAAAATAAAAACATTCATGCCAAGCCAAAATTAGTTAGGCATTTTTGGCTGCACGAATTGATCTACAGCGCACTAGTTGTAAAGTGTACGTTGAAAACTCATGAACTTTTATAAGACAATTGTGAATATATAATTCTGTAACTTCAGGAAATATTCAGTTCCAATCCAGTTGACGTCACAGCTAGATAAATTTGTTTTTAAGCTGTTATTATTCTTTTTCCTCCACAAAACTACCCATACCAGAACAGTGGAAGTATGACAGACATATTTCAACATTACTCACTTTTTAATATGTTTCATGATGTAACTTAATACGTTGATAAAATTTAGTACCTATCATATTAATGTTAATTCATTCATTTAGAGCCGATTTCTTACAGTAATATCCAGCCTAGAACTCAGCAGGCCAGAATGTTGACATCAGCCATGAAGGGAAATTTTCCTTACATCTTTCCCCCTGTTTCTCTCTCCCTCTCTCTCTCTCTCTCTCTCCATGTCCTTGCGTCAAAGTCATGCAAATTTTCCTTTAAAAGAGCACTAGAAACCAACTCGGCTTTATTTACAGTTGCTTTGTTTAAACTAAAATTGCAGTAAGACATCGTCTTGTACTTCTGAGGCCGTACAACCTGTCAACTGAGTTATCTAACTCTCAAAGATGTGCAGTGCCTTATTTCGAAAATGAAAAGACATGAATTTCAATATTTTTATTTTCTTTTGAAGGAAAAACTTCATGCTAAAGTAAAGTACTTTTCTTTTCACTCCATGTTATACGTTTTGTAGGAATTTTCCCTTTACCGCACTTTTCTACATGAAGTATAAATATTCGTGCTACGTCTAGAGATATTTGAAGATTCCACTGTAGCAATTCTATAAACTATGGCACCGATTAACATAGCATCAAAGTATAAATTTTTAATGCTGAGAAATCTCTATGGCCTATGTGTAAGAGAAATCTCTTACTCATAGGCCAGTTAATCTTTACAGCTTCTGAGCAAAACAATTACCTTAGTTTTACATACGTTTTACACAGATTTGTACTCTTTATTTCGTTCATTACAGTTCCATGCATTTGCGCAGAACAGCAATCGAAACCATTGTAAAAGTCTGACTCTGTAATAACATCAAGATTTTATTAGATATCATTAAGTGAGAGCGATATCGGAAAATGTGGTACGCTCTTTCATTTGCGTTTTGATACCCTGTCGATCGCTATGCGCACAATCTTCACTTCTTTAAGCTGGAAAACTGTTTTTTTGTTCACAGAAAGAGCAAAAACGACAAATAGCTTCAGCTTTTCTGGTTACTTTTATTCGACTATTTATGACATATATTCCAACTTAACTTTCATTTTTAGTTTATTTCCCTATGTAAATTTTGAGTTCGTTCTATTTAAGCGTTTCAGTCTTAACGTTATGTTTTCTCACTCACTGAATATTATCTGGCAACAATCAGGTTGAATTACGTGTTCGTGTTTGACAAGCTAAGAACACTGTATATTTTGTGTCGAGCGAGCAATGTAAACTGAGCCTCAGTTTTGTCCTGTATGTTATACCTTCTTCATGAGTAAAAGCTATACGCAGGAGCATTAGTGGTTGCAATACGAAGTTTATTGTGGGGTGAAGTGTTATTCTTCGTCATAAAAATGTTGTGCACCGAAGAGCTATGAAACATAGTTCTGTTGTGCCTTGAAAACCAGAATAAAGTCGCTCCTTTATGACCGTTAGAAAGCATAATTCTCTTATTGTAAATAGTAATTCTTTGAAGATTCTTGAAGTGACATTTCTGCTTTTAGTAAGCTATCCCGGGTTTTCACCTAAAGTGAATTAGTTAGAAGAACAAACTTCACGTAAAGTAGTGTTGAATTGGCTCTTCACACGTATTTTATACCTTAAAACCTAGGAAGATTACATGTCTTTTATCTTGTCTTGGAATCCATGACAAAATGAGAAAACGGATGCGCTCTATTTTGATACGTATTTTTTGTTGTGTTGGACTTTTGCAGAAGGGGCATTTATATGGCTTCCATGATAAAGATGAGTATCGTAAAATTGAGTTTCTCTTCCTCTTGTTTTTTGTCTGTTTTTCTTTTAACCCCGAGAATTTGGTGGGATTTCACTTGTTAACGCTAGATGTTCCATGCCCACCGAAGGAGACCGCGAAATGAAACGCTGAATGGGTGGCTATACCGTGACCACTGGGTTGGCATAACTACTTGAATTCTTGTTTTCAGATGATACTTAAATTATATACTACTATCTTTTTTAATTTGTAACCGCACTCTCCCTTTGAGTTGAACGAGCCACTTTATATCATCAGAGAGAACACGTTTATGGCTTTTTCTATGGTATCGTTCTCTCGTAAAAATCATTATTTTCATGATATGTTATCTTTAAGAAACGCCATTACACTTCTTCCCTGCTGTTCAAATTTTTCGCATCTGGATAATCACAGCTTTCCAAACTAACACTCGCATCATGAAGTTCTAAATCTTCAGAACAACTGTGTGAAATGAGAGTTTATAGGCAGCTAGCGCTTACAAAACCAAGCGACTGAGATAGTCCTAAGAGCGACAATGCATGCACGTAAGTGCATGCACGGTCACGCCATCTTGAATTAAAGGAGCTGAAACTTCGGGACACATTTCTTCATTATAATTTTGTGTCAATTGTTGCATATTTCTCCTAATATTTTTATAATATCACCAAAATACACTGCTGGCCACCCAAAATGCAACACCAAGAAGGAAGCATCCGATTGGCCTGAAATTCGCAGCATGCGTCGCCCACGAGAGGACATGCAAACGATTAGCATTGCAGGGCATACGCAAATCATGTGCGCCCGGCACGTCACCGAGAATCCCTATAAGAAGGGTGCACAGAAGGCGGGGTGTAAGTAGTGGAAGTGTGTTGTGCTACCGGACCTGTGCGTGGGAAGCTTCCTGGTGCCTCGTCGCATAATACGGCAGCCATTCCAGCACATTTCGGAGTTCGACAGAGGACGAATAGTGGCTTATCGCGACAGCGGTTTATCGTACGAAGACATCGGTGCCCGTGTGGAACGACATTCAGCCACAGTGAGGCGAGTATGGATTCGGTGGGTGCAGGAGGGACGGACGGACCGACGTGAGCGATTGCCGCACCGGCGGCACACCACCGAACGAGAGGACCAGCATGTTGTGCGGCGGGAATTGACGGCTTGCACCGTCACATCACGAACGTTAGCGCAGGAATTAGGGTGTGTTGCGCAACAACCTGTCTCAGCACGTACCGTTCGACGTCGTCTGCAGGAGCGGGGACTTGTCGCACGGCGCCCATTGCTCCGACTACCATTGACGTTACACCACTGGCGATTGCGGCGGCAGTAGGCCGTTGAACGCCGCGTCTGGACTACGGAGTGGCACGACATTATCTTCGACGAATCCCGCTTCTGCCTGCAACACCACGATGGTCGGATCCGCGTGTGGCGGCAACGCGGCGAGAGACTGTATGACGCCTGCATTATGCATCGCAATACCAGTCCGTCGCCTGGCGTTATGGTTTAGGGCGCAATTGGATATGACACCCGCACCCCTCTGGTACGCATCGCCGGTACACTCAACAGCCACCGCACCATCTCAGACATTTTGGAGCCTGTAGTCATCCCTTACCTGCAGGACCTACCAGCGGCCACGTGTCAACAGGACAATGCGCGACCGCATGTGGCACGCATCGTGCAACAATTCTTCACGCCCCACCAGGTGTCACTGCTGCCCGCCTGTTCTCCCGATATGTTGCCCATCGAACACGTCTGGTAGCTGATCGGCAACCGTGTGGCCCTGCAAGCACCACCCGTGATGAACTGTGGCAACGTGTGGAAGCAGCCTGGACCGACATACCCCAAGCCCACATCCAAAGCCTCTTTCGTTCGATGCCGCGGCGTGTAGCGGCCGTTATTGCCAGCCATGGGGGCCACACGAGCTATTGATGTCTGCGTGTTTCGCAAGACACACGGGCCTATAAGCTCAATCGTTTCATCTTTGTATCTGTTGTTTTGTGTCCAGTAAATCTGGCTTTGCTATCTCGTGTCCTTTTTGGTGTTGCATTTTGGGTTGCCAGCAGTGTATAATAATAATAAGTGCAATTAATGTACCCGCTTTAAGTCCGATATCAGAACACTTCAAAGTTGGTTTAAAACCAATGATGTTAGAATGGCTTTACAAGAGCTTTTATACTGTCGATTTGTCTGTCCTTATGCGCTTCTGTAGACATTATATTCCTACTTGCGTAATTTCTGCTTGCATGGAACAAATGTCCTAAGTACTTTTTCAGCGTTTTGTGAATTTTTTGCAATAAGCGACTTAAAGGTGCATTTGTCGTAAAATTTGTGCTTACCGTTGAAAGATCTGAAAAAAAAAAAAAAAAATTGGGGGTCGCATGTCGCCAGGAATTTTTAACCTTACATATACATTTCACCGCCTTTTGGGAAGTAAAGTTTCTTTACTCTGGGGGATAACTGTATATATATTTACAAGTACCACGATATAGCTGCACGAATATTTTGGGTCGGGTAAGGTTAGGCATGCTGCCTATTTTCGTACATTTTTTGGGTGCGTGGTGGCTATGCTGAATGGCGCAAATTTCCATTTGCATGTATGTGATTTTGACACACGCACTGAAAAAAACTTATACTGAATATCGCACAAAAGGGCGCATGTCTAAGGATTTTCAAGTTCTCTTAGTAAAAACTTTTATGTCAAATATTAGTTCACTATAATTGAAAGTGCATGCTATCATATCTTACACCAGGAAATCGTAACAGTTTTGTTTCAGACTTTCATGGAAGCTCCCGCGTGATTAATGTTGAAACGTAACTATGGTCCTTTTTTAAAAAAAAATCAAAAAGAGAAAATCCCAGACTACAGTGCTATCCCTGCTTCTCAGTTATCGCTGCGCGTTTCCTTCAAACATCATTTGGAGCAGTGTATAAATATTTCGATAGTTTTTAAATCCAAGCTTTGTTTGCAGCACAATGCTAACATAACCTATGCATCCAAGCTCTGTGTGCAGGCGTTAATACACTGTATTGACAAAAGTCACCGGACACCCCTTCAAAAGCAAATGAAAGGATCCGCTGCGTTGTTAAGATGTTGCGGTGCAGCTGCGAACGGTATAGAAACAAGCCTGCAGCTGACCGCGATCATATAGCACTGTGTGGTTGAGTGAAAATGTCGCGGCGGGAGAGAACTGACTTTAGAAAGGAAAGATTGTTGGGTGTTATATTAGTGGGTTGTCCATAAGAGAAACCGAGAGGCGTTTAAATATACCCAAGTCAACTGTTTTGGATGTACTGAAGAAGTGGAAGACACATGGCGTGCCTGAAGCAGCAAACCATACCGGCAGACCAAAGAAAATCAGTGATAGAGGACGTCGAAGCCCCAGGAGAGTCGTTACAGCTGATTGACAGAGTACTGTAGAAGATTTCAGTGTACAGATGAGTAAAAATGCTGGAACCACGGTATGTACACGTACCATTCGCAGATAATTGCATTCCATGGGTTACCGTGGTCGTGCGGCTGCTCATATGCCTTTCATCTCCACCGGAATGCTACTCGTCGTTTAGCATAGTGTAAAGAACATTAATCGTGGGCCTTAGATCAATGGAAACGGGTCCTATGAACTGATGATTCTAGATACATGATCCATTAGTCTTACGGCTGTGTGTGGGTATGGCGGCAACCGGTGGAACGCTATTTACCACAGTGTACTGTGTGACGTATATTCTAATATAACTTTCATTTTTAGTTCCATTTCCTATGTACATTTGAGCTTGTTCTCTTTTATACTTCCAAACTTAACGTGATATCTTCTCTCTCTCTCTCACGAGAATGAGGTTGGCAACACATTTGATTTCAGAGGGAAAGTGACGTATGAATGTGTTGAGAACGATAGATAAAAGGACGATACAACAGTTGCACATGGGGATGTGTGTGTGTGTAGACGTTCGATCGCTAAGAATAATGTGAAGTTTGCCTGCTGAGTTACATGTTGGATCTACTTAAAGATTGCTGGACCAATAAAACGTTATCGTAAGTTGACTTCTGTTTATGTTTCGTCTGGCCGTAAAAGCTTAATAAGGAACTGTTGCATCGTATTGTTATTTAGTTCAACATTCCTTAGTCATGGTTTTAGATATATAGCGTAACACCAATCTTGCTCACAAAATAGACATTTCCTTATAACTGTTCCAACGGTCAAGTTTGGAGCTGGCAATGTACTCGTGTGGGGGTGCTTTTCGTGGTATGGTCCTGGCCTACTGGTTATCGTAGACAAACCTGTTAACCAGCACGTCTACCTCGATATTCTGGACAATTATTCCCTACCAACTCTGTGGCAATACTATGGAACCGAGCCTTGTTGGTACCAGCAGGATAATGCACCGAGCCATAAAGCAAGGGCTGTTACGGCGTAGTTTGACGATAATTCCGTATCTTGGGTGGACTGGCCAGCACAGAGCTCTGATCTTAATCCCATAGAGTACCTGTGGGATGAATTAGAGCGTCGCATAAGAAGTTTGGAACCAAGACCTACTACTAAGCAACAGTTATCTGCAGCATTATGTACTGAATAGAAGCGCATACCTATGGCTGTGTTCCAAAACCTTGTCGAAAGCATGTCTCGAAGAGTCAGAGCATGCAGTAAGGCCAAAGGTGGAGCGACACCGTATCAATGTATGTCAATAAAGGCTATGTTGTGTTTCTCTTCTAGGTGTCCGGTGACTTTTGTCAATATAGTGTATAACCTAGGTACCCATGTTCTGCGTGCATGCGATAATATAACCTATGCATCCAAGATCTGTATGTATGCAAATATAACCTAGGCCTTCAAGCTCAGTGTTCATGTGATAATTTTAACTACGTATGGGCACATCGAAATTTCAAATATGTACAGACGCTCGTTGTAGTGTGGCTCCATTTGATGGGACCGATCCCCTGCATAGTTTTACATCCAATCTCCATTTCAGGGAGATTCTCGAGTCCGGGAAGCATTGAGAATAGGAAAAAGACCCTCTGACAGGAAAGTATTAACACGAAAGTTCGGAACAATTAGATATTCTAAGGAGCATACGTAGAGTTGTTCATAACTCTACGTATGCTTCTTAAAATGTACACGGGTCCACTTGTCTAACGGGGCTTCCGAACAACAGCAGACTTTTGGCGGCAGCGAGATTCGAACCTGAAAACTTCGGTCTCTGGTATCACGCACTGAGCACTTCATAACAAGAGGCCCTGGGTTGTTTTTAATGTAGGCAGCTAATCACTTATAACTGTTGAGTCTGTGTTCGAGTCATTGACGGTGTGCTTGTCGAAACCATTCCCGCAGCGAGAAAATGGATCATTCCTATACTGCTGCTTAGAAATCTGTTAACTTTCGCAAAAATACGCTGACGGGCAGTTGTGGTAAGCTCACACTGGGAACCCATCGAGTCTACTACGGTTTACAGATTAAAAATATTTATACATATTCTACAACTTAGTTTTTCTGTAACTATCTGTAGAACGATAAAGGTATTTCTCCTAGATTCTTGTTTGAACTATATTTTCGTCAAAATCAGACGCGGAAACTAAGTACCAAGATGAAGTGCAAGAACTCATCACTGCTATTCCTTCCATTCTTAAGAAGGGATATTCTCCTTTGCTGAGCGTATTCGTGAGGTCATTTTTAACTGATATTCAGAATAAAATTTTACGAGAGATACAAAGTGTTAAAATTTCACTTAAAGGCCGAGAAAAGTTGACAAGTTTGTAAGTGGAAATTTACGAAGTGAGGGTCTGTGAAATACAGTCTCAGAATTCTTGGCGTTATGTTGTGCGTTGGAGCGGTGTACATCCTTCTCTTCTGAAAGTATTAAAAAAGTTAAAGCACAAATATTAAGAATTAAAATAGATGAGAATTCTTCTTGTAATAAAATATGGAAGTTTTACACCCGCCGTTTCAACATATTTTACATTTTTTTTCTCTGCGAACAGAGCTCATATTTTTTCACACACGCTCGTTTTATAGTATGTATATATGAAACAGTAATTCGTTTTGTTTCACATCATTTTGCATCAATTTTTCAAAACTAATATTAAAGTAACGGTCATTAAAATAATGCAGAATACATTGCAAAAGTTTTATCGAGCACTCTGGTTCCTTTTACATATTCTTGAAAAATTTCCCTGTGACTATATTTTATCGTTAATTAGGGCAACTCTAAATTTTAAAATTCTCTAGCTGTCTATATAGGAGATATGTCATTCCTTCTGAAGCCGATTACGAATTCGTTTTATAAATTGAACAGATATGCGTTATTTTGGTTAGGTGTTCGAAAATTGCGTTTTAAAATTTCAAGAAATCGTATTGCTTGTCGAGAACTGCTGATATAAAATTATTATTTTTAAAAACATCGGCTGAAAACCCAGCGTCTTTTTGTGTTGCGTATCTTGTGCGAAAACCAAATAGAAATACAGCTGTTTGTTTCTTACAAAAAACTGAATTAGTAAATAAAAGATTGAAGCTCAAAAACAGAAGAACAGTTATATTAATGACAATAAAAATGCGACAAAAATGAATGCACAGAAAGAGCACAAACATATTTTGTTGTATTCAAAAGATTTTAGTGATAAAACCAATTCATAGTGTTGATCGTTCCGTTGATATTAATTATCTAATAAACATACAGGTACATGAAAGATTTTTGTGACGACTTTTGCTGGAGTTAGATAGGAATAAGGCGCTATATGCGTTGTAATAAGTAATCATAAAGCCATATAAAATATGGAGTTCTATCCTTTGAAAACGAACCACTGAATCTGGAAAGCAAAAGTTCTTTCCATAGCCAGTGTATGCTCCTTTGAAGCTATTTATTAACAAAGCTCTTGCTCAAAATGCAATGCTTGCAATAAAAATAATAATAATATTATCATAAATTTTTTATCATTATACGAATAGTAATTACTTTATCCAAACTATCGCAGCTCTTAATATCGTCTCTTAAGACTGTACTAGACGGCCGTTTTACAAAATGTAGGCACAGCTGCGCGTATTTTATGTGTAACATATTTCTTATTTATCAGAGGCACATTTTTTGCAAAGAGTTTGAAACCTTTTCAAAAATTAATGCTTAAAAATGTATATTTAATTTCTGCTATACGTAAGCCAGTTTCTAAAACAAAATAATACGTTGCTCCTTTCCGAAATAGCACCATCGAAATTGCGAATGAACGGTGCCATGAAACGTAATTCCTGTTCACAAAATTCGAATACCACAGCAAGGAATTCCTCCATCTGGTGCCATATCCGCATATTGGATAAATTCTTTACATATCTTAAAGTGGCGACAAATGCAAGCACGAAATAAGATGGATGTAGAGCGATTTTTTTAATATTCAATCTCAAAAATATTTATTGTATTCTTGTGCGTCTTATGCATAGTAGATAAGCACAGCTGTGTTATCTGAGCATAGGAAAGGATACTGCCAGTAAACAAAAAAGTAGGACATATGCGTGACATATCATACAATAATTAATTTTGCGTCACATCTCATACAATAATTCATTTTGCACTAACGGCTTTGATATGTAGTACTGTACAGCAGTATCTCTCCTCAATATGCGTTTTCAACGAAACAAAACTTATCAGTTTATTTTATTTTCCATAAAAATTGCGCTTAAAAATATTGGCTTGTGTGCATACTAACACTATTCTTTGACGTGATAGATTTAATGAATTTTATATGAAACAAGAAAATATCACCTTTTGTGCAATAGGAAATTAAATTTTCTATAATAATAATGAGCTAGTTGATAGAAAAAAAAAACAAAAAAACAACAACATGCGACTGATAATTTAACGAAAACAAGTAAAAAAAGCAAACATGATTTTGTTATGTAAGACATTTATTTGGACACGCGATATATGACGCAGAAAATGTAATGTGCAACTTTTACATGGTATTTCGTTAGATTGAACGATTAGACTGACAAATCCTGGGATTTATATTAGTGTAATCATGGAATTAACATACTCACTCGTACGCGTTACGCATTGATTCTCTTAAAAACGCATTTGGAAACTATCGCGGAAATACATTTCAGCGCGCTCTTAAATGGTATATAGAGCAATGCTCTAATATCAGTTTAACGCCTTTTTTGTTCGAATATCGTAATTAGAGAAATTCGTACCATAACACTTACTGCAATGCGTAATGCCCTCGAAAATCATAGATTCAGGCAACATCACGTTTAATTTTATGGAAACTTTATTGGAAAAAATTCTGAAAATGCCACTTTGAATGAACTGTGTTTAAGAAATACTTGCCTATCAAATTTTGGAAAAAAATTTCGCTTTTTTTTTTTTTGAGCTGATGACGACACTGCAGAAAATATATAAAAGAAACCACATTCGGATCTGACTTTTGTCTAATAAATAATTTCAGTTCCTTAAAGAAAAAGCCAGTATAAAATCGCAACAAATTTAGTTCCGGAAAAAATTTAGTCAGCGCATAAAGGAGAAGAATAATTATTTCGAAAATTCCTTCACTGAAATTGTGATGCCGTAGCATGTTCATGTCGAACAAAAGACAAGTACGCTTTAAGCATATACTCATTAATTTTAATGCTTTACATAGTTAAAATCAAGCTAAGTATTCCAAATATGAGTTTATTCATCAGAAATGATGAAATATATTTCTGTAAACAGAAAAATAATAAATTTGCTTAATTCAGCAAAATTCAGCATATCTCTCTCGGGCAATTGCACGGCGCATTTTAACTCTGCAATAATTTTTGACTTAAAAAAATTAGTTTTTTTTAAGATCTCTATTAATTCATTTCGACAGTTTC
Organism: Macrothele yani; assembly: GCA_039090855.1. Taxonomy (NCBI): domain Eukaryota; kingdom Metazoa; phylum Arthropoda; class Arachnida; order Araneae; family Macrothelidae; genus Macrothele; species Macrothele yani. The sequence continues at coordinate 13,047,162 of CM076992.1, forward strand.
TTATAACGAATAGTAGATCGCATTACTGGATTATTACACAGCAAGAACTCTAAATTTGAGTTTTTAAAAGCTCATCTTTTTGATCTCTTTCATCTTAGTTTCGGTTCATTGTTGCTTGACCTTAAAATCGGCTCACGCACAGTTTGAATTTTAAAATTTAATTAAGAATACCTAAAATATATTTAATTCTCTGCGTGCGTTTAATATCCTTTATAAAATATCAATTTAGCCATTGCTAAAAGGAGTGCTCGCACTATTTTAGAGGTGCCCAAACTAAACACAAAAGAAAAAAAAAGCTAATATTATCTGAAATAGAAAATAACTACTCACGTCATGGAAATCCGCCATATCCGTTGTCATCATAAAATGTCTAAGATTCACACTATGGTTCATTAAAGATGTGCGATTATTACAATCCACTGTTTCCGCCGACATTATACACAACACACCTACTTGAATTTAAACACCACTCCTTTTTTTCAGGGGAAAGGGTGGATTAGAGGGATCACCTACTATTGCTGTAGTGAAGCAGAATATATGGATCTCCTCACTTAACAATTCCACCCATAGTAATATATTTGAAGGATTAAAGGTAGAACGTAAAAAAAAGATGTTTAAAAACTGGGTGCTGATTATCCTTCCAGCATCAAGTCACGCTTCGGCGATCGCGGAAAAATCTCACTTCCATTGCTAAGCTTAGTGTACTGCAGGGAAGCCAACCATATCAATGCACCACGGTTGGACCCTTTGGCGTCCAGCATGGACCACACCGTGCCTGCCGGACAACCACACCTGTACATCTGTTTCGGGGCTGACAGGGTAGACTGCTTTCATTAGTTGGCCTAAAGTAGGCCGCCCCCTGGCGGTGATCTCGCCAGGTAGACGAACACCCGCCAATCACCACCATCATCAAAATGGCGACTGCAAAGGAACAGTTTTTGTTTCCAGGACACAAAAACGCGGAGCGGAAAGACGGCACGTAGGGGGATAGTCAGAAGTTGTTGGTCCGCTGTCGAAGTTCGGCAACTCCGTGGGTCATGCGGATGGTTTGAATTGTTTGGTTTCGTTTTTAACACTGACACGTCCTAGGAGGGGCGACAATCATCTGAAACTACTTTTTCTTCTGTGGTCAGTGAGGCGTTGTAACGGAGATGAAACAAAACAGTTGGGGGAAAAACGGCGATAGCATGAAAATAATACGGAAAATGCGTCAGTAGTTTCTCTGTCATTCCCAAAAATTATATTTCCCATAAACAACTGGATATTCAAATTTTATTAAATTCTCCTCCGAAATATTCTCTTTCTACAAAAAACTGATGTCTAACAATAATGTCAGCTCATGCGGCTTAGCCGTTAGCGCGCACAGCTGAGGGCTGGTGAATCCTAGGCTCGGTTTGGGAGAAATTAACGACTCCATCTGAGTATATAAGTAGCCTTTCTTTTCTCATTTCTGACCGAAACCCGGGTCCAACGAGGGGTATTAATCAGAAGCCAACGCTCGGAAACCAGGCCTGAGCCGCCTACCTCCAAACTCACCCACGGGTTCGGATACCCAGCTAAAATAGTTTAATTGATCTGAAAATGGAATTATCGCACAATGTTTTGCTTGATTGTAAATCTGACAAAGTGATATCGCCGAAGCGTTGGGTCTAATAAATACGACTGTTAAAGAAATTCAGAAAGCGCCCTAATATTTCACAAACATGGGAAACCTTCCAGAGGATTTCGAGGTTACGGTGAAACTGTGTCGACAGCGAGAAGATATAATGTGCACTGGCCGTGGTGGCGTAGTGGTTTTCGCGCACGACGTCCGTTGCTCATGTCCGATCGCCCGTCAAACACCCGCCGAAGTTTAGAAGCCACATTAAGCAGCTGGTCACGGGTTAAAAATTTCTTATAACTAGTCAATTCCCCTTCCCTTTGGAGTGCCGGCCAGCGACATTATGTGGCATAAGAAGTGCCCGGTCGGTGGATAACAGGCAAATCAGTCCATCAGCTCAACCAATCCGTCAGGGAGATCTGAGTTCGATTCCCGCTCATTAATTCCGGCTTATGTATGCCTGAAAATATATTCATTGTTACGGTAAGTAACCTGTTTTTTTGTTGTTGTTTTTTTGTTTCAGAGTTTTACGACCACCATGAGAAGGTTTGTAAGCAGGTTCTAATTGTTCCGTCTCTAATTGTTCCGTCTCTAATTTAGAGACGCTGGTTCCAGGGTAAGGAAGGGTGCAGCACCCCAAGACAAGCACTATCCAAACCTCATCCGGGACTCGAACCGGCGTCAAGCTAGTCAGAAACTTACGCCTCTGACCACTCGGACACCGGGCCGTCTAACCTTCTTTGCGGAGCACAGTATTTCCCGTATAAACGAAACCCAGAGCTGCTGCACGCTTTACTTCTTTATTTTAGACAAACACTTGTCCAATGAGACAATTGGTGTACAACAATTGAGATATACAGGGTACCTGTAATTAATTGTACACCGGTAGAACGCTAAATTCCTGACTCAAGAATGAACACATACTTTTGCGCTTTCCGATGAAATGCTTTCTTCCCTATCACCGACTTAAGCATTCCCCAGTTAGACTCTTTGCATCTTCTGGAGGATTTTGTATCGCAGAAAGCTTACATTAAATTCGATTCAGAGCACTATGATACAAAGGAAAGAAGCATAGTTAGGAAGGAAAAGTACAGAAGGAATACACGGTTATCCGTTAAGTGTGAAAGTAGCATCCGTAAATTAATTTGTTTTTATGAAAAGAGCCGCCCCGGTGGCGCAGTGGTCGAAGCAATGGCCTCTGATCATTCGTCCCAAAGGGGTCCGGGTTCGAATCCCGGTGAGGCATGGATGTTGTGTTTGTCTTTCGGCACTGGCTCTCTCCCTTCCCTGGAACCAGTGACCTTAAATTAGGGACGGGTGGCTGCTTATAGCCCATTGAGTTGCTCATGGTGGTCGTTAAACCTCCAATCAAAAAAAAAAAAAAAAAAAAAAAAAAAGAAAAGAAAAGAGCTGTTTGTTTGCCTGTTTGTTGACTAAAATTCCATTACCCCGTGAGGGTGCAAAATCTGAATATAATGAGTCTGGGATCTGGACAGTTCGTAAATATTTTTGAGAGGCTCTTTTATAAAAAACAACAGCTGGCTGACTCAGACACGAAAACAGGTAAACATATTTTCGAGTATTAATTTTAAAAGTTTTGCTGATTTGCCTTTTCAAGGTAAGGATTCTTCATTCATTTTTGTAGCATTTTGTCTATTACGTTAGCCGTTTTAGAGTAGGATATCGTTTTTAGCACATCTTTTGTAAAAAAAAGTACGTGCTTATATTATAGTATCACTTTGTCCGTTCGTCTGTCCGTCAGTCCTCATGTAGACACCATATCTCTGCAACTATTAGCCAGATTTGAAAAATTCTTTTTGCATTGGAAAGCTTGAAAAGTGAGAACGATGATCCTTGCTTTCCGGTTTCCTTCCGAAGCATAACTTCGCCGCTAGAGGGCGTAAATGCAGACGGTGCCGATTTACAAATACATTTTATTCTATGTATTTGCTTCTAAATATCCGACTGAATTTTTTTCCTTCCTTCTGATGCCACTTATAACTATTTTGGACACAATTTTTTTTTAAGTAGAGTAAAATATATTTCCGCTAGGGGGCGCAAAAGTAAATTACGATTTTCCAGATATCTCTGCTTCTAAAAGTCCTATTTAAAAAATTCTTTCTGCATCGGATACAGCTCCTAGTGGGAAATGTTCTTCTTATATTTTCTAATTTTCGGTTCTAAATAATTTGGCCACCAGTGGGCGTAAGTGCTTATTTCTGTCGATGTCTCTGCTTCGAAGAAGTCCGATTTGAAAAATTCTTTCTTTATCGGAGAACGTTTTCGAGGCGAAATGTCTCTTATATAACTTCAAAGTTTTCTTGGATAACCAATATTAATAAAAACTTTACCATACAAAAACTGTAGGTGATATTAAAATTCCGATTACATTTTTTAATTCAGTGTAAAAAGTTACGTGAAGGACACAATGATTGTTCCGTGGGACAAAAAATTGCGTTTACCAGTGTTATCGAAAATGAGAATGCATTTTCGACTCTTACTGAAAAACTACGCATTTTTTAAAATACACGAGGTGCGCAATATTCTTCATAATGAATTGGACCAGTTGCAAAAAGAGTTATTTCAACCGGATTTTCCACAAACTGTAAAACAACCGCATGCTCACTAGCGGCAGAAACATGCGTTACCAAAAATCGCAAATTCTACGCAAGTGTTTCTCATTTCCGGAGCAAGAAGTTGTTTTTTAAATCGAAAAATTAGACGCAGCGATACGAGGAAAACGCAATATAACTCGACGCCTCCTGGTGGAAAACTGAATGTTATTTGAAGAAGAAAATGAGCGCAAGACTGTCCTCATAGTAAAACATATCCTACCAAAAAAAGATTGGCCGCCCCAGTGGCGCAGTGGTCTAAGCGACGGCCTCTGATCATTCGCCCATTGAGTTGCTCACGGTGGTCGTTAAACCTACAACCGAAAAAAAAATAATAATAATAATTCTTTCTATCGGATTCTTAAAGTTGGAAGTACAATAGAAAAATACACTTATGCCTCCTAGTGGCTGAATTGTGCATTATAGGAAACCAAAAATTGTACTTGCAATATTCTTCGAAGCTGGAGCTATGTGACGGGCTCTTAGATGGAGTGATTGCAATGAAAAAGCTTGTGCATGTAGGTCCCCAAGCGGCAAAACTTTGCATTACCTAAAATGGATGCTATCCGCAAACCTTAGAATGGTGAATGGCATACAGTACAAAAAGAATATTTTTCCAGTAGCGGAGATAGAGTTGAACTAGAAATACGCGCTCAATATAAAAAAAATCATTAATATATGCAACAAGGTGATACCATATCTCCCAAACTCTTTAATGCCACACTGAAAAATGTATTTCCATCACTGAACTGGGAAAACAAAGGGATAAAGGTAAATGGAGATTATTTAACTCATTATCGTTTTGCTGATGTTTTAGTCATTTTTGCAACTACTTCAGAGTATGATTCAGGAACTTGCTGACAAGAGTAAAAAAAGTGGGATTAAAAATGAACTTGCAGAAGACAAAAGTGATGTGCAATGATTTTACAAGAAACGAAGATTCATCGATTGATGGGGAAAGCTGGAGATAACCGATACCTACAGTTACCTTGGACAGCAGATATCAAGTGAGGTGTTACATTGATGAAGAAATTATTTGGGGCGTAAAACTTGGATGGAAAGCTTTCGGAAGAAACAGAACAATTTTAAAGAGCAATTTGCATTATGTTTTCAGAGAAAAGTGTTTAATCAATGCATCCTTCCAGTGTTTGCGTATGGTGCAGAGATGTGGCCCTTAACTAAATAAGACATGCAAAGACTGCAGACAACGGAAAGAAGCATGGAGAGGTGCATGCTGAGTGTAACCAGGAGAGATAAGAAGAGGAACGCGTTGATCAGGGGAATGACAAGAGTGGAAGATATCGTGCTCAGAGTAAAATCACTGAAATGGCAATGGGTTGGACATATTGTCGGAAGGACAGACCACCGATGGACAACAGAAATTTTAGATTGGATTCCAAGGGACAGGAAAAGACCCAGAGGACCACATGGGAGATGTATGGATGAGATTCGAATGCATGTTGGAGTGACATGAAGGAGACTGGCTGAAGACAGACAATTGTGGAAGAAACTTGGAGACACCTTCATCTAGCAATGGATTGATAATGGTTGACAATAATAATGATGAAGATAATGATGATATTTCACAGATATCATCATTATCATTATCATCATCACAGTTTTTTCGTTGTTAGAAATTCCTCTACTTTCACCAAATATCGTAGTTTCACAGATTTTTCGTCGTTAGAAATTCCGTTTATTTCAGAAAAAATCCATTTCAGGTTTTTCCGTATTTAAACTGAAATTTCGCAAAATCGAAGACCCTGCGTTTTTCAACCCTTACCTCAGATAATCCTTCCGCTGCACAGTCAGGAGCAAACTCTCGTCGTTTGGGTTGGTTCAACAGGTAACAGCACCCCTTTAACCACTGAGCCACAAACGCTGGGAGCTCCGAATCACGTACATCATAAAACAAATTACGCGAAGATGAATCGTTTTTTTTTTTTTTTTTGTCTTTAATGCGAGTGATGTAGCCATTTTATCTTCTGTTGGGGCTTATTATTTTTCTGAATAAGTTTGTAATAAATTTTATTCTGTAGTAGGATTTCACAAATTAAGCATTTTACAACGTGATTTTTCGAAGCATCAAAATGTTTTGCGGACTTGATTATTTCAAACTGACAATGACTTTCAGTGATCTTTAAAAAAACGTTTAACGCACTTTTTTATAGTACTATTGCACGGAAAAAACTTCTAAATATAAAATTTATTCTTGATAGCTCTAATAGCTTTTGTCTTAAGTTGTCCAAAAACTGATACATACACTCGTGGCCAAAAGTCCTGCACCAGTAGACCGAAAGTCAATTTTTGATATTTGAAGTCAACTTATACAGCGTCTTGGTAAAATCAAGAATACATATTATACATCATTTTAAGGAAAATTTTATGCTGAATTCAAATATTTCTACAGAATGTTATTACCAGTAATAGAAGTGAAATTACTAGCAAAAGTACAGCGTCTAGTCATAAAAAGCAAAACATAGTGGAATTTGTGTGCAATGCATTTAACGTAAAATGACGGTACAGTACATTATTGAAACTTGCAGGACACTTGAAATAACTTACCAACAAGCAAAATACGCTTTAATATTTAATTGGATAACCACGATTTCTTAGAACAAAGTGCACCTTCTAGGCATGGAACTAATGCGCTTGTCTAGTTGTCCATTGGTGATAATACGGTGCCAAAATTGCTGTTAAATGTGGTTGTGATCATTCCACTGTCTGGCGCACCGTTGAAAGAGTTGCAGAAACCGGAGGTGTGGGAAACAGAAAAAGAACAGGTCGACGAAGGCTGTGTACTGAACGCGATGATCGCATGTTGATTCATCGTTCCTTAAAATCAAGGTTTAGAGCAGCCATTGATTTAAGAAATGAGTGGGAGAACGAAGTAGGCATTATTGCTTCTGCACGTACAGTTCGTCGTAGGCTACAAGAAAATGGACTGACTGCACGAAAAGCTGCACGAAAACCTTTCCTTACTGAACAACAACGGCTCAAAAGAATTGCTTGGGCCAAGGCACACAAGAATTGGACTGTTGATGAATGGAAAAATGTTATTTTCAGTGATGAAACAACTGTTGCTATTTCCGCTAGTAATGGAAATAATTACGTACGTCGTCGGGTTGGTGAAAGATATAAGGCATGCTGCACCCAGCCCAAAATCAAGCACCCACATTCGGTGATGTTAATGTCCTGTATTTCAGCCAGTGGTGTTGGCCGTCTGCACATTGTTGATGGCACATTGAATGGAACGAAATATGTGTATATTTTGGAGTCCAAACTGCTACCATCTGTACAAGACATGGGTTTGCGGAATTTTATCTTTCAGGACGATAACGCGCCATGTCTTCGGTCAAAGTTGGTTGACGAGTGGTTTAATTGAAAATCTATAAGAAAACTTCAGTGGGCGGCACAGTCACCGGATAGAGAATATGTGGGTGAGATTGAAGCAAAAGATTCGTTAACAAGGACCCACACCTAAAACAGCTTTAATTGAGTCTGTAAGGGCCGTATGGCACCGTGTTATCACCAATGGACAACTAGTGAAGATCATTAGTTCCATGCCAAGAAGGAGAACTTTGCTGCCAAGAAGGAGAACTTTGCTACCAAGAAGCCGTGGTTATCCAATTAAATATTAAAGCCTATTTTGCTTGTTGGTAAGTTATTTCAAGTGTCCTGCAAGTTTCAATAATGTACTGTATACAGCAATTTCACGTTAAATGCATTGTACACTAATTTCACAAATTCCACTATTTTTTTGCTTTTTATGACTAGACGCTGTACCTTTGCTTGTAACTTCACTTCTATTACTAGTAATAACATTCTGTAAACATATTTGAATTCAGCATAAAATTTCCTTTAAAATGATGTATAATATGTATATCTGACTTTACCATTACGCTGTATAAGCTGACTTCAAATATCAAAAATTCACTTTCGATCTACTGGGTCAGGACTTTTGACCACGACTGTAGATATGGTATAATCATCTGTACAATAAGTTAAGTACCCAGTTTGTTACACTAACGCAGAATATAATAAATAGCTGGTGCACAAAATAGAGGACAAACATCCTGTGCCACAATAAACAAAACTCATACGATATGCTATATCTGATCTCGCTACGGAACTTCAAAATTCGACAGACGATTGAAATTTAAAGTTAATCAAACTTCAAGTATTCTCGCCAATCGCTCCGGTAATTACTCGTAATAAGGATACGGAAAAAGGGAGAACGCAGTTTTCCCGTTAATATACGAAAGGAATTACGGTAAGATTTCTGAAAATCAAAAATTTTCCGTTAACACATCTTTAAAACAGAAATTTGCTGTTAATACAGGGTGTACAAAAATTAGTTGGGCAAAAAGAATGGTTTGTTATGTGTAGTTATACAGGCACAGATGAAAGTGAACAAGATTATAAGATAGTGAAACGCACCAAGTTTACCTTTTTCACAAATGTTCGATGTGGCTGCCCTTCGTTACTCTGCAAATGTCCCATCGGTACATCAGTTCTTGCCATATGTTAGTGAGCATGTTGACGTCGATCAAACCAAGTGCAGTGCGTGATTTCAATTCAGGAATGGATTTCGGAAGCGGTGGACGGTAAACCTGGTCTTTAACAAAAACCCATACACTGAAATCTAGGGGTGAAAGATCTGGTGATCGTGCTGGCCATGGAATAACACCTCCGCGACCAATCCAAACTGGTACTTCAGCACTGAGGTAAGAAGTCACCGCTCTGTGGAAGTGACACAGTGCGCCATCTTCTTGAAAAATGAAACCTTCAGGCATTGTTTCTTTCAGGATCGGCATCAGGTAAATCTGAAGCATGCCCAGGTATACGATTCCGGCAACAGTTTTTTTCAGTGAAGCGCCATCTATCCGCAAACTTAGGATACACTAAGACTCATCTGCATGTGAACCGGTAACTTACAATTAATATTTTGCGCATTATTCACTTACGAAATTGCGAAACTAATTTGTGTACAGCCTGCATAAGAAAGGAATTTCGGAAAGATTTCTGAAAATTTAGAATTTTCCCATGGTACGAAAAAACCCGTGAAATTCAGGTTTCCTTCTGTCATTACACGGAAGAGAGAGGTTGTATCAGAAATATTTTTCGTTAATTCACAAAAGAAATGATGGAAAGGGGGCTCGTGAATTTCAGAATTTTTTTCACACTGTAGCCAGTAATCCCACTTATTTAAGAAAAAATCCGTTTGGGAACTTTCTGTGAAAACTTCAGCTCTGACTTTGTTTCCCTGGAAACTACGTTAACGAGCCCTTCGTTATTCTTCTCTCGGGGGAGATATGAACCAGTGAGCAACTGAGCGGGAGATGCGGCACTTACCGCTGAGCCAGAAACTCTCGCGAAGCCGTTATGCGTGTAAAGTACAACTCTAATTGCCCAATCATGATTCGTTTTTTGTTATGAATGTGGGTGAATTAGTCATTTTATTTTTCGTCGGAGCTTATTATTTTTCTTAATACGTTTGTAATAATTTTAGTTTTTCTGTAGGAGGACTTATTACAAATTACGTATTTTTTTCATCCTGATTTTTGGAAGTAACACAACGCTTTGGAGCTCGAGAACTTTTTCAAATGACAATGATTTCCAATTATCTTTAAGAAAAGGTGAAATGTACCGTTTTATGGTATTATTTCACAAAACCACCAAATATAAAATTTACTCTTGATAACTACAATAGCTTTTGTCTTAAGAATTCCACACATTGATACATAGACATCATACTAATGTGATGTCTGTGTACTTGACTATTTAATAGTTAATCACATCTCAAGTATTACCGCGAATCGCTCCTATTACAGGAATTTTTCCGTCGTATTGAAAAAAAGTGAGAACAGAATTTTTCCAAAGACAATTTTCGTATGGGAATTTTTTTTTGGAAAAAATTCTTGATTTTTTTTCCGTATGGAAAAAGTGAGAACCGTATTTTTTCGTCAATGAACGAAAGGAATTGCAGAAAAGTTTTTGAAAATTTAGAATTTTTCGTTAACACCTCTTAGAAAGGGCAATTTATCGTCAATACAAGAAAGGAATGCGGAAAGGTTTCTGAAAATTGAGAATTTTCGTGGTGGACGAAAAATCCGTGAAATTCAGGTTTCTTCCCGTCATTTCACAGGAAAGGTTGTAATCGCAAATATGCTTAGTTATTTCACCAAAGCAATCACGAGAAAATAGCTCGTGAATTTCAGAAAAATGTTTACACTGTACCTCAACATTTTTGTAAACGTTATACAAAAAATCCGAACAAATGTCTCACATATTTTCACGAAATCGGTAGCATTGTTCCAGGGCTGATTCTGTGGAACGTTCCACAATAAGCAGGGAGAATTTTGTCAAAGTAGGAAGGAAAGTTGCACATGCATCTTGCATCAAAGAAACTGATTAACAAGAATTTTGAAAGACCATATAGTGAAATTCCGAAAAACTACAAATTACAGGGAACTTTTCGGTGTCCCTTAGTGAAAGAGAACCTGATATTGTCATAATTCTTATAAGTTATACACTGAACAATGAAACATTTCTTTAAACAGATTTTTATTTAATGAACTGAACTTCTGTGAAAAGTTAATCGTAGCTTTGAAACCTCACACAAATTCTTAAGAACGTTGCTGATGCGACTTACACCAAATCTAAACAATATAATTTCCTATGTCTGAACGTTTGAACATTTGTCCCACTTTGTTGCGAATGTGCGCTGGTACCACTTTGCTTTGTTGTCTCTGAAAATCGTCTTGACGCGTGCTTCACCTCTGTAGCACGTCACATGTCATAGTAACAAAGACCGAGTTTTCACAGATCCTGGTGTGACGCCATCTGATCCAAATCATTCTGACATGACATCAAAGATGCGTTATGTCACACCATTAAAACCGTTTCAGAAACTCTTAAAAAATAGGAAAACGTTACGTCAGGAATTTTGATTCTACTTTGTCGTTTATAAACGACATACAGAATTTTTCATTTAAAATCCTATCGTATGAAATTTAATTTTAAGATTACCCTTGCGAATCTAAAATGATTGTTTTAGATTGTCAAACCAGTTTCTTTTCTCATTTAAGTCTAAAAATTGAGAGTTCCAATAGAGTAGATGACAGTGTGTTATTATTATTTCATGCGTGGGCTGAAGACATATAATTTTGGAACTTTCTTTTCCCTTAAAACCGCGAATTTCTCAGAATATAATTAAATATTTTTCGCAGAATATAACGAGGTATTCTTTTATTTATATTTGTAGAAAAAATGAAAAAGAAAGAAAAAAGAAAAGAAAAGAAAACATTACTGTTTGTGTATCTGCGCATAAACTACCATAACATTTTAGCATTTGCAACTGCGCAATTCTAAGTCTCCGAAAATGCTTTCAACATTTTAACACTTTTCTGCTATCTGGCAACAACAGGAACAAGTGAACGTAGTTGCCTACCTTCTGCGTGATTTTTTTATTTTTATTTTTACAGTAAATGAAACTATGCGTGATTTAGGGATACTATGCATTTTTTGAGAGGTTTTGAAGGACGGGAACCATTGACAAGGCTTGCTTTCAAACGATTCATTAAAAAAACAATGTCCGAAATATTGCGACTGGCTGCTTTTGTTTGTGTTTCATATTTCATCATCTGCCTATAGAGACATCTGATGTGCGGCGAAGGAACTCCGGGAAAATGCGAGTGCTTGCCTGTTTAAACTGTCGAATCCCTGCCTCAACCAAAATATCTTTTTGTCCGTCTGTCTATCTTCTGTCTGTCTGCACGATAACTTGCGTAAAAATGGTTTGATTTCGATGAAATTTTAGTACGTGGTAGGAGACAACCTGAGGACGAATTGAAAATGGACGAAATGAGATCAAATGTCAGGACATAGGCGCGAGATCCATTCCATCGCCCTTATGCGTCATAACGTACGTAAAAATGCTTCGATTGCGACAAAACTTTATCATGTTGTTCCGGAGGTATACTGAACCAGTTCTGTTGATTATCATCGAAGTGGGGTTTAAGGTCAGGGCACAGGAGTGAGATTTATTCTACAGCCATTATCCTCATAACTTGACTAAAAATGCTTCTATTGCGACAGAACTTTAGTATGTTGTTCCGGAGGTATACTGAACCAATTCTGTTTAATATAATTGAAATGAGGTCAAAGGTCAGGGCACAGGAGCGATATTTATTCCACAGCCGTTATCCTCATAACTAGAGTAATGATTTCTGGTATGTTGGAAAGCGTATCATAATCAATACATTGCATGATTTTACTAACTTGTTTTTTTATTGTTGTAATATTTTTTTTTTGACTGTAGGTTTAACGACCACCGTGAGCAACTCAATGGGCTATAAGCAGTCGCCCGTCCCTAATTTAGGGTCACTGTTTCTAGGGAAGGGAGAGAACCAGTGCCGTAAGACAAACACAACATCCATGCCTCATCGGGATTCGAACCCGGACCCCTTTCGGACGAATGATCAGAGGCCATCGCTTAGACCACTGCGCCACCGCGGCGGCTTCTAATATTCGTGAAACATATTTTCACATTTGGACATCACAAACAGAAACAATACCTGGTTATTAAAAAATTACTCATCTTATTACCTCCGGTCATTATTGACGGGCTTCACCTAAATTCAATTATAAAAAAATTCTAAAATATTACACCATCCTCAGAAACATTGCACAATTCGTAGACAGATGCTCATGCGCTTTTCAAGCTCAGAAACTTATACACATGCGAAAACGGTGGTTATTATGGAATGTTATACTATTCTTCTGAATGTAATGTATTATACACAAATGCTTGAGTTTTTCCATGTTCTACGGAACTTTTGAAAAAAAAAATGTTTGGAGTTGGTCAGAATATTCCAAAAATTTCACACAGGTTTCTAACTGCGTAACACACGAGTTAAAGGAGAAAATATAAATCAATGAAGGAAGAGATATTCCTCATAATACATGAGGAATCGATAGAAAATTCAAAGCAAACAGAATATAAATTCTGAATTTGCTTGTAACACTATTGGTCTTCCATGTAACACCTCTCAGAAAACTTGAATATTTCATCGCCCTGGACAGGGAATCGAACTCGTATCTCCCGATTTCCGTTCGAGTATGCTAACCGTTACCCTACCCAGAACAGTGAAGTTCCAAGCAAATGAGACAAAGCAATCTGAACATCAACACATTGTTGCTTCCTCATAGCGTTTTGGCCCATCTCCCATCCAGAAACAGTTGTAGGTCGGAAATCACCAGCACCACAGATAAATCAACGAAGGAAGAAATATTCTTCATAATACATGGGAAATCGATTGAATATTCAAAGCAAGCAGAATATAAATTCTGAATTTGCTTGTAACATTAATTGGTTATCCATGTAACACCTCTCAGAAAACTTTAAAATTTCGTCGACCTGGAGCGGGAATAGAATCTCCCGATTATTTTTCCTAAGCAAAGATAGTTGAGTCAGGTGCTTGGAATTTCACTGTCCTGGGAGGTATAACGGTTAGCATACTCGAACGGAAATCGGGAGACGCGGATTCGATTTCCGCTCCAGAGCGATTAAATTTTCAAGTTTTCCAAGAGGAGAAAATATATTAAGGTGAGCGTCCAGTAATTTTGCTCCCTGTAATTCCAATGGAAAAAAAGATTCGAACCTATTTCCTCAGCGAAGAAAGATTTCCCATACATCAAAATTTGCCCACTCTTAAAAAACATCCTTAGATTGTACAATAGGTGTTTTTTGCAAATAAGCTTTCCTAAACTATATTAAAAATCAATAACTTCAGTTCGATGTAGTGGTAAGGAAGAGTGGCGTCACCTGTAAGCAAGTATCATAACTACGTCGAAGTAAAGTTATAAATATTTAATATAGCTCAGGTAAGCTTTTCGCAAAAAATACCGATTGTACAATCTAAGTTAGGATGGTTTTTTTTTTATGAGTGAGCCAATTTTGATGTGTGTGAAATCTTTCTTCGCTGGGGAAATATGGTACATTTTTCTTTTCGTTCGAAGTATCAGTAAGCAAAATCACCTTCATCGCACTATTTGAAATCCTTTCCGAAAATAAAATTGTTTGGGTGAGTTTTTCTTTACGCCTTACATAGTGCTACGCGCACTTGAACATCCCCAATTACTCAATTGTGTGGGAAACTTGGGATTTCGATATGGAGAAACTTCGGAAAATAAGAATTGGCCTTGTATTACGTTTCTACCGCCTACTCACATTCGAAAACACCTGGTAAACAAAAGCGCATACTTGTAGCTCCCTGCAGAGAAATACTTAACCTGATTCCTATTTCTGGATGAAGCAGAAAATAGAAAAAGAAATTCAAAATGGGATCCTCCAAAGACTGCTGGTGTATAGCTTCATTTTTCAAATAAATGTGGTAGACATTTATTTGCATTAAAACTAAAAACGTTAGTGCTCTTCTTCATTAGAATGAATTTATTGAAACTACACTGCAAACTAAAAATACCTCTCAGTGTTTCGTTTTAAATTCAGCTACACTGGGAAAAAATTGATATTTACGAGCCAGTTTTCGTGGCTCCTTTCGTGAACTAACGAAGCACCGGGAAATGACGGGGGAAAATCTGAATTTCACGGATTTTTCGTATGCCAGGAAAATTCTGAATTTTCAGAAACCTTTCCTCAATTCCTTAAGAAGGGTAAATTGCCTTTCTTAAAATGTGGTAACGGAAAATTCTGAATTTTCAGAAACCTTTCCGCAATTCCTTTCTTATGTTGATGGTAAATTCGCCTTTTTAAAACGTGTTAAAGGAAAATTCCGAATTTTCATAAACCTTTCCGCAATTCCTTTCTCATGTTGACGGTAAATTACCATTTTTAAAATGTAGCAACGGAAAATTCCGATTTTCAGAAACCTTTCCGCAATTCCTTTCTGATGTCGATGGTAAATTGCCACTTTTAAAATGTGTTAACGGAACATTCTGGATTTTGAGAAACCTTTCCGCAATTCCTTTCGTATATTAACAGAAAACCTGTTCTTACTTTTTCCGCATCCATATCACGGAAAATTTCCGGTAATAGGAGAGATTCGCGAGAATACTTGAGGTTTCATGAACTATTAAATGGATTGTAAGATGTCTATGTAGTTATTTTTAGGGGTCTTTTTTAAAGGGGTCTGTAGACCCCTAAAAAAAGCTGTTATGACTATTAAGTGTAAATTTATATTTACCAGTTTTTTGAAGGAATTCAATAAGACAGCACATTTCACTTTTTCTTAAAGATAATTGAATGTCATTGTTAGTGTAATTAAATCTCAAGTTCCAAAGCCTACTGTTGCTTCTAAAAATCAGGATGTGAAAAATACGTAATTTGTAGTAAGTCATCTAGCAGAAAAAATAAAATTACTATAAACGTGTATTTAGAAAAATAATAATCTCCAACAGAAAATAAAACTGCTAATTCAACCACATTAATAACAAACAAGAAAGACGACACCGAATTTTCGGTTGTAATAAGCACGTTCTTTGAATCCGTTCTGACGCGAATAAAATTTATCAAAGCCATTCATAGTCAATGGAACGCGTATGGAAAACAATAGTATCTGACCTAGGAAAGAAGTTTTTCAGCCAAGTTTTTAGTCCCGCAGATATTGTTGTAAACGATAACGTGAGATTACGTCCTCTGGTGGCAGATTTGGGCGTTAAGAAAAGCTTGAAATTGTTTGAGAAACATTTCGCAGCGGAAAAGCTCTCCAACAAAAAAAACATTTCTCGAATCGGACCTTTGGAAGCAGTGATATCGACAAAATAAGATATGCATCTATGCCCTTTGGCGGCGGAAAAAACATGCATTATTTTAAGAAGAAAGTATTCTCAAAAGGTTTTTCGATGTGAGCAATATCGGTCGACGAAAGAATATTTTTTTCAATCGCGTTTTCAGGAGCTCAGATTTTGCTGCAAATACATCAGAAGCAAAAATTATTGCTTACGCCCCTGGTGGTCAAACAATTCTTCACTAGATATTAGAAATTATATGCAAAACATTTCCCACCAGGAGTTGTATGCGGTGCAGAAAGAATTTTTCAAATCGGAGTTTTATAAACAGAGATATCGGGGGAAACGCAATTTACCTTTACGCCCCTTAGCGGTAAGTCTATGAACTACTTAAACATCTCGAAATCATATAAAAAACATGCAGCACCGGAAACTCTATGAAACAAAGAAGGAATCTTTCAAAAAGGACCATTAGAAGCAGAAATAATGACAAAAATATAATATATACCTACGCCCCCTGGCCGAGAAACCATGCATTATTTTAAGAAGAAAATATTCCGAAAAGGTTTATCGACGTGAGTAGTATCGGCCCACGGACGAATTTTTTCAGTCGAGATTTTAGGAGCTCAGATTTTGTTGCAAATACATCAGAAGCAGAAAACTAACACTTAAACCCATGAGGGTCAAACCATAATTAGAAATTATATACAAACGATTTCAAATCAGGAGCTGTATCCGGTGCAGAAAGAATTTTTCAAATCGGTGTTTAAGAAGCAGAAATATCGGGCGAAACGCAATTTACTTTTACACCTCTAGCAGAAAATCTTTGCTAACTTGAAAAAGTGACTACACCTAAAATAGTTTTCGACATAAATGGAATCGAATGTTAATTTTTTTTTTTCAATCTGATGTTTAGAAGCAAATATATGGAATAAAATGTATTTTGAATCCGATATCATCTGTATTTATACCCTCAAGCGGCGAAATTGTGCATCGTAAAAAAACACGAAATGAAGGATCATCATTCGCACATTGCAAAAAGAATTTTTCAAATCGGACTAATATTTGCAGAGATATCGTGTCCGTAGATGGACGGGAAAACCGGTAACATAAGCAAGATCTTGTTTACAAAAGACGTGCTAACAAAAAATGGGCAAGTTTATGGTGGATGAAGCAATACTGTCCACACGGAAGAAGTAATTTTCTGGATAGTGAGATGGAGGTTTAACAACCACCGTGAACAACTCAATGGACTATAAGCAGGGTAGTGAGATGGGGGTTTATTAACCACCGTGAGCAACTCAACGGGCTATAAGCAGGATAGTGAGATGGAGGTTTAACAATCACCATGAACAACTCAATGGGATATAAGCAGGATAGTGAGATGGAGGTTTAACAATCACCGTGAACAACTCAATGGGCTATAAGCAGGGTAGTGAGATGGAGGTTTAACAACTACCGTGAGCAACTCAATGGGCTATAAGCAGGATAGTGAGATGGGTTGGCATTATCCTGATGGATTGTCACATTTGGGGGATTTTCGTTTGGGGATTTAATGACCGCCGTGAACAAGTCAGTAGTCAATAAGCAGTTGCCACTTCCTAATTTGGAATCACTGGTACCAGTTTTGTCGCGAAAATGTTGAGATTTAGGAGCAGTACCAGTAAGAAGACCTTTCAAAGGTTGTGGTGGCTTTGGAAGCATAGTAAATCGGATTTGGGCTTGGAGCAACATATGTTTCAGTTGCTCCTTATTCGACTTCTTGACCCCTCAGTGGTTATATAGTTTATACACTTAACGAACAACGCATTAGAGATACCTACCTAACAGCGTGTTGGTACTTCTCTAGCGCGAATAACAACTTGTACACTGTACACGCCAAGGCATTGATGCCACCACATGCCGAAAGGTTTCTGGAGGTAATGCCAGCCATGGCTGTTCCAGAATTGTCCACAACTCCACCCGAGACGTTGGTCCAGGATCCATGGATCTACGGCAACCCAGAAAACTTTCACAGGGTTTAAATCGTGGAAGCTTGGGTGCCGCTGGATGCTACAAACCCAAACGAGTGTGTCTCGAGCCATGTCTGGGTGGTTGCGGCCCGGTGGGGCGTCTCATTATCTTACTGAAACAGACCATCGGCCGCAGGATGCGCGAAGGCAATGAAAGCGTGTAGCTGATCAGCCAGAACATACTGATAGGGCGCAGCCTTTAAAGACCTCTCCAGACACACTATGGGACTTAATGTTTCCCATATGCAGGCTCCACAAACCATCACAAAGCCACCTCCGCCCTGAACAGAGCCGACATGGCATTTCGGGGGCAATGTCCTCATACTGTCGACGCCACACAAACACCCTGCCGTCGGCTCAGTACAGCTGAAAACGGGGTTCGTTTGACCACACGACACGGCGCTACACTGTAGACGCCCAGTTTTGATGGTTCTTGCATCAGGCGAGACGTAATTTCCAATAACGAACAATGAACAGTGGCACACGAGTAGGGCGTCGACTCCAGTAGCCCATCGTATGCATTGTTCGTCATACCGTTCACTCGCTGGCGCTGCTTGGGCCTCCGACATTTAATCTGGGTGTGATTTGCGCAGCCGTTACCAAGTGGTCAGTCTGTACGAGCCTGGATAATCTACGTCGTACCGGGTCCTCAATGGCGCGTGGTCGGCCATCGCTTGCTCTCCGGGGCGCTGGTACGTCTGTCGACTGTGTGCCCGGGGTACGCCCTTGATGCGGTCGCTCTCGGGAATCCTAGTGTTCTTACTACTTTGGCGATAGAATGACCCATCTGTCTTGCGCCGACAATGAATCCCCGATGAAAGTCGCTCAGATCACCAAGTTTACTCATGTTCGTCGATTGCGATACACTGTTGGGAAGCTCTGATGTCCGCCTATTTGTCGCCTGCGTTTCGGTTAGGTCTGGTCCACTCTGCGCGGGTGATGCCCATGTCAACTGCTTATTACCCCATTGTGAAAACACATTTTTTTTCGTGACAGAGATCGAACTCGCGCCCCCTCAATCCGGAATAAGTTGCTCTCGCAACTCAGCTACACGGACGGAATGTACCACTGCAGGTTTGTCGTCTTGACACTTGCTTTACCTCTGTAATACGCCACATTATCTCCCTCTTAATTTTTTCTTTCTTTTTTTGAAGCGAAGAACAACTTTCCATCAATTCTACATGATGTATGGAACAAATATCCCACATTTTTGGAAGAACCCGAAGGCCAGGAGATCCATTTTTACGTTCAGGAGCCAATGTGAAAACGCAGGTTTGTCCGTGACAGAGATCAAAGCCTCGCTCCCTCACTCCCGAGTAAGTTGCTTTCCTAACTAAGCTACACGGACGGAATGTGCCGCTGCAGATTTTTCGTCTTGAAACGTACTTTACCTTTGTAGTACCTCACAGCATCTCAAATGCTTTGCCTACTGAGTGTTTATAGAGTCCATGTCACTGTTTTTGCAGATGAATGGTTTTGGTGTGGGTCATAAATGAAAGCACCTAGATGCTACTGCCTTGTCTTATATGAATGTGAGTCTACCTCTGTTTACCTGATCCTTTTAGTTTGGAGTCTTGTTTGATATTGTTCTGATGTCTCATGCTGTCGCTGTGCAGCATGCCCAGCTGCCTCAGCCTGTTGTCTGGTTTGCTTTTGTTCTGGAGTTGCATCCTGCATTACCCCTGCCTGTCTGGCTGCTTCAGCCTGTTGTCTAGTTCTTCTCCGTTATGGTGTCCCTTGGTGTCTTAATACTATGTCTGCTTGCTTGAGGTAACAGAATGCAGAAACGGAAGAATCGCAATGTTAAGTTGTACGGCAGTCGGCTGACACAGTGAACAAAATTGGAAATTCACATTTTTCTGGTATCTCATTCTTTGTACTCTACTGAAATACATTTCCTCATAAAAGTATTGTTGAACTACGTTTTCAAATACTGAAGCTATTTATAGCGTGTAGTAGCACACAGAGAGTGGTGGTCTTCAACTTCAACAAACCCGACCGCAACTGCAACAGAACAAAACGCGTAACTATTGCTTCCATGACATTTGGCGCGAGATTCTCGTTGTTACCTTCGCTTGTTGAACATCAGTTCTAACACGTTTAGCACGAGGTTCTCCGTGTTAGTTTCGCTAGCTTTATATGAATTCTCTCACGTTCGGGGTGGGCGCGCAAAGTCAAATGCTAAGAAATGGCTGAAAAAACCGCATCTAGTTTTGCAAATTATTGAAGTAACATTGACATCAGTATGAGTACCTTGACAACAAAGTGAGCTGCTTTAGCACATTTTGATCAGCTTATACACCGTCGAGTCACATTATTATGACCACCAGCTAATATCCATAGTAACCGCCGTGTGCAGAGTGTACAACAGCTAGACGGCCTAGAAATGACTCAAAAGGGTGCTGGAAGGTGTTCACAGGTATGTGGAGCCATGTTGACTGCAGTGCATCTGAGAGCTGCTGGAGGATGCGTGGTGGAGGATCCACAGAGCGAACAACACGATCGAAGAGGTCCCAAAGATGCTAAATTTGGTTTACGTCTGTGGAATTAGGGGGCCAGAGAAGTACTTTGAAATCTTCATCGTGCTCTTCCAACCACTCTCGGACATTTCTAGTAGTGTGACACGTCGCATTGTTGTTCTGGAAGATCCCATCCACCCCAGGGAAGACAATCAGCATGTATTGGTGCACGTGGTCTGCAAGGATGGATTTATAACGTATTCGGTCCATATTGCCTTCTACAGGTAGGAGTACACCCAGAGAATGCTACGAAAACATTTCCCAGACTATAACGCTGCCCCCACCAGCTTGTGTTCCACCAGCAATGATTGAAGAGTGTTTCTTCTCCGATGTTTCTCGCCTTGCACGCCAACGTCCATCCGTTGGATGAAGCAGAAAACATGACTCATCGGAGAAGGCAATCCTTTGCCAAGCAGCGGAGGTCCAATTCCGATACTGCCGTCCAAATGTAAGCATTTTCAGGCAATGCACCTTCGTTAGCATAGGTGCAGTGACCACCCGTTTGCTTCGGAGCACCCATACGTAGCAGGGTTCGCTGAACTGTCGTTTTAGACGTACTTCGGGTAGCCTCGTGGTTCATTCGGCCAGTGAGTTGCTCCATTGTAGCGTGTCGATCGGCCTGCACGCATCTTCGCAGCCGACGTACACATCTCACATCAATGGCACGTGGTGCTCCGCAGTTTCCACATCACTTATTCGCAATGGTGTCATTTCTCCAATCACTATAGACTTTAACCACAAGACCACGCGAACAATTCACAAACTGCGCTGTTTCTGAAATACTGCCACCCTTGGCCCGAAAGCCGATAATCATCTCTTTTTGGAAATCTGATAAATCGCTCCTTTTGCCCATGACAGCAACGAGAGGTATGTTTTCAGAATGCCTACAGCACACCTTATATGCCCTCCAAGCCAGCTCACGACAAGTGCCTTCTTTCATTGGCTATGACTGTTGACGTCAAAAGTAGGAGGTGGTCACAATAATGTGAATCGACTGTATTTTAACATCTTGATAATCTTAAAATTGTTTCTAAACTCTGATGCCTCGTGAATTAAAGGAGAAAAATTTAATTGACAAATTTGCTGTTTGCATTACGTTCGCTACATTGTTGTATGTGTTGCAGTACGACCTTTTGAATGATATTCCTATTAGGTTATTGAAATTAATTGCTGAATCTACATTAAGTGCCTGCACTGAGGCCAAGTAGGGTGTTCGCCGGCCTCTCGTGTGTCTGTTAGCGTTGTTGTGGGTTCTGGTCCTGTTTCCGATTATCAAACTTACGCGTATTTCAAGTTTTCCACGATTCTCACATAAACGAGAGGATGATTCTCAAAAAAATTGACTGTGCATGTACACTGAAGAGCAATTGAATTAGAGAAAGCTGGCGTTATGCAAATGTGGCGCTGTGAGCGGCCCTGTAAACGGAAACGACATGACGCATGCAGCGATCCGACAATATAAGGAGTGATGCGACGGGAATCAGTAAGGGTTGGATCCCGTTTGGGTAAGACGAAGGATCTAAACGCATTTGATCGCGGGCAAATTGTCGGGGCACGACGAATGGGTCACTCCATCTCGGAAGTCGTGAAAGCACTGGGATTTTCACGAGCGACTGTGTCACGGGCGCACCGTGAGCACATCGAATCCGGTAAAACCATCCCTGCAAGGGCCAGCTGCCGTGGACAACAGCGTGTGGATGAGAGGGGTCATCGTCGGGTAGCTCGCATTGTAACAGCGGATAGACTGGCCACAGTGCAAGAAATCACTCGGCAATTTAACTCTGGTGCACCAAAACGTGTAAGCAGGCACTCCACCCACAACCATCTCCTCGCTATGGGGTACAGAAGCCATCGTCCCACGAGGGTACCGCTGCTGACCGCATATCACAGGGTGTAAAGATTAGCATGGGCGCGGGAACATCGCCACTGGACCCTAGACATGTGGAAAACTGTCGCCTGGACTGATGAGTCGAGATTCACGTTGGTACATGCGGATGGCAGGATTCGAGTACGGTGCAAAACACATGAAGCGATGGATCCTTCTTGCCAGCAGGGTACTCTTTAAGCTGGTGGTGGTGGCATTCTCGTCTGGGGACTGTTTGCATGGAATAAAATGAGACCCCTGGTACGTGTGACATCGTCCCTCACAGGTTAACGTTACCGGGATATCCTGGACGACCATTTGCTCCCGTTCGTGCGTCTTCAACATCCCACTGGGGACCTCATCCTGCAACAAGACAATGCAGCTCCCGAATTGTATCCGAATGGTTGGACGAACACTCCCCCGACGTGACCTCGCTTCCTTGGCCAGCTAGGTCACCTGACCTCAATCGCATCGAGCACATCTGGGATGCCATCGAGAGAGGTGTTCGAGGCTCTGACCCCCTCTATCAAATCTTCGTGAGCTGTGGGAGCTTGTTCAGGGGTCGTGGATCCGTATGGCTTTCCAACGCTTCCGGTGTCTTGTCGAGTCCATGCCGAGACGAATCGCCGCCGTCATCAGGGCGAAATGTTGTGCTACACGTTACTAGACTGGTATCTCTAATTCAATTGCTCTTCAGTGTATAAGGAGTTTACAGCGGTTGCTCCTGAGGCCTGTGACCTTTCCCTGAGCTTTGGTATGGCCACCCCATATAGTGCGTTTCCGACTTAGAAACCTCATATGAGGCTGCCAGAGCTGCTAATGGAATCCCGTATGAAGGAAAGTATTTCAGTTCATTACTGAGAGTTTGTCTTTTTACTGTTTTTTTTCTGTCCCCCCCAAGTCAAATCAGATATTATTATATGGATTACACCAAGAGCACACCCACAAAAACACCTCAAGAAAAAAGTATGATGGTTCATGCTTTTGTGCCTTGTCACCACCAGAAATTCCAGGAGAAACTCACTGAAGGAAACATATGTGTTCACAACCAGATGGCTCGCCACAAGACAAAAGGAAAACACGGGTGGGGGGGGATGAAACTTGGGATTTCTTCAAGGAAGTGTCATGGCTTCAAAATGCATTTTAACACAGAAAAGCCGTGGTGACACCTACATTCAAAAATAAAGGAAACTAATTTGCTGCTAAGTGACTTATAATACCACGCAAGGACTATTGAAGAGAGTGAAGCAAGTAGAAGTCTGACGGCGCAAGGTCAGGCGAGTATGCTGGGTGTGGCAACACATCCCACCCAAGCTCCAATAATTTTTGGCGGGTGATCAAACTTGTGTGTGGTCTCGCGTTGTCGTGATGGAACACAACACCTTTACGATGAACGACCTCTGGACGTTTCTGGATAATGGATTTGTTCAAACTGTCCAATTGCCGACAGTACACATTCGAATTGATTGTTTGGTGGCGTAGTAGGAGCTCGAAAAACACGACACCTTTAGACCGTTTGCGCAGCACATTGTTGTACACAATCCACTTTTCGTCACCAATTATCAGTCGCTTCAAAAAAGGATCGTTTTCTTTACGTTTAATGAGCATATCTCAGATGTTTATACGCGCCGTTAATTGAGCTTCTTTGAGTTCATGAGGAACCCACACATCGAGCTTGCTTACGTATCCCAGCTTCTTCAGGTAGTCGTGAACGCTTGAATGATGGATGTGCAATGTGTCTGCAATCTCTCGTGTCGTGTAACGTGGGTTTGACTCGATCAATGCTTTGATTTGGTCGTCATCAACCTCGGTTGGCCTCCCGGACCGAGGAGCATCGTTGAGGCCAAAATTACCAGCACGGAATTTTGCGAACCACCGCTGGCACTGACGTTCTTGTAGAGCATTATCACTGTACACTTTACGCAACTTTTCACAAGCTTGACGCGCGTTCTTCTGATTACGGAAGTAAAACAGTAAAATATGGCGAAAATGCACAGTTTGGTCTTCCATCTTCAACTTGATGTCAAATCTCCGATGTCTATTCCTTTTAGACTGCTGCTAGAACTGGCACCTGTCGAATGCCACAGCGATAACAGAGCTGCGCATGCCTCTAGTACTTCCAAAACCGCCCAACCGCCATCGGGTGCCAATATACGTCATGGCTTTTCCGACAACCCAATGCTTTGATATATTCAACAATTTGTGTGTAAATCAGACACTAAATTTCAAAAAATTAAAAGAAAGATATCAAAGTCATTTTGGGGCTGTGTATGAAGGCCAGTTGTTTAGTGACTTTAAAAAGCAGTACTGGAATTTTAAAGACAAGGTATTTTCATACATGAACGCGTATAAAAGTTGAAAAAAAAGTCACTAATCTGTTAGTTTCTCCACGTCGGGTGAAAAGCCAATCCCTAAAACATGTTCCAGGAAAAAAAAATTTACAATTTTGCGCTGTTAAATATTTTGTAGCAAGTTGCACAAAAAAGTGGTGTACCCTCGCTGCACTAAAAAGTGGTGTACACTCGCTGCACTACTTTTGGAGCAAAAGGAAACCATTCTGTGATGCATATAACACACAAAAACATGATGCAATTATGCACTATGGTATGGTATCCAACCCAAATGGTACGAAGTTGCACGCATTGCACCATGTTTGTCCATGTTTCATGCATCACATAGTGGTTTACTTCTGCCCCAAAAGTGGTTCAGTTGTTGTAGCGCCACTTTTTGGTGATACCTACTGCAAATTTTTTAACATTGCATTTTGGAAGGATCCGTATTATTCGCTACGCAAAAGTAGTCGTTACGCAGATTAGTTGAAGTTATCTTTTTATCATTTTGTGAGAAAGTTTATTATTATTGACTGATTATTGATTGGAGGTTTAACGGTCGCCGAGAGCAACTCAGTGGACTATAAGCAGTCACCCGTACCTAATTTAGTACCACCGGTTCCAGCCCGGCCAGCACCGTAAGACAAACACAACATCCATCCCACAGCGGGATTCGAACCCGGACTCATCTCGGACGAATGGTCAGAAGCCATCGCTTAGATCACTACGCCACTGGGGTCAAGAAAGTTTTTATGAGAACCAATACAACATAAACCCCCTTCTTTCCGGAAAGAAAATCGTAGATTGTAACACTCTTTTTACGCTCTCTCTCTCTCTCTCTCTCATTACCATCCCGTCTCTCTGTGAACTTTTAGTTCATATTATAATCTTTTCTTATTATTGATGTTTTTGAACATCAGAAATGTTTTTTTTTTGTTGATTTTGGTTTAACGACCACCGTGAACAACTCAATGGGTTATAAGCAGTTGCCCGTTCCTAATTTCGGGCCGCTGGTTTCAGAAAATGGAGAGATCCAGGGCCGTTAGACAAACAAACATCCATGCCTCGCCGAGATTCGAACCCAGACCCAACTCCGACGAATGATCAGGAGCCAGCGCCTCGACCACTGCGCCACAGAGACGGCTCAGATATGTTCATTGATGCCATATGTTTATAGATTATCAGACATACATATATTTGAATTCGGCCGCCCCAGTGGCGCAGTGGTGTAAGCACTGGCTTCCGATCATTCGCCTGAGTTGGGTCCAGGTTCAAATCCGGATCAGGCATAGGTGTTGTCTTTGTGTTACGGCGCTGGCTGTCTCCCTTCCCTAGAACCAGTAGTCCTAAATTAGGGATGGGCGACTGCGTATAGCCCATTGAGCTGTTCACGATGGTCGTTAACCCTCCCTCCCCCTATCAAAAGAAGAAGTAAAACATTAGCCTTGCGAATAGTTTTTCTACATGTCAGTTTATGGGTCGTACCTTTGCAAAATCGAACTCTTCAGAAGATATGAATTGCAACACTTAATACGAAATGCAGTGGCCGCCCCGGTGACGCAGTGGTCTAAGCGATGGCCTCTGATCATTCGTCCAAAAGGAGTCCGGGTTCGAATCCCGGTGAGGCATGGATGTTGTGTTTGTCTTACGGCATTGGTTCTCTCCCTTCCCTGGAACCAGTGACCATAAATTAGGGACGGGCGACTGCTTATAGCCCATTGAGTTGCTCATGGTGGTCGTTAAACCTCCAAAAAAATGTAGTATTCAGTTGAAATTTTTGCAATGAAATTTCGTTTAAACGTTCACTGGAACTGATTAACATAAACAGCATTAAACACACAATCACTAATGTATCCCTTCATATCAAGCATTCGTTCACCGTATTATAAGTATGCGAGCATGATTGAGGACGCTCTGTCCAGAAAATCAACCATTTTGCCTCGATGTGCTCTCTCCCCGACGTAAGCACAGATCGGGAGCCCCATGTACAGTGAAACCTTCACTAACGGACATCTCCGAACAACGGCAAGTTTTTGGTTGGTACAGAACTCTTCCGTAGGTTTAATACTAACGATAACCTTCGAACAACGAAACTTCTTAACAGCGGTCAACGGACACCCCAGTCAGTTCCAAAGGAGATCTGATGGACACCCTGTCCCTTGGATTTTACGTGGTCCCTTCGGCACTTCGGTAAGTGGAATAATATAGGGACAAAGGATATTTATTGCTAAAGGCATTATGGGTTGGATTACAGTTGGCACAATGGTATGCTTAAGTGAAAAGAAAGAAGTTAAAAGTATAGTTCTACGTGAGGCGAGCTGGAGCTTTCATGTATGTTTCAATCGCCACCGGGGGCTACAGCTGTGTTTGATGGGACGTGGAATTTTGCCCGTTGTGGGCGATGTTTCTCGATTTGGTCCATGTGGGCTCTGTTCCTGCTTTACGGCGTACGGCCAGATAACTACTCAGTTTTTTTTTGTTCTTTCCTATAACATACATACCTTAACCTTAATTTCCTAGCTTGCTATTTGTAAGGGCCGTTTAATACAGTGTGAAGTGCGTGCACCGCAGGGCGCCCATGAGATAAAGGCAGATTAGAGCGTACCTCAGTTTGGAGAGCGACTTATTCCGGAATGAGGGGACCCGGATTCCATACCCGGCGTGGACAAAAATGACGGAGAAATTTACTTCGTTATATTGGTGCCCGAACTTCAAGAATGACCTGGCCGTTAAAATTCTCGCAACGGGGGATGTTCTTTCCACTCCGCGAGACAGGAAAAATAAGAGAATCCCTTCTTAAGCGCTTGGGAAAATAAATGTGTGTAATGTTACGTTCCACACACCAAATTGACTGGCATTTCTCCAATGTACGTTCTTCAGCGGATGACTGCCTACAGCGACATATGGTCCCGGCTGACCCGTGGACCATGCCCCTGGCCCTCTTTCGAAGGGAGGGAGATGTGACGTGCCGGCACTGCAGGACGCACATGAGATAAAGGCAGATAGCAGCGAGAGCATACGTCCGCGTTGCTCAGTTGGGAGAACGACTTATACCGCAATGAGGGGACCCGGGTTCGATGCCCGGCGTGGGTAAAAATGACGGAGAAACTTACTTCGTTATAACAGACGTGAGACACTGTTTATTCAAAATCGTCTACACCATGAATTATTTATTTAATTATTATATTCAGTTTTATTTGAGTCAGCATTTGGAAAAAGCACTGAAACATTTTCTTCATTGTGCATAGGATGGCAATATTCTGCTTTTGCACTAACGCAACGGCCTAGCAATGTTAAGTTAGGCGCAACCACCGAACAACGGCCACCTCTTAACAACTGTCTCGTTTTTAGTGCCCGTTATTCGGAGGTTTCACTGTATTAGTATGATTAGGTATAAAAATAGCAGAAATTTGTAAGGTGCGAGCGCGCGTGTAGCCAGTCAGCATCACGTGCCAAGGTTACGAATGATATACGCTATATTGACCAAAGTCACCAGACACCTAGAAGAGAAACACAACATCTCATTTATTGACAAATATTAGTACGGTGTCGTTCCACCTTTGGCCTTAATACATGTACTGACTCTTCGAGACATACTTTCAACAAGGTTTTGGAAAACAGCGATAGGTATGCGCTTCCATTCAGTACATAATGCTGCCGCTAACTGTTGCTTAGTAGTAGGCCTTCGTTCCAAACTTCTTATACGGCGCTCTAATTCATCCCATAGGTGCTCTATGGGATTAAGATCAGGGCTCTGTGCTGACCAGTCCATACACGATACGGAATTATCGCCAAACCACGCTGTAACAATCCTTGCTTTATGAGTCGGTGCATTATCTTGCTGCTACCAACAAGGCTCGGCTCCATAGTATTGCCACAGAGTTGGTTGGGCATAATTGTCCAGAATATCGAGGTATACGTGCTGGTTAACGGTTAACAGGTTTGTCCACGATAACCAATGGGCTGGGACCATACCACGGAAAACACCCTTACACGAGTACACTTCCAGCTCCAAACTTGACCGTAGGGACAGTACACTGTGGTAAGTAGCGTTCCCCAGGGTGCCGCCATACCCACACACGGCCATCAGACTGATCGATCGTGTATCTGGATTCATCAGTCCATAGGACCCGTTTCCATTCATCTATGGTCCACGATAAATGTTCTTTACACCATGCTAAACGACGAGTAGCATTCCGAGTGGAGATGAAAGGCTTATGAGAAGCCGCACGACCACGGTAACCCATGGAATGGGATTCTCTGCGAATGGTACGTGCACATACCGAGGTTCCAGCATTTTTACTCCCCTGTACACTGAGGTCTTGTGCAGTACTCCGTCGATTAGCTGTAACTGCTGTCCTGAGGCTTCGACGTCCTCTATCACTAATTTTCTTTGGTCTGACAGTACGTTTTGCTGCTTCAGGCACACCATGTGTCTTCCACTTATTCAGTACATCCAAAACAGTTGACTTGGGTATGTTTAAACGTCTCCCCGTTATTCTTATGGGCAACCCACTAATATAACACCAAACAATCTTTTCTATTTCAACGTCAGTTCTCTTCCGTTGCGACATTTTCACTCAATCTCACAGTGCGATAAGATCGCGATCAGCTGCAGGCATGTTTTTATATCATTTGCAGCTGTACTGTGCGTCTTAACGCAGCAGATCCGTTCATTTGCATTTGAAGGGGGTTTTCTGTGACTTTTGTCAATATAGTGTATATCATTCGTAGTCAGTATTCCGATTCGTCTCAACATGAGAAAAGGAAAGGATTTATCTGATTTCGACAAAGGCCAGATCTTTAGAGCAAGTCGCCTTGGTAAAAGCATCTCCGAAACAGCAACGCTGGTAGACCTCATGCTGTGCAGTAGTTAGTACCTATCGAAGATTGTCTAATACAGGCAATATTTCGAGCCGTCGACAAAGTGTGGGCAGGCTACGCCTCATTGATGCCAGAGGTCAGCACAGTCTATCTCGTCTTGTACACAGCAACAAGAGGGCTACTATGGCTGACATTACCGATAATTTCAATTGTGGTGAAAAGCTCAATGTGTCCAAACACACAGTTCATTTTATGCTCTTGGATATGGGTCTCCGCAGCCGCAGACCAATTCGTATGCCTATGCTCACAGCGTTCACCATCGTCAACGCTTGCAGCGGGCGCGTAATTATCAGTAATGTTAGCCACAGTAGCCCTGCCAAGGGCAATATGTTCTTGGGAAACACTTGGACCCGTTATCCCTGTAGAGCGAACTTTTGACAGCTGTCATGTACCTGAACATCGGGGCTGACCAAGTACACCATTTAATAGGGACTGTATTCTCTGGCGGAGATGGCGTCTATCAACATGGCAATGCTCCATGCCACAGCTCGAAGAAGGTTCAGGAATGGTTCCAAGAACATGAAGAGAAGTTCCATTTATTGTCATTCCCCCAAATTCGCCGGACATGAGTTCTATCGAGCATTTGTGGTTTGAGTTGGAGAAACCGGTATGAGCAACATCACCACAACCACGTAATTTACGGGAACTGCGTGATCTTCTGTTGCAGTTATGCTACCAAATATCAAGAGACATCTACCAACATCTCGTTGAATCTAGGTCTCATAGGGTGAGAGCTAGTTTGGCGGCGAGAGGAGGACCTACATCATATTAGATAGGTGGTTTTAATGTTTTGGTTGATTGGTGCATTTCCTACAATATCAGCGCATCAAAAACCCAGATTCAAAGAATTGGTTTTCGGTCAGATACTACTAACTACGAAAACATTTTATAAGCATTTCCTGCCCAAATAATGCGACTTTCTTCCGCCAAGAGGGCGCAAATATTTAATTTGTTTTTCTCGATATCTCTGCTCCTAAAATTACGTTTCGAAAAATTATTTCACCATGAAGAACGTTTTGCATGTATTAATGGGTTGTTCGTTGTTCACAGTTCTAGCGCTAGATGGTGTTAGTGTGTATTTCTGTGTGCAACTGTATCTCCGCTTCTAAGAATCCTATTGAATAATTTTTTTATTCATGTCATTCGCTACCGCTACTATTGGGAAGATTATCCTCTTTAAATAATGCACAGTTTTCCTGCTAGAGGCGTAAATGTCGAAACGATTTGCCTCTATCTCTGCTCCGAGAAGACGCATTTAAAAAATTATTTTTCTTTAGCACAGCTTTTGCTATGACGAATAGTTTCCGTATGTTTTCTACTTTTCAATTATTCAAAATTCTGCTGCCAGGGAGTTCAGCATATATATCTATGTGAAAGACTATTCGATTTTAAAAATCCCTTAGAAAACTCCTGTTTTTGATAAAGTACTCTTCATTATGAGGAGTGTTTTGCAGGCATTTTCTTCTTTAGATAACACACAGCTTTTCCGCTAGGGCGCATAAAGTCAGACCACATTACACTCTATATCCTTTCTTCTCATTGTTCGACCGGAAAAACTCCCTTTCGCGTGAGATGATTTCCAACTATTTAACTTATTACTGAAAAAGAAAATGATTTCTAAAGATTAAACTTATTTACTGAAAAAGGAATGATTTGTAAAGGTTTAACTTGTTTACTGAAAATGGAATGATTTCTAATGATTTAACTTAATTACTGAAGAGGAAATGATTTCTGAAGATTTAACTTATTTACTGAAAAACAAAATGGTTTCTAAAGTTTTAACTTATTTACGGAAAAAGAAATTCTGTTTTGTGTAAGTCTTCATTCAAAGCTGCCTTAATTCCTGGCAATTTCTTTAACCAGTTTCACATGAATTTTGGCAAAAAAAAAAAAAATAATAATAATTGCGAAATATTTTTGCTGAGGCTAGATAGAGGCCCTCTTCGCCGTGAAACTCCCCCCCCCCAAACCGCAATGCGGTGGTTGTGGAGACTATCAGTATGCCCCTGGTAGTGTTACCATCCCACACACCTTTCTACTCTCGACGTGGCATTTTACCTTCTACTTACTGTCAGTTGTTGCCAAAAATTTTCTTCCAGAACGGTACGTTCAGAAATGAAACCTGACACAAAGAAGTAACATCATCTGCGTAAGAATCGAAACTCAAAAAGGGAAAGTTAAGTTAGAGATACACGCCACATACGTTTTAAAATGCTACTCAGACAGAGAGACAGAGAGACAGATAGATAGATAGAGAAATATATAGAATGATATATATTTCTCTATCTATATATTTGATTTCCAAATATTTAACTTATTTCTGAAAAAGAAAATGATTTCTAAAGATTACACTTATTTACTGAAAAAGGAATGATTTGTAAAGGTTTAACTTGTTTACTGAAAAAGGAATGATTTCTAATGATTTAACTTAATTACTGAAGAGGAAATGATTTCTGAAGATTTAACTTATTTACTGAAAAACAAAATGGTTTCTAAAGTTTTAACTTATTTACGGAAAAAGAAATTCCGTTTTGTGTAAGTCTTCATTCAAAGCTGCCTTAATTCCTGGCAATTTTTTTAACCAGTTTCACATGAATTTTGGCAAAAAAGAAAAAAAATTGCAAAATATTTTTGCTGAGGATACAGGCCCTCTTCGCCATGAACCCCCCTCCCCCCCAACCGCAATGCGGTGGTTGTGGAGATTATCAGTATGCCCCTGGTAGTACTACCATACCACACACCTTTCTACTCTCGACGTGGCATTTTACCTTCTACTTACTGTCAGTTGTTGCCAAAAATTTTCCTCCAGAACGGTACGTTCAGAAATGAAATCTGACACAAAGAAGTAACATCATCTGCATAAGAATCGAAACTCAAAAAAGTTAGAGATGCACGCCACATACATTTTGGAATGCTACTCAAACAGAGAGACAGACAGACAGATAGATAGATAGATAGATAGATAGATAGTTAGAGAAATATATAGATAGGTAGATACATAGATAGAGAGAGACAGGAGAGAGAGAGAGAGAGAGAGAAAGACAGAGAGAGAGAGAGAGAGAGAGAGAGAGAAAGACAGAGAGAGAGAGAGAGAGAGAGAGAGAGAGAGAGAGAGAGAGAGAGAAAGACAGAGAGAGAGAGAGAGAGAGAGAGAGAGAGAGAGAGAGAGAGAGAGAGAGAGAGAGAGAGTTTATTCCTTGTTTAATTAACCGGATTTTCAATTATCCGGATCACATTTTTTCCCAATCATAGTCCGTAAAATACGATTTCTACTGCATTTTTAAATACATTTTCGGCTTTGATATTTGCTTGGAAGCTGAAACCTTGATCCAAATTTAAAACTGAAAGCAAGCTTAAAAACAAAAGAAAAACAATTGTGGACATCTCAGGAGAGTGATTATAAATCACGTTCAGGATTTGGACTCACTAGAGCATTGCGCAAAGCTCCGAACTTTTAAATTTCTTCGTTTCCAAACAGCACGTTGAAATGGCATAGGTAAAACTAATGGGAATCCTTACTTTGTGACGATAAGGTCAGGATTCCCATCTTACAATGAGGACTTAAAACTTTATGGTTGTTACTACATTAGGGTCAACTCCATTAACACCCTGACATTTTTATACCCCCCTTTCCCAGCGTGTCCCTCCTTCCAGTTGCGTTTTTCCTTCTCCTCTTTCTGCTACCACACCCCACAAGCTCTCCGCCTCATACTTTGCAAAACACTCGACACAACCCTTGATCTCACCTGAACGGTGCCTCTAATCTTTCCATTGTAAACCTAGAAACTTGACAAGGGGACCATCTTAAATCCGAACTGCATTTTAATGGTCCTAGCGCGTGTCGCTTCGATGCTTGACCGCAAAATTTCTTACTCGGAGAAGTTCGCTCGCATGGGGGGACAAAATGGGGAGTGATTGTGGAGGACGTTGAAGCGTGCTGAGAAGGAGGTCACACGACTGGTCATTCAAAGAGCAATATTTTTTTTTGTTTGATTTTTTGTCTTATGATAAGAAGAGGCGTGGATGATATTAGTTCAAATTCTGAATTCCAACAGATTTTATTTTATTTTTATTTTCCCCCAGAGGCGTGCAGATCTCACAATGGCGGAAGAAAGTAGAATAATCAACAGTTAACCACTTTCAAATGTTATAATTTGCGACATATTACCCAAAAAATGAGGTAATGTATATGTTTTCAAAATCCCAATGCGGTGACACGAAACGATAAAGATTGCGAAATCGTAATTGGAATTTGTAAATCACGTTTACGATCAGCATATATTAAATTTGTTTGTATAATTTTTGTTGTTGTTGTTTAGTTTCGTGGTGTAACCGCCAATGTGAGCAACCATAAGGGCTATAGGAAGTAGCTCTTCCCAAATCCGGGGCCGCTGGTTTCCGGTAAGGCGGACCCATGCTTCATCCGGGGTTTCGGCCCATCTCGGACATCTGATCCGATGCCAGCGCCTCGGACCACTTGGCTACCAGGGTGGTTTCCGTAATATCCTCAGATTTTCTCAAATAAATGCATCAAATGAAAAAGCTTGAAACACAGAGGAGGCTCAAACATTTTTAGAACGATTTTCTAGAAATATAATTAAAGTTTAAAATAAAATTGATTCTTTCTTAAATTATCTGTCTGATAGCCCTTTTTCGGGACTATGAAATTACATTTAGATTTCCAAGATAACAGGGAATTTCTAAAAGTTGGTATTTTATTCAACTCCTCTTCCACTGCTTTCCATAGTCCAATCATTGTGTTAGGTCTGCGTTTGGAAAGCGCTCTTTTTAGCAATTCGAAAGCCCAGTTCTCCATTGGTGACACATCAGGGGACTTTCAAGAATAATGAGCAAAACACATAGATTTGATACTGTCTCTTTTTTCATTTTTTTCAAGAAACAGAGTAGTAGATTTGGATGTATGACTGGTAGCCTTATCCTCATGTTTTGTCTGCTCTTTTGCGATAGTAAGTCGACCTTTTTGTTTGTTACAGTCGTACATTTAGGTCGATCCATGTTTCATCAATAGTTACAATATATTTCTGTCGATCTCCTGCTAATAGCGTGTTCTGCGCTCCACCACGTGCCTAAGCAAAAGACGGTCAACATTATGTTTTTTTTTTTTTCAGATTCAAATTTTTGTTTATTACCTTGTTTTCAGTTGATACAAAGATGTTTAACGATTTCGTGATTGTCTTTTGGGTCGGGGTATTTTTTTAAAGACCAGAGCCCTTACTTTCGAAATAGTAGTAAAAATGCTTACCTTCTTTTATATTCATTTGGTGAACTTTTTCCTGTTAAAAGGAATCCTTGACGATTTCCCCCTATTTTATTAAAAAACGGTCGAGTCACATTTTTGCGACCACCAGCTAATATCCAGAGTAACCGTCGTGTACAGCACGGACAGCAACTAAACGGGCTGGGAGTGACTCAATAAGGTGCTGAAAGGTGTTCACAGGTATGTGGAGCCATGCTGACTGCAGTGCATCTGACAGCTGCTGGAGGGTAAGTGGTGGAGGATCCATAGAGCGAACAACACGATCGAGGTGGTCCAACAGATGCTCCATTGGATTTCAGTCAGGGGAATCAGGAAGCCAGGCAAGTACTTTGAAGTCTTCATCGTGCTGTTCCAACCACTCTCGGACATTTCTAGCTGTGTGACACGTCGCATTGTCGTTCTGGAAGATCCCATCCGCTCCAGGGAAGACAATCAGCATGTATGGGTGTACGTGGACTGCAAAGATGGATTCATAACAAATTCGGTCCATAGTGCCTTTGAAAGGTATGAGTGGACCCAGGGAATGCCAGAAAAACATTCCCCAGACCATAACGCTGCCTCCACCAGCTTGTGTTCGGCAAGCAATGGTTGAAGAGTTTTGTTACCCGATGTTTCTCGTCTTATATGCCAAAGTCCATCCGTTCAATAAAGCAGAAAACGTGACTCACGGGAGAAGGCAATCATTTGCCAATCAGCGGAGATCCAATTCCGATACTGCCTATAACGGAGTAAATTTCTCCGTCATTTCTGTCCACGCCAGGATTCGAACCCGGATCCCCTCATTCCGGAATAAGTCACTCTACCAATTGAGCTACGCGGACGTTTGTTCTGACTACTATCTGCCTTTATGTCGTGTGCGTCCTGCTGGCAGGTACGTCACATCTCCCCCCCCGAAAGAGGGCCGGGGGCATGGCCCACGGGTCAGCCGTGACAATGAATCGTTGCAGGCAACAATCCACTGTAGAACATGGACTTGAGAACTCCCAGTCAATCTAGTGTGTGGAATGCAACATCACACATTTTTATTTTTCGAAGCGCTGGAGAAGGGATTCTCTGATTTTTCCTATCTCGCGGTGTGGAAATAACATCACACCAATGCGAGATTTTGAACGGTCGGGTCATCCGGATAGTTCGGGCGCCATTATAACGAAGTGAATTTCTCCGTCATTTCTGTCCACGCCAGGATTCGAACCCGGATCCCCTCATTCCGGAATAAGTCACTCTACCAATTGAGCTACGCGGACGTTTGTTCTGACTTCTATCTGCCTTTATGTCGTGTGCGTCCTGCTGGCAGGTACGTCACATACCGTGCAAATGTAAGCTTTTTTTGCCGATGCACCTTCCTTAGCATAGGTGCAGTCACCGTCCTTCTGCATGGGAGCCCCATAAGCAGCACGGTTCTCTGAACTGCCGTTTTAGACACACTTCTGGTACCCCCCCCCTGGTTCATTCGGCCAGTGAGTTGCTCCACTGTAGCGTGTCGATCGACCCTCACGCACCTTCGAAGCCGACGTTAAGCTCTCACATCAATGGCACGTGGTGCTCCGCAGTTTCCACGTCGCTTATTCGCAGTGGTGCCATTTCTCCAATCGCGATACACTTTAACCACAGCAGCACGCGAACAGTTCGCAAACTGTGATGTTTCGGAAATACGGACACCCTTGGCCCGAAAGCCGATAATCATCTTTTTTTGCAAATCTGAGAAATCGCTCCTTTTATCCATAAGAGCAACGAGTGATGCGTTTTCAGAATGCCTACAGAACAACACCTTATATACCCTGCAAGCCAGCTCACGACACGTGCCTCCTTTCATTGGCTACACGCTGTTGAAGTCAAAAGTAGGAGGTGGTCACAATAATGTGACCCAACTGTGTAGTATTGCTTATTTTACATTTAGAAATTTTAATTTCATGTTTTTCAGGGCGTTTTCTTAATTACAGAATATGAATATTTCTCTTCGTAAAAGGAACAACATAACTTTCTGTCCACAGTAGCAGGCGATATTTAACTGCAGCAGATGTTTCTTTCGTGTTCATCTAACACGGTGTTGCCAGTTTCAGTTCTTTGAACTTCTATTTTCTGTAATTTCTTATCAAAGACGTTCTAAAAATGTGTCAACATCCTCCACATTTGGTTGGAATAGATTTGATTATTTAATTTAGGCGACTTCCTTTTTTCTCGGGGCGTTACATCCGCATCTAGGTCAAGAGTAGAAGCCCTCTATGACTTGGAGACCACTGGTCTCAGGAAGAGGATACCATGGGACAGGCGCACCGACCATGCTCCATTCGAGATCAAACCCCGGTCCCAACTCGGATGTTTAGTCAAAGGCTAGCGCAATCTGGACCAGCCAGGAAATGCTTTACAACAGGATAATAATATTAACGTGACCTGCCTTAGGTCCTGGAATGGGTTGCCACTTCGGATCAAGAAGATGACACACTATTCGGTATTTAAAAGAGAGCTTAAGATTTCCTTAATGAATGGTTGATTAACGCTTGGTCAAATATTATGTGTTCTTACTTTAATTTACTGTATTACGGTTAAATTGTTCCTTGACTTGACGCTTTAGAGACTAGGGGCTCGTCAGGCTATCTGTTAGCTTTTTTCCCTGGTTCCCTTGCAACATTGCATCGCAACGATTTGTTTTAAAGAATCTGTTGCAGTGATTCAAATTATTTAAACTAAAACTAAAAATTATACATATACATATAATTTTAGTAACAAAAAAAACAACAACCAATAGACTAAAATAAAATGAATAAAAGCCGCTATAAGAGTCGTAATCATCAGGAGAGTGTCGACTTTATGGTTGGCTTTTCATAATCGAAAACAGGAGGCAATAACCTAAACCATGACGATACACTCCCTAAGCCAACCCATGAACATATACACTTGCGGAAAGTGAAAAAAGAACACCAAGAAGGAATTGGCGGACGATCATGAAATTTACATATGTTAATGGGGTCGAGTTTGCGTAGGTGTGATGTTAATTTCGGTACCAACCGGTGAGCGCTTACGCCACAGCACGGCATAATATGCAAAGTATCGTCAGTGGTATTTAAGGAGTACGGTGAAGGGAATGTAATTAGTAGTCGGCGTACGGACACGTGCGAAGACCCTGAAGAAGCTGCAATGCCTGGACAGGGAAGACGTGTACGATTTCAGCAGTTATCGGACTTTAAGCGAGGTCGTCTAGTCGGACTCCGCGAGACCGGGTGGTCGTATCGTCGTATTGAGCGAATTGGACGGGAAGTATCGGTGGTGGTACGATGGTGGCTTAGATGGTCCGAAGAACATTCCCACACGAGAAGACGTGGAACCGGGAGTCACAGGTGGATTGATGAGCGTACCGATTCGTCGCATAAGAAGAGCGGCGTTGTCAAGCAGAACATCCACTGCGACGCAAATCCGAGCTGTCGTTGCACCTGAGGTGACTGTGCGAACAATCCGCAACCGTCTACTTAATGCAGGACTGCGTGCACGTGTGCCTCTCGCATGTGTACCTCTGACTCCAGCCCACCGTCAGGAACGGCTGAAGTGGTGTCGCCAACGTCTGCACCGGAGAACGCAATGGCGATCTGTCGTGTTCAGCGATGAAAGCAGATTCTGCTTGGGAGCCTCCGATGGCCGTATGCGTGTTCGCAGACGCACAGGGGAGCGTCTCCACCCTTCTTGCATCCGCCAGTGACACACAGGGCCTACACCTGGCCTGCTGGTGTGGAGAGCGATCAGCTATCTCTCCCGTACACAACTAGTGTTTGTACCGGGTACGTTCAACAGCACCTCCTACATCAAGAACATCATTCAGCCCGTTGTTGTGCCATTTGTAAGGTCGGTCCATCGTGGTGTTTTCCAGCAAGATAACGCACGCACACACACGGCACGTGCAACGCAACATGCACTTCAGGATGTGAGACAACTTCCATGGCCAGCACGTTCACCGGATTTGTCCCCCATTGAGCACGTGTGGGATTTTATGGGACAACAACTTATCCGGTTTCCACGGCCAGCCACGACCATCCCCGATTTACGCGTCTAGGTTGAGGATGCTTGGAACTCAATACCCCAAACTTACATCCAACATCTGTACGACAGACTCCATGCCGGAATTGCACAGTGTGACGCAGTTCATGGCGGTTCAACCTCGTACTAACCATGTTACATGGAAATGTTATTTTTCAGTTTACCAGCAAATACAGCTGTATCTTGCCATAATGCTTTGATCACATTATCCTCTGTATTCCGTTATTATGCTATATAAATTTCGTTGGTATCAGACGTCTCCTTCTTGGTGTTTATTTTTCACTTTCCGCCAGTGTATAAGAAATAATACATAAACCAACCTAAAAACACTACATGAAATTGCAAGGCCAAAAAGAAGACCACGCACCTCGATTACCAAACTGACCACTCGAACATATACGCAAGACGACCCCACCGAAAGGAAGACCACCAAGTAAAGCAAAAAAACAAAATAACCTATTGATGACGAAGCAAATGTTTAAAGGAGAATGCCACCGGCAACCTACTAAACTCCGAACCCTTAAGTAATTTAGGCAACATACTGTTACGACCTGGCCTGCGAATTGGTCGCACTCCGTGTTCTTTTAATTGATATTGCAGGTGAGAGAACTGAATAAATGGCTCAGGCCAGTCCAAAGAAAAATCGGTAGCGTTTAACGACAAGCACAGACTTTTAATACAGATAAATTTCGAATTATCTTATTGGAAGCAGGTAATATAATTAACACAAATTTTAAATAATCTTGGGCTGGACTTTCGGCTATTTAACATATTCTACTTGGACTCACCAGTCAATCACTAACTCATGCGAATTAAGAGTTCTTCAACTGTAGCCCTTGCATTTCTAAACGTTCAGTGTGACAAACAAGAAGCAAATACTCACTTGGACTCGGAGTTTTGATGTAATCCAGCGTTTTATGTAACACTGTTGATTTCTGGGAAGAGCATGCTTTTAACACACCCTTTTCCCGTGCTCCTCCAGGTGGCACAATGCGCACACACACTGACGATAATAACCAGGAAACTAATATTCCATACGTTGTCACCTCACTGTGATCAAGCCTTTGGTCCCCACCGCTCCTCGGTCGGAGGGGGGGGAGAGAGGCCACTCCGTGAAGAAGATGCAAGGTGCAAGATGCCGGCAGGTCCTAAACACTGGTGGGACAGAATCCGCTTGAACTAGCAGCCACGCTGGGTCAGCTGACAGCTACTCCCTTGGCGAAGAACGAAGGGGGGGGGGGAGATAATTCCTGCTCTCTTCCCGTGGCAGCAATGCCCAGGTGGTCACTGGATGTTTCGCAAGCAGTTGCGAAGAATGGTTTGAGACTCCGACAGTAGTTATTCGCCTGCTTTTGATGGTTGTCTCCTCCGAGATTCGGGCCCCAAAGACCCATGTTTTTGGATATCGGAACTTCCCTGATTCCTTCTATATTTTCTTCCTCTTTTTAATTTGTAGTCACCATCAGCTCGATGCATCTATTTAGGCCAGACTCGACATACTTTCTCCGTTATGCAAGGGAAGATTTCCGCAAGCTCATCTTTTTTTCGTCTGCGTGATTTCAGCCAACTCCCTTTTTCTCCCTGAACGCCTGCCTTTGTCTGACGATCCCCAGCAACTACTACGCATTTTCTTCTCTGCTTCTCACCCTCGCTTCACCTGACCCGTCAAAACAAACCCTTGAGAATTTGTTTATTGTAGTCAGGTCACATCACGTGCCGTCTAGAAACAGAGTTTCAGACGCATTTTGGTCTGCGTGAAGGGGCGAACTTTGGAGACCTCGTTCGCAGGATGCGTTTCTTGCTTTAACTCCGCGCTCTTAAAAAACGTCCCCAAAAATACAGCTTGGGCCATCTTATTTTCGTAACAATACTAACAACAAATCTCCTTGGATATCCATTTGTCTAAAGCTGTATCAGAAATTAACTGATAACAACAATAATACCATGCCTGTTGTTACAAATTGAGACAAAGCGAAAAAAACTGTGAAATAATCAAATTTTGGTAAACCCTAACCGATATATTAGAAGTCGAACTAATAAAACGAAGAGTGGAAAACGTAAATGTGTTGCGTTTGTCATATACCTTGGTAGTACAAGCTTGATTACACAAAGAAATATTGATGTCCAGGTAATTGACGTCGGCATCACGTCGGCATCAGTATATATATACTGTATATATATATCGTTTTAAATTCCTACTCAATCACCCTCAAGATCCCCCCACCTTCCGGCTTCCGGCTACGCCTATGCAGTCGCCTTTGCAATAATTTAAATACATGGTTTATTACGATAACACGAGATATACACTGAAGAGCAATTGAATTAGAGATAGCTGGCGTTATGAAAATGTGGCGCTGTGGGCGGCCCTGTAAACGGAAACGACATGACGTATGCAGCGATCCGACATTATGAGAAGTGATGCGACGGTAATCAGTAAGAGTCGGGCGCAGTATGGGTAAGACGAAGGATCTAAACGCATTTTATCGTGTGCAAATTGTCGGGGCCCGACGAATGGGTCACCCCATCTGGAAGTTGTGCACGCACTGGAATTTTCACGAGCCACTGTGTCACCGTGAGTGCATCGAATCCGGTAAAACCATCCCCACAAGTGCTAACAGCCGTGGACAACAGCGTGTGGATGAGCGGGGTCATCGTCGGCTAGCAGCGGATAGACGGGCAACAGTGCAAGAAATCACTCGGCAATTTAACTCTGGTGCACAAAAACGTGTAAGTAGCCACACCATCCAGAACCATCTCCTCTCTATGAGGTACAGAAACCATCGTCCCACGAGGGTACCGCTGTTGACCGCACATGACAGGGTGCAAAGATTGGCATGGGCGCGGGAACATCGCCACTGGACCCTAGACATGCGGAAAAATGTTGCATGGACTGATGAGTCGAGATTCACGTTGGTACATGCGGATGGCAGGATGCGAGTACTGCGCAAACCACATGAAGCGTTCGATCCTTCTTGCCAGCAGGGTACTCTTCAAGCTGGTGGGGGTGGCATTCTCGTCTGGGGACTGTTTACGTAGACTGAAATGGGACCCCCTGGTACGTGTGACATCGTCCCTCACAGGTCAACGTTACCGGAATATCCTGGACGACCATTTGCTCCCGTTCGTGCGTCTTCAACATCCCACTGGGGACCTCATCCTGTATCAAGACAATGCAGCTCCCGAGTTGTATCCGAATGGTTGAATGAACACTCCACCGACGTGATCTCACTTCCTTGGCCAGCTAGGTCACTTGACCTCAATCGCATCGAGCACATCTGGGATGCTATCGAGAGAGTTGTTCGAGGCTCTGACCCCCTCCATCAAATCTTCGTGAACTGTGGAAGCCTGTTCAGGGGTCATGGATCCGTAAGGCTTCCCAACGCTTCCGGTGCCTTGTCTAGTTAATGCCGAGACGAATCGCCGCCGTCATCAGGGCGAATTGTGGTGCTACACCTTAATAGACAGGTATCTCTAATTCAATTGCTCTTCATTGTATATATATATATATATCGCTTTAAATTCCTACTCAATCACCCTCAAGACCCCCTCCACCTTCCGGCTACCCCTATGCAGTCGCCTTTGCAATATTGTAAATACCCGGTTTATTACGATAACACAAGATATATAATACTTGGTGCACAAAATGGGGAAGAGGAGGAGAAATATCCTGCGCCACAAAGATCCATGCGATATGCTATTCACAATATCCGATCACGCCACAGAACTTCAAAATCTGTTTCTTTGACAGACGATCGACATTTAACAGTTAATCAAATCTCCGGTGTCCCCACGAATCGCTTCAATTACCGGAAATTTCTCGTTATATGGATACGGAAAGGGTAAGAACGGAGTTTTTTCCATTAATATGCGAAAGGAATTGCCGAAAGGTTTCTGAAAATTCAGAATTCTCCTGGCGTACGAAAAATTCGCGAAATTCAGGTTTATTTCCGTCATTTCACGGAAAAGGTTGTATCAGAAATATGATTCGTTAATTCATGACACAAATCACCGAAAATGGCTCGTCAATTTCGGATTTTTTTTTGTACAGGAGTCGCTTTCCCAATTCAGGGTCAGTGGCCCCAGGAAAGGAAGAAACCAGAAAGAAACACGCAGAACCAGTGATGTATTCAGGCATCTTTTCGGGGGTGCTTAGCCCCCTTCTCCAAATACATGAACGCGCCCCCGTAGGCTTTTGAACGACCTCCCTTTGTATTTAATCTAATTGTTTCGTTTATAGCTGTATATTTGGAGAA
The DNA here is from genome assembly GCA_039090855.1 of Macrothele yani. NCBI lineage: Eukaryota > Metazoa > Arthropoda > Arachnida > Araneae > Macrothelidae > Macrothele > Macrothele yani. The sequence continues at coordinate 13,090,291 of CM076992.1, forward strand.
ATGAATTAAAACGAAGAATTAAGAAAATGCGGGAAAATATTATAATAATAAAAAAAAAAAAAAACATTCACATGGACTAAATTTCTATCATCCTTCAAGAAAACTTTAAACAGTCCTCGAGGAAGGATCAATTTTTCAAACACTGACAACTCGGACTACTTCAGCAATAAAACCCCAATGCCACAGATTAGAGATGTTTTCACTGCAATACATCATCATACTTTGGAAGCATGCATTCAGCTTTATTTCAGTAACCCAATGCCACAGATTAGAGATGTTTTCACTGCAATACATCATCATACTTTGGAAGCATGCATTCAGCTTTATTTCAGTAACCCAATGCCACAGATTAGAGATGTTTTCACTGCAATACATCATCATACTTTGGAAGCATGCATTCAGCTTTATTTCAGTAGCCCAATGCCACAGATTAGAGATGTTTTCACTGCAATACATCATCATACTTTGGAAGCATGCATTCAGCTTTATTTCAGTAACCCAATGCCACAGATTAGAGATGTTTTCACTGCAATACATCATCATACTTTGGAAGCATGCATTCAGCTTTATTTCAGTAGCCCAATGCCACAGATTAGAGATGTTTTCACTGCAATACATCATCATACTTTGGAAGCATGCATTCAGCTTTATTTCAGTAACCCAATGCCACAGATTAGAGATGTTTTCACTGCAATACATCATCATACTTTGGAAGCATGCATTCGGCTTTATTTCAGTAACCCAATGCCCCAGATTAGAGATGTTTTCACTGCAATACATCATCATACTTTGGAAGCATGCATTCAGCTTTATTTCAGTAACCCAATGCCACAGATTAGAGATGTTTTCACTGCAATACATCATCATACTTTGGAAGCATGCATTCAGCTTTATTTCAGTAGCCCAATGCCACAGATTAGAGATGTTTTCACTGCAATACATCATCATACTTTGGAAGCATGCATTCAGCTTTATTTCAGTAACCCAATGCCACAGATTAGAGATGTTTTCACTGCAATACATCATCATACTTTGGAAGCATGCATTCGGCTTTATTTCAGTAACCCAATGCCCCAGATTAGAGATGTTTTCACTGCAATACATCATCATACTTTGGAAGCATGCATTCAGCTTTATTTCAGTAACCCAATGCCACAGATTAGATATGTTTTCACTGCAATACATCATCATACTTTGGAAGCATGCATTCAGCTTTATTTCAGCCTTCTGGATGCCAACTTTCCATGTATACGATGAAGCCTCAGTGTAGCTAAAGTGATGCTAGTGCTTCTAATATAACAAAATATTTGCTAACTAATTTTTAACAATAGCAAATTATGAGAAATTGTTCCCATAAAAAGGTGTGTTTTTTTTTTCCATGGCAGTTGGTGATTTACGCTCTGCGACAAAAAACATTAAAAATAAAGGCACCTCAAACTGTCATCCACACACACAAACGGTTAGTTATTTTTTTATTTATTTTTTACTATGTGCTGCTAATTTAAGTAATCTAAAGGAGCTGAACCCAAATGGCAGGTAAATGGTTTACAGCATACGGTTAACGCTGTAATGATTCCTTAGTAATCAGAAACACGCTTGTAGTAGTGGGAGTGGGGGATTTTCTCTAGCACAACATTATCTCACTAGCATCCTCAATATTTTACACCACCCCATGGTGAAATCCGTGGAAGATTACTGAATTAAAGCAAAGGTACAACATTTCTACATTTTAATCATTTGTAGTGCAGATTTCTTGGAATTCGCATTTGCGATATACGAGCATATGAACATTTTTATACTCTATCTAAAACTTTTATGTGTTAATGTACAAGTATGTATGAATTACAAAATTGTGATTATATGTCTATAAATATCAATCAACAAGTTTCAGCCCCCCTCCTTCCCGCCTCCCCCCAAAAATAATTTGTAATTGTCTCCTCGGAAAAATCTCCCTAAATGTAACACTGCGCAGAACCCATGCTTCGTCTGGGGCTAAAACTCGGGAGATTGTCCTCTGGGGCTAAAACTCGGGAGATTGTCCGATCACTTGGATGCGGAATTTCACACCCGAAACACTCAAAAGTTCCCCAAGATATAAAAAAAAAAAAAAAAAAAAAAAGATTGAACTTAGTCAGCTACATAAAGGAACACGAAACAAGCATAAAATGGAAAACAAACATTGGTATTAATTACACTCTTGAGCAATAAAACAACACAAATGCTGCATTTTTTAATTGTAATGCGGGTTCTAAATGATCAGAATATCTGATTAATGAGATTACCTGGCGGTGCAGTTGAGGAAATAAGTAAAATGAAAAAATTCTCTGAGGGAGCTAGCGAATTTTTTTTCTGTTGTCTTACGCAAACATACGAAATGTCGAAAAGCTCGAGTGTAGTGATAAGCTGCTGTCAATGGGGAACGTATCATTAGAAAAAGAAACAAGCACTTCTTATATTTTCTGAAACCCAAACTGACAAACGGTTAACACCCATCAGACGAGAAACTAGATGATATAGTTTTACACGATACTAATCATGTATTACAAGCACCTCTGGAATTCAAATTCATTGTTTTTTGGATGCGTATTTTTCTTAAGACGTATCAATTTGATTGACGTTTAGCTGATCTTACTTCCTTGAGTCTAACCACGTAATAAAAAGAAAACAGTTTACCCATTGTCTTTATTTCATGTTGGAAGTACTGGGAATTACTGAGGGTCGAATTCAGCTGTAGAGAAACAATCGAACGGTTTTCTTTCTTTGATTCATAACCTTGCCGGTAATTGTTAAGTAATTCAGAGCTGATCCTTCAGATGCGTACAAGATGATGGAAACAGGACATTATAACTATGTAGGGCGAAAAAAAACCTGAATATTTGTTGTTGAGTAGCCCATGTTCCTGAACATAGATGAAAAAAACAAATTCAGCAATTTTATTTACGAACAACAGGGACGAAGCCAAAGGGTGGGTCCTGGAGGTCTGGATGTTTCCGAATTTTTTTCGCATCCAGTATTTTCTTTATTGTTTTCATGCAGTCATTTCAAAATACACACTTTTTACGACATATAATAGAAACTCAGGTATACGCTTCTCAACTACACGTTTTTCACTTTTATATCTAATTCACGTTAGTCCCGATAATTTGCTGCAGTTTCTATCGCTTTTTTACTCGGCTATACGTAATTCATTTACACAGTTGAGTCACATCATTGCGACCACCTACTACTTTTGACGTCAATAGCGCGTAGCCAATGAACAAAGGCGCGTCTCGTGAGCTGGCTTGGAGAGTATATAAGGTGTGCTGCAAGCATTCTGAAAACACATCCCTCGTTCCTGTCATAGATAAAAGGAGCGATTTATCAGTTTTGCAATAAGGGATTATTATCAGCTTTCGGAACAAGGGTGGAAGTATTTCTGAAACACCGCAGTTCGTGAACTGTTCACGTGCTGCTGTGATTAAAGTGTATCATGATTGGAGAAATGGCACCATTGCGAATAAGCGACGTGGAAACTGCGGAGCACCACGTGCCATTGATGTGAGAGCTTAACGTCGGCTTCGAAGGTGCGTGAGGGTCGATCGACACGCTACAGTGGACACACTGGCCGAATGAACCAGGGGGGGAGGGTACCGCAAATGTGTCTAAAACGACAGTTCATCGAACCTTGCTGTGTATGGGACCCCGATGCAGAAGGATGGTAACTGCACCTATGCTAACGAAGGTGTATCGGGAGAAAAGGCTTACGTTTGCCTGTCAGTATCAGAATTGGACCTCCGCTGATTGGCAAAGGATTGCCTTCTCCCGTGAGTCCCGTTTTCTGCTTCATTGAACGGATGGACGTTGGCGTATAAGACGAGAAACATCGGAGAACAAACACTCTTCAACCATTGCTTGTAGAACACAAGCTGGTGGGGGCAGCGTTATGGACTGGAGAATGTTTTCGTGGCATTTCCTGGGTCCACTCATACCTGTTAAAGGCACTATGGACTGAATTCGTTATGAATCCATCCTTTCAGACCACGTACACCCATACATGCTGATTGTGTTCCCTGGGGTGGATGGGATCTTCCAGCACGATAATGCGACGTGCCACACAGCTGGAAATGTCCGAGAGTGGTCGAAAGAGCACGATGAAGACTTCAAAGTACTTCCCTGGCCCCCTAATTTCCCAGACTTAAACCCAATTGAGCATCTGTGGGTCCACCTCGATCGTGTTGTTCGCTAAATAGATCCTCCACCCCGCACCCTCTGCTGACTGCAGATACTCTGCAGTCAGCATGGCTCCACATTCCTGTGAAAACCTTCCAGTCACTCCCAGCCCGTCTAGCTGCTGTCCTTGCTGCAGATGGCGGTTACTCTGGATATTAGCTGGTGGTCACAATAATGTGACTCGACCGTGTATATGCTCTTTGCTATTCTACTTTAAAATTTGAATCTCAAATTATCAAAATACACGGTTCTTTGGTTATTTGTACGTAATTCGGTATGTTACTACTTTGAGAGAATCGAAGCAGCGTTATTGTGTCCCTTCTTAGTGCAGCCATAGTTGAACCTTGATCCCATGGGAGAAGAGTATGTTGTTTACTTTCGATTTGGATGAAAAATTGGTTTCGCATTTCATAGCTCGCACACACACATATGCGCTATTTAAAAACTGATAAATATCTGGGACTCAACTTTGTGGCTCCTCTATTTCGTGGCGTAGTAGAGTGGAATGTAACATCAATATTCAACATTCTGGTTTCAAATGAATACCCTCAGGATCCACAGAAAAGAAAAGCTGTTAATTCATGAGTTACTGGTCTCAGATGCTTGGTTGTAAGGATTTCAGTTAATCTAGAATTATAATTTTTATAGACAGGATCCACGGAAATGAGAAGCTTTCCATACTGAAGCGCTGCTCTCAGATTCTTAGTTGCAGAGATTTCACTTAATTCAGAGTCAGGATTTTTATAGACAGGATCCACAGAACAGTAAAGCTCTCCATACTGAAGCACTGGTCTCAGATTCTTAGTTGCAAGGATTTCACTTAATCCAGAATCAGGATTTCTATAGACAGGATCCACAGAAAAGAAAAGCTTTCCCTAATGAAGCACTGGTCTCACATTCTTAGTTGCAAGGATTTCACTTAATATAGAATCAGGATTTTTATACACTGGATCCACAGAAAAGAAAAGCTTTTCATACTGAAGTCCTGGTCTCAGATTCTTAGTTGCAAAGACTTCACTTAATCCAGAATCAGAATTTTTATAGGCACATAGCGTGGTCAAAAGAGAAGTTTGATTTTCATGGATTCTATTGTTTTTGCAATGCAGTAAAATATATTATAATTTGTAACGGTTTAACACTTTTTACTTTTTTAAATATGTTGCAATTTTTAACTCAATCTAGTTTCAGATGTACGTACTGAGGATCCACATAAAAGAAAAGCTCTAATCTAGAATCAGGATTTTGATAGACAGAGATAGTCGTCAATAGAGAAGTTTAATTTTCATAGGCTTCATGATTTTTGCAATGCGGTAAATCATATTATAATTTGTAACTTTTTTTTTCTTTGGTATCCAGTTTGACTTTAAATAAATCCTTATTAAGGAACATTTCATACTCCTTTAAAGCATAAATTTTACAATACTATTTAACATTTTGAAATTTCGTTTATACGTTTCTTGACTCCATCCCCTAGAAAAACGTATAACCGAGGCTTCACTGTAATTGCATACAGATAATGTATTGTTTTTCTCCTCTAAATTTGTGAGATTAATCGGGCTAGCTGTTGTTTTTACTACTGAATTTGAGTATACATCATGTTACACATTTAACAGTTTTTCTTTGATCATTATACATTTTATTGAATCGACTACTCTCTCCCCTTTCTACCTCTTTCTCTCTTACCGTTCTTTCTTTCACCTTCCTCTCTCTCTCTCTCTCTCTCTTACCTTTCTCTCTCTCTCTCTCTCTCTCTCTCTCTCTCTCTCTCTCTCTATCTCTCTCTCTCTCTGTCCCCCACAGCTTTCTCTTTTTCTCTCTTACATTTCTCTTTCTCTCTCGCTTTCTCTATCTTTCTTTTACCTTCCTCTCTCTTTCTCTCTCATCTTTCTCTCTTACCTTTTATCTCTCGCTCTCTCTATCTCTCTTTTACCTTCATCTCTCTTTCTCTCTTACAGTTCTCTCTCTCTTACACCTTTCTCTCTCTCTTACCTTTCTCTCTCTCCCTCAGCTTTCTCTTTCTCTCTTACCTTTTCTCTCTCTCTATCTATCTCTCGTTTACGTTCTCCCTCTCTCTCTCTCTCCCTCCCTTTCTCTCTCTCTCTCTCTCTCTCTCTCTCTCTCTCTCTCTCTCTCTCTCTCAACTGTCTTTCTCTCCCTTCTTGTGTAAGAACACAGCCTCATTTTGAAAATCTGTGATTCGTAAAGTTATATCCAATGTGGTGTGTGAAATGGAAACGGAAACAGACACCAGAGAAATTAATATCCATCCGTCCGTAGCGTCAGGTGAGTATTTACTTTCCTTGTTGCTTGCGAACCGGAATTCTGTCCAAGTATTCGGAGACTGTTAAAAGTTCTGGGTTAGCTCCTATAGTCTCAACAGCAAATAAACGGTGCTTTTCGATGACGAGTAGACTTAAATTCGTTTTAAGGAACAAAACTGGACAGCAATGATTGAAAGGTTTGGTTCGTCTTTCAGTCCATTCAAGTGTTCCTCTTAGTGCAGATAACGTGTTAGATTTAATATCTTTCCACCCAAAGTGTCTCCCTTTTGTTCTTCGATGAAATACTTTTATAGTGATCAAAATTTTCCAAACAATAATTACAGAATAAAAGATGAAATGCAGACTTGCTATGGAATATAGAATAAACTTATAGAACTTAAGTTACTTCTGGTAAGTTGAATTAATATCGTACTATATACACACACCGGCCACTGAATTAGAAACTTTCATTCGTTACCGCGTTGTACCTTATGACGTATATTTTAATTTAGCTTTCATTTTTAGTTTCTTTCCCTGTGTAAATTTCGAGTTCATTCCCTTTAAGCGTTTCAACCATAACGTTATATTCTTCTCTCTCACTGAATGTTATGTGGCAATAGTCTTGAGGTCAGATTGAATGACGTGTGTATGCTTTGACAAGATAAGAAGGAGGCATATAATGTGTGGTGCGAGCAGTGCTAAATGTGGGTAGATTAGTGCACCCTTGTGGTGTACCTTCAAAACTGGATATATATCTCTGATAAAGTCGTATTGCGACTGAGATACTTGAAACCACACGTTACAGGGGTTCACTTTGTTGCATTTGTTGAGGCATAGCGCTGTTGACTGTTTAAGGTAATCCGTCGGTTGCCAAATACTATCATTGACGAGTTATCTGCGTGATGTGCCCTGAATACCAAATAAAGACATTTATCTGTAAGTAAACAGCCTGTTCTCTTCTGGTCGTTAGAAAGCCTAATAATATTGCACTTTATGTAATTAAGAATTTTGTGCTAGTTGTCTGGAGTATAAACTTTGCGAAGATCCAGTGTTACAAGAACCACCGATAGTACGACAATTAATGTTATTAGTGAATACGTTAAAAAACATTACAACCTCCTTTAGCCCAAATTAGAGCACGAGTGCAGTTTGACATAGCTTCAAAGTGTGCATCTACGTCCGCAGCTTACCAGGGGTTCGCCAAACAGCCCTTTACTTGGCTCAGATTTGATGGAAGAGGGTTTTACTCCCGGATTTCTTTTTCAAATTATTTCCTCAACTCAACTCACTAATGAGATTTATTGTTCTGAGAGCCAATCAGGATTTATGACACCGTATGGAACCAATAAGGTGTTAGTATGAGTCAGCTCTCATTTCTATCAGAGCAAATAAAAGAACTCCAATGCAGTTGTGTGGGTGTCATCAATTTGGCCACTGGGTTTTTCACGGATTTTTCCATTCCTTGATAACGTAGTAAACTGTGTGACTTAGTAAGATTACAAACAGAGTGAAAAGAGTTTACTGGTCACCTAGAAAGGAATTTAAAACTCTAACTTTGGTTGAAGAAGGCTACATTTATGAGGAAATCGTAAGAAAGGCAGGTGGAAATCTAACCAAAGGAGGTATTTTTAAACTGTGCAAGAGGTATCATCTGATCCAGTCAATTCAAAACCAAACTTGTAAATGCAGAGAAAGGTGCACAACAGCATGAGGTGATAGAAGAATTAAACTACTGGGTTTACGTGACAGAAGAAAATCATTCAAGCCAATTAAAAATGAATTGTCTCAATGTGGTTTGAAGCTAGAACTGTTAGAATCATTTGGAGTCGTGAGACCAGAATATCCATATTTGGTAGTGATCGCATGGAGTATGTAAGAAGAAAAAATGAAGAATTGCTGCCTGAATGCATTACAGTTACCATGAAGCATTCAGTTACTGTTATGATCTGTTGTATGACAGCAAAAAGTGTGAGCGCAATTTGTGGGATTAATGGTAATTTAAATGGCAAAATAATACACCACTGACATACTTGTACCAAAACTGAAGCCTTCGGCACGTGATCTTTTCCAGGGTAATAAAGACTATGTATTTCAACAGGATTCAGCTCCTTGTCATGTTGTGTGACGTACTACAGAGGAAAATCACGCGTCTAGACGACAAATCTGCAACGAAACATTCCGTCGCTGTACCTTGGTCGGTTAGGCACATGCTTCCCTTCTGTGTATGCCACATTTGCTGCTGTGTGCAAAAAGTGGTTTCAGGAAAATCGTATTAAACTACTGGAATGGCCAGGTAATAGTCTTAACCTGAATCCAATAGAAAAACCGTGGAGCCGATTAAAAAACATGCTAGTCAGAAGCAACCAAGGAATAAGGCACAACTGGTAGGAGCAATCATACAATCTTGGTTTCACATTGTAACACCTGATGGATTGAACTCTTGGTTCATTCCATGGGACGCCGTTGTAGGGCTGTAACTGAGCCAAAAGGTTTCTCGACTAAGTACTAACAGAAATGGTGAGAAGTTATGAAATACGCTTGATCATGGTTTTCTGTGTATAACTTCTTTTCAAATGTAATTTTCAAAATCAAGTGTGCTGCATTACATTCTGCATTAAATTATCTTTCTAATGATATATAATTTTATGGTATTATTCTAAAAAAAAAAAAATACTGATGTTATAAGACGTCAAACCTCAAAAATACAAATTTTCCAAAAGGTTACTGTTGATACCCCTCAGAATCAGAGCTGAGTTCGGGCTCAATTTTAAGAGCCCAAGCCCGACGTATGACAGCCCGAGCCCGAGTCCGAATTTTATATTGCAATATAGAGCCCGGGCCCGAACGAGCCCGAAAACTATGATTAATCTGTTTAGCCATTGAAAAAAATTTCCTCTTTTGACTTTCACTCTTTCCTCCCCGCGCAATTTACCGATGTCTTTCTCAGCTGCCGTGTGGGGAAGGAATGTCTATCTGTTTTTATGGTTTCTTTGGCCATTCAGTTTTTCCTGAAATGTTTCGGGGGGTCGGGTATCAGGAAAAAATCGGGAGGCACAACAATCTACGTCATACAACAATCTCAATAGAATTAGCAAAGAACTGCCCCGTTCAGGTAAGGAGCAAAATTTTGGCAGCTTGCTATCTACTATCTATAGTTCTTAAAGAAACTTTTCCTTCACAGAAATTCAGTAATTCATGGTCTATGGTATTTGTTACCCAAGCCCGGAATGAATAGCCCTGCCGAGTTCCCCCTCTCTATCTAGACCCAGTTGCCGAAGAATTCTATTTAACAACTAGAAAGTGTGAAAAAAATCTCAGGAGCAAAATCATACAAAATCAGATTAAAAAAGAGGAAGAAGATTATCTCCCTCTCTGAGAGCCCGAGCCCGACCGAGCCCGAACTACAGTAAGTATTATGCAGCCCGAGCCCGAACTCCAGTAAGTATTATGCAGCCCGAGCCCGAACTCCAGTAAGTATTATGCAGCCCGAGCCCAAACTCCAGTAAGTATTATGCAGCCCGAGCCCGGGTTGGACCGGGGCTCGACCTTGGGCTTTCGGCCTCGGGCTTGGCCCGTCTCAGCACTGCCCAGAATTGCTTGGTGGTCGTTAAACCTCAAATTCACACAAAATCCCTTTGCGCCACCTAGCGGGAAAACTCTGCCTGAAACTATACCAAAATTAGATGGCTATATTGCAAATGCATTTGCGGGCGATTTTCTAAAATTCAGCGCCTTACTGATGAGGTGTTCATATTTCATCAGCAGACGCGAAAACAAGTATATTTGTTAAATGATTGCAGCGCTGAGATGAACGTGTTCAGGAGTTTTGAACTCTTAATAATGTTATTTGACCTCAATCAGTGATCTCCATGAACCTAAGTCGGAAACATATTTCATACAACTAAATGCTGATTCAACTGTTCTTGTTGGGTACGAACTTTATCCTGTTTTGGGTAGCGAAGGAATCCTACTTTGTTTAACAAAACCAGGAGAGGTCCTGATCTTTTAACGCAACGTTTTCCGTGTTTGCAATCTCATAATTCCAGTTACATTGAAAGCAAATGCCTTTCACGAGAAGGAGCTCGTGTCAGCAGGTTATAGGTTTTCGATTATTTTCCACAAAGAGAGTGGTTCGCGAGTGTCTGCCTTGAACAAAAACCCTTATCTGCATATCAGACGCCGGTAAGAAAAAGTGCTTGTCTATATGATAAAAAATTCTTAAAAAAAAAAAAAAGTCGAAGCTATTCACAGCACTATTATTCTTCACGCTGTGAGCACCTGAGTGAACTCGTCCTGAAAGAGATCAACGATAGGACTAGAAAACTTGCTTTGTGTGGTTTCCATGCATTGGCACGAGTTCACCATCATCTGATGTGGACTAGAATATCTTTAGAAGATCTCGGGTGACTCTAGGAAGAGGAAAAGTCAAAGTTTCAGGTTAATGCACAGTGACCTAGGAAAATAGTAACATATAAATCATTTTAATAACGGTTAAATGTCTTTTGAATGCTCTTGAGTTATTGAATTCGTGTTCTTATGGTTCTTAATCATCTTCGAGCGGTCAGTTGTAATACTTTGTAGCGAAAGTGGACACGTTGTTTTGGGGAAAGCAGTGTTTCAAGCATGGGCTAATTTTCGTGGTATTACTATATAGTGTCTACAAGTGATTACTCTGACTAAAAATTTCATCAATTATTTCAGTAACTGAAGACAGATCTGTGAAATTTGATTTGAGTAAAGCATCATATGAGAAAACACAAATTTTGCCCGTGGCAGAAACGAACCTGCAGCCTTCTACTTAGGAGCTGACTGCTTTCCCAATTAAGCTACACCGACGTAATTTATCGCTGAAACTTTGCCGTCTTGACATGTGCTTCACCTTTGTAGTACCTTACATCCCCCCGCCCTCTTGAGGAAGGGCTGGGACGGAATAATAAGTTTCCCGATCAGCCGACAAACCATGCTTGCTGAAGTATTAGGTGTGTGCAAAAGTTCTACCCGTTTTTGCAATAGATGCAAATTGCGATCGTAGTAGTTACATCACAGATGACGCTGAGATGCCGAATTTTCGGTTAATGAAGCGTGGAGCAGTAGAGCATATAGAGGCACTAGGTTTGTCCTAGTAAGTCATTCATAACGAAAATCACGGACGGTGTAACATGGCCTGCGATAAGGAGCACATTAGATATTGTTTACTGTACGAGTTCGATAAAGGCAGTACTGCAGCCGCGGCTTACCGCAACATCTGTCAAGTGTATAAGGAGGATGCAGTTGATGATAGCACGTGTAGCAGTTGGTTTCGGAAATTCCGGGACGGAGATAGAAGCTGTAAAGATCAACCACTTCCTGGATGTCCATCCGTGGTTTCTGACGAGGATGTGGACCAAGCCATAACAACACAGACATCCAACCGTTTATGAATTAGCGAAAATGCTGTAGGTACACGGAATAACAGTCGAAAGATGGATGCATGCGCTTGGATTCATCACCAAGTTCGATAATTGGGTTCTACACCAAATTTCTGCAAAGCAACGACAAGAGAGAATCCGTACCTGTGTTTATTTGCTTTCTCGTCACAGAAATGAACCGTTTTAGGGACGAATTGTAACGGGTGATGAGAAATGGGTACTGTTACATAATGTAAAGCGTCGATGCACTGTGTACCAAGGTGTGGAGCTTGCTCCATCAACCTCAAAAGAAGAACTTCATTCCAAAAAGGTTTTGTTGAGCGTTTGGTGGGGTGTTTAGGGAATAATCCACTGGGAGGTGTTGGCACCTAACCGAACGATAAATGCTGACCTCTACTGCTAAAAGTTGGACAGATTGCGAGAACAACTGACATCGAAGCGGCCAGCCCTCGTCAATCGCAAAGGCGTGATCCTTCATCATGATAACGCCAGACCTCATGCTGCTTCAATCACTCGGCAAAAACTACTGAACTTTGGTTGGTAAATGTTACCTCACCTGGCGTATTCCCCTGACCTGGCACCTACGGACTACCACCTTTTTCGATCGTTAAAGAACGCGTTCGCTCTCCAAACCTTCGATGATATGGGCGATGTGTAAACGGCATTACATGACTTTTTTGACTCTAAAACACAGGAGTTTATCCGGCGTGGGATTCACCTACTCATAGAAAGATGGCAAGAGGTCATACAGAATGATGGCAATTATGTGAAATCCTAGGAACGTTATTTGTTGTGTTCTCCTCCTTTCTTTGTAGCCTACAAAACCGGGTCAAACTTATGCACACACCCAATCGAAGAAATTCTGATTAATTCCAGACGATGTGTGGTAGAAGCATCACACATGTTTGAAGCGTTGAAAAAGGAATTCTGATTAATTCCATACGATGTGTGATGCATCACACATTTTTGAAGCGTTGAAGAAGGAATTCTGATTAATTCCAGACGATGTATGGAAGAAGCATCACACCTTTTTGAAGCGTTGAGGAAGGAATTCTATTTAATTCCAGGCGATGTATGGAAAAAACATCACACCTTTTTGAAGCGTTGAGGAAGGAATTCTGATTAATTCCAGACGATGTATGGAAGAAGCATCACACATTTTTGAAGCGTTGAAGAAGGAATTCTGATTAATTCCAGACGATGTATGGAAGAAGCATCACATATTTTTGAAGCGTCGTAGAAAAAATTCCCGTTGATTCCAGACGATATGTGGAATAAACATCACACATTTTTCGTAGAACCCTACGGCCAGTAGATATATTTACACAATCGGGCGCCAATGTGAAAACACAAATTTCCCTGTGACTACGACAGAACCCCGCATCCCTCTGCTCCGGAGCCAAATGCTTTCCCAATTAAGCTACACCGACGGAATTTATCGCTGAATTTTTGCCGTCTTAACATGTGCTTCACCTCTGTAAGACGTCACACAACTCACAACATGTTTTTGCAAAACTAGTAAGCCTTCACATGTGCACCATTCACAGGCTTGACAACATCAAAGCATTATTTCAGTGCACGCTATAGGGTGGACAAAATTTCTGCAGTAATCAAAATAACGGACTTTGGAATGCGCTTCTTCAAAATCGGAATGGCTAGATTGCCTCCTCTATAAGATATTCCAATGTGAAAACATCTAGAGTGGCCATGTCGGATGATCGATGAGGCCACGAAATAGGCCCGTCCCAGCGAGTCCATGGATTGTTTCATATAAAATTTCTCGTGCAAGTGAAGCCCTGTGTGACATGGCAACCGTCCTGTTTAAACATGTAGTTTGACTCTTGGTTTTCCAGTTTTTGCAATGCGCAAATTAAAAGCATGTCCAGGTGCATATTCCAGTCACATCTGTTTATGAGGGGGAAACAGGAATCAGCATTTCAATCACGCAGCCGTCCACACAAGATATTAAACTTTAAGCCGTCTAAGGACACGTTCCATTACAGCGTAAAGGAATTCATAAATACCAGATTCGTACATCTTGTTTATTCGACTAGTATGAAAATGTGGTTCTATCGAAAAATCATACATTTTGCAAAGACAGATCATCATTGTCGATTCTGGCTTTTTCATCAGACGCAAACTTATCGTCTGGGATGATCATTATGAAACGGTACGAGGTTTTTAAGCGAAAATGTGAAGAATATGTAATTTATGTTTTCTGGACATATACATATGGTGCATAGGCGTACAATTTAAAGCGTTTGTGCGCAGCGCAAAGCCACAGGTGAATTGTGCAGATGAAGAAGGGTCCTTCTAAATTTCTCTTAGCTCCCTTTAGCCCCCCCCCGCCCCCTTTCAAGAGCTCAAACGTTTACACCTGACGAATGCAAAGATTTTAAATTTCAACGAACTTGAATTGTAATAGATAACACTATATTTATAGCTGAGTTGATATAGGCCTAACTTATCTCTTGTTGCAAACTGAAACTTATAAACAACCTCACAGTGGCAAAATTTCAAGAAAAGAACAATCAAGCCTAAATCTGTGAAAAATAATTCCTACTAAATCGTATACCATGAATTTTACACATCTTCTTTGCAACAAATCAGATCAGATCTGTATATAAAACAAATTTTCGATTAAATTTCTATGAAATCGCTATCAGCAGCGGTGTATATTGCAAGTATTCAAAGTACACTGTGAAAAAAAAAAAAAAAAACGGAAATTCATGAGCCACTTTCCTTAATTTCTGTCGTGAATTACCAAAGAATATTTCTGATACAACTTTTACGAGAAATGACGGAAAAAAAAACTATAAATTTCACGGATTTTTCGTACGCCCGAAAAATTCTGAATTTTCAGAAACCTTTACGCAATTTCTTTCTTGTACTGACGGTACATACCTGGCTTTTTGATCGTCTTTTGTAAAAAAAGCACGTCTTTTGTAAAAAAGATCGTGCTTATGTTATCGGTTTGTCCGTCCGCCTGTCTGTAGATACCATATCTCTGCAAATATTAGTCCGATTTATAAAAATCTGTTTGCATTGAGAAGCCTGAAATATGCGAATGATGATCCTTTATTTCGTTTTTTTTATGATGTACAATTTCACCGCTAGAGGGAGTAAATGCAGATGATGTCGATTTCAAAGTACATATCATTCCATACATTTGCTTCTAAACATCCGACTGAAAAAAATATTTTATCTTTCAATTCCATTTATGTCGAAGGGTATTTTAGGTATAGTTACTTTTTCAAGTTACGCATAGATTTTTCGTTAGAAGGGGAGTGGGAGTAAATTACGTTTTCCCCGATATCTCTTCTTCTAAAACTCCGATTTAAAAATTTTTTTTCTTCAGCTGATACAGCTCCTGATGGAAAATATGTTGCATATAATTTCTAATTTTTGGTAAAGAATACTTTGGCCACCAAGGGGCGTAAGTGTTAATTTTTGCTTCTGATGTATTTGCCATTAAATCTGAGATTTTAAAATCTCGATTGAAAAAATTCTTTCCTTGACCGACGCTCCTCACGTTGATAAGCTTTTTTGGAATATTTTCTTCTTAAATTATTACATGGTTTCTCCGCCAGTGGGCGTAGATGTATATATTATTTTTGTCAATATCTTTGCTTCTAAAAAAAAAAAATATTCCCATTTTAAAAATTTTTTTCTTTATTGTATAGAGTTTCCAGTGTGACATGTTTTTCATATAATTTCAAATTTTTCAAGTACTTAATAACTTTCCACTAGGGGGCGTAAATGTAAATTGCGTTTTCCCCGATATATCTGCTTCTAAAACTCCAATTTGAAAATTTCTTTCTGCATCGGATACAACTCCGGATGCGAAAGCGCTTGCATACAATTTCTAATTTTGGTAAAAATGGTTTGGCCAGCAGGGGGCGTAAGTTTTAATTTCCGCTTCTGATGTATTATATTTGCAACAAAATCTGAGCTTCTAATATCTCGATTGAAAAAAACTCGTTTGTGACCTATCGACAAATATTTTAGGAATATTTTCTTCTTAAAAAAATACATGATTTCTACGCCAGGGGGCGTAGGTGTATATCTTATTTTCGTCAATATCTCTACTTCTAGGAGTCCCATTTGAAAAATCCCTTCTTTGTTGGATAGAGTTTCCGATGCGAAATGTTTTTCATACAAATTCAAAAATTTTAATTAAATCACAGACATGCCGCTAGAGGGCGCAAAGGTAAATTGCGTTTTCTGCGTTATTTCTGCTTCTAAAACTCCGATTTGAAAAATTCTTCCTGTATCGCATACAAGTCCTGATGGAAAAGGTTTTTCATATCATCATCATCATCATTGTCAGTCATTATCAATCCACTGCTGGATGAAGGTCTCCCCAAGTTTCCTCCACAACGGTCTGTCTTGTGCCAGTCTCCTCCATGTCACTCCCGCAGACTTTCGAATTTCATCCACCCATCTTCCATGTGGTCTTCTTCTGGGTCTTTTCCTGTCCCTTGGAATCCAATCTAAAATTTCGGCTGTCCATCGATGGTCTGTTCTTCTGGCAGTATGTCCAGCCCATTGCCATTTCAGGGATTTAACTCTGATCATGACGTCTTCCACTCTTGTCATTTTTCGGATCCACGTGTTCCTCTTCTTATCTCTCCCGGTTACACCAAGCATGCACCTCTGCATGCTGCTTTGAGTTGTCTGCAGCCTTTGTATGTCTCTTTTAGCTAAGGTCCACGTCTCTGCACCATACGTAAGCACTGGAAGGATGCATTGATCAAACACTTTTCTTTTAAGACATAATGGCATATTGCTCTTGAAAATTATGCTGTTTCTTCCAAAAGCTCTCCAGGCAAGTTTTGTACGCCGATTAATTTCTTCACCAATGTGACCCTCACTTGATATCTGCTGTCCAAGATAAACGTACATGTCTGTTATCTCCAGCTTTTCTCCATCAATCGATAAATCTTCATTTCTTGTAAAAGCATTGAACATCACTTTTGTCTTCTGAAAGTTCATTTTTAATCCCACTTCTTTACTCTTGTCAGCAAGTTCCTGGATCATACTCTGTAGCTCTGATGGGGTAGTTGCAAAAATGACTATGTCATCAGCAAAACGAATGTGGGTTAGATAATCTCCATTAATCTTTATCCCTTTGTTTTCCCAGTTCAGTGATTGAAAGACATTTTCCAATGTTGCATTAAAGAGCTTCGGAGATATGGTGTCACCTTGTCTCACTCCTTTTCCAATTTTTATGTGTGTTGTATTTTCAAACAGCCGAATCTTTGCACTTGCATTTTCATAGATGTTATTAATAATATTAATGTATGCATCTTCAATACCGCAGGATTTCAGAGCCATTGCAACTGCTGATGGTTTCACCGAATCAAAGGCTTTTTCATAATCGATAAAAGCCATGCACAATGGAAGTTCATATTCCCTCGCTCTTTCAATTAGTTCTCTCAGTACGTGGATATGATCTATTGTGCTGTAGCCACTATTGAATCCAGCTTGTTCTCTCGGTTGAGTCATGTCCAGTGTCACCTTCAAGCGGTGTGAAAGAACTTTAGTGAAGATTTTATAAACCACTGATAGGAGGCTGATAGGTATGTAGTTCCTGAGATCCTCAATGTCACCTTTTTTATGTAGCAAGATCATTGTAGCGTTGTTCCAATCCTCAGGAATTTTCCCTTCATTAAGGCATCGAGTGAAAATTTGGGCGAGTACTGTTTCGATTTCTCCCCTTGCTTCTTGTATGATGTCTACAGTAATTCCATCTTCTCCTGGAGCTTTTCCTCGCTTCATGTTCTTGATTGCATGTGCAACTTCTGCTGGAAGGACTGGAAGAACTCTGGTACTGGTACCTTTCATGATGTCTGGAGTACATGTATCATCCCTTTCATATAATTTGGAGTAGAAATATTTCACTCTTGTCAACATTTCGCCTCTATTTCTTGTTACAGAACCATCTTCTTTTCTCAGTGCCATAATCTGTTTTTTCCCCTTACTGAGATGTCCCTTTGCTATCTTTAGGCTTTGGTTGTTTTCAATTACTTTCCTTACTAGTTCACAGTTGAATTTCCTTACGTCTTCAGTGATACTTTTTCGTACTGTCTTGCATAGCTCTATATATTCCACTTTGGAAGTCACATCTTCTTTAGTTGTCCTCATCACTCTTCTTTTTTGCATCAACATTTTGGTTTTTCCTGATAATTTGTTCACATGCAATTTTTTCTTAGACCCAGCTAATTTTGTTGCTGTTTCCATAAGAGCTTTGGTTACTTTTCTGTTAACTTCAGAAATATCCACTTCTTCCGACGTTAGGCCTTCTAAAGCAGAGAATCTGTTCTTCAGTTCC
Source organism: Macrothele yani (assembly GCA_039090855.1). Lineage (NCBI taxonomy): Eukaryota > Metazoa > Arthropoda > Arachnida > Araneae > Macrothelidae > Macrothele > Macrothele yani. The sequence goes on from CM076992.1 coordinate 13,108,503, forward strand.
AATTTGAAGGTATTATGATGTTTTTTAAGGTTGGTTATGTCAATACATTTTGTTTGTCTTATGAGCTTGCTACGTTCGAGTTTAGTGTTGAGGTGCATCTTACATCTCACCAATCTAGGGTCACTGCCTGTGTTGAACTTGTTTAGCACACTGCAGTCTTCTATGACGAATTTTTTGTTACACGTAATAAAATCAATTTCACTTGTCGTCCCATTTGGATGTCTCCATGTCCATTTCCTGTGTGGCTTTTTCTTGAAAAAGGAGTTCAAGATGAAAAACCCTTCTGCCTCTGCAAACTCTACGAGAGTATTTCCACGCTGGTTTCTGTTGCCGTGACCGAATTTACCTACTGAAGTTTCATTCTGTTGCCGTTGCCCTATTTTTGCATTGAAATCTCCCATAATTATCTTCAAGTGCTGCTTACCTTTATTATTTAGATCACGAATTTCCTCATAAAATTCTTCAATTTCTTCTTCAGCATGACTTGTGGTGGGTGCATAAGTTTGAATAATCTGAGCCTGGTATCTTCTCGAGAGTTGGATAACGAGTCGTGCAGCTCTGTCAGAGGAACTTTCAACTTCTACAACTTTATCCTTCAGTTTCTTGTTTATTACAAATCCAACACCACTAGTTCTGCCAGTATCTGTCCCACGATAGTAGAAGAGATGTCCACTTTTCAGTTCAATGAGATCTTCTCCTTTTCTCCTTACCTCACTTAGCCCGACGATGTCCCACTTGATCCTTTGTAGTTCCTCTTCCAATTCAAGAAGCCTTGATTCAGAAGATAGGGAGCGTCCGTTGTACGTAGCCAAGGTCAGCATCAGATGGCAGCCTAGTCCGGTCCTCCGGGGATTCTTAGCACCCTCTGCCTTCATGTCGCACTGGCCGCTGCCTTGGCCAGGTACATTCCAGCTGCCGGAGACTGAGGGCCAAGATTTAAGTTGTGGAGTCATTTTGGAGGGGTTTGGCCATAACTCACCACGCTGGGCAAGCTGGTTGGTGAGTGTGGGATAGCATTTCCTCTAATCCCGATGGTATAGTTATACCGCTATTGGCGGTCGTCAGAGCCCCTTTAGTGGGAACAGGATGTACCACGAGAAGGCGGGGTTGACATTTGTCAAGGAGAGGCTGTGATGTTACGCATCACCTTTCATATAATTTCTGATATTTGGCAAAGAACGGTTTGGCCACCAGTGGGCATAAGTGTTAGTTTCTGCTTCTGATGCATTTGCAGCAAAATCTGAGCTCCTGAAAACTCGACTAAAATAATTTTTTTCTTGGACCGATACCGCTCACATCAAAAAACTTTTCATAATACTTTCTTCCTAAAATAATGCATGGTTTTCCCGCCAGGGGCGTAGGTGCATATCTTATATTTGTCCATATCTCTGCTTCGAAGAGTCTTATTTGAAAAATTCTTTCTTTGTTGGAGAGCGTTTCCGCTGCAAAATGCTTCTCATATAAATTTAAATTTTTCTTAACGCACAAGTCTGCAACCCGAGGGCTTAAGCTCACGATTCCGTTTACAGCAATATCTGCGGGATTTAAAACCCGATTGAAAAACTAATTTTTTCCGTCAGATACTATTGTTTTCCTTACCGATTCCATTGACTTTGAACGGCTTTGATAAATTTAATTTGCGTCATAACGGATTCAAAAGGCGTGCTCATTACACCCGAAAATTCGGTGTCATCTTTCTTGTTGAGATGTGTTAAGGGAAAATTCTGAATTTTCAGAAACCTTTTCGCAATTCCTTTCATATTAACGGAAAAACTCCGTTCTCATTTTCCCATATCCTTATGAAGAATAATTTGCAGTAATAGGACAGATTCACGGGAACACTTGGGGATTTGATTAACTGTTAAATTTCAATAGTCTGTCGAAGTGTTTGATTTTGAAGTTCTGAAGCGAGGTCGGACGTTGTGAATAGTATCCCAGGTAGCACACTTATATTGGCGCTACGTAAAACACAAAACGTTGGCAAAACGTACGGTTACTACGATGGGCCTCCCTCCATATGTCTTGCTGGCCACTTACCAGCCTCCGGGTAGACCCAGTGTACTAGCCAGCAATGATCCTACGTAAGGAAGAACGTTTATATAACATTGTGCTAACACTAAACCAATGTTTCATACAACATAAATCCATCAATCCTTTAACACTGAGCCACTCTTACAACATTGAGCCATTGTTGGAATAATATTACGCCAACACAGCACACAACGTCAAACCATCGTTTGGATAACCTAGTGCCAACATCATTTACAACATTAAGCCATCGCTCACAACATTATGCCGATGTCGCAACGACGAACCGACATCTTTATAACATTGAACCAGCGTATAACACAACGTTAAACCATCATTTGGACAACATTGTACCAACATCTTTAAGCCATCAATCCCACAACGTTGAGCTATCGGTTTCATGACATTGTACCAATGTACTACACAACATTCAGCCATCACTCTTATAACAATGAACTAACTTTTCTAATGCAAGAGTAGTACGTGCCCAGTGCTCTCAGCTGTTTTGTATGTTACATCCATTATGTTTGCAGCTGTTCATTTTTACTTGGAAGTGTCGCAATGTAGTCTTTTGTCCCATACTGTATATGTTCCAGTGTATAAATGAAAACGCATGATTGTATAAAAATAAGTGAGTCGGAAGTTAGCTATGTACAGTTTACATAAATTTTTACTTCTATGTATGTACAGCAAGAAACGTTACACATTCTTGTGCTCACGGATGTAGCAATTTTTTTAATGATGCACGTGGAGGTGATATTTTGCAATGTAGCATACTGCGATGATTGCAAATATGGTAAAACCATGCTATAACAAATTATTTCTTCCATTTTGTGCATTACATATTGTGTTACAGTAGGAAACCGGGTATTTAAAATATTGTACAGATGATTGTATGATGTCTATGTATCAGTCTGTGGAGTCCATAAGACAAAAGCTATATAGCTATCAAAAGTAAATTTTATATTTAGAAGTTTTGTGAAATAATATTACGAAACAGTGCATTACACCTTCTCTTAAAGATAATTGAAAGCTATTGGCAGTTGGAAAAAAGATATCAAACTCCAAATCTTTATATCGCTTTGAAAAATCACGATGAAAAATACGTAATTTGTAATAAGACCTCCTACTGAAAAATAAAATTATTACAAACGTATTCAAAAAATAATGAGCTCCAATCTATATATAGTATAAAATAAAGTCCCCAGTAGGCGTCTGTCTATTTGTTCGGGCTAATCTCGAGAATCGCTGGATGGATTTTGATGCGGTTTTCATCATTCCATAGAGCATTTGTTGAGGAAGGTTTAGGTGTATGAAACATTAATCTATGACAAAAGGGAGCCGAACAATAACGATTTTAGTGACAAGTCAAAGGAAAAACCGCCATTCGCATTCTTTCGTGGCTTCTACTGCCCAAACAACGATGCGCGGCTACCGGTTTACGAAACTTTTTTGCTCATTGGGAAAAGGACGCGGGCGCATGCGCGGCGGCCGTTGGGAAAAAGACACGAGGCGCATGCGCGGCGGCCGTTGGGAAAAAGACACGAGGCGCATGCGCGGCGGCTGGTCCGACAGCATGTAAGGCCACAGACTAAATGCGTAGTTACATCGGACGCTGAAAGAATTGATTTATCAGCGCTCGCACAGACTAAATGGGTAGTTACATCAGACGCTGAAAGAGAATTGGTTTATCGCCACTCGCACAGACTAAATGCGTAGTTGTTTTCGTCCACACGTATGTATCTCTTTGAGTAGTTCTTTAATTAAAACTTAAATATTGTATTAATATTGTATTAATATTATGCCGAGACGAAAATCGAATATAGGTCGTAGTACATCGAAAGGTAAAAGAATTTGTTTATCCCGTCATAATGAAACTTTCCGAGAAACAAAATTTCGATTGTCAAATGACAGACAAAGAATGGATTTACAAAGAGAAAGACAGTCGCCTGTTGATCGTCTCTCTTTAGATTCGTCGTAAATTCTAAATTGCTACCGTGCGAAGCCGCGCCGGGTCGCTAGTAGAAAATAAAATGAATCAGTCACTCGGATTGATGAAAGAAGAAAATCATCATTGTCCAATTAGTTTCACGTTGAACGTGAGTCTCATTCGCGTGACTTTCTGGCTTAGGGGTTAAGATGCGCGGCTTCAACCCAAACGCTCGGGGTTCGATCCCAACACCGGGGCAAAAGGATGTTTCCGTGTATGGGCTGAAATGTTCGACTTTGCAAAATTTCTGTCTAAATACGGAAAAATTTGCAACGGACTTTTCTAAAAAAAACGGAATCACTGACTACCAGAAATTTGGGGAAATACGGAAGTTAAAAAAAACGGGAACTTTCAAAAACGGAAATTCCGTTAAAAGACGGACAGCTACCAGTAAATTTTTCGCACGTTATTTTCAGAAATTTTCCGTGAATTCAAACCACTTATTTTTTACAGTGTATACTGCAAATTGAGTTTATTTTAGAAATCAGTGTCACAATTCTTAAAAATATCTGCAGGTAGTTCTATCATGTTGAGTCAAAAGTCAGTTTTGTTTTGAACGACACATGAGTTGGGCCTACATTCCTGCGCGAAACGCGAGCCAGCGTTGACTTTGTACCGCAATGACGTGGAACCGACGAGGGTACTGACGTGCATTTGGCACAAAGCCTTTTCATGTCAGCACAGGATGGAGGTCGATAAACGTACTATTCGAGTGCACCTACACCATTATTAGAGAAAGGGATTAAACGCAACAACGAAAGAAATTTGCGCAGTTAAAGACGAGGAGAGTGTGGACAGCAGCTCTGCATGAAAATGGTTCCCGGCGTTTCATTGCTGAGAACATCAATCTCGAAGAGAACAGGAGAACATCACGTCCAACGATCACCAACAATGACATTCTGGTCGTAACTCGTTGTAACAGCGAACCCCGCTACCAGTAAACGACAATTGGCTGCTGAAGTGAGGTCTTCCTAACCCACAATCGTTCGTCACCTGTCTAGCAGCTTAGTTTCTTCTCAAGGCGCCACACTGTAAAAGAAATTTTGAAATTTACGAGCCACTTTCCATGATTTCTTTCGTGAATTAACGAAGCATATTTCTGATGCAACATTTTCCGGGAAATGACGGAAAGAAGCCTGAATTTCACGGATTTTTCGTAAGCCAGGAAAATTCTGAATTTTTAGAAACCTTTCCGCAATTATTGACGGTAAATTGTCGTTTTTAAAGTACCCCACTACGTTGAAATGGTCGTTTTAAGCCAAACTTCACATTTCGTAAAAATGCGTTCATTTTAAAGCCCCATTCTTTAGAATTCCAAAACTGCCTTTGTTTCTTGTCTACGATGAATATATACAGAGTTGTAGCAATCGGAATATCTAAACCCAGGTGTCAAACGAACGGGAAGTGACACTTGAAACGCGTTTTTTGCAGGATGAGATTTTCGTCCCAAACTCTTTATGGAAAACCTGCTAACTGCAAAAGGTATGTAAATAAATTGATGAAACTTGGTATACATGTTTCTTACAATATTGTGTATGCAATGAACTAAAATTTTTGCTGTTTGTCAGTAAAGTTATAGCTATTTACATTCAACATAGTGAAGAAACTTGTCGATCATTCACACTAATGCAGGTAGGAATATATATATTTTTTTTAATTGAAGGTTTAACGACCACCGTGAGCAGCTCAATGGGCTACAAGCAGTCGTCCATCCATAATTTAGGGTCACTGGTTCCAAGGAAGGGAGAGAGCCAGTGCCTTAAGACAAACACAACATCCATGCCTCACGGGATTAGAACCCGTATCCCTTCACGAACGAATGATCAGATGCTACTAGCGCTTAGACCACTGCGATCCCAACACCGGGGCAAAAGGATGTTTATCAAGCATGCGTCGTCGATAGCGCGTAGTTTAATAAGCATTGTTTCGTGAAACACTAACTTTCCGAAAAAATGGTGTGAAAGAGGAACAACGATGCGCGATAAAATTTTGCTGTCGTCTTAAGAAGTCTGTCGGGAAGACTTTCCATCTTATGCACGAGGCTTTTAAAAATGAATGTCTAGGAAAATCAACAATTTACAGTTGGCAATAATTTAGTGATCGTAGTGAGTCGGCGGCTTTAATCGCGCATGGAGGGAGACTTTCAACGAGTGTTACAGAAGTAAACATCAATACAATAAGTGTTTTTATACGGGAAAACAGACACCTATCAATGAGAGACATCAAAGATATGGTTCACATTTCAAAACCATCAATTCACGGAATTTTAATAGAGCATTTGGGTATGAATCGAGCTTGTTGAACTTGGGTTCCCCATTTCTTTTCATGTACGACCCAACGCAAGGCCGCACATGACCAGTTCTGTCTTTTCTTATTTGGAGAAAATGAATATTAGGTTGATATCACAACCCGCAGATAATCCAGACTTGTCACCATGTGACTTCTGGTTGTTCCCCATTTTATACAAGTTAGTAAAATCATGCAATGCATTGATTATGATATGCTTTCCAAGATATCAGAAATCATTACTCAAGTTATTACTCAAGTTATGAGGATAATGGCTGTAAAATAAATCTCGCTCCTGTACCCTGTTTCTGCATGAGAATTCCTTTGACCCTATTTCGATCATATTCAACAGAACCGGTTCAGTGTACCTCCGAAACAACATAATCAAGTTTTGTCGCAATCGAAGGATTTTTACGTAAGTTATGACGCATAAGGGCGATGGAATGGATCCCGCTGCTGTGTCCTGACCTTTGAACCCATTTTGCTTATTTTCAATACGGTTTGTCCCCAGGTTGTCTCCTACCACATACTAAATTTTCATCGAAATCGAACCGTTTTTATGCTAGTTATCGTGCCGACAGACAGACAAAGCTGGAGCACATACGTTTCTTCAACCTACGGTTGGAAAGGGTAAAAGACATTACGACGAAGAGAATTTTAGACTGATCAACAACTTATTACAGCTGAGCAGGGGTGCTTCAACAGCATTTCAGAAGAAGAATTCCAGAAGACATTCAAATTTGGGACTCCTTTATTCGATGCAATGGACAGTGTTTTGAAATCGATGACCCCTTCCTTGATAATTAAGGTAAGCATATTTTTTCTCATAAAACATTCTCAGTTGTTTCGGGACATCCATTGTATCTACGTACATGGCTGAGATATCATTTAAAATATGATAACTGTAACAACTCTGTTTCTGCAAGGGAATTTCTGTGAATAAAGAACCGCAAATATTTGTAAAAATCCGAATTGAGTATCAGCTGCAAAGATTACACTACACCCCAGGACTTCTCCTTCCCCGTCCCGTAGTTGTGGGCAGGGCTAAGAGAATAATTCTCTAGCCCTGAGTTGTGGGTACTTCATTGTCCACAGCCTGTGAAACACCTTGAATATGCTGGTTTCGCGTATTTTCTATTGACGCTACGCTTGAGTGGTAAATCTGTCGGTGTTCGACTGTTAACTTGTATGAAAGTTTGTATAGGTTCGTTAAAAACTTCAAACGATTTTGGTTCCCCCAAATTTTTTCATTCACGATTTAATAAGTTTCACGTCAGGAGCTTCCACTGCGCATTTTCTTTTAAGCATTCCCTCTAGAGTTTTTGTCGATTTTGTTTCGTCGTGGCATGTAACAAATTGTGTCTTGTTAGCTGCTGTAGCCACTTTAATTATCAGAGAACACCAGTTTTCTCAACTCAACCTACAACAAACCAAGAATGATGAAAATGCGCTCTTTGGGGAAAAAAGTGTTTTTCCGTACGTTCATTTTTAAGCCCTCATTCATAAATTTTGACTGCAGTGTCATCAGAATCAAGTGGAGCAGCCTTAACATCACTGTGAAGGGACGTTTTTGACTCTTGCAGATGTGTTTGAAAACAGGTATAAAACAGTTAGGTTATGTGAAGGACGACAGTTTCAACACTTTCTTTAAGTAAGTGAGTAAATGTTACGTCCCGGTAATACATTTGTATGATTTCTAAATAACCTACGACCATTCAACCTACGATATCCACTGCGGAGAGACTTTTTGAACGCCCGGTGTATATATACAACGGCCGATCCATAAAAACTGAGAGTAAAATCACACAAAATGAAGTAATATAGGTACAGAAAAATATATGTTATTCTTTCTCAAAATATCTTCCCTTGAATGATATTTAATGGTCCCGTCGTTCAGTTTACTTTTTAAAACATGTGGCGAAGGCATTTTGTGGAAGCTGCTTTAGCGACCTAAATATATTTTGAATAACGTTAGCATCCGTGTTGAATTTTGTGGAAGCTGCTTTAGCCAAGGAACTTCTCCTTCGTTGTTGGAAACAACCAGACTCGGCAATGACAGTAATTCGTGGAGGAACGGCATGCTGATTGACTACACCTTTACGATTAAAAAAAAATTATCGTCATCACCTTCCCAGCTGATTTGGTTTGGCGGACTTTTCTCGTAAGAGGCGAGCCTGTGTGTTTCCAGACACTTATTGTGCGCTTCGTGAGGGGGTCGAAATAGTGGACCCATGTTTCATCGGCAGTTATTAATGTGCTTAGAAAGTACATTAATAACTGCCGTAAAACATTTGTTTCCACTCATGACACACCTGAACTCTGGCTAACAATTTTTCTCTCGTCAGGAGATGAGGTACCCATCTGGAACACACACGATGCAGCAGTAATTTGTCGCGTACAATGCGGAATACCGACTTTTTGAAGTATTAGTTGATGCTGCTATGTCTTCACATGTCATTCGTCAATCTTCTTGCAGCATTGCCCAAACAGTTTTAACAATACGCTCCGTAACAACACTTTCAGGTCTACCAGGCCTATGAGCGAGTTCTGCCGACAAACGCCCTTTTTTGAAATCATGGTGCCATCTAAAATTAGTTAAATTACCCAAACATTTATCGTTGTAAGCTTTTTAATTAATTCAACTGTTTCTGGAGCCGTTTCAGCAAAATGATAGCAAAATTTTATCGCGAAACGCATTTCACTTCTTAACTCTGAATCACTCACCTGCATAGCTGCATGACGAAATGCAGATGTACCTCAAACAACTGCGCCATAACAAAACCAGAATCGTCTACCACGGCTAATAACTATTGTCATAGATACTTCCTTAATTCAGTTAGTCGTTTGTGTGGTTATTTTTTCCCTTCACACTGTTGCCAACTCAAGTACTCTCAGTTTTCATGGAACGACCTATGTATGTATGTAAATTATCAAGGAAACAACAATATATATATATATAACTATACCATCGGGATTAGAGGAAATTCTATCCCACACTCACCAACCCGCTTGGCCAGCGTGGTGAGTTATGGCCAAACACCTCCAAAATGACTCCACAACTTAAATCTTGGCCCTCAGTCTCCGGCAGCTGGAATGTACCTGGCCAAGGCAGCGGCCAGTGCGACATGAAGGCAGAGGGTGCTAAGAATCCCCGGAGGACCGGACTAGGCTGCCATCTGATGCTGACCTTGGCAACGTACAATGGACGCTCCCTATCTTCTGATTCAAGGCTTCTTGAATTGGAAGAGGAACTACAAAGGATCAAGTGGGACATCGTGGGGCTAAGTGAGGTAAGGAGAAAAGCAGAAGATCTCATCGAACTGAAAAGTGGACATCTCTTCTACTATCGTGGGACAGATACTGGCAGAACTAGTGGTGTTGGATTTATAATAAACAAGAAACTGAAGGATAAAGTTGTAGAAGTTGAAAGTTCCTCTGACAGAGCTGCACGGCTTGTTATCCAACTCTCGAAAAGATACCAGGCTCAGATTATTCAAACTTATGCACCCACCACAAGTCATCCTGAAGAAGAAATTGAAGAATTTTATGAGGAAATTTGTCATCTAAATAATAAAGGTAAGCAGCACTTGAAAATAATTATGGGAGATTTCAATGCAAAAATAGGGCAACGGCAACAGAATGAAACTTCAGTAGGTAAATTCGATCACGGCAACAGAAACCAGCGTGGAAATACTCTCGTTGAGTTTGCAGAGGCAGAAGGGTTTTTCATCTTGAACTCCTTCTTCAAGAAAAAGCCACACAGGAAATGGACATGGAGACATCCAAATGGGACGACAAGTGAAATTGATTTTATTATGTGTAACAAAAAATTCGTCATAGAAGACTGCAGTGTGCTAAACAAGTTCAACACAGGTAGTGACCATAGATTGGTGAGATGTAAGATGCACCTCAACACTAAACTTGAACGTGGCAAGCTCATAAGACAAACAAAATCTATTGACATAACCAACCTTAAAAAACACCATAATACCTTCAAGTTGGAACTGAAAAACAGGTTCTCTGCTTTAGAAGGCCTAACATCGGAAGAAGTGGACATCTCTGCAGTTAACAGAAAAGTAACCAAAGCTCTTATGGAAACAGCAACAAAATTAGCTGATTCTAAGAACAAGTTGCATGTAAATAAATTATCAGGAAAAACGAAAATGTTGATGCAAAAAAGAAGAGAGATGAGGACAACTAAAGAAGATGTGACTTCCAAAGTGGAATATATAGAGCTATGCAAGACAGTACGAAAAAGTATCACTGAAGACGTAAGAAAATTCAACTGTGAACTAGTGAGGAAAGCAATTGAAAACAACCAAAGCCTAAAGATAGCAAAGGGACATCTCAGTAAGGGAAGAAAACAGATTATGGCACTGAGAAAAGAAGATGGTTCTGTAACAAGAAATAGAGGCGAAATTTTGACAAGAGTGAAAGATTTCTACTCCAAATTATATGAAAGGGACGATACATGCACTCCAGACATCATGAAAGATACCAGTACCAGAGTTCCTCCAGTCCTTCCAGCAGAAGTTGCACATGCAATCAAGAACATGAAGCGGGGAAAAGCTCCAGGAGAAGATGGAATTACTGTAGACATCATACAAGAAGCAAGTGGAGAAATCGAAACAGTACTCGCCCAAATTTTCACTCGATGCCTTAATGAAGGAAAGATTCCTGAGGATTGGAACACCGCTACAATGATCCTGCTACATAAGAAAGGTGACATTGAGGATCTCGGAAACTACAGACCTATCAGCCTCCTATCAGTAGTTTATAAAATATTCACTAAAGTTCTTTCACACCGCTTGAAGGTAACACTGGACATGGCTCAACCGAGAGAACAAGCTGGATTCAGGAGTGGTTACAGCACAATAGATCATATCCATGTGCTGAGAGAACTAATTGAAAGAGCGAGGGAATATGAACTTCCATTGTGCATGGCTTTTATCGATTATGAAAAAGCCTTTGATTCGGTGAAACCATCAGCAGTTACAATGGCTCTGAAAACCTGCGGTATTGAAGATGCATACATTAATATTATTAATAACATCTATGAAAATGCAAGTGCAAAGATTAGGCTGTTTGAAAATACAACACACATAAAAATTGGAGAGGGAGTGAGACAAGGTGACACCATATCTCCGAAGCTCTTTAATGCCACATTGGAGGGTGTTTTTCAGTCACTGAGCTGGGAAAACAAGGGGATAAAGATTAATGGAGATTATCTATCCCACCTTCGTTTTGCTGATGACGTAGTCATTTTTGCAACTAGCCCATCAGAGCTGCAGAGTATGATCCAGGAACTTGCTGACAAGAGTAAAGAAGTGGGATTAAAAATGAACTTTCAGAAGACAAAAGGGATGTTCAATGCTTTTACAAGAAATGAAGATTTATCGATTGATGGAGAAAAGCTGGAGATAACCGACGCGTACGTTTATCTTGGACAGCAGATATCAAGTGAGGGTCACATTGATGAAGAAATTAATCGGCGTACAAAATTTGCCTGGAGAGCATTTGGAAGAAACAGCATAATTTTCAAGAGCAATATGCCATTATGTCTTAAAAGAAAAGTGTTTGATCAATGCATCCTTCCAGTGCTTACGTATGGTGCAGAGACGTGGACCTTAACTAAAAGAGACATACAAAGGCTGCAGACAACTCAAAGGAGCATGGAGAGGTGCATACTTGGTGTAACCAGGAGAGATAAGAAGAGGAACTCGTGGATCCGAAAAATGACAAGAGTGGAAGACATCATGATCAGAGTTAAATCCCTGAAATGGCAATGGGCTGGACATACTGCCAGAAGGACAGATCATCGATGGACAGCCGAAATTTTAGATTGGATTCCAAGGGACAGGAAAAGACCCAGAAGAAGACCACATGGGAGATGGGTGGATGAAATTCGAAAGTATGCAGGGGTGACATGGAGGAGACTGGCACAAGACAGACCGTTGTGGAGGAAACTTGGGGAGACCTTCGTCCAGCAGTGGATTGATAATGGTTGACAATGATGATGATGATGATGATATATATATATATATATATATATATATATATATATATATATATATAATTATGTATAATTATAAATTGCGTTTCAAATTCATTGTCGAAAGCAGATTTATCAGGGTCAGATCCGGTCTGGATCGGGTCCAATTATGTGATGTCTGGGTCCGGGTACAAAATTTTTGACTCGTTTCCAACTCTGGCGTTTACCCCACTTGTCACTATGTTTCAAAGTCCATTCTTGAAAAATTAAGGTTTTTGTTTATGAAACCAATGGTGTACTTCTTATTAAACATTTTCGTCCAGTGAGGTATCTTTGATAAATACATTACTTGTTCATCCTCCGCAAATATCGACGCACACGTTCAAGTTGTGCGTAGGAGTTGAAATTTTGCGTAACAACATTGGTCTCACGTTTTGACTTAAAAATAAAAATAGTCTTTGGAATGACAGTTAAATATTCCACTCTTGATTTAAATGCTAAGTTGGAAACCGATGATGCCAGTCTGCCGTCAAAACACCGCAGCTGCCGCGACAAAAGGAACGTGACCACGCTGCTCATGCGGAGGTAATCTCTCGTGATTGATGATGCGAGATTCTCAGAGCAGCTTTGTCCCCTTGAGGATTACTTAGGACTGGCGCTATTAAAGTGGGTTTACCATCATAATTACATCCACAGTAATGACTGATATTTTACTTTGAACTCTATCTATCATGTAGTTGGGTTTCGTCGTTATAGAGAAGTGTGGTGCATTGGTGACATGTTACCCAATGAAGGAAGACGCAGGTGTTTGTGCTGGTAAATCTCGGCGTGCGTGGACGAAATCAACAACATCAAAAACTGCTGCGTCTTCACTTATTCATAGGGTAAACTTTCCCCCTCTGAGCATTTACATTTGCGATATTAAACATTTAAAGCCAGCAGATTTTAATACGAGTGGTCGCATTGTGAGATCCACTCGTATCTAAAGTCACAAATGGTTCATAGATGCATGTTAAAACAAAAGATCTGATCAGACGAATTTTGAAAAAAATATTGTCCTTCCTTTTACCCCTCCATCTTTCTATCTATCGTCAGCTATTATCAGTCCCCTTCTGGATGAAGTTCTCTCTAAATCTCTTCCACATCTCCCTGTCCTGGGCCATTTTCTGCCATGTCGTGCTTTTGAATTTCATTCATCCATCTCCCACGTGGTCGTCTTCCGAGTATTTTTTTGTCCCTAGGTATCCAGTCTAATATTTCAGCTGTCCATGGGGTACTAGAAATAGGGAGGAGGAGAATCGGGAAGGAACAGGCGCCCTTATTTTTAACGGGTTAGGAAGGCGGCAGTACCACGGGTCCGACGACTTAACATGGCCATCAAACGCACAGCGAATATTTCGTGATTCAACACATTTCATTCTACCTGGAATCAAACTCGAGACCCTTGGGTTGACAGGCGGATGTGCTAACCACAACGCCATCCGGGGTCCCACATATTCCAGGCGCATGATTTCCACCAAATTTATCAGAAATTTGTTCAAATTTGTAAAGGTGCAAGAGGGTACCATATCATAAGTCTACATCAATAAGTGACTCTTCGCGTTCAAGACAAAAATTATTTTCGTCTACCTTTTTTCTAACAGTTTTTCTGCTCATCTTTTGTACATTTGTGTCTGTAATTATTGAATAAATGGTTCGTTTTTTCAATAAGATGACTTCCGTGTGGTTTCCATTGCTTCCCACTTCGTTGTGCTTGAAACAGTAGGTAGTCATATCATTATGAAACGCAGGGTAGTCTTTAAAAGCTGTGACGACGATATTACAGTTTTTTAAAAGGAACGTTACCTCCTATTGTGTGACGAATGAACGTAACCAGCTTTCGTTGCGACAGTGTTCAAGTTGTGTCACCTGACAAGTACATTGTAAAGATGGAAGGAAGAACGGCAGATGATCTATAAGTTAGGTCATTTTATTAAACTTTTGTTCCCTGCCCGTTCCTAAAGCAAACAAGTAAATAAAATCATGCAATGCATTGATTATAATACGCTTTCCACAATACCAGAAATCATTGCACAGGTTATCACTCAAGTTATGAGGATAATGGCTGTGGAATAAATCTCGGTCTTGTGACTGTGGAATAAATCTTTGATCCCATTTCGATGACATTCAACAGAACCAGTTCAGTATACCTCCGAAATAACATGATAAAGTTTTGTTGCAATCGAAGCATTTTTACGTACGTTATGATGCATAAGGTCTATGGAATAGATCCCAAACCTGTGTCCTAACCTTTGACCCCATTTCGCTCATTTTCAATAGGATTTGTCCCCAGGCAAGCCCCTACAACATACTAACATTTCATCCAAATCGAAGAATTTTTACGTAAGTTATGACGCATAATAGCAATGAAAGTGATTCCGCTCCTATGTCCTGACCTTTGATCCCATTTCGCCCATTTTCAATAGGGTTTGTCCCCAGGTGGTCCCCTATCAGATACTAAAATTTAATCGAAATAGAAACTGTTTTACGTTAGTTATGACGCATAAGAGCAGTGGAATGGATTCCCCTCCTATGTCCTGACCTTTAACCCCATTTCGTTCACTTTCAATAGGGTTTCTTCCCAGGTATTCCCCTACCACATACTAAAATTTCATCGCAATCGAACGATTTTTACGCGAGTTATCGTGCGGACGGGCATACGCACACAACGCGTAACGCAATGAGGCAGATGGGAATCGCGACCATTTGCTCGGAAGAGTGTGACGTCATTAAACTTTAATAGGATCCTCACCCAACGCGTGACGTAATGAGACAGATGGCGTGACCGCGCGCAAACATATCAATCGCGAGATTGTTACGTCATAAGATTTCTAAGCATGGATAGCATCAATGGGACGACGTCATGACACTAAAAACGTGTTAATTCGGAGTGGTTATTTAACGCACTAAACGAATTTTCCTAAAGTCGAAATCAAGCTAAATCGATTTCTAGTACCAGAAAACGGTAGGTTAACGACTGTCATCAAAATCCTTAGAGCCGTTTTCAAAACAAAATTTACATACATACAAGAATTGCTCCTTTAAGGTGGACGTCAAGTAATTTTGCTTCCTATACTTCCAATGGAAAAATGTCTGTACACATTTTCTTCACAATTAATACGTTCCCAAAGATGAAAATTTGAACATCGATTATAATAGCTTCATTTTATGACTTGGAATACTTAATATTTTCTAAAACATAACCATAATTATGAACTCCAACATTTGTTTGTCTACTGATGTCATCAAAGTACAGGTCGCGCCATCTTTTTTCTGGTTCCAACACCACCAAAGGAAAAGTTTTTGATTTTTTATATAATTATGGTTATGTTTTCGGAAATATTAAGTATTCCAAGTTATAATATGAAGTTATTTTAATCGATGTTCAAATTTTCATCCTTGGGAAAGCATTAATTGTAAAGAAAATGTGTACAGAAATTTGCCCATTGGAAGTATAGGAAGCAAAATCACTAGAGGTCTACCTTAAATATGTTTAAAGGAATTAAATAAGATATTAATATAGATATCATAGATATAAATTCTGTTGTTCATAATTATGAAACTAGAAATAGATTTCAGATAAAGCCATGCTTTCCTAGAACATAACAAATGAAACAAAGTATCAACTAACAGGGAACAACTTTTTGGAATCTTTTACCTGATAAACTAGAACACATTAATAATTACAGCTTATTTAAAAAAACATTAAAACTTATTTGCTTAATTTATAAAAAAAAGAGGAAAAAGAAAGGGAAACGAAGAGAAAGAAAGGAGAAAAAAACCCCTCAAATTATTGTATAATATTTTAATCCCTTTCTAATTGCCACTAATATCTACTAACAACTGCGGATCTACTGCATGACCTACCTACTATGTATTTTAATTCTGTAGTAACCTTTACATGATTTGTATTTATCATGTAGGGAGATCAGGCCTTACTTAGTCAGTAGTAATTACTTTTTGTCACACTGAAATGTAAATATAAACTTGATGTAAGGTATGATTGAACAGCTAAACAATAAAAATTAAATTAAATTAAATTAAAGATCATCCTAAAAGTTGAAATGCGTACATGCCACCCAGCAATTTCCCTACGCAATTAATTTTTATATTTATTTGGTCAATGATCTACTACGCAATGATATTAGTACATTATAAGAACAGAAGTGATTGGACATTCCACGCAGGTGCAATGGTGTGCTCCCGCAGCAGACACGTGGTCGATAAGGTATGAAAACGGGAACGGAAGTACGCTCCGATCAATCGCTGATAAAATGGCTAGCAGAAGAGAGCTCTCCGAGTTTGAAAAGAGCGTTATAATAGGCTGCGCAATTGGAGGAATGAGCATAAGAAGCACTGCTGACGTCAGACATGTCGCTAAATCGACTGCGGCCTTTGTCATCAACAAGTGGAAGAAGACGGGACATTGCAGGAATTCACATCACGGAACTGCAACCAAGGGACATGAGGGTGAAACTAGGTTTCGACCAATGCACGCCATAGCACATGAGTTCCAGATGGCCACAGATGTTATGGTCTCCACCAACACACTTCGAAGAGAGGTCCATGCACTCGGGTTTCATGGCAGAGCAGTCGCCCATAAATCTCTCATCACAAAAACCAATAAGGCCACATGGCTACGATGGTGTCAACAGCACAAAAATTGCACACAGGAGCAATGGCGGGTGGTGCTATGTAGCGACGAATCCCGCTTCACATTATTCGATCGGATGGACGTGTTTAGATTTGGCGGTTACCCGGAGAACGTCTGCTTCCGGAGTGTACAGTGCCGACTGTGAAGCACGGAATCGATGGAGTTGTGGTATGGGGCTGCTTCAGCTGGCACGATGTGGGCCACTGGTTGTTATTCATGGCAACATGAACTCTGTGGTGTACAGGGATATTCTGGATAACTCAATGCTCCCAGCGTCGTGGCAGTATTACACTATCTACCGACAAGTAATTGGACACCCCTGCAATCGACGATATCTGCGGTCCTGATACACGTCACGGCCGCCGCCGTTAAATATCGGGTGGAAAACAGCAACGCGACCAATCGCATGCAAGATGCCACGCAGTTCGGAGCTCTCTGATTTCGAGAAAGGTGTAATCGTCGGGTATCACAGAAATGGCCGATCCATACGTGACATATCCAGCTAGTTGAAGTACCCAAAATCGACAGTGGCCTACGTGATTGGCAAGTGGAAGATGAGATGTGACTGTCGGAATGTGCCCCGATCTGGCATACCCACAAAACTGGGAGTTAGAGACCGACGGGTGCTGGCCAGAGAAATTCGAAAGAACCGCACCAAATCGATGGGCCAATTCCGCGAGGAGCTTCAACAGGCATCCGGGAGTGTTCTTTTGACGAAACCCATCCGTAAGGAAGCCCATCTGCTCGGTTATCATGGACGTGCTGCCGCCCACAAGCATTTGATCACCAAGTCCAATAGCGCTGCTCGGCTAACGTGGTGCAAAGAACGTCGACAGTGGACCGCTGAACAGTGGAAACAGGTTCTCTGGAGCGACGAATCAAGGTTCACCCTCTACCGTTCGGATGGCAAGGTCTGGGTTTGGCGTCTGCCTGGAGAACGCCTCCTTCCGGAATGTATTGTACCAACTGTGAAGTTCGGCGGCGGTGGAATTATGCTATGGGGGTGTTTCTCCTTGTATGGCACGGGACCCATGGTCACAATTCCTGGTAGACTCAACGCCGAGACCTACTGCACCATTTTGGATGACCATGCGCTTCCTACGTTGTGGCAGTTTTACGGGGTGGACTCATGTTGCTTTCAGGATGGCAATGCCACCTGTCATGTTGCGAGAGATCCACCATGGCTTGGTATGGTGACAATGGGGTTAATTGAATGGACTGGCCTGCACAGAGCCTGGACCTTAACCCTATCGAGCACCTCTGGGACGAGTTGGAGCGTCGACTTAAGGGGTGCCCCCACCGTCCGAAATCGGTGAAGGAACTGACCTGTCTTCTCCAAGCCGAAAGGAAGAAAATACCGCTAGCCGTCGTACAACGCCTGGTTGAGAGTATGCCCTGGAGGGTCGCAGCTGTAATCGCCGCTCGTGGAGGCTCCACCAACTATTGAAGGTGAATAAACTTCGCTTTCCTTTGCTATCACAGGTGTCCAATTACTTGTTGGTAGATAGTGTATGTGCGCGTATCATTATAATTTTTTTAAATGTTTAGTTCAAACCACTGCGAAATGTTCTTCGTATATTTGAATAGATCTTGTCGAGAGCTTTAAAACACCACCCACAGTCGTGTCGCGCTCACGGTTGCCGAGATAGATTGAGTCTCCCCCCCCCCTCACAAAAAAATTCTGAACGACCGTTCCCTCTTTTCTTACACCGATTAGCTTTTTCTTCTCTCGAAGTCTGTGAGTAAGACATACACGGAAATTTGCATTATTTAGTGAATGTTAATTTAAGAAAATTTAGTGTAAGAAGCAATTATAACAATTTTCACTACCAGGATTTATTCCCTAAGATCATCATATGTCTTTCAACATCTTTAAAACCTCAGTGATCCATGAAAAACTTCATCAAAATCTGACCAGTTTTTATTGATGTTCGATTCCCATTAGTGCAAAATATCTTGGTATTAAGGATCTTCATCGCCTATAAAAGCAGATAAGAGTATGCAAATTGTAAGGGATTATCGTGGCATTCGGTGGCAATGACCAGTTGTTGGCATGCTGCACTTCACAAAATAAAAAAAAAAAGCCTGAGGTAAATTGAATTACCATAATTATTATGTGGCGTAGATGTTCCAGCTGCTAGTACCAGCTACAAAATCTAGGCATTATAGTGTTGGATAAAAAAAATGTTTCACTTAGAGAAAATAAAGAAAAAAAAAACATTATAATCCAAATGAGTTACGGAGTTCAACCTTGAACTTCCTATTGATCTGTTGTATGATCTCATCTTGGTTTTTTTTTAATCAATATAAAACATGAAATATCACGTTGAAAACAAATACTGGATATCTCGTGCTGTTAAATAATCTATAACAAAAACTAAACCTTCTCTAACCGTCAGCTGACTGTGAAACTTTGCTTGAATATTCCGCCGTTTAAAATATCATTATCCTTTGGTTTTGATTAGATACGGCTCATCGTCATGCGTTCAAAGGTGAGTATAATGAACAGCAATAAATATTAGTATGACCTCAAATAGCCAGCTGCGTGATTCGACTGATTTAATGGTCTTTGTTTCATGTTCATATTGAGACTTCCGAAGGCAAATTTAAAATCGAGGTATGAAAAGATTTTAATAAATCCTGTGAATAGGCTGCATCTTTCAATGTATCAAAATCAGTTTAAATTCCTTCAGAATAACTGCACTGTACAAAAAGTTTTAAAATTTCACGAGCTACTTTCCATGATTCCTTTCGTGGTAATAAAGCACATTTCTGATATAACCTTTTTCGTGAAAGTACGGAAAGAAAAATGAATTTCACGGATTTTTCGTACCACGGGAAAATTCTGAATTTTCAGAAACCTTCCCGCAATATCTATCTTATATTGACGGTAAATTACCGTTTTCAAGATGTGTTAACGCAAAATTCTGAATTTTCAGAAACCTTTCTGCAATATCTATCTTATATTGACGGTAAATTACCGTTTTCAAGATGTGTTAACGCAAAATTCTGAATTTTCAGAAACCTTCCCGCAATATCTATTTTATATTGACGGTAAGTTACCGTTTTCAAGATGTGTTAACGCAAAATTCTGAATTTTCAGAAAACGTCCGGCAATATCTTTCTTATACTGACGGTAAATTACAGTTTTCAAGATGTGTTAACGGAAAATTCTGAATTTTCAGAAAAATTCCGTCGATGTGTTTCTTATACTGACGGTAAATTACAGTTTTCAAGATGTGTTAACGGAAAATTCTGAATTTTCATAAAAACTTCCCGCAATATCTTTCTTATGCTGAGTGTAAATTATCGTTTGCAAGATGTGTTAATGGAAAATTTTGAATTTCCAGAAAACTTTCCGTAGTTTCTTTTTTATATTAACCGAAAAACTCGGTTCTAACTTTTTCCATATTCATATGATGACAAATTTCCGGTAATAGGAGAGATTCACGGCAATACTTGGAGGTCTGATTAACTCTTAAATTTTAATAGTTTGTCGAAGTATTTGATTTTGAAGTTCTTTCACGAGATCGGATATTGTGCTAGCATATCGCATGTAATTTTGTTTATTGTGGCACAGAATATTTCTTCTCCCCCCCCTTTTGCGCACAAGCTATTTATTATACACTATATTGACAAAAGTCACTGAACACCCCTTCAAAAGCAAATGTATGGATCCGTTGCGTTGTTAAGATGCGCGGTAAACCTGCAAACGGTATAAAACAAGCCTGCAGCTGACCGCGATCGCACTGAGAGGTTGAGTGAAAATGTCGGGGCGGGAGAGAACTGACTTTGAGAAAGGAAAGATTGTTGGTTGTTATATTAGTGGGTTGTCCATAAGAGAACCCGAGAGGCGTTTAGACATACGCAAGTCAACAGTTTTGGATGTACTGAATAAGTGGAAGACACATGGCGTGCCTGAAGCAGCAAAACGTACCGGCAGATCATAGAAAATCGGTGATAGAGGACGTCGAAGCCTCAGGAGAGTCGTTACAGCTACTCGATGGAGATATTGACATACATTAGTACGACCTCTGCACAAGACCTCAGTGTACAGTTGAGTAAAAATTCTGGAACCGCGGTATGCACACGTACCATACGCAGAAAACTTCATTTTATGAGTTACCGTGGTCGTGCGGCTGCTCTTCAGCCTTTTATCTCCTATCGGAATGCTACTCGTCGTTTAGCATGGTGTAAAAAACATTTATCGTAGACCTTAGATCAATGGAAACGGGTCCTATGGACTGGTGAATCCAGGTACACGATCCATCAGTCTGATGGCCGTGTGTGGGTATCGCGGCAGCCGGGGGAATGCTATTTACCACAGTGTACTGTTCCTACGGTCAAGGTTGGAGCTGGCAGTGTACTCGTGTGGGGGTGTTTTTCGTGGTATGGTCCAGGCCCATTTGTTATCGTGGACAAACCTGTTAACCAGCACGTCTACCTCGATATTCTGGACAATTATGCCCTACCAACTTTATGGCAATGCTATGGAACCGAGTCTTGTTGGTACCAGCAGGATAATGCACCGAGCCATAAAGCATGGGCTGTTACGGCGTGGTTTGACGATAATTCCGTATCGTGTGTGGACTGGCCAGCACAGAGCGCTGATCTTAATCTTATAGAACACCTATGGGATGAATTAGAGCGCCGCATAAGAAGTTTGGAACCAAGGCCTACTGCTAAGCAACAGTTAGCGACAGCATTATGTACTGAATGGAAGCGCATACCTGTCGCTGAGTTCCAAAACCTTCTCGAAAGCATGTCTCGAAGGGCCGTCATGTTGTTCACTCCACGGATCCTCTACCACGCACCCTCCAGCAGCTGTCAGTTGCACTGCAGTCAGCATGACTTCACATAACTGTGAACACCTTCCAGCACCTTATTGGGTCACTCCCAGTCCATCTAGCTGCTGTCCGCGCTGCACACTGCGGTTACTCTGGATATTAGCTAGTGGTCACAATAATGTAACTCGACCGTGTATTTATATGGCCGTCGTAACAACCTTTCCTGTGACTCCTGAACCAATAATAAACTAACTGAACAAAACAGCATTTTCTCACACACAGGCTTTACCGCCAGCATACATAGCTTTCACACACCAAGTAAATTTCCCCTTGTCTCGTACTTTTTCTGGACTTACCATAGAAGCAGCCCGTTTGTTTCACTTTAGGCGTTTTAGAATCCCTCAAACGAAATACTTTTCTTTCAACATACGCAATGCAAGGATTGAGTTCGTACAGCTCTTACCAAGCACAAAGCCAATACCTACAACTCATACTTTCATTGACATCAAGCACCTTAAGATTTTCTGAACATTACCTAAAACTCAACAAATATTTTATTTTAGGATTTTATGAATACTTCTTTTTGGATAAAGCTGCTAAAGGATCTATTATAAGAAAAATTAACCTGGATTGGTTTGAAATATTTAAGAAGCAAGTAAACCCTTTAAGCAGACAATGTCACCAAACCAAAGGGTGGCCAAAATGTTCTCCCTCACGTCTCAGCAGTACCGAAAATAAACCAGTCACGGGTGTTAGGCGCTCCCTTCGAGTCCATGATTTTGTGCTCCATAATCCAAGGCATGATGGGGAAATACTAGTCACCCTTACAACATAATATTTTTTTGCCGGTGCTGATATTCGAAACCACGTCTCCCAGCTCTGGAGACACATATTCTTCCGTTTGAATTACACCGATCTGGGTTTATGGCTGCAACTTGACGTTTTGATACAGGCATTACATCTGAGGTAAGTACATCGTATATATCCTACCCTTAAGAAAGGGCTGGGACGAAATCGTAGGTTTTGGGTTAGCCGCAAACCATGTTGGAAGTAGCTCGCTCTAGAAGATGGAATTCTCATTAATCCCAGACGATGTGTGGAAGGAACATCGCACATTTTTCGAACCTCACGGCCACAAGATTCCTTTTACGTTCGGGCGCCAATATAGCGTAAAATCATTTTGCCGGCAACGGGACTCGAACCTCTTGAACCATTTTGCTGGCAACTGATATTCTCCTTCTTGAACTACACAGACCTTGGTTTATCGCTGCCGTTTTGACATGTTCATCATTTCTGAGGTAGGTATGCCACAGCCTGACATGCCGCCGTACAAAAATAAATGATTTCTCTCTTTTCTTAAATTCTACGCCAGTGTTATAGACCTTTCAGCGGGTAATCAGTCCGAAAGGTTAGTGTCAATCATCTCCCTAAATTACAATTTTGAATAATAAAGCTAAGGGTAAAGCGACTGTTACGAATTTTCGCTCATTATTTTTGAATATAATGGGCGTGGCTAATCAAACCGATTAATGATTTGATTAATTAATGCGTTGGTTCTGATTGGGTTTCGAACAAAGAAAAGAGATGTTCCAAAGCGAAGCAGGGACCATCCAAAAGGTTTTGCCGCGGCGTATAGAATTCCGAAGGTGACGGCAAAATTTTTATTCCAGCGGATGTGTCGAGCAACTGAACTAAACAAGGGGGTCCGGAACGCCATTTGTAGGACAGATTTAAAGGGCAACCAACAAATCTGTCCTACAAATGGTGTTCCCAAGCCCCTTGGTTGCCCTTCAAATCTAAAAAATGTTGGTTGCTCTTCATTCTTGATTAAACCATGGCAACCAACATTTTTGTAAAACAAGTTAGTAAAATCATGCAATGCATTGATTATGATACGCTTTCCAACATACTAGAAATCATTACTCAAGTTATTACTCAAGTTATGAGGAAAATTGCTGTGGAATAAATCTCACTCCTGTGCCCTTACATTTGATCCCATTTCGATGATATTCCACAGAACTGGTTCAGTATACCTCCGAAATAACATGAGAAAGTTTTGTCGCAATCGAAGCAATTTTACGTAAGTTATGATGCATAAGGGCTATGGAATAGATCCAGCTTCTGTGTCCTAACCTTTGACCCCATTTCGCCCATTTCGCCCATTTTCAATAGGATTCGTCCCCAGGCAAGTCCCTACAACATACTAACATTTCATCCAAATCGAAACATTTTTACGTAAGTTATGACGCATAATGGCGATGGAAGTGATTCCGCTCCTATGTCCTAACCTTTGACCTCCATTTTGCCAATTTTCAATAGGGTTTGTCCCCCAGGTGTTCCCTTGTCACATACTAAAATTTAATCAAAATCGAACCTTTTTTACATTAGTTATGACGCATAAGGGCAGTGAAGTGGATCCCGCTCCTATGTCCTGACCTTTGACCCCATTTCGTTCACTTTCAATAGGATTCCTTCCCAGGTATTCCCTACCGCGTACTAAAATGTCATCGAAATCGAACGGTTTTTACGCGAGTTATCGTGCGGACGGACATACGCACACAGCGCGTGACGTAATGAGGCAGATGGGAATCGAGAACATCTGCTCGCAAGAGTGTGACGTCATAAAACTTTAATAGGATCCACACACAACGTGTGTGACGTAATGAAACAGATGGCGTGACCGCGCGCCAACATCTAATGGGAAGACGCCATGACACTACACAAAATAACGTGGTAATTCGGGGTGGTTATTTAACCCACTAAACGAATTTTTCTAAAGTCAAGATCAAACTAAATCAATTTCTAGAAGCAGAAAACGGTAGGTCAACGACTTACATCAAAATCCTTAGAGCCGTTTTCAAAATAAAATGTACATACATACAAGAATTGCTCCTTTAAGGTGAACGTCAAGTAATTTTGCTTCCTGTACTTCGAATGGAAAAATTTCTGTACACATTTTCTTCCCAATTAATGCGTTCCCAAGGATGAAAATTTGAACATCGATTAAAATATCTTCATTTTATAAATTGCAACACTTAATATTTTTTAAAACATAAGCATAATTATGCAATCCAACATTTGTTTGTCTACTGACGTCATGAAAATACAGGTCGCGCCATCTTTTTTCTGGACAATTAATGCGTTCACAATAATGAAAATTTGAACATCGATTAAAACAGCTTCATTTTGTAACTTGGAATACTTAATATTTTCTAAAACATAACCATAGTTATGCAATCCAACATTTGTTTGTCTACTGACGTCATCAAAGTACACGTCGCGCCATCCTTTTTCTGGTTTCAACACTACCAAAGGAAAAGTTACTGATTTTTAATATAATTATGATTATGTTTTAGAAAATATTGAGTATTCCAAGTTATAATATGAAGTTATTTTAATCGATGTTCAAATTTTCATCCTTGGGAGCACATTAATTGTAAAGGAAATGTGTACAAAAGTTTTTCCATTGGAAGTATAGGAAACAAAATTACTTGACGTCCACCTTAATAATATGGGATAAGGGCGATGGAATGGATCGCAATCCTATGTCCTGACCTTTGAACTCATTTCGTCTATTTTCAATAGGGTTCGTCCCCAGGTGGTCCCCTAGTACATACTGGAATTTCATCGAAATCGAACCATTTTTACGAACGTTATGACGCATAAGGGCAATGGAATGCATCCCGCTCTTATGTCCTGACCTTTGACCCCAATTCACCCATTTTGAATAGGGTTCGTCCCCAGGTGGTCCTCTATCACATAGTAAAATTTCATTGAAATCGAATTATATTTACGTAAGTTATGACGCATAAGGGCAATGGAAATGGATCCCGCTCCTACGTCGTGACCTTTGACCCCATTTCTCCTATTTTTAATAGGGTTCGTCCCCAGGTGGTCCCCAACCACATACTAAAATTTCATCGAAATCGAACCATTTTTACGCCAGTTATCGTGCGGATAGACGGATGGACGGACGGACGGACGGAAAAAGCTAGAGTATATACGCTTCTTCAACCTACTGTTGGAAAGCGTGAAAAATGAGTTGCGTACATCTCAAGTGTGGTGGTAATCTGAGCATTATAGAGCATTTATTATACATTTATGTCAACAGATGGCGCCACAATACAACTTTCAATTTAGGGTAAGTGCAAACGTTTATATTTTTTTGCTACTTGCAATCTACATATCTCACAACTACAGAAGTGTTCGTTACCATGGTTTACACCCGAGTCCTTCATTTATGGGAAAGGTTGCAGTTTGGATCAAGAAATAGTCGTATAAGTGTAATACTGAAGGTAGCTGCACCCTTGGCACCGAAAAAGAGCGGAGGCGAAGAAGTTTGCCTAATTCAACAGCTGGGAAAAGTGGCGGATGGTCCACCTAGGCCTGACATCGCAAGAAGTGGTGAGTTCACAAGTACAAACGATTTTCTAGCGTCCATGACACGTATTCAAGTGACCAGGGGTCAAATCTGGTCAAATAGCGGCAAGTGACCAGGGTTCAAAATCGTTCCCCATTGCATCTGAAAGTTCCAATCATCTGGGAGGAATCTTAATGGTCTGAGTGTCGAGTCGCGCCGATGTTCCTTTGGAGAAGAACATCACACGGAGTCTTTGTTCCTTTGGAGAAGAACATCACACGGAGTTTTTGTTCCTTTGGAGAAGAACATAACACGAAGTTTTTGTTCCTTTGGTGAAGAACATCACACGGAGTCTTTGTTACTCTGGAGAAGAACATCACACGGACTCTTTGTTCCTTTGGAGAAGAACATCACACGGAGTCTTTGTTCCTTTGGAGAAGAACATCACACGGATTCTTTGTTCCTTTGGAGAAGAACATCCCAAGGAGCCTTTGTTCCTTTGGAGAAGAACATCACACGGAGCCTTTGTTCCTTTGCAGAAGAACATCACACGGAGTCTTTGTTCCTTTGGAGTAGAACATCATACGGAGTCTTTGTTCCTTTGGAGAAGAACATAACACGAAGTCTTTGTTCCTTTGGAGAAGAACATCACACGGAGTCTTTGTTACTTTGGAGAAGAACATCACACGGAGTCTTTGTTCCTTTGGAGAAGAACATCACACGGAGTCTTTGTTCCTTTGGAGAAGAACATTACACGGAATCTTAGTTCCTTTGGAGAAAAACATCACACGGAGTGTTTGTTCTTTTGGAGAAGAACATCACACGGAGTCTTTGTTCCTTTGGAGAAGAACATCCCACAGAGTCTTTGTTACTTTGGAGAAGAACATCACCCGGGTTCTTTGTTCCTTTGGAGAATAACATCACACAGAGTCTTTGTTCCTTTGGAGAAGATCATCACTCGGAGCCTTTGTTCCTTTGCAGAAGAACATTACACGGAATGTTTGTTTCTTTGGTGACGAACATCACACGGAGTCTTTGTTACTTTGGAGAAGAACATCACACGGATTCTTTGTTCCTTTGGAGAAGAACATCGCACGGAGTCTTTATTCCTTTGGAGAAGATCATCACACGGAGCCTTTGTTCCTTTGCAGAAAAACATTACACGGAGTTTTTGTTTCTTTGGTGAAGAACATCACACGGAGTCTTTGTTCCTTTGGAGAAGAACATCACACGGAGTCTTTGTTCCTTTGGAGACCATATCGCTCAAAAAGGTGCAAAACCGATTTGGAAGTGTGCACTTGTTTTCGTTTCTCATCAACGCTCAAAAAGGTGCAAAACTGATTTGGAAGTGTCCACTCGTTTTCGTTTCTCATGGGCGTTCAAACGTTTAGGCACCCACTTTGCTGACATCTCCTGCATATCCAAGTGCCCAATGAATTATGAACCCAACATGTTCCCCGGATATCTCCATTGTTTCAGCTATTGTTTTAGCCGAGGTTCGCTGATCTGACAAAATCAAGTCATGAACACGATCAACAATTTCGGGTGTTGTCACTGTTGAAGGTCTCCCAGATCTTGCTGCACCTTCTGTCTCAAAGTCTCCACGCTGAAAGTTGGCACACCATTTCTTCACAGTGGAATATGAAGGTCACTTGTCACTTAATGTTTATGTCATACAATCATGGATTTCCTTTGCAGTTTTCTTCTGCAGGAACAGAAATTTCTGGACAACCCGGAGTTCCACATTCGAAAATTCAACACTTTGGATTGACATGATTCAGTTCAGAACGTCAAAAATCTGCAAAAAAAAAAAAAAAAAAGGGCTATTTGTCTGAAAACTTAAGCTTTACAATACAAAAGAGCATTATTTCGAGCTGCAGTGACAAAATAATGCTACAATTACAGGAAGTGGGATAGGCCGAGAACCTTTCAGCATCTCCTCGTACCTTCTGCACTACTGAGGTGGCATTGCTGCTGGAAATGATGCCGACGCAAAATTTATTTTACCAAAGAAGAGAGAGCACTTAGCTTTAAGCAGAGCATATACACTGACGGAAAAAAATCCCAACACCACGAAAAAATAGTTGTAGAGGAATGAAATGGCGGCAATGCATTTGTATAGGTAACATATTTAATCGATTAAGGTTTCAAGATCACAACTTAATGTAAGCGCGAGAAGAGCCATTTTAAATGTGAAATGCTGGTACATTAATAACCGGTGTAACCGCCAGAATATTGAATGCAAGCACGCAAACGTTCAGTAATTGTGTCGTACAGGTGATGGATGTCAGTTTGTGGGATGGAGTTCCATGCCAGTTGCACTTGGTCGGTCAATACAGGGACGGTTAATGCTGGTTGGGGGTGACACTGGAGTTGTCGTCCAATGATGTCCCATACGTGCTAGATTGGTGAAAGATCTGGTAATCTAGCAGGCTACGGCAACATGTCGACACTCTGTAGAGCATGTTGGGTTACAACAGCGGTATGCGGGCGAGCGTTATCCTGTTGGAAATCACCCCCTGGAATGCTGTTCATGAATGGCAGCACAACAGGTTGAATCACCAGACCGACGTACAACTGTGCCGTCAGGGTGCGTAGGATAACCACGAGAGTGCTCCTGCTGTCATAGGAAATTGCTCCCCAGACCATAACTCCAGGTGTAGGTCCAGTGTGTCTCGGCCGCAGACAGGTTGGTTGCAGGCGCTCACCTGGCCTCCTTCTAACCAACACACGGCCATCACTGGCACCCAGGCAGAACCGGCTTTCATCAGAAAACACAACACATCTCCACTCCGTCCTCCAATGAGCTCTAGCTTAACACCACTGACGTCGCAAACGGCAGTGGTTTGGAGTAAGTAGAATGGAAGCTACAGGGTGTCTGGCTCGGAGCTGTCCTTCAAGTAACCGATTTGTAACAGTTCGTTGTGTCACTGTGGTAGCAACTGCAACTCGAATTGCTGCCGCAGACGCGGTACGATGCATCACGGCCATACGTCGTACACGGCGGTCTTCCTTCTCAGTAGTGCCACGTGGCCTGCCGGAACCCGGTCCTTTTGAGGCAATACCTTCCCTTGACCACCGCTGCCAACAATCATGCCCAGTGGCTACATTCCTGCCAAGTTGTTCTGCAATATTGCGGAAAGAAAATCCACCTTCTCGTAGCCCTATTACACGACCTTGTTCAAACTCCGTGAGCTGTTGATAATGGCTTCTTCGTTTTCTTAAAGGTATTCTTGACTAACATCAACACACTACGTCGAATCTCAACGATAACTAACGCTCACGAACGTTACAGCGCGTATTTACAGCAAACATGCTTTGCATGTTCCGAGGGGCGCTACTAGCGCCACACGTATGCGCCGAGCGCGAAATTTGCATAGACGTCATCTTACAGATGTACTCTCACCGCCTACCAACTGTCGTTTATCTAACACTACCCCTTCTTGGTGTTGAGATTTTTTTCCGTCAGTGTATTTCAAACATTTAACTTGTAATTATTACAGTTTTACTAACGTGACACGCGAAGTTTGATTTTAAAATTGATGGTTTATCCAAAAACTATCTAGCTAAAGGTTGTCCGCCATTCTTTTAGCATATGATTCATTATTATATTATTCGCGATCACCTCAGTGATGTAGCCTTTACTAACATGAAGGAATGGGAGTAGGCTTGAGAACAGCATTTAAATGGCGATAATAGCTTTTTATTGTAATGTAGGAACCTCTAAAGTACATTTAGCCTCGTGTTGTGTTCCAACAAAAAATCCGTAGGTGTGTTACTCATCATTTCTTAATCGCAAGAGCAAATAATCGTTTTGCCTGTATCCGTGCGTCAAACTTTACGCATCTCATCTCGCAGATCCTTGACGCCGATATCGTTGGAAGGCTGTGGTTTCACCCTAGGGCCTGAATTCCTCCATAAGGTGGCGTGACCTTTGAACTGTGACTTCATACCTCTTTTCGAACAGGGAACAGCAAGGTACAGAACCGGACAGGGTCAAAATGTAGAAATGTTGATAGCTATCATGAAGAAGCTTCGAGAACAGGGGAAGCGCTATCAGAGAATGTCTATCTCGATGCAATTTGCCATTTCCAAAAACAAAAATGAACTAAAGCATAAACAGCTAAAAGTGCAGATTAACTGGTGATAACACGGAAGAGCATTATAAACTGGTCCTTCATTTTTGTTAAGGCAAGAAAAATGTATGAGTTCACTTTCTTACTAACAATCTCATGAATATTCATCACAATACATTTAGGATCTCTTCAGCAATTTCTTCCGTTACTTATTTCCCAATTTTCTCCTATGTATCTTTCTCTCTGTCCCGACCTTCTTTATTTCTTCTATTAATATTTAGCAGGACAATTCTGCGGGTGTGAGAAACATACCTAATGTCCAGAATTACAAGTTACTGTTGTATCGAAGGATAATACGGCCGCCCCTGTGGCGCAGTGGTCTAAGCGATGGCTTCTGATTATTCGCCCGAAAAGGGTCCGGGTTCGAACCACGTGAGGCATGGATGTTGTGTATGTCTTATGGCTCTGGCTCACTCCCTTCCCTGGAACCAGCGGCTCTAAATTAGGGACGGGCGACTGCTTATAGATCACTGAGTTGCTCATGGTAACCGTTAAACCTCCAATCAAAAAAAAAAAAAAAAAGTATAACTCGAAAGATGGCACCGAATTTTCGGTTGTAATAAGAACGTCTTTTGAATCCTTTCCAATGTTAATAAAAATTTTCAAAGGTTATTCATAGTCAATACCACCGACATAGCGCAGCTGGTTAAGTCGCTATGTGCTGTGTGGGAAGCGGATGTTTCTGACGGGTGTTCGAATCCCGGTCCTGCCGGCCATCTGGTCTTCCGTTTTCCAGGGCTTTCCGCAGACTCCTTATGTTTGGGGACGCGAATGCGTGGATGGTTCCCTGTGAAGTCTGTCCCGGACGCACTTTGTCCCTTATCCGTATGCAGTATTCTTCAAGGGTTCATTGTCGTTTTCGCGGGACTCAACCCGACGTGGATGGACGAGATGGATGGATCCATAGTCAATGGAATCAGTTGGAATAAAAAATCAACCATATTTCAACAATTGACAAAATCATCCAGAAATAGAAACAGCTACTTACTCCCACCGCAGGCTAAAAAGTATGTTGCCAAAATGAACAAATGGCGTACAAAATATTTCCCATAGCAGAAGTATCAGAGAAAAATAGATTTTCAAATCGAACGGTTAAATGAAGAAATATAAAAGGCATCAAATGGTATATATAGAAGGAATCAAGTCTATGTCCGCTAGCGGAAGAATTCTGTATAATGAAAACGTCGAAAGAATGTGAAATGTTTTTTTCATGGCAAAAGATATGCTAAAGTAAAATCATTTTTCAAATACGACTCCCGGAAGCAAAAGATATACTAAAGAGAAAAAAGGTTTTGACATTTACCCTCCCTAGCTGGAAAGCTCTGCATTTTTTAAAGAGGATAATGTTTCCCATCCTTATTGTAGCGAATCGCACACAGTAAAAAAAAAAAAAAATAATAATTTCAATAGGGTTTTTAGAGGCGGTGATACATCTGCAAAGAGAAGTACACAAACACCACCTAACGACAGAGCTGTGAACTACAAAACTAGGTAAATATACAACTATAGGATAATGGTATCCGGTATTAAAAGCATTTTTTAAATCTGACATTTAGAAGCAGAGATGTCGAGAAAAACAGATTTAATATTAGCGCCTCCTAGTAGGGAAATTGCCCATTATTTCAGGAAGGAAATACACACAAAAGATTTTCATAGTTAATAATATAAGATCGAAAAGGAATTTTTTCAATCGGGTTTTTAGGTCCGCAGAAATTGCTGCAAACATGCTGTGAACGGAAGAGTGAATTTACGCCCTCTAGTCTCACACTTGTGCGTTTAGAAAAATTTGAAATTATATGCAGAACATTTCGCTCCGGAAATGGTCTCCGTTAAAAAAAGAATTTTTCAAATCGGGCTCTTAAAAGCAGATATATCGACAAAAATAAGATATACACCTAAAGTCATTTGCAAAAGTTTAAGACCACCTGTTGGTATTAGAAGATTTTTCCCGATTGCGTCAGCTACTGTCTGTATTACTCAACTTCCTGTTAGTGTTACATCATCCTACAGCGGCAGCTGTTGATAGAGTTGGGGGAAGCGTGGGAGCATCAGTTTGTTTCTGGTTTTCATGCTACGAGGTTTTGTACGTATTTTCTACATAGCGAAAAATGGGCAAAACAGCGTCATTAAGTGTTACTCAGAGGGCACAAATATTGACTTTATATCATGAGAGATACTCCGAAAGTAGCCTAAGCAGAAGGGTGAATGTGAGCAAGACTGCTACAGTCATGAAATATCCACATGCAGGTGAATTTAGCGACCGAAAGAGAATTGGACGTCCAAGGAAAACAACCCCACGTGGTGACAATAACATAAGGCGAATAGTTATGCGCTCTCCGAGGAGTTCGTGCAAGAAATTCAAGGCTTTCCTACATTCAAAAGGGTCTGATATTCGTGTCAGCACTGTTTCCCGACGTCTAAGCAAAGATTTTGAATTAAAGTCTTATAAATTTGCACATAAACCTAGATTAATCTCTCTCATGAAAAAGAAAGGACTCCAGTTTGCGAAACGTCATCAATCGTGGACGTTAGGGCCCGATTTTCCTTGAATTTCGCCTGTCGAAACCATCAAATATCTACGCATTCTTATTCCAAGAATGTACACTGACGGAAAAAAAATCCCAACACCAAGAAGGGGTTGTGTTAGATAAACGACAGCTGGTAGGCGGTGCGAGTACATCTGTAAGATAACGTCTATGCAAATTTCGCGCTCGGCGCATACGTGTGGCGCTAGTAGCGCCCATCGGAACATGCAAAGCAGGTTTGCTGTAAATACGCGCTGTAACGTTCGTGAGCGTTAGTTATCGTCGAGATTCGACCAACGTAGTGTGTTGATGTTAGTCAAGAATGCCTTTAAGAAGACGAAGAAGCCATTATCAACAGCTCACGGAGTTTGAACGAGGTCGTGTAATAGGGCTACGAGAAGGTGGATTTTCGTTCAGCAATATTGCAGAACGACTTGGCAGGAATGTAGCCAGTGTGTATGATTGTGGGCAGCGGTGGTCAAGGGAAGATAGGCCTACTGCCTTAAGAAGACCGGGTTCCGGCCGGCCACGTGGTACTACTGAGAGGGAAGACCGCCGTGTACGGCGTATGGCTGTGGCGCATCGTACCGCGTCTGCGGCAGCATTCGAGCTACAGTTGCCATCACAGTGACACAACGAACTGTTACAAATTGGTTACTTGAAGGACAGCTCCGAGCCAGACGTCCTGTAGCGTGCATTCCACTTACTCCAAACCACTGCCGTTTGCGACGTCAGTGGAGTCAAGCTAGAGCTCATTGGAGGATGGAGTGGGGATCTGTTGTGTTTTCTGATGAAAGCCGGTTCTGCCTGGGTGCCAGTGATGGCCGTGTGTTGGTTAGAAGGAGGCCAGGAGAGCGCCTGCAACCAACCTGTCTGCGGCCGAGACACACTGGACCTACACCTGAAGTTATGGTCTGGGGAGCAATTTCCTATGACAGCAGGAGCACTCTCGTTGTTATCCTACGCACCCTGACGGCACAGTTGTACGTCGGTCTGGTGGTTCAACCTGTTGTGCTGCCATTCATGAACAGCATTCCAGGGGGTGATTTCCAACAGGATAACGCTCGCCCGCATACCGCTGTTGTAACCCAACATGCTCTACAGAGTGTCGACATGTTGCCGTGGCTTGCTAGATTACCAGATCTTTCGCCAATCTAGCACGTATGGGACATCATTGGACGACAACTCCAGCGTCACCCCTAACCAGCATTAACCGTCCCTGTATTGACCGACCAAGTGCAACAGGCATGGAACTCCATCCCACAAACTGACATCCAGCACCTGTACGACACAATGCATGAAAGTTTGCGTGCTTGCATTCAACATTCTGGCGGTTACACCGGTTATTAATGTACCAGCATTTCACATTTAAAATGGCTCTTCTCGCGCTTACAATAAGCTGTGATCTTGAAACCTTAATCGATTAAATATGTTACCTATACAAATGTATTGCCGCCATTTCATTCCTCTACAACTATTTTTTCGTGGTGTTGGGATTTTTTTTTCCGTCAGTGTATTTTTACATACTTACTTTTTTTTTGGTTCCTTTTAAATTCCTTCTCGTTTTTTTTTGTAGGTATACACGGATGAACAAACACCCATGAAAAAAAAAGGGGGGGGGGTGTCAAGTGTGAATCAATTTAAGTTAAAAATGCATATTCTTAATTCAATTATTCTTGTCACAATTCAAGGGTTGTGATTACCTTCGTTTTTCATCCTTTCGCTTCATGCCTTTCCTTTTTTTTATTCTCGTGAAAATACAACGTGATTTTCAAACTAAATATCATCATCATCATCATTGTCAACCATTATCAATCCACTGCTGGACGAAGGTCTCCCCAAGTTTCCTCCACAACGGTCTGTCTTGTGCCAGTCTCCTCCATGTCACTCCCGCATATTTACGAATTTCATCCACCCATCTCCCATGTGGTCTTTTTCTGGGTCTTTTCCTGTCCCTTGGAATCCAATCTAAAATTTCGGCTGTCCATCGATGGTCTGTCCTTCTGGCAGTATGTCCAGCCCATTGCCATTTCAGGGATTTAACCCTGATCATGATGTCTTCCACTCTCGTCATTTTTCGGATCCACGAGTTTCTCTTCTTATCTCTCCTGGTTATACCAAGCATGCACCTCTCCATGCCTCTTTGAGTTGTCTGCAGCCTTTGTATGTCTCTTTTAGTTAAGGTCCACGTCTCTGCACCATACGTAAGCACTGGAAGGATGCATTGATCAAACACTTTTCTTTTAAGACATAATGGCATGTTGCTCTTGAAAATTATGCTGTTTCTTCCAAAAGCTCTCCAGGCAAGTTTTGTACGCCGATTAATTTCTTCATCAATGTGACCCTCACTTGATATCTGCTGTCCAAGATAAACATACGTATCTGTTATCTCCAGTTTTTCTCCATCAATCGATAAATCTTCATTTCTTGTAAAAGCATTGAACATCACTTTTGTCTTCTGAAAGTTCATTTTTAATCCCACTTCTTTACTCTTGTCAGCAAGTTCCTGGATCATACTCTGCAGCTCTGATGGGGTAGTTGCAAAAATGACTACGTCATCAGCAAAACGAAGGTGGGTTAGATAATCTCCATTAATCTTTATCCCTTTGTTTTCCCAGTTCAGTGATTGAAAGACACTTTCCAATGTGGCATTAAAGAGCTTCGGAGATATGGTGTCACCTTGTCTCACTCCCTTTCCAATTTTTATGTGTGTTGAATTTTCAAACAGCCGAATCTTTGCACTTGCATTTTCATAGATGTTATTAATAATATTAATGTATGCATCTTCAATACCGCAGGATTTCAGAGCCGTGGTAACTGCTGATGGTTTCACTGAATCAAAGGCTTTTTCATAATCGATAAAAGCCATGCACAATGGAAGTTCATATTCCCTCGCTCTTTCAATTAGTTCTCTCAGTACGTGGATATGATCTATTGTGCTGTAGCCACTCCTGAATCCAGCTTGTTCTCTCGGTTGAGCCATGTCCAGTGTTACCTTCAAGCGGTGTGAAAGAACTTTAGTGAAGATTTTATAAACCACTGATAGGAGGCTGATAGGTCTGTAGTTCCTGAGATCCTCAATGTCACCTATTTTATGTAGCAGGATCAAACTAAATATACCCAACCTTAAATACATCAAATGGTCACATAAATTATATCAAAGCAATGAAGAAGTGATTCTCATTTTTCCTGTCTCGCCGTGTGGAAAGAACATCACATCATTGCGAGAAACTTAACAGTTGGGTCATCTTGGAATCTCGGGCGCCAATATAGCGTACAAGTTTGTCCGCGCCGAGCATTGAACCCGGGTCCCCCTCACTCCGGAGTAAGTCGCGCTCTCACCTGAGCTACGCGAACGTGTGCTGTCACTGCTATCTGCCTTTATCTCGTGTGCGTCCTGCGGTGCAGGTACGACACAATCTTCGGTAGATATTAAGGAAAATAAATTTTTCATTAAATTTCATTTTATAATGTTCTGCAGTTCCATACAGGTAAGGGCTGAATGGTTTCTAAATATAATAAAATACATCATATGACACCTAAAAATTAATTACTTAAAGCTCGCCGAACAGTTTCTTTCTCTTGTTTATTCTTTTTTTCTTCCGGCACGCACTTGTCTGACCCTGGAAGCTTATTGGTGAGGGTTTGTTTGCGCAACGTTCACGAGCATCGGAATCAGAACGTATCCTGCAGCCCACGATGAAAAAAAAAAAAAAGAGAGAAAAAACAACAAAAATAATACAGAAAGGAAGAAAATGAGAAATTTAAACAGTCTTAGCAAGAGATGTTTACATGCCTCAAACAACTGGCGAACTTTTGTTTGACCCGTGCATTTTACCACCTCCACCTACCATTCAAATTCCTTTGCAAGAATGGACGCCTTCCTTCTTTGTTGCGGGTTCTTACTTGGCATTCATGAGTGGCAAAGGCATCCGAGCTTTACTAAGAGGCTAAAAATGCTGGCCTCTCTTTTCCGGCGCTGTGCTCGAGTAGTTTGATGCCTTAATAGCTGTTTCATGTTCGTCTAACACATGTTCTTAAAGAAAGAATAAAGAAAAGCTATCTAGGAGGCCATTACTTATCATTTTCTCGCTTTATAATACCTCAGTTGGATATTTACCAAAATCCACGTGCCGTATAGCGTGCCCCATTTTGGTTCCTATTCTTTCCCTTTTTTTTTTTTTTTTTTTTTTTTTTGAAACGTATGATGCTCTCTTTTTTTATTTCTTTATTTCCTTCTGTTTTTCCTTCGTCTCTCCTGACATAATGCAAGAGAAGTTACTGTTTTTCATGCATTGCAAAACTGTTTTTTTTTTTTTTTTTGAACATCGGATAAAAATATTTGATAACGAAATATTAAAACGGGGAAACTGATCAGATAAAGATTGAAGGACACATGCTTGCACGAAATAAGGTAAAAATTCCTAGGCGTTAGTTTGCTACAGGATTGAAAATTCAATTTGGAAAAAATTATGATTTTTGCAAAGTGTAGTAGCCAAGCAATTACTTTATTTTCAGATCCAATGTAAATGACAATTCGATTATGAAGGATTTGGGATTTCTACTAAGCGCTTATTACTACCTTATGGTTACCATATAAGTCCAGTAATCCAAATATTTCCTTATTCTACTTACTTTATATCATTTATTGATTGGAGGCTTAACCAACCACCGTGAGCAACTCAGTGGGCTATAAGCAGTCGCCCGTCCCGAATTTAGAGCCACTGG
This sequence comes from Macrothele yani, assembly GCA_039090855.1. Lineage (NCBI taxonomy): Eukaryota > Metazoa > Arthropoda > Arachnida > Araneae > Macrothelidae > Macrothele > Macrothele yani. The sequence goes on from CM076992.1 coordinate 13,146,028, forward strand.
TTCCAGGGATGGGAGAGAGCCAGCGCCGTAAGACAAACACAACACCCATACCTCACCGGGATTCGAACCCATTTCGGGCGAATGATTGGAAGCATGCGCTTAGACCACTGCACCACCGGGGCACCTTATTTATTTGCAAGCAGATCCTTAGAGATAGTACATGGGTTGGAAAGAATAATGTGAACACCTAGGAAAAGAAGGTTTTACGTACCTAGGTGGGTGTGGGACCGCTTTGGCATTCAAAACCTCCTGAATGCTCTTTGGGATGGACGCATTTAAATCCTGGATGGTGGTTAGTGGGATGTTAAGCCATTCTTCGTGCAAAAACCGCTCCATGTCCTTAAGAAATGCAGGAGGAGGATAACGGGATCTCACTCTGTTTTCCAAAACAGACCACAGTGGCTCGATGATGTTTGAGTCTAGTGATTACGGGGGCCAACGAAGGTGTGAAAGTTTGTCCTCATGTTCCTCAAACCACGATTGGGTATTCCGAGCTCTATGAATTGGGGCGTTATCATCTTGATTGATGGCATCCCCTGCAGGAAACAATGCCTGAGCCATTGGATGGACTTGGTCGGTCAAAATGGTTTCATACGCCTTTCCAGTTATACGTTTCAGGATTATCAGAGGACATGCTAAAACCACGATATGACAGCCAAGAGCATGACAGAACCACAGTCATGCTGCACTGTTTGGAGCAGACAATCTGGGTTGTACGCTACTGATGGTGTTCTTCACACGTAAACACGTCAAGCGGTGGGGAATAGTGTGAATGTGGATTCATCCGACCACATTACACACTTCCAAGCATCGGCAGTACACGTTGTATTCTTCTGGCACCACTGCCGTCGCCGTTGCGCATTAACCTGGGTCACCAGAGGTTTTGCAATAGCAGCTCTGCCCTGAATATCTTGTTCATGAAGATCCTTGCGCACTGCTTTCGTTGATACTGGTGTTTGGAGATGCAGACTGAGCTCCGGACTAATTTTCGGCCCGTGGTCTTTTTATTACGGGTAGTAGCCTTCTTTAATGCTCTCCTGTTTCTATCAGTGAAGGTCGTTTTCCGGCCGCTCTTGTGTTTCGGAGACGAGGTTTTGCCAAGAACACGATATCCTGTCATGACGCTAGACACAGTAGCTCTCGATACCGCCACTACCCTGGCGACTGTTGTCACGGAGGCACCAACTAACCAGCCACCAACAAATAGCCCTCTTTCGAAGTCCGTTAGGGCTCATTTCGTCTTCACCCTGAAAGAAATTTTGCAACAAGACACTTTAAATGCACTTACAAAGGACCTTGAGGTTCTAAACAAAGTTATTGCAACCAAAAAGTGGTGGATGCCTTTGCGTATTGGGACGTACGCAGCTGCATTAATAGTCAGGTCTCTGAGCGTGGTGTTCACATTATTCTGTCCAACCCCTGGAAATCTAATTACAGGGATTGCTATGACATTATTGCTCGTTAACATCATAGTGCATTAAAAGAGATAATCAGTGGTGGAAATGGGAATTATTCGCTGCCGGAACCGAACGTAGAAGTGAATGCCTTAGAAATTTGATATGCACAAACGCATTTGCAGCATACATACTCACGGACAATAAATTTGCGCACCAAGAAGGAAGCATCGGATTGAACTGAAATTTTATGGATGTCATGATACCGATGAATGATACACATGATGGCAAAAACACAGCTGCAGGAAAATTACAGCGGGATCTGTGGCACGCATTCCGGTCATCTTCAATAGCGCGCAGCTGCCGTTTCAACTGGTCCTCCACATGCTCGATAGGGGACATGTCCGGGGAGTGGACAGACCATGAACGTGTACGTACATGACGTTGGCAGTCCTGGGCAACCCGAGATGTGTGCGGGCGGGCATTTTCCCATTATCCTGCTGCTATAACGCACCTGGAATCCCGGCCAGGAATGGGAAACACGTGGGGCCATACGACCTCATCCACATGCAGCTGACCCGTCAATGATCCACGCACCACTACTAGAGCTGATCAGCTACCGTAGGCAATGGCTTCCCAGACCGTAATGCCTACAGTGGGAGAGGTGTGGCGCTCTATTAGAAAGTTGGGAATGTGCCGTTGACCCGGGACCGCCACACCTGGACACGATGATCATCTGTCCCCAAAACGAAGCGGCACTCATCGTTAAACACCACACGTCGTGATATACCGCACATCTCCAGGTATCCCATGTGCGTTGCCGCCCCGGTGTAGCAGTGGTTTAAGTGCTGGCTCCTGACCATTCGCCCACGATGAGTCCGGGTTCAAATCCCGGTGGAGCATGGATGTTGTGTTTGTCTTAAGGCACTCGCCCTTTCCCTCCCCTGGAACCAGTGGTCCTAAATTAGAGACGGGCGACTCCTTATTGCTCATTGAGTTGCTCATGCCAGTAAATGTGAATGTTCAGCGCATTTCTGCCTCCAACGTCAATGATTTGCACAGCTCTGGCTATACCATGTGTGGTGCCGCCCCGGTGCCGCAGTGATTTAAGCACTGGCTCCTGACCATTCGTCCGCGTTGGGTCCGGATTCGGATCCTGGTGGAGCATGGATGTTGTGTTTATCTTAAGGCACTAGCTAGTTCCTTTCCTTGGAAGCAGTGGCCCTAAATTGATGACGAGTGCGGCTGCTTGTTGCTCATTGAGTTGCTGCTCGTGATGGTCGTTAACACCCCCTCCCCTCCCCTCCCCCACCGAATATCCCACGTGTGCTGGGATTTTTTGTTTGTTTGGAGGTTTAATGACCACCGTGAGCAACTCAGTGGGCTATAAGAAGTCGCCCGTCCCTAATTTACGGCCACTGGCTCCTGGGAAAGGGGAGAGCCAGCGCCGTAAGACAAATACAACATTCATGCCTCACGAGATTCGAACCCACACCCATCTCGGACGAATGATCTTCAATAGCTTGGACCACTGCGCCACCGGGGCGGCAGTGCTGTGATTTACGTGGCTGTTAAGTTACATACATTTAAAAAACACTCTTCTGTTTGATTCACGAGGTAGAAGTTACAAATCTTAATGGGAAGCAATAAATATTAAGATAACTCCAATAGGAAACACACGGAAGTAAAAATGAATAAGAGTGGTATTATTTGGCAGGAGAAATCGTATGAATTCTCTTTGATTAACTGAGCCAGTCCTCCGTATTGCGTAAGACTTCATGCAATATTCAACGTTTTTAATTGACAAATGTGCCAGAAAATGTGGCGACAGGCTTTTCTGTCTAATGCTACACGTGTACTCTGTCTTAGCATGGCAAGTGTGCCACACTCTGAAGGTCGTTTTCGTTGAAAAACAAAAGGAAGCTCTTATAATGCTAGCAGCTTCTACCATTGCCAATTATAATAGCTGGTGGCTGCTAGTTTCAACGGATGAAACACCTTGAAAGAAAAGGAAGAAATAAGCATGTCAGCAATGTAATAATCATCTCTTTTCAAAAGGAAGGTGAAATTAATGATTCTTCTTTAGGAAAATTTCAAGGACGCCGTTTGCGCTTAAGGTGTTGTCGAACAGTCAAATCATTAATCGCAACGAAATAAAAAGATCAGAATATATGTAAAAATAGCTCAAGTAAACACATTTTCAATATTCCTAGATATAAATATTTCAGATTCATCCTTGTCCAATAAGCCATAATTTGCAGAACATAGACTCATCGTCACTCATTTGCCACCCAGGTCTCAGCGATGGCTTCTCATCATTTGTTCAAGATGGGTCCGGGTTCGAATCCCGTGAGGCATGGATGTTGTGTGTGTCTTACGGCACGCTGGTTCTCTCCCTTCCCTAGAACCAGTGGCCCTAAATTAAGAACGGACGACTGCTTATAGCCCACTGAGTTGCTTACGGTGGTCGTTAAACCTCCAATCAGGAAAAAAAAAAAAAAAAGAAAGAAATAGTTGCACCCAGAAGGAAGAACCGACAGAAATGAAACCTGGTGGTAGTTTTGATATCGTGAGACATGCAAATGATTCAAGTATCTCCCTCCAGAAAGGAAGGCTCGTAGCACTGTGCCTGGCCGGCTATATAAGGTCTTCCCGTTGCGCGTGCTTGCCATTCTGACTCGTGCTGGTGCGTTGGTAGCATCCTTTGCAAGTGAAGTATGCCTCGGAGAAAAGTTCGGAAGCAATTTGAGCAGTTGGAGAAGTTCGAGTGGGGCCGAATCGTCGGGCTCCGTAAGCGGGATGGTCTTATCGCCGTATTGGGCGCCATACCGGTCCGTTCATTTGCTTTTGAAGGGATGTCTGGTGACTTTTGTCAATATAGTGTATGTTGTCTGTAAGACAAAAGAGAAATTATTGCAATACAAGCAGAATTCCCTTTTATGTAAGAGGGCTCTGTGTTCGTTAATTATAAGCCCTGTTCTGGTTTTCTTTTCTTTTTTTCTTTTTTTTTTTTTTTTGGATTGAAGGTTTAACGACTACCGTGAGCAACTCAATGGGCTATAAGCAGTCGCCCGTCCCTAATTTAGGGCCACTGGTTCCAGGGAAGGGAGAGAGCCAGTGCCGTAAGACAAACACAACATCCATGCCTCACCGGGATTCGAACCCGGACCCCTTTCGGACGAATGATCAGAGGCCATCGCTTAGACCACTGCGGCGGCCTGTTCGGGTTCGATATTTAAGCCTAATTGCAGCTCGTTGCAGGACATATGTAGCAAAGGAATAGATGAGAGCAGTTGTCCTACAACTTAACAAGATAGTTGTAGGACAAATTTTCTCATCTATTCCTTTGATACATTTGTTCTGCAACGAGCTGCAATTAGGCTTAATCATCGAACCCGAACAGGGATAGTTGTAATAAGATAATTGTCCTACAACTGTCTTATTAAATTACTGTTTGAATCTCTCAGTTCTCTCGTTATTTATTGTTTCCTAATTATTCGCTCTTCCGTATTTACTCTGATTCTACGTAACTCTTTATTCTGTTTTGCTGTCGTTGTCCGGGGACCCGAAAAGGTGTTCCTCCTCAAATCATCACCTCGCCACCTCTGTCTCTGTCCTAAGGCTTTTCTTGACTCTCTGTCGACAACTTAGCTCGAAGGGAAGATTGTTTCTTTCTGACGCCTCCTGAGCAATAACTAACCGCCTGGATGCGCTTTTCGGATCACAATGTACTTGTTAGCAAGGTAGGCTAATAAAACTATAAAAAGCACTTAACGTTTTCTGAACAGACTCCTCAGTACAAAGCACGATTGCCTGGGAACACTGTTTTACAACTTTAGCTAACTACTGATTGCCGCCGTAGTAGTACCTTCGAACATCTCTCTAAATATCCTTCACTCGGAAAAGAATTAATTCTATAATCTTGTAAAATCTCCTAAACCAGAGTTGGGGAACCTGCGGACTTTTCAGCGAATACAAATTTTGTTGAAAAAATACTTTTATTATGTTTCTTTTTTCGCATTTTATTATTTTTATTTTAATCTTAAACTGACCGTATTTAAAATATCAAAAGGTAAAAGATTCAACGAAATTATACTTCCCGACTGACGGCCACAATTGAAACATTATTTTTGCAGAAAGAAATTTCGGATGAACATTTTTCCCAGTAAGCAAAGGTCATTGATGAGCAGGAAATTTCATATGAATCATTTGAAGAATACGCAGGTGTTATAGACTTTTTAATTGGAGAATACAATGAAAGGTTCACTGACTTAAAGAATAATGACATCACACTCAAATTAGCATTTCAACCTCACCTAGTTGATGTCTCCTGAAGAATCACAGATGGAATTGTAGAGCTCTCAGAAGATGACATTTTAAAGTTCTTGTTTGACGCTAAGAAAGATCCAACAAAAATATGGGAAAATGCAATAGAATACCACGTCTTCGGCAACGTGCACGAAAAATGTTTTTCTTGCTCTTAAACCACTTACTGCTGCAAATCTACATTCTCTTACCTAACCCAAATCAAGACGCTCTTAAGAACACAAATGACAGATACCCATTTAGAGGATCAGCTGAAACTGCGGACCTCTAGTTTGCAACCAAATATTCAAATGCTTTCCAACAAAAAGCAGTCACAACAAAGTCATTTTTTTTATTGGAGGTTTAACGACCACCGTGAGCAACTCAATAGGCTATAAGCAGTCGCCCATCCCTAATTTAGGGTCACTGGTTCCAGGGAAGGGAGAGAGCCAGTGCCACAAGAGAAACACAACATCCATACCTCACCGGGATTCGAACCCGGATCCATTTCGGAGGAATGATCAGAGGCCATCACTTAGATCACTGCGCCACCGGAGCAACAAAGTCATTACAAAGCTAGTTAACTTTAGAATTATTTTTTTTTTAATTTTTTGAAGTTAGTTCATAGTACTTAGATTTTTACAAAATAATGTACATTTTGAAGTACAGTCGGCCCTTCGCGTCCGCGGATTCAACCAACCGCGGATCGAAAATAATTCGGAAAAAAGAAATCAAGAAATTTCCAAAAAATCAAAACTTGAATTTACCGCGCGCCGATTCCTGTGAAGTAAAGTAACATAAAAAAAAATACTTTTAAGCTTTAAAAAAACAATTTTTAAAGTGCCCAAATTGATGGCAGAGCCAACAATTTGAACACTTGAAAAATTCAAGTTTTGTACTTCAAACATTTTCAGCAGTTTTTCAACAGGCGCAAGTCTTAAAGGATATGATCCTAGAGTAAGATCCTTCGATGGAACTGAGCTTCCGTGTCACCCGAGGGATAACAATATGCCTACAACCACTGAGAAATTTGTTTGATGTTGCAAAGAAAAAGAAGAAATAGCTTCCTGTAACAATGTTTCTAAATAAAACATCAGGAATTGTGAAACCTCGACTTTCAACGCTTGAAGATCCTCAGCCCTCAACTCTATAGATCCTGACGTTAGTATCAGTGAGCATCCTCCAAAAGCGTCAACGTCTGCAATCGGAACTTGGTTCTGTGAAAACACAAGTTTATCCACGACGGGCATCGAGTCCGTGTCCCACTCACTCCGGAGTAAGTTGCTCTCCCAAATGAGCTACGCGGACAGAATGTCCCGCTACAGATTTGTCTTCTTGACACATGTTTTTACCTCTGTAGTACGTCACATCATCTCTCTCTCTTAGTCTTTTTTTTTTTTTATTTGTAGCGAAGTAGGAATCTTTCATTAATTCCAAACAATGTGTCGAACAAACATTACACATTTTTCGAAGAACCCATCGGCCAGTGGATCCATTTTCCACAATCGGGCGCCAATGTGAAACACAAGTTTGTCCACAACGGCCATCGAATTCGTGTCCCCTCACTCCGGAGTAAGTTGCTCTCCCAACTGAGCTACACGGACAGAATGTCTCGCTGCAGATTTGTCGTCTCGACACATGTTTTCACCTCTGTATAACGTCACAGTTTTTCCGACATAGATGATCCTTCTGACGTCCTGCCAGAAGGTTAAAGTTTCCCTGATGTCTTACTGCTCACCTACACATCTCGTCATCTCACCACATCGTCATTGTAGGCACCATACCAAAATCATCCTCGTCATCATCATACGAGGGTTATCAACAGAGAAGATCCCAATTTAAAATTTCAGTATTTATAGTTACAGTATATGTTCTATACGTACTTGTATTTTAAATGTTCTGTGTTTTATTCTATGTATTTCACTTTCAGGTCATTAAACGAAAGCAATATGCAAATTGTGACGTATATTCTAAATTAACTTTCCTTTTTAGTTTCTTTCCCTATGTAAATCTTGAGTTTATTCTGTTATTCTTTGCTCTTAACGTAATATCTTTTCTCTCAAACGAATACGTTTGGCAACACAATTGAGGTTGCATGCACTTGACGTATGCCTGATATTGATAAGAACAAGAGATAAAAGCGACGACTAAATGGTTGCTTGGCGAGCGTTGGGTTGTAAACTGATTATTGAAAGGAGCGTTGTGAAAAGAGCGTTGTCTTAAGAGTTGTATGGTGTGTGGAGAGTTTAGTGCAATATGCTATGCCACGATGTGTTTGCTACATCCTGAATAAAGAATCTTTTCCGTAAGTTTGACTTCTGTTATTTACATGTTTCGTCTGGCCGTTAAGGTTCCTTTCATTTAGGAACTATTTCTTAGTATAGTGATGTTTTAAATTAACGTAGAAGTAAGACAAGAGTTCTTCGTCATAAAGTGTTGGATGAAAGAAAATGTTACGTTGTTGCTGACGTATATTATGTAGTTAGGCCTACGATGGTTGAGTCTGTACTGAACATTTTTTTTTTTGTCATTATTCCCTAAACAATATATTTTTACAACTATTCACATAGGGTTTACATTGTATTAGGTATTATAAGTAATCTAGAGATGATTTAAAGTATACCGGAGGATGTACGTAGGTTATATGCAAATACTACGTCATTAGATCAAAATACTACGTCATTGGATCCAAATACTACGCCATTAGATAAGGGACTTCAGCATCCGCAGATTTTTGTATCCGCGGGGGATCCTGGAACTAATGTCCCTCGGATACCGAGGGACGACTGTATATCTAATTTAAGTTTCTTGAATGCGGCCTTATTATATTACAGCTAGCTTAATGCGGCCTTCTTTCTTTTTTTTCTTGGAGGTTTAACGACCACCGTGAGCACCTCAATGGGCTATAAGCAGTCGCTCGTCCCTAATTTAGGGTCACTGGTTCCAGGGAAGGGAGAGAGCCAGTGCCGTAAGACAAACACAACATCCATGCCTCACCGGGATTCGAACCCGGACCCCGTTCGGACGAATGATCAGAGGCCATCGCTTAGACCACTGCGCCACCGGGGTGGCTAATGCGGCTTTCCAACATAAAAAGATTCCCCATCTCTGTCCTAAACCCTAGTAACATTTAAATAAAATCAGCAAGATGCAAATTGCTCCGTTTAAACCGCAGTTCTACTTATTTTTCTTCATCAAGCAGCTGATTTTCCCAGCAGGCGACAGGTGACGACCATGTTATAAAGGATGACTCGGATTCAGTTAGAATATTGTGTCAAACTTTCCCGTCAAAGTCACACAGAACGCTCGAGTACATCTGTGGACATCTCATCAATTACTGGTGAAGTTTATATTCCTACACTCTTCGCATTTTTGCTTTCTTTGAGTGTAACCATAACACGTTTCGTGACTAATAATCTGAGAGTTGAGGTAATCATGTATTACAGATTGCTTTGACTCTCCCAACAATAAACTGGCATCATGTATCATCCCCCACGTGCAAATTTACCTATCACGCAAACACACAGCGCATATTTCGATGGGAGAGATTATTTACACGGACACAATAAGAGTTAGCCTTTGTTTCTGCGCAGGTATATTTTGTCGAACTGTCAGTGCATGGGTTTCTGGTACTTGACAGCTTTTTACATACCAAAGAAACCACACACACATACACACACTGCGGGAATCCAAGGCATAACGTGCCGCAAGAGGGAATAAAGCACGACGTTATCTTTTTAAACCAAACATGCGAACCTTCAATCGCTCTCAACTGCACGTGTGTTATTGTTCTGTTCGACAGCATCGGAGGGAAGTGCAAGGGGGTTGAATGCCGAGATGAGATTGATCACGCGAAAAGCCAAGGGGATTTCAATCCTTGGGTAAGCACGCAATATGTCGTGATCGTTCGCTTCACTTTTTGGCTCGCCGGCCCAATCTGTTTCTGCATCGATTTCTTGTGAAAGTCATAAAGCGTTGTTTTAGACGCCGGAAATCTTTACACTGGAAATATTTTGCTCATGAGATGATATTAATCCCCCAGAAAGGAAAAGGGTCGTGTGCATAACAATTCTTAAGAGCTATTAGAACTGCTTTTGCCTGTTCCCATTACGCGTCGCTCAGCACGTAGAAGGCGATTGAAGGGAATAAAGGAAAAAAGAAAAAAAAAAAAAAAAAAAAAGAGAGATCCGAAACGAATTGACGGCCCAGGCAGATGCTTTCGTTCCGATACATGTGGCGCCATCTATGAGCAGTTAGAAATGCTTTATAAATTGATCATGTGCGACGGATGCCACTATTTGTTTTTGAAAAGCATCATATCTGATCTTTCGCATGAGAAAACAAAAGGAAATACAACTTGTAAATATTTACTCATGGGGGATTTAATTTTTTATTGATCGCACGACAGGAATGAAGTTTTGCCTGACACTCAAAATGCCTACGGAAACAGATACAACAGATAATGTTTGGGCGTGGTGAAAAGCCTGAATTTTAGTCCCACGATTATTACTATTTTTATTTTTTGCTGAGTTTGTTTTTACTTAATTGCTAACTCCTCTCTTTCGAAGCAATGTTTTGATGAAAATGCTTTATTACTATTTAGAGCGTACATTATAAAAACAGATAACTGTATAACATACCCAGAAATTAAATTAACCTGACTTTTTGTGGCTTCATTTTCTCTCAAATTAAATTAATCCGATTTTTAGAATTTCTACCCGCCCACTCCCAAAGCTCGGGTCTCGAATGAGGATGGTTGGTGCGTTTGTCAGACGACGCTGTTCCGCTCCTTCGCTAGACCCAATGGCCCTAAATTAGGGACGGACTACTGCTTGTAGACAGTGCTCGAAATGGGCCGGTATACTCCGGTATGGCATACCGGCACTTCTTTTTTCCTAGTATTTCATACCGGCACTTTTTACCCGGAATTTACTTACCGGCACTGATTTTAGTAGTGAGAACAGCAAAAAAGTTTTTTTTTTGTTTTTTTCCCCTCTTCCCTAACTTACGAGCGGGCATTCTTAAACATAGATACCTTGTGTGTCACGTGTCGAGAAAAAGCTCTATGAGAACCGTAAAGATTAGGGGACTGATGTACACATGAGCTATAAGCAGGGACGGATTGGCCCACCGGGACAGCGCGACATTTCCCGGTGGATCACTCGACAAATGGCCCATTTCCTCGTAATCTTTTAGTCTGATTTTTTTTAATGCACGAAAATTTATGTTACTACTTATGAATAGCAACTGGTAACTCTATTCGTGCTTTTGTCTTAAAAGCTATTTCCGTAAGAAAAGAAAACGTTTCCTTCTATCTATAATTTGGGTGTTTGCTCTCAAATGACATAGCAAAATCCTTTGACCTTCAAACAGAAGTCATCGCTCTTTCCCCGTTTATAAGTGAGTCACGGAAAAATTCTCATCGGCCGCCACCGGGAATCGAACCCAGGGTCTTCCCGTTACGCGCCGGACATGCTACCACTGCACCACAGCAGCCTTGGTTCCTCCAGACACACATACGACTAACTGGCAATCCAATTGGCAGGTTGCTCCTTGGAGCCCCGCACAATGCTGGGAATTCACCAAAGATGGTAAGAATCAACAACGGGCCGGTATATGTGAGTCTGGAGCATTCGAGGTTGCTGTGGTGCAGTGGTAGCATGTCTGGCGCGTAACTGGAAGACCCTGTGTTTGATTTTCGGTGTCGGCCGATGAGAATTTTTCCGTGACTCATTTATAAACTTGGAAAGAGCGATGACTTACGTTTGATGTTCCTAATCCACGTCAATTGTGTGTATTAATCCTTTGACTTTACACCAATGAGCCATTACATTATGACCACCCCCAGCCTAGAGAAATGAGCGCGCCTGGAGACCGAACGGTGGCGCGGGTGAAGTTCCCAGAGCAGTATATATGCACCCCGGCGACTGGCTTTTGATTGGTAGAGTGTTTGGAGTCAGAATGGGAAAAGCTGCCGATTTATCGGAGTTTGATAATGGACAAATTGTGATGTCACGGCGCCTCGGAACTCCAATCTCAGAAACTGCACGGCTTGTGCGTTTTTCACGTGCCGCTGAAGTGAGTACGTATCAAAAGTGGTGCACAGATGGCCAAACGACGGACCGTCGTCCAGCAGTGTGTCGTCAACTGCTCACTGATGCCAGAGGGGAGCGGAGACTGTCCTGTATTGTTCACAGCGACCGCAGGGCCACAGTGCGACAAATCACCAGCAGCTACAACAGTGGTGATTAGGAGAATGTGTCACAGCACACAATTCATCGCAGCCTTCTGCGCATGGGCCTGCGTAGACGAAGACCCAGCCGGGATCCCATGCTGTTCTGGGGCTGGGGCTAAATATGAGCATACCGGCACTACAAAATTTCCATTTCGAGCCCTGCTTATTGGCCTCAGAAAACAGGGTGGGGTGGGTGGTGAGAACTATCCTGAAAAAAGAATAGCTCATGATTTGTAGAAAACAAAGCAAACAAGACTCTTATATTAAGTGACAAAACTCTCTGTTCATGCTTTGACACTTTTTCACATGTTTAACGTGGTTTTAAGACAACTGAAGAAGTCAGACAGGAGCAAGTTGCAGCGTTAACTCACCTACAAGCGGTGGGCAAAATAATGGAACCACATACTTTAAAGTACGTACTACTATTGCTCATTTACTGATTTATGACTCTGCAGTAACGATTTTATTTTTCACTTCTTGCAGGTGGAGTACCGTCAAAGTCCAAGAATCGCAGCATTAATTTCTACAGAGGTGATACAAAAAATATTATTAGTAAGGCAAATGACCAACCTGTTTGAATTCCAAGGAGGGCAAGGAGCCCGTTAGGCAGGGCAGAAAATACTCTGATGTTCATAAAAAAATAGAACACATAAAACGGGTCGAGCTACATCTGGCAATATCGCAGAAATACACTGCTGGCCACCCAAAATGCAACACCGAGAAGGACACGAGATAGCAAAGCCCGATTTACTAGACACATAACAACAGATACAAAGATGAAACAATTGAGCTTACAGGCCCGTGCGACTTGCGGAACACGCAGACATCAATAGTTCGTGTGGCTCCCATGGCTGGCAATAACGGCCGCTACATCCCGTGGCATCGAAAGAAAGAGGCTTTGGATGTGGGCTTGATGTATCGGTTCAGGCTGTTTCCACACGTTGCCACAGTTCATCAGGCGTAGCCGCGAGTGATGCTTGCCGGGAAACTCGGTTGCCGATCAGCGACCAGACGTTTTCGATGGGCGACATATCGGGAGGACAGGCTGGCCACGGCAAAAGTGACACCTGGTGGGCCGTGAAAAATCGTTGCACGATGCGTGCCACGTGCGGGCGCGCATTGTCCTGTTGAAACGTGGCCGCTGGCAGGTCCTGCAGGATCCAAAACGTCGGAGATGTAGCAGTGGCTGTTGAGTGTACCGACGATGCGTACCAGAGGGGTGCGGGTGTCATATCCAATTGTGCCCCAAACCATAACGCCAGGCGACGGACCGGTATGGCGATGCACAATGCAGCCGTCATACAGTCTCTCACCGTGGTGCCGCCACACGCGGATTCGACCATCGTGTTGTTGCAGGCAGAAGCGGGATTCGTCGGAGAAGACAATGTCGTGCCATTCCGTAGTCCATGTGCGGCGTTCAACGGCCCACTGCCGCCGCACTCGCCGGTGGTGTAACGTCAATAGTAATCGGAGCAATGGTCGCCGTGCGACAAGTCCCCGCTCCTGCAGACGACGTCGAACGGCACGTGCTGCACAGGTTGTTGCGCAACACACCCTAATTCCTGCGCTAACGTTCGTGATGTGGCGGTGCGTTCGTGATGTGGCTGTAGCTCTTTTCAGGGATGTTTCCTTTATTTTTTCTAACCCCTGTATCGTTTTGTCCATTCACAGACTTTATTTCTTGGGAGAAGATGACAACATTTTCTCAGACGAAAACCGAAAAATCAAGAAAAGATGAAAAAAGAAAAGAAAAACAATGTTTTTCTGGGTGAGAAGCGATAGCCGTTTTCATTAAGAGTTAAGAGTCAATCAGCAACATGTTTGTAAAAACAACTTTGTTGTTACAAAACGGATTCTTTTAAGACTAAAAAAATGTGAAGTGAAATGTTTACATTCTTGGAAATGGGCTTGCGGACCCAGCACAGGGTGTTAGTACAACATTTCGAGGCGAGATGATGTCGCCGAAGGGAACGCGGAGCCTCGGAAAGGAGAAACCGGAAATGGGGTGGATTGCTTCCCGGAACGTAGAGGATATTGGGGTTAATTGATTCGGGGAACCTAGAGGAAATGGGGGCGTTAATTTCTTTCCAGAACGTAGAGGAAATACGGTGGGTTGCTTCTCGGAACGCAGAGAAAATGGGGTTAACTGCTTTCCAAAACGTAGAGGAAATTGGGGTTAATTGCTTTCTGGACCGTAGAGTAAATAGAGTTGATTACTTCCAGGAACGCAGAGAAATTGGGGGTTAATTACTTTCCGGAACGTAAGGGGCATGGGAGGTGGGGTGGCGTAATTGTTTTCTGGAACGTAGAGGAAATAGGGTGGATTGCTTCTCGGAACGCAGAGAAAATAGGGTGGATTGCTTTCCAAAACGTAGAGGAAATAGGAGTTAATTGCTTTCCGGAACGTAAGGAACATGGGAGGGGAGTAATTGCTTTCTGGAACGTAGACGAAATAGGGGGGAATGCTTATCGGAACGTAGAGGAAATTGGGTTAATTGCCTTCCGGAACGCAGAGGAAATGGGGTTAATTGCTTTCCGGAACGTAGAGGAAATGGGGTTAATTGCTTTCTAGAACGTAGAGGAAATGGGGGGGGGGGGGTGATAGCTTTTCGGAATGTAGAGAAAACAATGTGGATTGCATCCCGGAACGTAGATAAAATGAGGTTTAATGGCTTGCCGGAACGTAGAAAAAATTGGTGGTTAATTACTTTCCAGAACGTAGAGGAAATAGAGTGGATTGCTTCCCGGGAAGTAGAGAAAATGGGGGTTAATTGCTTTCCGGAACGTAGAGGAAATAAGGGTTGGATTGCTTCCGGAAGCTGAAACATATTTTAGGAGGACTGAACCTTCTCACACCTGAAACATATTTTCAGAGGAGTGAACCTTGTGATAGCCAGACTTGGCCTTGAGCTGCTGGGAGTGGATATACTGAGTCAGCATAGTTAACGTTAGGGATATACGATTAAATGGTTATTTGCTCAAAAATATGTTCACGTTTAATGAAGGATTCGTCTTATTCGCGGCACCGCTCTTTCTTTCCACTCTCTAACAGAATATTTGAACTTTGGGGAGATCTAAAAGTTACAACCCAAAGGGGACCTGAGTAGCAGATTTCCCACAATAGTCACGAGTAGTCGGGATATATGTATCTCTGAATCTAACCGAAAATATTTCCGTTTGTTTGTGTGTGGAGGAACGCGACCCCAGTGGGAATGTACGGAGTTGTCCATCATTGAATCAGGGCCACTTATTTCAAGGAGGGAAGGGAGCCAGGGGAAGAATTCACGTAGTGAACCGGGTACGAGCTCAGACCAAGCAATACATGAAGCCGACCCTCCTCGCACCAGACCACAATTAGTATAAATTTAATTATCATCATCAATAAACATTTTATCATGAGTTGCACGACCTTTAAATCACCAGGCATATCGGAAAGAAACTGAACGCACCCTTTTCACAACAGATTTACTTCTCTAGTTCAAGTAACACACATGTAAACTTTTCCTTCATTCACAATGGGAACCATATTTACCCTGTATCAATTTAACGCAGTCGCCCGTCCCGAACTTAGGATCACTTGTTCCCGGGAAGGGAGAGAGCCAGTGTCGTAAGACAAACACACATTCCATGTTTCACTCGGGATTCGAACCAGGGCCCACCTCGGATGAACAGTCCGAAGCCAGCACTCAGACCACTGTGCCATCCACAGGGGCAACATATTTACCCTTTGCGTGAATGTACATCTGCCGTTCCATGAAAACTGAGAATAAAATCCCACAAAATGAAGAAATATAGGTACATCAAAATATATGTTATTCTTTCTCAAAGTATCTTCCCTCGGATGATATACAATGGTCCCATCGTTCATTCCACTTTTCAAAGCATGTGGCGAAGGCATTTTGTGGAAGATGCCCTGTACAGCTTGAATAACGTCATCATCTGTGTTGAATGTTGCGCCACGGAACTTCTCCTTCACTGTTGGAAACAACCAGATATCGCACGGGACGAGGTCAAAACTGTAGGCAGGCTGTGCCATGATTTCAATATGATTTCGATTTCAACATTTTGTTAGAAACTGTTGAACACAAGTAGCCACATGTGGGCGAGTGTTATCATGGTGTAGGGTCCACTTGCCCACCGGTTCTGTTCGCTTAATCAATATGTGTCGTCGGAGACGCTTCAAGACTGAAATGCAATACTCAGCATTGACAGTAATTTGTGGAAGAACACCATGCTGGTAGACTACACCTTTATGATCAAAGAAAATTATCATCATCACCTCCCCAGCTGATTTGGTTTGGCGAACTTTTTCCGGAGGATGCGATCCTGAGTGTTTCCAGACTCTCGTTGCGCGTTTCGTGAGGGGGTCAAAATAGTCAAATTTTGCTACGACGCACAGTGGTTCCAAATACAAATCTAGCTGAACAAAATTAATAACTCCTCTCCTATAAAACAGATTGTCATAGAATTTTATACGAATGTTCAAGTTGCATTTTCCTATTATTTTTGTTTATTGCGGTAAAAATTTCAACGAAATATTCGTACAGTTTTGTAAGATTTAGTGCGAATATTTTAAGTCTTTGTTCTTATTTGAACAAAATAACAAATTAATAGGATTTAAACAAAACACCAATTGTGGTCAAATAAACACATATTTACAGGCTCCAGAGGGATGTACATCTATTCATTTGCCATCATCATCGCTGCCAACTAGGCTTAGAGTAGTTTCAGTACATCAGGAGATATGCGTTTACTTCTCTTTTGACTCGGAGACTGTTTTGACTCGGAGACTGCTTACAATCGGGTCCGAAAAAATTAATAGCGTGTGCATCAAGTCCGTTATTGTATCGGCTCTACAAAATTTATGAGTATGATGCTCCCCGAAATTCTTATAGCCCTTATTCCGGGCTTATTGAGCTTCCTCGGATATGATCCCAACTGGAAGTACGGCTTCCTTTATCAACTGTGCACCACAGATAAGTATCTTATTCACACTTTGTGGCATATAATACCACTTATATTTTCGGATGTCTAATTCTGTTGTGTCGAAGCAGTATTTTTCAAACTCTCCATTGTTAATCATGTACCCACTGGCGATTGTTTTAAAGATGGTTCCAAACAGACAAATCAGCTCTTCATCTACGCCAGTAATATCTGATGCTAAAGCTGGATCTTCAAAGAACCTCCGCACGTTATTTCCGTCATTGTTCGTACCAAATCTTCGTTTGAATTGTCGACAAGAAGCCCTATTTATTTGTGGCTGTTTTTCAACCAATTACTGTTTTTTTCGTAAGAATTCTTTCAATAAATAGTGACAGTTAGTCCACGTTCTTTAAGTTTCTTACAAAATTCAGCACTTTTTTCTGCATTAGTTCACGAATATGTCCTTTAGGATCTTCCAAGCCACATTTCGTCAATATACACTAGCGGAAAGTGAAACAAGAACACCAAGAAGGAATTGGCGGACGATCATGAAATTTACATATGCTAATGGGGTCGAGTTTACGTAGGTGTGATGTTAATTTCGGGACCAACCGGTGAGCGCTTACGCCACATCACGGCATAATATACAAATTATCGTCGGTGGTATTTAAGGAGTACGGTGAAGTGAATGTAATCAGTCGTCGGTGTACGGACACGTGCGAAGATCCTGAAGAAGCTGCAATGCCTGGACATGGAAGACGTGTACGATTTCAGCAGTTATCGGACTTTGAGCGAGGTCGTCTAGTCGGACTCCGCGAGTCCGGGTGGTCGTATCGTCGTATTGCGGAGCGAATTAGACGGGAAGTATCGGTGGTGGTACGATGGTGGCGTAGATGGTCCGAGGAACATTCCCACACGAGAAGACGTGGAACCGGGAGTCACAGACGGACTGATGAGCGAACCAATCGACGCATAAGAATAGCGGCGTTGTCAAGCAGAACATCCACTGCGATGCAAATCCGAGCTGCCGTTGCACCTGAGGTGACTGTGCGAACAATCCGCAACCGTCTACTGGATGCAAGACTACGTGCACGTGTGCCTCTGGCATGTGTACCTCTGACTCCAGCCCACCGTCAGGAACGGCTGTAGTGGTGTAGCCAACGTCTGCACTGGATAACGCAATGGCGATCTGTCGTGTTCAGCGATGCAAGCAGATTCTGCTTGGCAGCCTCCGATGGCTGTATGCGTGTTTGCAGACGCACAGGGGAGCGTCTCCACCCTTCTTGCATCCGCCAGCGTCACACAGGGCCTACACCTGGTCTCCTGGTGCGGGAGCGATCAGCTATCCCTCCCGTACACAACTAGTGTTTGTACCGGGTACGTTAAACAGCACCTCCTACATCAACAACATTATTTAGCCCGTTGTTGTGCCATTTGTAAGGTCGGTCCATCGTGGTGTTTTCCAGCAAGATAACGCACGCCCACACACGGCACGTGCAACGCAACATGCACTTCAGGGTGTGAGACAACTTCCATGGCTTGCACGTTCACCGGATTTGTCCCCCATTGAGCACGTGTGGGATTTTATGGGACAACGACTTATCCGATCTCCACGGCCAGCCACGACCATCCCCGATTTACGCGTCTAGGTTGAGGATGCTTGGAACTCATTACTCCAAACTTACATCGAACATCTGTACGACACACTCCATGCCAGAATTGCACAGTGTGACGCAGTTCATGGCGGTTCAACCTCGTACTAACCATGTTACATGGAAATGTTATTTTTCAGTTTACCAGCAAATACAGCTGTATTTTGCCATAATGTTTTGATCACGCTATCCTCTGTATTCCGTTATTATGCTGTATAAATTTCGTTGGTATCAGACGTCTCCTTCTTGGTGTTCTTTTTTCACTTTCCGCCAGTGTATAATCACACACACAGTCTAATCTCCTTGAAATATTCTTTTCATTCAGCCAAACATCAAACAGCTCTTCTTCTTGAAATTCCGTCCGCCATCACTAAAATATTAATAAAAAAAGAAGTTGGTCATAAAACATTTATAATTACATACCTAAATGACTAACTTAAACGCTGAATATACTATCACAACAGACTTTTAACGCCTTTGCTTTTGCAAGCCCGTTACTTCGATTGCATCTTAAAACAATTTCATGGAATACGTCTGTTATAATGAATTAACATAAGAAATAAATAACACAATGTTGAAGTTTTAAAATGCACAAAAAATGTAGGGAGATACCTGTACTTTTATTCGTCGAAGACCCGAATATGATCGAGGATAATTACGTGTACACAGATCGTAGTTCCAAAGACAAACTACTGGGCGATGCTAGCGAGAAAACGATGGTTGCACTAAATACGTGACATCTAAATGCTCCTGCAGGCCCAATTATTTATTTTGTAAAAATGATTGTGAGTCGTAGCTACACAACTATTTAAGACTACAGTACGGCAGTATATAAGTTGTTTTGAAGCTCATGCAAATATACCTATTGTTCAGCTAGATTTGTATTTGGAACCACTGCGACGCGCCGTTTTCATAGCATCAAAGATTCATTTTTGTAGTGACTTTTATCACATTTATCATCAGGTTCTCGTAATTTACCCAATAAGATATTGTTACGTTTATGTAAAACGTGATTAAATAATGTTTGACGATAGTTTAATAAATTATATTGTTGAGTAATAATGAAATTAAGTATTGTTGCGTCACTTCATTGGATAGCATTCGAAAATCAGATCTCAACAATGGTTTTTGACTACTTCCGTTACACATCTTCGTTACATCGACATTTTTACTTGAGATTTACTTTACTATTATCTGGAAAGTGACATACATATAAAAAAATGCAGCTCAGTGGTTCTATCTTATGAATGCTAGCTTCCGATTTCAAAACCAAATGCTCTGCAAATCGAGAAGAAGTGGAAGAACCGAAGAACTGCGAAACATCTTTTAGGGCGTGGTATAAGCAAGAAAGAGCAAGTTTGATCTGGAAATCATATTCGTACTCAACTACTTTCCCGTGAAGACCCTCCTGAGCACCAGAAATGCGCTCAGTGAAATCTGTTCCTAGCGCTGTTTCATAATATTTCATACATCTCGTGAGTATAAATCTCTCTTGAATGAAATATTTAACAACAGTTATAAAGACTGACGGCCTGCTTGTGTTATATCGCTTAGTTTCGGAAGCATGGTCCGTCATTCCGTGACTGAGGAGTAATGGCCGAATTCTTCCGCCGGGGTCAACGGGACACTGGCATCAGTGTTAAGTGATGCACGACGCCCGATCCCCCATCACGAGGGTTTCAATGCTGGCGTGTAGCTGTTACTCCGACAGATGCTAGCCAATTGTAGAAACCGGATCGGAAACCGGAGCCACAATGGGCATCATTTCCGTGACCCGATGACCGAGTGAAAGTGGAGCGTGCCTATAAACATTGTTCTTCTCAGGACCACATTCCTCGTACATATTAATTTAAGGATGATAATGATGTAACAACTGTCACCTGCATGGTAGTTTTCGAGTGGCGTGACAGCTTTTAGAAACACTTCTTGAGAATACTGGTCTCAACAGCGATTGCATTATGACTACAATAGTGAGTAGATTAAAATTCTTTATCATACGGTTCAAGAGGTTTTATCGATTGAAAAGAAAGTATATTCTAAGTAGTGTTACCAGAAACTTTTATCTGAAATGAGTTAGACCAGAGTTCAAAAATACAGTAGATCGGATTTTGTTTTTGCTTGAAATACGCATCATCTCACAAATGTAATGTATTAGGTGTGTAACTTAATTCTCGGCCCCCAACCGCAAGCGATCATAGAACGTCGGCAAATGCAAATAGCTGTGTGCGATAGTGGCTGATTGCAGCACCATCCAACAGCTTTCCAGGGAACCGTAACCGCTCAAAGCTGTAGTGACAGAAGGGACGAAAGTTGACGGTGAAGGCAATGTCGTTCGAGAACCAACATTTGAGGCACTGCCTCCTGTTCGCGCTTCAGCAGAAACAAAGTGCCGCGAAAGCCCAGCAAACGATCTGTGCTGCTTTGGGTGAGGCTGCTGTGTCCTACAGTACGTGTAAGAAGTGGTTCCAGCGGTTTGAGCAGGGAAATTTCGATCTCCGGGATACAGAACGTCCGGGACAACCACAGAAAGTTGACGATGAGGAACTGGAACAACTGTTAGACGTGGATTCCTGTCGCACACAGTCAGAGCTCGCCCAGGAACTCGGAGTAACGCGGCAAACCATTGCAAAGCGCCTGCACAAGCTTGGACGGATTCACAAAGAGGGCCGTTGGGTGCCCCACCAACTCACAACTGCGAACAAGTCTAAGCGCTACGATGTTGCTGTGTCCTTGCACTCCAGATTCAAGAAGAAGGATTTCCTCCACAAGATTTTGACCTGCGATGACAAGTGGATCCTCTACGATAATCAAAATTTCAGATATCAGGGCAAACACAACATCCATGCGCACCGGGATTCGATCTCGAACAAATGGTCTGAAGCCAGCGATTAGACCACTGCGCCACCGTGGCGTGTATGATTTTTAGAAGCAGCGATATCGCGAAAAATTCAATATATATTTACAACTCCTAGTGGTGACACCATGCATCATTTCATACAGAAAGTGTAAGTAAAATGGTTTTCATGGTTAAAGGTACTGGAAAGTAAAAGTAAAAATAATTAATTCAGTAGGTTGTTTTGAAGCAATTCTATAGAGTAAAATACGTTTTGAATCGCGAGATTAAGCATCGAAAAACGACCAAAACGTATGATTTTTTTTTCTTACAATTCGGGCTTTCAATAGAAAATGCAGGTAGGCTCAGTTCTGATTGAGCCGTCAATTTGGAACGTAGGACTACAACTTGCAGATCGGAGAGTTTAAATGAGCTAGTCAAGTATGGTTTCAAAGCGTTTATTTAATTTGTTACAGACAACACAGGTCTATGACATGAAAAGTAGTTTACATAATTTTTAAAAATAATGCTGGATACATTGATAACACAAAGCAGATCGCTACACGAATTACGTAAAGTGGTGCTCTGTCTTCTTGAGCTTTTTACATTCCCCATCACTTGCTCTTGCCTCTCGTTTGGATTTTCTCTACTTTTGATTGCGTTCATTCCGCGAATTCCATGGCATTGTCGAAAATGTTAACCCGTTCACAAGAAAACAATTTTTTAAAAATTTTAGTTCTAACCACTACGATATGTTCTTTGTATATTTGAATAGATCTCGTCGAGAGCTTTAAAACGATACCACGCACAGTCGTTTTGCCGTCACGGTTGTCCAGATAAACCGCGATATTGTCAAAAGTGTTCACCTGTTCACAAGAAAACAATTTTTAAAATCTTCAGTTCAAACCACTGCGAAACGTTCGTCGCATATTTGAATAGATCTCGTCGAGAGCTTTAAAACGGTACCACGCACAGTCGTATTGCGCTCACAGTCGTCTTGCGCTCACAGTTGCTGAGATAGGCTGAGTCAAACGCTGCCGAACACCCAGAAATGCTGCATCATCTGCCCCGCGCACAAGGAGCGAGGAGAACGTCCGGCGCCCAATGTATTGCGCAGTACGAGAATTGGACTCCATGCTGTTTACAAATATGCTAACACGATTAGTGTGCGGCATGTATTTTTAACGCTATAATGATTTCAATTGGGATCTATTTTTGTCACAGGCAGTTGGCAGTGAGTCACCCCACACTATCCGTGGAGTTAGAGACGTAGTCCTACGTCAAAATAATTTTTCCAGTCAGACTAAGATATTGTGCTCACATACGGGCAGACGGGCACAACGATCTGTAAGCACGTACTTTTTTTTTTTCAAAAGACGTGCTTAAAATCGATTATCTGCCATTTGTGCTCATTTGTCATATAATCTGAAGAAGAAATATTCCTTGTTTACAAACCCTGAGCGGCTCTGTAACCAAACGGTAACATTTTCTGTGGTTGACTTAAACTTGTTCTGAAGCACCAGTACCGTTTTTCATGTGTCGTATATTGTTCGATATGTTACAGAAATGTTTTGCTTTTCACGCATTGTTTAGGCTCATTTATATGCAGATGACACCAGCTTCCATTAAATGGTCTTACGACAGCATCCGCAAAACATTTTTAATGCTTTCATCCGTATCTAAAGAGGCGTTCAAAAGAACGGCTTTTTTATTTGATGCATCGAATGAGTTATGTAGTACTGTTAGCAAAAACAAAAGAGTTAACTTTTGCATAAATCGTTTTCAAACAAATCACGTGATCCACCGCTCTCGTGCAGCTTTGGCAATGTAAAAAGACATAATTGAGGGTAACAGATCAACGATAAACCTTTTGACGAAATATCACAATTATCAGCAACAATAAAAAGAGGAAAACGTGGAAATGATTTGGCAAAAATTATAAAAAAAGACGTTAAAACGTAAATGGGAAGATTCATTACTTCGATTTTCCAATTATTTATTGCACTTAAAATACACTATATCGACAAAAGTCACCGGACACCTAGAAGAGAAACACAACATACCATTTATTGACATACATTAGTACGGTATCGGTCCACCTTTGGCATTAATGCATGCACTGACCCTTCGAGACATGCTTTCGACAAGGTTTTGGAATACAGTGATAGGTATGCGCTTCCATTCAGTACACAATGCTGCCGCTAACTGTTACTTACTAGTAGGCATTGGTTCCAAACTTCTTATGCGGAACTCTAATTAATCCCATAGGTGCTCTATGGGATTAAGATCAGGGCTCTGTGCTTCCCAGTCCATACACGATACGAAGTTAACGTCAAACCACACCGTAAGAGTCCATGCTTTATGGTTCCGTGCAATATCCTGCTCGCACCAACAAGGCTCGGTTCCATAGTATTGCCACAGAGTTGGTAGGTCATAATTGTCCAGAATATTGAGGCAGACGTACTGGTTAACAGGTTTGTCCACGATAACCAATGGGCCGGTACATTACCACCATAAACACCTCCCACACGAGTACACTGCCAGCTCTAAATTTGACCGTAAGAACAGTACGCTGTAGTATATAACGTTCCCCCGGCTGCCGCCATACCCACACACGGCCATCAGACTGATGGATCGTGTATCTGAATTAATCAGTCCATAGGACCCTTTGCCATTGATCTACGGTCCACGATAAATGCTCTTTACACCATGCTAAACGACGAGTAGCACTCAAAGGCTTATGAGCAGCCGCAATGCAGATGAAAGGCTTATGAGCAGCCGCAATGCAGATGAAAGGCTTATGAGCAGCCGCAATGCAGATGAAAGGCTTATGAGCAGCCGCACGACCACAGTAACCCAACGAATGAAGTTCTCTGCGAATGGTACGTGTACATACCGGGTTTCCAGCATTTTACTCACCTGTACAGTAAGTACTCCGTTGATTAGCTGTAACGACTCTCCTGAGGCTTGGACGTCCTCTATCACTGATTTTTTCTTGGGTCTGCCGGTACGTTTTGCTGCTTCAAACACGCCATGTGTCTTCCACGTATTCATTACATCCAAAACAGTTGACTTTGGTATGTTTAAAAGCCTCTCGGTTTCTCTTATGGACAACCCATATAATGAATTCAGCTTCTACTAATAAGCTTCTTCTAATGCTTGTTGTTTGTTAATTATATCATGAATAAACTTGCCTGCTAGTAGTGTAGTAATAATAATGAACAAGCTTTTAACTGCTAGTAATGTTGTAGTAGTAATTAAGAGGAATAAAGTCTTAATGCTGGTTGTTAATAATAACAACTAATGAAATAAACCTAACAGCCAGACAGAGATCTGACAAAACTATGAACTGAGAAAAACGTACTTACAACAAAAGCTTTATTCATCGAAAGTCCTGGTATCCTCCGACATACAACGAAGCTCTACTCACATAAACGAAGATCTCTTTACACATAAAAGCTCTCTCACGTAACACAAACAAAAGCTCTCCTCCACATAAACAAACGCTCTCTGGCACATAAACAACAGCTCTCCCTACGCACATCAACAAAAGCTCTCTCCGGTATCGTTGAACGCGCCTATTTATACTGGCTACCACCACGTCATGACTTACACTCATTGCCAGATCTCATTCAGCGGGAGAAATAACATCTCGTTCAGTAAGAAGATAATTTACATAGTAAAATAAAATAACCAGAGATAGTAAAAATCAAAAGGAAAGTGAATCTAGAGTATACGTTACATCATCTCCCCCTTAATTTTTTTGTATTTTTTTGTTTCTCTTTTTTTTTGTTTTTCGAAAAACCTATCAATTTTGGAGTGTAAGTCTTACACTTCGTTGATTGACGTTTATCGACCTCTTTTTTGTTTTGTTTTGGTAACAGCAGTATGTACAATCTCAAACTTGGCATGACAAAATCAAGAAATCTGTATTCGTCTGTGAAACACTTCGTATACTTGAACAAAACAAACCTGCATCGGCATACCTTCCTTTTATTCTGCCTAGCAGGAATCACTTTTTTAATTTCAAATTACGTTCTCATTTTATCGTTGAATACAAACCAACTGTATCAGCAGCGAAGATTGCCTGTAGCTGCCTAACAGTAACAATTTTTATTATTTTACCCCTAAGCACATATATATAAAAAAAATTTTGGATTAGTAGATGGACATAGAAGAAATATAAAAAAAAAAAACATATATACACAAAAAGAACGCATAGGTCCACACGAAAAAAAGAAATTCTGACACGCCAACTGGTCGTGCAGGAAAAACAACAAACGGAGAAAAGAACCTGTCCACGAGAACTTACTTATCTCGAGGACGCATAAAAAACTCTAGTACGATAACGTTTTCCAGGCCTAATCGGACTGGTAAATTCAGGTGGCGTAGATCTCTTTAAGGACGTGACTGGATCATCTGTAGTCTGTCGGTCAAGAAATCCCGGCGGCTGACAGGAACGGTCAGGAACGGCTGACGTCCGTCGGTCAGGAACGGCTGACGTCTGTCGGTCCGGAAATCCCTGCGACTGACAGGAACGGTCAGGAACGGCTGAAGTCTGTCGGTCCGGAAATCCCTGCGGCTGACAGGAACGGTCAGGAACGGCTGAAGTCTGTCGGTCCGGAAATCCCTGCGGCTGACAGGAACGGTCAGGAACGGCTGAAGTCCGTCGGTCCGGAAATCCCTGCGGCTGACAGGAACGGTCAGGAACGGCTGAAGTCCGTCGATCAGGAACGGCCGAAGTCTGTCGGTCAGGGAATCCCTGCGGCTGACAGGAACGGGCTCCCCCAGGCTTTTGATATGTAGTCCCTTTGTGCTGGGGCCCGTGGTGTCCTTCCAGCATTCTTTTGGACGGACGTGGCTCCGGCCACACCGTTTGTTTTCGCTTTCTCCCTCGTGGCATGAGAGTAGAAGCAGGCATCGGCCCTGTTTGCCCTGAGCGTAGGTTTCAGGGGCGAAACCCGGGCGGATGCAAGGATCTCTGCCTTCGTCGCTGTTGCGGCGAAGCAGATTGGGGAGACAAGTTACGTTTTCGACCAGCTTTTGGTGGTGCTGGACGGTTTGTAATTTGTGTCTGACGTTTAGGAATCGTCAAACTATTGTCCATAACTGATAAATCAGAAATATCTGAAGACTCTGAGTCGCTGCTGTAATTTAGTGGTCGTGCAGGGCGATGTTTATTTCTGCCTATAGGAATACTCTCTGACGAGGTATTCGAGGAAGTAGGAGCTTGTGTTGGTGCAGAGTTATCAGGAAACGGTGCAGCAATAGTCTTGGCAATGGTTGGAGTGAAAGGAACGATACTAGTATTTGAAGAACTTGATTCGAGCCTTCGTCTCATGGGAGAATCAGGTTGCGTGTTTCGAAACCCGTCTTGAGGAGGGGAGGGTGAAGAAAAAATCACTGGAGATTCTTCAAAAATATTTGTTGGTTCGTCCAAAATTTCTGGAGGTTGATCGTGAGATATAGACTCTTGAGTCTGTGGAACAGAAGGTTGAGTAGGGTTGATGATAAAATCTATATTCCGTTCGTGATATTTGCGACACTGAGCAACGTGTACGTATTGAAATTGATTGTCAGGTT
The DNA here is from genome assembly GCA_039090855.1 of Macrothele yani. Lineage (NCBI taxonomy): Eukaryota > Metazoa > Arthropoda > Arachnida > Araneae > Macrothelidae > Macrothele > Macrothele yani. Next base: position 13,172,953 of record CM076992.1, read on the forward strand.
TTTCAAGAACAATGTTATTTTCAAACACATTTGCCACCCGATATGGACCTTCGTATCTGGGTGCAAATTTCTTCACTAAAGTATGAGAAACAAAAGACTGGAAGTGTGTTTCCACGAGAGTGAGATCTCCAACGACAAGATCTGGTTCCCTACGCCTAGTATTATAATATCTTGCTTGAGACGCTTGTGCTCCTAGCATTGCAACACGAGCTTTTTCTGCCATGATTCGTACTGATTGCGGAGTTGGTCGCTGGTTTAGTTCGTCGATAATCCCCGTTAAATTTTCAAAAGGGGTCTTAATTTTGTGACCCAGAAAAAGGTCTGCAGGAGTAATTTTAGTAGATTCGTGAACAGACGAGCGGAGGGCGAACGAAAAAGCTCAAGATGTTCATCCCATCGCTCGTGATGATCCATGACAAATGTAGCAATCATTTTCACTAGCGTGCGGTTTACTCGTTCCGCAGGATTACTCTGGGGATGATATGGGGAAATGAATTTATGCTTAATGTGTAGTCTCGCACACATTCTTTCAAAAATGTCAGAAATAAATTGGGGACCATTATCCGAAACTACTTTATTAGGTGCACCATATCTAGAGAATACTTCATTAATTAATACATTACAAATAACTTCTGCCGTAGCGGCTTTAATGGGAAAAACTTCAACCCATTTAGAAAAATTATCAGTTAATACTAAAACGTAACGAGCTTTGTTTTTAACAGATAAAGGATAAGGTCCCAATAAATCTATTGAAATAATGTCAAAAACATGAGAACTTGAACTAGATTTCAAGTGACCGGCAGGTCTTACATTACGGTAATTATTAATCTGACACAAGTGACATGATTGAACATATGCGAGCACACTTTGGTACATGCCAGGCCAATAGGCAACATCCCGCAATTTACAACGGGTCTTGCGAATACCTAAATGGCCTGCAAGAGGTTTGTCATGAAATTCGTTTAAAAGGGCCATTCTAAGGGTTCGCGGAATACATGGGCGAAACTCTGCCCTAGTAGTCCTAGATTTCGTATAGTAAAGAAGACCCTCTATGACTTCAAAATGCTGTGACCTCCCAGCCAGAGAAGGATCACTTTGTAGGGGCGAACCCGCAAGCAAAAAATTATAGATATCCCCAAAATCTGGATCATTTATTAATTCTGCCATTATCTGCTCTCTGGATGTTATATCAGCTATTAGAAGTAAAGGCTGACATCCAGGAGTAGTTTCTGTGGGGACCTTACTAACCGGGACGCGAGACAATGCGTCCGGTAATTGATTCTTATGACCTGGCTGATACGAAATTTTGATATTGCTCTCTTGTAACTTCACAGCCCACTTCATAAGTCTTTGAGAGAGATGCTTAGCAGAATTCAAATACTGAAGGGCAGAATGATCCGTAATTATGTTAACTGTCAATTCGTTAAGATAACATTGAAATTTGTCAGGAGCATACACAACAGTAAGACATTCACGTTCCGTAGCTGAATAATTGCGTTCAGCTTTGGCTAAAGTACGAGACGCAAAAGCTATTGGATGCCCAGCTTGTGACAAAACGCAACCAAGACCAACTCCGGATGCGTCAGTATAAATATCAAATTCCTTAGTATGATCCGGGAAAGCCAACACAGGAATCTGAGTCAACGCAGACTTCAGTGTTTCAAATGCAACGTTAGCCTCAGGTGTCCAAACAAACTTCTTGTATTTACGTTTCAAAGCATACAATGGCTCACAAATTGTAGCATAAGCGGGGACGAACTGCTGATACCATCCGGTCATTCCCAGAAAGCGTGATAGTTCTTTTGCTGTTTTAGGCCGAGGAAAATCAACAATAGGCCTAATTTTTTCATTATCCGTAAATAAGCCGTGGGGAGTGATTTTCAACCCCAGATGTACAATCTCGTCCCTCGCTATCTGGCATTTACTAGGTTTTAACGTCAAGCCAGCATTGTATATGAGTTGGAACACCTGTTTGAGCAGAGAAAGGTGCTCGTCAAAAGTCTCGGATGTAATAATAATGTCATCCAAATATACATGCACATGGGGACCCAGAACATGTCTGAGAACCGTATCCATAAGCTTTTGGAAAGTAGCAGGTGCAGAAGCTAATCCAAAGGGCATACGCAGGTATTCATAAGCCCCAAAAGGAGTCACAAAGCCTGTTTTATCGACAGAGTCCGGATGTACCGCCACCTGCCAATATCCACTCGCCAAATCCAAGGTTGACATCCATTTAGTTGACGACAGGTCATGCAAAATATGCGACATGACAGGTAGTGGATAATTGATCGTTTTCGTGACTTGGTTGAGCTTGCGGAAATCTGTCACGAAACGAAATTCATTGGGTTGTTTCTTTGGAACCAAAAAGGCAGGTGCAGCCCAGGCGCTTGTTGATTCCCTTATTATGCCCTGTTTAATCATTTCAGAAATTTGACGTTGCATTTCCTGTTTCTTATGGGGAGCACAAGGGTAAGGTTTCGTCGCTATCGGTTTCGAACCATCAGTGTCAATGACATGATAAACCACCTGTGTGAAACCAGGTTGATCAGAAAATAAACCAGGGCTTTCCTGCAAAAGTAGAGAAAGCTGGTTTCGTTGCCTCTCATTCAATTGGTTACTCAATAACAAACTCGTTATATCTATAGGATCCGTTGGAATCACTTCGACAGGTTCTGGAAAGGAAATAACATGTTGTACGAAATTCAGAGTAACTTAAAACGTATTAATAAAGTCCATTCCCATTAGACATTTAACAGGTAGTTCGTCTATAAGCAGGAAAGAATGCGTAAAACGAGCCTTTCGCAGCCCTAGAGATAATGTGACAGTTCCTGTGGTACTGAAGATTTCGTTATTTGCACCTCGCAAATACTGCGTCGCAGGCTGAACGTGTATTGCAGGAAAATTGTCAGTGCAAAACTTCGTATTTAGGACTGATATTTCAGAACCAGTGTCGAACTTTGTCTCGACAATAATATCTTCAATTGTCAAGAATACATCAGGCAACTGAGGAGTTTGAACAGTCACTAATACTGTTTTAGGGTCAGAATGCTTGGTATCAGGAAGCAGGACCGACCCTTGGTCTACTTCCTTTGGAAGTTTAAAGGATTCCTGGTTGGATTATCATGCGGTCTGAAACCTCGACCCTGCCGGGTATCGGGAAAATTTTCACGATGAGGAAAACTGCGTGAAAACTGCTGCGTGAAAACTGCTGCGGGAACTCCGCATATCTGTTGACATTTTCATTTCTATTACTTCTTCCCTCAGCTCGGGCAGAAAAATCATCATTGCCCTGAGCATGAAAACGTTCCGAATTCTGCGGATTTGAACGGGGTCGAGCATACTGTGCATTTGTACGGTATCCAGAAGATTGATTAGAAACAAGCGGTTGGTGTACCACTCTTCTATGCGGTGGAACGTATGAAGCTTGGGCGTGCACTTGTGTACGCTCGCGTTGAAAGTTATTAGGCCTATTATGCCGCTGAGGATTTTCGTAATAAGCCTCGCGGGGTGCCCGAGCATGGTGAGTTGAACCATGTTTGCCGTGTCGCTCTTCATACGTTCGTATGAGGCGAAGGCATTCATGAATTGTAGCAGGGTGTCGAACCTCAAGAAAATCCTGTAGAAATGGATCGAGCTACTGCAATAGGGTGTCCAACATGTCGACATGACTGGCATGTGGATCCCATAAGTTATACAAGCGTGTTGTTTCCAACGCAAATGCAACAGGGCTATCGTTGGGTCCTTGCTAACGAGAAAAAAGTTGTTGTGCAAGGCTAGCTGACTGAGGCCGAAAGGAAAGACCTCCAAAAATTCTGCTCGGAAATTCTCATAATGAGAATCCGGGTTCGACACTCTCCACTGCCGATACCAGGTCTTAGCGGTATCCTTCAATCAAGTGCCTGCTATTTGTACTTTGCAGTCTTGAGGAATATTGTAGAGATCAAAATGATCTTCCAAATCCTCGAGGAATTTTAAGGACCCCTCCAAACCATTGAAATTAATTGTTCCTGCATGCGGCACGAAATGGGCAAGCATTCTGCTTCGCTGAGAGGATTGAACTCCCTCAGGTACGACCCGCGACTCAGAGAGCTGGTGAATTACGAAATTGTGAAGAATGCCTGGGGTCTTATAAATCATTCATATCAAAGTGAGACCCACAGGCTTCTTGCAAATTGTCAAAAAAAACAAAAAAAACACCATCACCATCGAAGTTTGATTTAGGGTGAAAAATTGAAGTTGTCTCAGGTAAGGAAGACATGGGTAATAATTGTCAAGACCTCGTGTTCAGGAAAAGTTCGGGCGCCAATTATAATGAATTCAGCTTCTACTAATAAGCTTCTTCTAATGCTTGTTGTTTGTTAATTATATCATGAATAAACTTGCCTGCTAGTAGTGTAGTAATAATAATGAACAAGCTTTTAACTGCTAGTAATGTTGTAGTAGTAATTAAGAGGAATAAAGTCTTAATGCTGGCTGTTAATAATAACAACTAATGAAATAAACCTAACAGCCAGACAGAGATCTGACAAAACTATGAACTGAGAAAAACGTACTTACAACAAAAGCTTTATTCATCGAAAGTCCTGGTATCCTCCGACATACAACGAAGCTCTACTCACATAAACGAAGATCTCTTTACACATAAAAGCTCTCTCACGTAACACAAACAAAAGCTCTCCTCCACATAAACAAACGCTCTCTGGCACATAAACAACAGCTCTCCCTACGCACATCAACAAAAGCTCTCTCCGGTATCGTTGAACGCGCCTATTTATACTGGCTACCACCACGTCATGATTTACACTCATTGCCAGATCTCATTCAGAGGGAGAAATAACATCTCGTTCAGTAAGAAGATAATTTACATAGTAAAATAAAATAACCAGAGATAGTAAAAATCAAAAGGAAAGTGAATCTAGAGTATACGTTACACCCACTAATATAACACCCAACAATCTTTCCTTTCTCAAAGTAAGTTTTCTAACGCCACGACATTTTCACTCAAACTCACAGTGCGATATGATCGCGGTCAGCTGCAGGCTTAGTTTTATATCGTTTGCAGCTGTACCGCGCGTCTTAACAATGCAGCAGATCCGTTCATTTGCTTTTGAAGCGGTGTCCGGTGACTTTTGTCAATATAGTGTATATTAGCTTATCTAAATTATTCTTAGGACACGAAAAGCAATGGACGAAACTTTTGTTAGTTTAAAAAAGGCAAAAAAAGAAGATGAATTTGCAGATTAACCAAAAGAAAACAAAGTATATGCCCGTAACTAGAAGGATTTGTGATAATAATCCTTCTCAAATTGAAACTGGTTCCAATAAATTTGAAATTGCACATATCTTTACATACTTGGGATCCGAAGTTAATTGTAAAAATGATATTACTTCTGAGATTCAGCGAAGCATTTTTTTCACAAATAAATGCTTCTGTGCACTCAGGGAACACCTAAAGTCACATCTGATCTCAAGAAACACGAAGACAATGATGTACAAAATACTTGTAAGACCAGTATTAACTTATGCCTCTGAAAACTTGGTATTATCAGTGGCAGATGGAAGATTGCTGGGTTTCTTGGAAAGAAGAGTTCTTAGATATATTTCTGTAGCAGTACAAGAGAATGATGCGTGGAGGAAAAGATACAGCCATGAACTATACAGATTATTTAATGAGCTAGACATTATTAAGTACATAAAAATAAATAGATTAAGTTGGGCTGGACATATTATACGCATGGATAGTAATAGAATAGTTAAGAAGATGTTTAATGCTAAGCCAGAAGGAAAAAGAAAAATTGGATGACCTAAATTAAGATGGGAAGATGGAGTGATAGAAGATATTAAGACTTTAAGAGTAAAAAAAATTGGAGGAGTCTGGCATTGAATAAGGAAGGCAGGCAGAAGTTTCTGAAAAAGGCCAGGGCTTACAAAGGCTGTTTAGCCATTGATGATGATGATGAAATTTTTCTTAGTAAAAGGAGAAAAAATCCTTCAAGGTTAAAAACTTTAAGCAAAATAGAAACATACGTAGTTGGTTTGCATCGTGTTTTTTTTTTTTTTTTGTTGGTTTTTTTTTTCATATAAAACTTTCCAGTGTCTAAGTATAATGCCATTGCCCTTCCACTGTGTCCTCCAGCAAATGACTTGGAAAGTATTTATTGGAGACATCAAAACAACCATGTTTCTTTTGGGTGATCAACAAAACTTCCTTTTAACAATAGGCATTTAAATTAGGAAGAATTTTGTTTAAAAACTCGAAGCGGAAACGAAATATCGCAATCAAAAGAAGCTATTAAGAAGTTAATACGTATTTTCCGTCAACTACTTTCAGATGGCATAGCAGACGTGATATTTTTACGAAACCAGAATCCTTGACTTCAGTGTTAGCTATAACTGATTATATAAATATGCACCCAAAAGGCCAACTGGATCCCTGCGGAAGAGAAATGCACATTCGCAACAAGTGGCTAATTGTTCCAAATCTCATTTAACAGTAGGGTAAATGTCAAATAAAATAATGAAGTTAAGAAAATGAGACTGCTTTTTTTTTTTTTTTTTTTTCGACCACCGACGGGAATATAAAGCGAAGTCACGGAAGAAAAAGGTCACGAAATCAAGCCTTCCATACGTTTCGGATCGCAATTACGGTAAAACATAAACACAGCGGAAAGAGAATCTGATTGGAGCGCTCGCTGCTAACCCACCCGAAATAAGTGGTAGAACCAAAACACTGCCTTAAACTACAGGACACAGTGGTAGTAATTATATGGATTCTCTTTGGAAAGCATGTTATTTGTTTTTGTTTCAAACTAAGCTTAGGAGATCAAGGCAAATGGGGAAAATGAGGAAATGCTGGAAATAAGAAAAGAAAATTCGGAAGACATTGTTGAAATTGAAATACTACCTGAGCATTCCTAAGAAAAATCTAGAATTCAATAACTTTTAATTCAACGGCTTAGCTTCAAATTAAAAGTAATTGAATTTAAGCAGCCATCAAACGCGTCAAATCGGCGCCAGCTAAAATTCATCGCCTGCGTGAGACAATCGCGTTTCGAATTTCCAGATACATACAAGGCACAAGATAGTTTATATTTCTATCCTTTCGTTTCTGTCAGCCTGTTTTTAGCACGTCTTTTGCAAAAAAAAAAAAAAAGATTTTCGGTTGTAATGAGCACGCCTGTTGAGTCCTTTCCGACGCGAATAAAATTTATCAAAATTATTCGAAGTTAAAGGAACCTGTCAGAAAACAAACCAACCGGTTTTTTACAACTCATAAAACATCCATAAATAGGAAAACTACTTACTTCAACTAGCGGCTAAAAGTATGTTAAGAAAATTAAAAAAACGGAAAACAAAAAGTTTCTCATAGCAGAAGAAAGTATCAGAAAAAAAATACACTTTCAAATCAAACAGTTAAAAGCAGAAACACGAAAGGAAAAATAATACAACTCTACGCCTTCTAGAAGAAGAAACTTGCAAAATCTAAAAGTTGAAAAGTATTCATCATGGAAAAAGCTATGCTAAGGAAAAATAACTTTTCAAATACGTCTCCCGGAAGCAGACATAGCGAGAAAAATATTTTGATATTTACGCCCCCTAGCGGGAAAACCATGCATTATTTAAAGGAAATAATGCTCCCCCCCCATCTGTATTGTAGGGAATGGCATACAGTAAAAAAAGAAATTTCTCAAGAGGGTTTTTAGAAGCGAAGATACAGCTGCAAACAGAAGTACAAAAACACCACCTAGCAGCGTAAGTGTGAACTACAAAACTCTTAAATACAATTAGTAGAAGTTCAATATATACACCTGAACATCAAATTACGTGGGAGATAGCCAATGTATATTAGGACAAGGTCCTTTATAATACTCTTACACACGTAGTATGAGTCTACGTGTGTAACAGTATTATAAAGGACCTTGTCCTAATATACATTGTCTTAAATACAAACCTAGTGTTCCACAAGGTAAATGGTATACGGTGTTGAAAAAAGTTTTTAAACTGAACATTTAAAAGCAGAGATATTGAGAAAATCATATTAAATATTTGCACTCCCTAGGAGTCAAATAGTGCATTCTTTTGAAAAAAAAAATACCCAGAGAGTGTTTTCATAGTAGTATCTGACTGAAAAAGAATTTTTCAATCGAGATTTTAGTCCAGCAGGTATTGCTGTAAACCGAAACGTGAACTTACGCCCTCTAGTGACCCACTTGTGCGTTCAGAAAAATTTTAAATTATGTTAGAAACATTTCGCACCGGAAACGCTCTCCAACAAAGAAAGCATTTTTCATATTGGACTCTTAGAAGCAGAGATATCGAGAGAAAAAAAGATGTACATCTACGTCCTCTGGCGGAAAAACTATACATTTCCAATGCAAAAAGAATTTTTCAGATCGGACTAATAGTTTCAGAAATACGGTGTCAACGGACGGACAAAGTGGTAATATATACGCACGATATTTTTTTACAAAAGACGTACTAAAATAGTACGTGCTCATCGCATCGCTTTGTTCGCCCGTCACTTTGTGGGCAACATTCCTGTGCAACTGTTTGTCCGGTTTGAAAAATTCTTTTGGCATTGGGAAGCTCAAAATTTGAGAACGATGAACCTTGCTCTCCGGTTCAGTGTCCTTTTCGTACGTATGACTTCCCCGCAAGATGGCGCAAAAGCAGATGTTATCGAACTCATAATCTATTTTATTTTTTGTCATTGCTTTTAAATACTTGATTGAAAAAAAATCTTTGTCTCCTTCAATACCATTTATGACAAAGACTATTTTGGGCAAAGTTTATTTTTTTAGTAAACGACAATTTTTTCCGCTAGGGAGCGTAAAGGTAAATTGTGATTGCACCAATATCTCTGTTTTTAAAAGTACGATTAGAAGCAGAGTTATCAGTGTATTTGTGGAAAATGTTCTGGTAAAGAACAATTTGCCACTTGGGGGTGTAAGTGTATACTTCTATTTCCGATTAAAAAATCCTTTCGAGGTTTGACACCACTCACCACGAAGCATCGTTTACATACAGGAGTGGCCAAAATTGTGGAAACCTTTTGGAAATGGTGTATTTTTGAGGTTTGATGACTCATAACACCACTTTTTTTAGTAATACCGTAAAATTATATAACAATGGAAAGAAAATTTCATGAAGAATGTAATGCAATAACTTTTATGGAGGATTTTATATTAGAACAGCAGTTATAAAAAAGAAAAGTGAAACACATAGAAAAAATGAGATATACAAAAATTATCACCATGTCAGTTAATACGTAGTTGGGTAACCTTTAGCATTAATTACGGCCTTACAACGCCTTCCCATGGAGTGAACCAAGTTTTTTAGTTCTGCAGCTGTTATAATGCGAAACCAAGGTTGAATTATTGCTTCTATTAATTGGGTTTTATTGCTGGGTTGTTTCTGACTAACAAGTTTCTTTAGTCGGTTCCATAGATTTCGATGGGGTTAAGGTCTGGGCTATTTATTCCCAAGTCATTCCAGCAGTGGAATATGATTATCTTGAAACCACTTTTAGCACACAGCAGCAACATGACATGGAGATGAATCCTGTTGAAGTATAAATGCTTCATTATCTTGGAAAATATAACGTGCGGAAGGCTTCAGTTTGGGCTCAAGTATTTCATTAACGTATTTTTGGCCATTTGTATTCCCTTTAATCACGCAAATTCTGCCCACACCTTTTGATGTCATACAACCCCAGATCATAACACTAACTGGGTGTTTCACGGTACATGTAATGCAATCAGGATGCAAATCTTCTTCAATTCTTCTCCTTACGTATTTTATGCCATCAATACCAAACAGGGAGATTTTGGTCTCATCACTCCAAATAACACTGTCCCATTGTTCCGCTGTCCAGTTAACATGGGTTTTAGCCCAGTTTAATCTTTGCAACCTTTGTTTGAGAGATAAAAATGCTTTTTTCGTGGAATTTTAGCTTTTAGACCAAATCCCTGCAGTCTGCGCCGAACAGTCCTTGCACTCAACTTCACATTGCATTGCGCCATTTCATCTTGTATACACCCAGATGATTTTCTTCCGTTACCTAGGTACGGTCTCTTAATTCTTCTATCATCACTTGCTGTCGTGCACCTTTTCCTGCTTTTACCAGTCTGGTTTTGTAGTGACTGAGTCTCCTTATACCTCTTCAAAAATTTTAAAATGCCACCTTTGGATAAGTTTCCACCAATTTTTCTTCTAATTTCTTCATAACTGAATCCTAGTTCACTTAATAGTACTATTTTACATCGCTTTTTGGGTAACCAGCCAACTCTTTGTGCCATTTCTTTAATTTTATTACGTTTTACAAGCTCGCTAAATGAAAGAACGCAGAAAAACCCATCCAACTTGATAGCAATCACATAACACACTGACAAATGTCCTCCTCTCAGCTCGAATACATGACATCAACAGCTGAATCCTACTGTGACCTGAATGGTTCATTGCCAAAACATGATGACAGCTGATTGGCTCTCTAAACACTCATGCTCATTGGCTACATTCAAATGAAGGAAAGCTACTCCATATCAACCTAAGCAAGCTGTGCTTCCTTTTTCTGGTTATTTGGCTATAACTTTTCATAGAATACAGATAATTAAACAAACTTTATTGCATTACATTCTTGATAAAAATATATTTCTATCAATATATAATTTTATGGTATTACTCTAAAGAAAAGCGGTGTTATGAGCCATCAAACCTCAAAAATACACTTTTTCCAAAAGGTTTCCGCAATTTTGGCCACTACTGTATATCTTCTGCTTAAAATTTCAAAGGTTTTAGCACCAGAAGGCATAGATAGACAGTATATCTTTCTTGATATTTCTGCTTCTAAAAGTCAGATTTAAAAAAAATAAAAATAATCTTTTTCGAACAATGTTGCTGATGCGAAATGTTTTGCATATAATTTCAAATTTTCGTAACCCACAAGTTTGTCACTAGAAGGCATGAGTTCACGTTTCCATTTGCTAGCATATTTGCACGAACCGATTTAAAAAACCCTTTTTCGTCCAGATACTGTTAACTACGAAAACATTTTGTGAGCATTTCCTGCTCAGAATAATATACAATTTCCTCGGTACCCAACTTTTAGAGCGACAAGACAAACCTTCGGGACTCACGTAGCTTTAATGAACATTACGATGGGGGTGAATAATTTTTAATTGAATTAATTTTTACGACTGTTTTCTTAATTTATTATTGAATGGAATTTTACCAAAAACGGATCTATTTCTCGTAATAAGGCGTGTACAAAGGGAGCGCTTATTTTCGGTTTCTGTTGATGACGACATTGACGTTCACGTCAATGGGAGTCATTTTTCAAGCGCAAATTGTTCGACAATTGCGGATTGTTTCGAAATTTGGTTTTGAATCCTACCATAGCTGAAACTCCAACTTCGTAGATGTACGAAGATATGAAAAGGAGCAGAACTTTCAAAGCTTCAATAGAAAGAGTTGGATACTTTTGTCGAATAGACAGCCAGAATAACGACATTTTTTTACACTTGATTTTTTTTTAATCGGGGTTTAAATTTTAAATTATTTATTAGACCTGGTGGTACAGATACAGTGACAGGATAAACAAATATAGTTGTTCCGTATTATCAGGCACAATTATGCAGTAAATTCATTTTGCATCAACAATGTACATAGCGAACATGGTATACACGAACATGGTAGCATCATCATCATCATCATCATTGTCAACCATTATCAATCCACTGCTGGACGAAGGTCTCCCCAAGTTTCCTCCACAACGGTCTGTCTTGTGCCAGTCTCCTCCATGTCACTCCTGCATACTTTCGAATTTCATCCACCCATCTCCCATGTGGTCTTCTTCTGGGTCTTTTCCTGTCCCTTGGAATCCGATCTAAAATTTCGGCTGTCCATCGATGGTCTATCCTTTTGGCAGTATGTCCAGCCCATTGCCATTTCAGGGATTTAACTCTGATCATGATGTCTTCCACTCTTGTCCTTTTTCGGATCCACGAGTTCTTCTTCTTATCTCTCCTGGTTACACCAAGCATGCACCTCTCCATGCTGCTTTGAGTTGTCTGCAGCCTTTGTATGTCTCTTTTAGTTAAGGTCCACGTCTCTGCACCATATGTAAGCACTCGAAGGATGCATTGATCAAACACTTTTCTTTTGAGACATAATGGCATATTGCTCTTGAAAATTATGCTGTTTCTTCCAAAAGCTCTCCAGGCAAGTTTTGTACGCCGATTAATTTCTTCATCAATGTGACCCTCACTTGATATCTGCTGTCCAAGATAAACGTACGTGTCTGTTATCTCCAGCTTTTTTCCATCAATCGATAAATCTTCATTTCTTGAAAAAGCATTGAACATCACTTTTGTCTTCTGAAAGTTCATTTTTAATCCCACTTCTTTACTCTTGTCAGCAAGTTCCTGGATCATACTCTGCAGCTCTGATGGGGTAGTTGCAAAAATGACTACGTCATCAGCAAAACGAAGGTGAGTTAGATACTCTCCATTAATCTTTATTCTCTTGTTTTCCCAGCTCAGCGACTGAAAGACACCCTCCAATGTAGCACTAAAGAGCTTCGGAGATATGGTGGCACCTTGTCTCACTCCTTTTCCAATTTTTATGTGTGTTACATTTTCAAACAGCCGAATCTTTGCACTTGCATTTTCATAGATGCTATTAATAATATTAGTGTATGCATCTTCAATACCGCAGGATTTCAGAGCCACTGTAACTGCTGATGGTTTCACCGAATCAAAGGCTTTTTCATAATCGATAAAAGCCATGCACAATGAAAGTCCATATTCCCTCGCTCTTTCAATTAGTTCACTCAGTACGTGGATATGATCTATTGTGCTGTAGCCACTCCTAAATCCAGCTTGTTCTCTCGGTTGAGCCATGTCCAGTGTTACCTTCAAGCGGTGTGAAAGAACTTTAGTGAAGATTTTATAAACCACTGATAGGAGGCTGATAGGTCTGTAGTTCCTGAGATCCTCAATGTCACCTTTTTTCTGTAGCAAGATCATTGTAGCGTTGTTCCAATCCTCAGGAATCTTCCCTTCATTAAGGCATCGAGTGAAAACTCAGTACGTGGATATGATCTATTGTGCTGTAGCCGCTCCTGAATCCAGCTTGTTCTCTCGGTTGAGCCATGTCCAGTGTTACCTTCAAGCGGTGTGAAAGAACTTTAGTGAAGATTTTATAAACCACTGATAGGAGGCTGATAGGTCTGTAATTCCTGAGATCCTCAATGTCACCTTTTTTATGTAGCAAGATCATTGTAGCGTTGTTCCAATCCTCAGGAATCTTCCCTTCATTAAGGCATCGAGTGAAAATTTGGGCGAGTACTGTTTCGATTTCTCCACTTGCTTCTTGTATGATGTCTACAGTAATTCCATTTTCTCCTGGAGCTTTTTCCCGCTTCATGTTCTTGATTGCATGTGCAACTTCTGCTGGGAGGACTGAAAGAACTCTGGTTTTGGTACCTTTCATGATGTCTGGAGTACATGTATCATCCCTTTCATATAATTTGGAGTAGAAATCTTTCACTCTTGTCAAAATTTCGCCTCTATTTCTTGTTACAGAACCATCTTCTTTTCTCAGTGCCATAATCTGTTTTCTTCCCTTACTGAGATGTCCCTTTGCTATCTTTAGGATTTGGTTGTTTTCAATTGCTTTCCTCACTAGTTCACAGTTGAATTTCCTTACGTCTTCAGTGATACTTTTTCGTACTGTCTTGCATAGCTCTATATATTCCACTTTGGAAGTCGCATCTTCTTCAGTTGTCCTCATCTCTCTTCTTTTTTGCATCAACATTTTGGTTTTTCCTGATAATTTGTTCACATGCAACTTGTTCTTAGACCCAGCTAATTTTGTTGCTGTTTCCATAAGAGCTTTGTTTACTTTTCTTTTAACTGCAGAGATGTCCACTTCTTCCGATGTTAGGCCTTCTAAAGCAGAGAACCTGTTTTTCAGTTCCAACTTGAAGGTATTATGGTGTTTTTTTAGGTTGGTTATGTCAATACACTTTGTTTGTCTTATGAGCTTGCCACGTTCAAGTTTAGTGTTGAGATGCATCTTACATCTCACCAATTTATGGTTACTACCTGTGTTGAACTTGTTTAGCACACTGCAGTCTTCTATGACGAATTTTTTGTTACACATAATAAAATCAATTTCACTTGTCGTTCCATTTGGATGTCTCCATGTCCATTTCCTGTGTGGCTTTTTCTTGAAAAAGGAGTTCAAGATGAAAAACCCTTCTGCTTCTGTAAGTTCATCGATAGTATTTCCACGCTGGTTTCTGTTGCCGTGACCGAATTTACCTACTGAAGTTTCATTCTGTTGCCGTTGCCCTATTTTTGCATTGAAATCTCCCATAATTATCTTCAAATGTTGCTTGCCTTTATTATATAGATGACGAATTTCCTCATAAAATTCTTCAGTTTCTTTTTCAGGATGACTTGTGGTGGGTGCATAAGTTTGAATAATCTGAGCCTGGTATCTTCTCGAGAGTTGGATAACGAGTCGTGCAACTATGTCAGAGGAACTTTCAACTTCTACAACTTTATCCTTCAGTTTCTTGTTTATTATAAATCCAACACCACTAGTTCTGCCAGTATCTGTCCCACGATAGTAGAAGAGATGTCCACTTTTCAGTTCAATGAGATCTCCTCCTTTTCTCCTTACCTCACTTAGCCCGACGATGTCCCACTTGATCCTTTGTAGTTCCTCTTCCAATCAAGAAGCCTTGAATCAGAAGATAGGGAGCGTCCATTATACGTACCTGGCCAAGGAATGTACCTGGCCAAGGCATCAGCATCAGATGGCAGCCTCGTCCGGTCCTCCGGGGATTCTCAGCACCCTCTGCTTTCATGTCGCACTAGCCGCTGCCTTGGCCAGGTATATTCCAGCTGCCGGAGACTGAGGGCCAAGATTTAAGTTGTGGAGTCATTTTGGAGGGGTTTGGCCATAACTCACCACGCTGGCCAAGCGGGTTGGTGAGTGGGGGATAGCATTTCCTACAGTACGCTAAATGATCAAGTAACACAGAGAGAGCCAGTGCTGATCAAGAAACACTTTGAGAGCCAGTGCCGAATGACAAACACAAACATCCATGCCTTACCCGGGATTCGAACCCAGAACCCTCCCTGGGCAAATGATCAGAAGTCATCGCTTAGACCACTGCGGCACCGGGGTGGTGAAATTTCTTTTTAACGAAATGTCTTCGAACAGATAGATAAGTTCTTCGTCGGCTTTTGTCAACTTCCCAGGCGTGATGTCGCCCTGAAACAAATTCTCAATCTATTAGAGGTATGCAAACGTTTCTGCCGCCCCAGCTAGCGGGACCTGTAGGGGTATAACCGGCCGGCGGTCCGTGCTGCCAGTTCGTACTTGAAGCCAAGCATGGCGGTCGATAAAGTTCATTTGCGGCACTGTTTGTTGTTCATGTTTAATTTAGGGAAAAGTGCAAGGGAAGTACACACGGTTCAATAAGTCAGGCGTATGGCGAAATGGTTATGGGTTATGGGTTAGCGGACGTGTCGAGAATGGTTTGACAGGTTTTGAAAAGGTGATCTAAGCTTGGAAGACAAGCCACGTGCAGGTAGACCGCAGGAACTCGCAGAAGAGGAGCTGAAACCGCTGTTGTAAGTGGACGTCACACAATCGACCACGCAACTGACGAAACGTTTGAAAGTGGCTCAGTCGACGGTGGTACGGCGTCTAGAGGCCTTGGGGAAGATCCGGAAGATTGGTAAGTGGGTTTCGCATAATTTAACAGAGCGTACGTAATATTGGTCAACGATTGGGCATCTGCATGTCGTTGTTGAAGAGTTTTCAAGGTAAGAATTTCTTGTGAAAGGTTGTCGCCGGGTATGAAAAATGGGCCTATTGCGACAACCCCGTACGCAAGCTATCTTGGGTCGGCCCAGTCCATCCATCAACATCCACTGCAAAGCAGGATATCCACAGGTAGAAGGTTCTGTTGTGTGTGTGGTGGGATATGCACGGAGTGTTGTACTTCGAACAGGACGAAACAATCACTGCACAACGATATAGCGATCACTTGATGAAACTGAAAGCCGCAATCGAGCAAAAACGCCCATGGACAGGTAAAGGACGCCGCCCAGTCATCCTGTTACACGATAATGCCAGACTACAGGTCGATGTCACCACGAAATCAACCCTTGAACAGTTACACTGGGAGGTTTTACCGCACCTGGCTCACTCCCCGGACATTGCACCCTCAGACGTTTATCTGTTTCGCTCTATGCAACATGCCCTAGCCCAACAGCGGTTCACCACAGTTCCAGAGTGGAAAATTTCGTCACTGCGTTCTTCAGCCCAAAATCCGAGTCCTTCTATCACAGCGGCCATTCATTTGCTGCCTGAAAAATGGTAAAGGTCATTGATGCTAACGACCAATATTTTGTTGAATAAATGTGTACTGGTTTCCTGATTATCCCTGTCGCCTGTCTCCTTAAAACGGCGGAAACTTTTGCATACCCCTAATAGTTCTTTTGCTGATAGTTTTTAATTCCTGCAAGGCCTCTCTAGTTGCGCAGTGGTCTAAGCGCTGGCTTCTGACCATTCGTCGGAGACGGGTCCGTGTTCAAATCCCGTGAGGGATGGATGTTGTGTTTGTCTTACAGCACTGGCTTTCTCCCTTCCTTGGAACTACTGGCCCTAAATTAGGGACGGGCGGCTTGCTCACGGTGGTTGTCAAACATCCCAAACAAGCTACTCTACAAAGAATCAACAACCAAAATATCCTTGGAACGCTCGTCAAACATCCCAAACAAGCATCTCTACAAAGAATCAACAACCGAAATTTCCTCGGAACGCGTTCACATGCGCGGAGATCATGGAAATTAGGATTTCGGCTTGTTTCATCTCATTTGCAATTATAAAGTTTCCAAATGTCTCAAAAACAATCCTACTTGTGGTCTTCAATACTCTTCTTCCACAACACAACTTTTTTTATGAGACCTCGAATTTTGTTGTGAAGTGCCTTCCGTTCCTTGTCAGTGCAAATGCAGTTCGTTTAACTTCGGAAATACAGGGATTGGACTTAATAATGTAAACACATGGGAAATAGGCGATATGTTTTTATTAATAAGATATTCGACCACCATTTGCTTTTAATACAGCTTCCAACCTTCTTGGA
Source organism: Macrothele yani (assembly GCA_039090855.1). NCBI lineage: Eukaryota > Metazoa > Arthropoda > Arachnida > Araneae > Macrothelidae > Macrothele > Macrothele yani. Next base: position 13,190,120 of record CM076992.1, read on the forward strand.
ATAGATCCATACAGCTTTTGAATAGTCTTCAGTGGAATGTTGTATCATTCGTCGATTCGAAATAACAGTCAATTGCTTCAGAGACGTTTGAGGAGGGAATCTGCTTCTCACTCTGTTCTCTAAAACTGCCGACAATGGTTCGATGATATTAAAGTCAGATTTTTGAGCTGGACAAGACAGATATTGAAGTTTATCTTGGTCCTCCTCAAACCAGGCTGAAGTAGTATACGTATGGGCGCATTATCATCTTGAAGAAGGGTATCATTGTTGGGAAACAACATTTGGACTGTATGATTCACCGGATCACCTAAAATGTCGATATACTCGCTGGCGGTAACGTGACCATGTAGGGTAATTATGGGGCCAGCCGAATGGTACGGCAGCCTATATCATCACAGATCCATCCCATGTTTGACAGTTGGTAACAGACATTCAGAGTTTTGCGCTTCTTTGGCAGTTCTTCATACATGAACCCGATCTAATATTGGGAATATTATAAATGAGGACTCATCGGACCACATCACGTGTTTCCAATCATTACCTGCCCAGGTTTTACGGATGCTCATGACACCTTCTTTTTCGCATTGAAGTGTTGGTTTTCGTGATTAAAGGTTTAGCAGTTGCACCTCTTCCTTGGATGTTGGTTTTGTGAAGTTCCCTGCGGACTGTTTTTCGGAAACAGGGTCTTCCAGGTGCATATTGAGTTCTGCTGTCATTTTTGCTGTAGTAGTTCTGTGTTGTTTGTACACAACATTTGTTAGTGTTCGACGGTCCTTCTCATTCAATCTCGGTTCTCTCCCCACTGTTCTTCTTTGCCGATATAAAGTCTTGCCATGCTCTGTGTACGCAGTCATAACCTTGGAGTCTGTTGCTCTTGAAACACTAAAACAGTTGGATGTTATGGTTACAGGCGTTCTTGCTAAACAGGGTTCCACAATTTGTCTTCTTTGGAAGCCTAACAGGGCACCAATTTTACCGACATCTAGTACAAACCGCTGCTGAACACAATTTTTACTACACTGGTATACAACGTACAGAATATGTACAAAGAAAAGATACAAACAAGTTCGTAAAATCATGCAATGCATTGATTATGATACGCTTTTCAACATACCAGAAATCATTACTCAAGTTATTAGGATAATGGCTGTGGAATAAATCTCACTCCTGTGCCGTGACCTTTAACCCCATTTTGATGATATTCAACAGAACTGGTTCAGTATACCTCCGGAACAACATACTACAGTTTTGTTGCAATAGAAGCAATTTTAGTCAAGTTATGAGGATAATAGCTGTGGAATAAATCTCGTTCCTGTGTCCTGACCCTTGACCCCATTTCGATGATATTCAACAGAACAGGTTCAGTATACTTCCGGAAAAACATGATAAAGTTTTGTCGCAATCGAAGCATTTTTACATAAGTTATGATGCATAAGGGCAATGGAATGGATCCCAATCCTATGTCTTGATCTTTGACCCCATTTCGCCCATTTTCAATAGAGTTCATCGCCAGGTGGTCCCCTACCACATGCTAAAATGTCATTGAAATCCAACCAGGTTTACGCAAGTTAGGACGCATAAGGGCAACGGAATGGATCCCGCTCCTATGTTCTGACCTTTGACCCCATTTCGGTTATTTTCAATAGGGTTCATCCCCAAGTGGTCCCCTACCATATACTAAAATTTCATCGAAATCGAACCATATTTACGCCAGTTATCGTGCGAACGGACAGACAGACAGGCAGACAGACGGGCAAAACTGGAGCATATACGCTTCTTCAACCTACGGTTGGAAAGCGTAAAAAAAAAGATAATCACAAAGTTTTTTTTTTCGGTGTAGCCTACACGAGTAACACTAACCCTTATAATCATGATGTTCGCATTATTTTGTTCAACCCCTGTAAGTCTGCCAAATACATGGGCTTTAGAAGGAACTCCTCGTATCGCAACGATTCCCCGATTTTTACGCTTTCCAACCGTAGGTTGAAGAAACGTATATGCTCCAGCTTTGTCCGTCGGTCCGTCCACACGATAACTCGCGTAAAACTGGTTTGATTTCGATGAAATTTTAGTATGTGGTAGGGGACCACCTGAGGACAAGCCCTATTGAAAATGGACGAAATGGGGTCAAAGGTCACGACATAGGAGCGGGATCCATTCCATTGCCCTTATGCGTCATAACTTGCGTAAAAAAGGTTCGATTTCGCTGAAATTATAGTATGTGGTAGGAGACCACCTGGGGACAAACCCTATTAAAAATGGTAGAAATAGGGTTTTAGGTCAGGACATAGGAGCGAGATCCATTCCACCACCCTTACGCGTCATAACTTACGTAAAAATGCTTCTATTGTGACAAAACTTCGGTATGTTGTTCTGGAGGTATACTGAACCGGTTCTGTTGAATATAAACGAAATTGGGTCAAAGATCAGGACACAGGAGCTAGATTTATTCCACAGCCATTATCCTCATTACTTGACTAAAAATGTTTCTATTCCGACAAAACTTCGGTATGTTGTTCCGGAGGTATACTGAACCAATTCTGTTTTATATAATCGAAATGGGGTCAAAGGTCAGGACACAGGAGCGAGATTTATTCCATAGCTATTATCCTCATAACTTGAGTAATGATTTCTGGTATGTTGGAAAGCGTATCATAATCAATGCATTGCATAAATATACTAACTTGTTTTTTATAATTCAGCGGCGGCGTCGAATTCTTTGTCAACCGCTTATCCTTGTGTTCGACGTGTCCAAAAAGAGGATAAACTTTAATTAAGTCCGCCTCGAAGTTAACATTTCAAACACATTTCGCGACCCACAGTTTAGGAAACGCTAGTCTAAGGCGCTGGCTTTTAGTCATTTGGGAAGGAAAACAGGGCCTCCGAGATGGGCCGCGGTTGGAGTCCTGGTGAGGCATGGATGGTGTGTTTGCCTTCTGGGATTATGTCTACCCGCTTTCTGAGACCAGCGGCCCTAAATTTGAGAGGAGTGACAGCTTATAGCCTCAAGAGTTAGTCACGGTGGTCGTTAAACTTCGAAAACGAGAAAACATTTTAGGATCAGCAAAGCCGAGATGAGAGTTCTCAGTACCTAGGAAATAAAACAATATGGAGCAAGAAACGACGTCCTCTCTGAATGGAACTGATACCACCTCTTTTTCATTTTTACCACTAGAATCCTAAATGCGCAACGAACTTCGATAATTAAATTATTGCGAGAGCATTTTTATACTTCTCCCCTTTCCATTTGCGAAATAAATTTTTGAAATCTCTGGTGTAATATCTTCGGCACTTGGAGACTAACTAATGAATGCGATGCCCAGCAATTCCGTGCCCTAAAGTAATCACAATATTGATCGATTTAATTAAAGGACACATCGGAAGAGAACCCGCCATTACCCTGAGCTGCACTCGTTAGTATTCAGCCGTTGGTAATAAGCCAACCAGCACAACTCCGTTAGACCAAGCACTCTGAGATAAGCGGTGTTGGTCATGGTCGGCTGGCATTGAGGACCCATTATCGGAGAATCTACTCGCTAGATGCATCATTGAAGCCAGAGCTCATCATCCATCGCTGCTTGCGCGGTTAGGAAACGCCGAGAGCGCGTGAGGTGTTCTTGATTACTCGCCTTTTGGGAATAGCATGCAGACAGAGTGGAGTCTTGCCCGAGTCGTTCGTAAGATACATCGTGAATGTTAAAAAAAAAATTTATAACCACACACACAAAACGCATACGAACTGAATGTCGATCTGCTTATGATAAAGAGCACATGAAACGAAGCCTAGGCTTTCTTTCACATCTCTTTTTCGTGCAATTTCCGCGTTAAGGACTGTAACGCGTAATTGTTTGCACGCAACACCACGAACTCTTAAACTCTGACAGTTTCATTACGACCTTGTTTTGTTTGATGAAAAAGGGAAAGGGAGAGAGTAATGCTGGAACACTTTGAAGTACACTGTTAAAACTTTCGTGGTATGTTGCACCAAAATGTGGTGGGCTTCACCACTTTTCGATGCTAAGGTACACCCTTGTGTGGTGCATGACACACATGACAACGTGGTAGGATGGGAGCAACTTCGCACCAATCAGGTTGGGTAACATAACATAGGGCATCATGTTTTTGTGTGATTAATACACCAGTGTTGGGTTCGGGCTCAATTTTAAGAGCCCGTACTCAGCATTGGAACCCGTCTGATCCCGAATTTTAAGTCACGAAATGCCGCTCGGGCCCGAACGAGCGCGAAAACTAAACTGTTTATGCATTAATAAGAAGAAATATTCTCTTCTGGGGTTCTACTCTATTTTACCCCTGAAATTAACCGATGTCTTTCTCAACTGGGGAAGAGACTTCTATTCTTTTATACACTGACGGAAAAAAATCCCAACACCAAGAAGGGGTTGTGTTAGATAAACGACAGTTGGTAGGCGGTGAGAGTACATCTGTAAGATGACGTCTATGCAAATTTCGCGCTCGGCACATACGTGTGCCGCTAGTAGCGCCCCTCGGAACATGCAAAGCAGGTTTACTGTAAATACGCGCTGTAACGTTCGTGAGCGTTAGTTATCGTTGAGATTCGACGTAGTGTGTTGATGTTAGTCACGAATGCCTTTAAGAAGACGAAAAAGCCATTATCAACAGCTCACGGAGTTTGAACGAGGTCGTGTAATAGGGCTACGAGAAGGTAGATTTTCTTTCGGCAAAATTGCAGAACGACTTGGCAGGAATGTAGCCACTGTGCATGATTGTTGGCAGCGGTGGTCAAGGGAAGATACTGCCTCAAGAAGACCGGGTTCCGGCCGGCCACGTGGCACTACTGAGAGGGAATACCGCCATGTACGGCGGCGTATGGCCGTGGCGCATCGTACTGTGTCTGCGGCAGCAATTCGAGCTGCAGTTGCCACCACAGTGACACAACGAACTGTTACAAATCGGTTACTTGAAGGACAGCTCCGAGCCAGACGCCCTGTAGCGTGCATTCCACTTACTCCAAACCACTGCCGTTTGCGACGTCAGTGGTGTCAAGCTAGAGCTCATTGGAGGACGGAATGGAGATCTGTTGTGTTTTCTGATGAATGCCGGTTCTGCCTGGGTGCCAGTGATGGCCGTGTGTTGGTTAGAAGCAGGCCTGGTGAGCGCCTGCAACCAACCTGTCTGCCGCCGAGACACACTGGACCTACACCTGGAGTTATGGTCTGGGAGCAATTTCCTATGACAGCAGGAGCACTGTCGTGGTTATCCCACGCACCCTGACGGCACAGTTGTACGTCGGTCTGCTGATTCAACCTGTTGAGCTGCCATTCATGAACAGCATTCCAGGGGTGTTTTCCAACAGCCCGCATACCGCTGTTGCCCGCATACCGCTGTTGTAACCCAACATGCTCTACAGAGTGTCGACTATGTTGCCGTGGCCTGCTAGATCACCAGATCTTTCACCAATCGAGCACGTATGGGACATCATTGGACGACAACTCCAGTGTCACCCCCAACCAGCATTAACCGTCCCTGTATTGACCGACCAAGTGCAACAGGTATGAAACTCCATCCCACAAACTGACATCCAGCACCTGTACGGCACAATGCATGAACGTTTGCGTGCTTGCATTCAACATTCTGGCGGTTACACCGGTTATTAATGTACCAGCATTTCACATTTAAAATGGCTCTTCTTGCGCTTACAATAAGCTGTGATCTTGAAACCTTAATTGAATAAATATGTTACCTATACAAATGTATTGCCGCCATTTCATTCCTCTACAACTATTTTTTCGTGGTGTTGGAATTTTTTTCCCGTCAGTGTATTTTCACTGTACACCATGTAACACCTCCGTTCAGAAAACTTCAAAAATGTCATTGTCCTGGAGCGGGATGGAATCCGCAACTCCCGATTTCCGGTCGAGTATGCTACGCATTACACTACCCAGGACAAGGAAATTCCAAGCAATCCCCAAGATTTAAGAATATGGGACAAGTGAGCAAAACCGTATAAACAAGGAATCCAAAAGGATGCAAAGGCACTTTATTGAAAAGGTAGCCTTGAGCACTTCTGGACAGAAGACAGAAACGTCCATGTGACAGGTGGCTGCCAAGAAAAATCCAGTCTTTAGTAGGGGATATGATCACCCCTGACTGCGTTGCAGGATTTACAACGTCTGTCCATGCTGAGGACAAGGTTGTCAAGGAGCTGTTGAGGTATCGCGGCCCATTCCTCTTGTAGCGCCAATCGCAGCTGCGGAGTCGTGGCTGGCGGCTGGTGACGTGCTGCCAAGCGTCTCCCGAGAAGGTCCCGCACGTGTTCGATTGGATTCAGCTCAGGGGACCTTGAGGGCCAATCCATGTGATGAATATCTTTGCTCTCCAACAGCTCTGCGACAGCCACTGTACGATGAGTTATAGCGTTGTCGTCCATGAAGAGGAACTCAGGACCCACAGCACCTCTAAACAGACGCACGTGAGGCAGGAGAACCTCGGTACAATAGCGGGCATCAGTGACTGAACCTCTTTGGAGGATGTGGAGGTCACTACGGCTACCAAGCATGATACCGCCCCAAACGAGAAATCCGCCACCTCCAAACCGGTCCCTTTATATGATGTTGGAGGTGAGATTGCGTGTTCCTTGCTCTTTCCAGATGCGTATACGTCCAGAATCGCTCGTCAAACTAAATCGGCTCTCATCCGTAAAGAGAACTCGACCCCATTGCTGATGTGTCCAGCTCTTGTGTTCCTGGCATCACAGAAACCGCCGTCTCCGACGAGTAGGCGTTAATGGCACACACCGTACTGGTCGTCGTGCAAATAGACCACCTTTGTGCAGCCACTTGACCACGGTAAAACACGATAACGGACGTCCAGTTGTCTGTTGCATGTGCCTTGTGATTTCTCCCGCTGTCTGTCGTCTGTCTCTTCTCGCCTGTCGGACAATATACCGGTCGTCCGCCGCCGTGGTTGCTCGTGGAAGACCACTGCTAAACTCTCGGACAGCTGTTCCTGTCGTTTGAAATGTTCTCCAAGCTCGTGAAACGATGCTGTGAGTGATCCCGAACTCCTCGGCCACACTAGTTACACTTCGACCTTCTTCCAACTCCGCAATGACGCAGCCTCGGATAAAGTTCCCCAGATGTCGTCTACTGGATTGCCGGTTTGCCATATCACACGGTGGCAGCAACTCGACGTCGTTCAAACCGATGTACACCGTGCAATAGCTTTCACCGAATTGCTGAGCGTACACCGCCCGTGTGCTTTATACCCTTCCGACACCCCCTACGTCATGCTGCATATATGCGCAAGCCCTACCGTACCGGACTCTAGTCTATCTCCTGAGTCGTCTTTCGGTCCGTTCTGCCTGCTCGTTCCGCTGTTATGCTAATTTCTCCTCTTCGTCCTTAATTTTTGCACACCAGTGTATATGACATTTTTTCAATCAGGGACTTCTATTCGTTTGTGTAGTACAGGATGTGCGGCCCCGGTGGCGCAGTGGTCTAAGCGATGGCTTCTGACCATTTGTCCGAGAAGGGTCCGGGTTCGAATCCCGTCAGGCATGGATGTTGTGTTTGTCTTACGGCACTGACTCTCTCCCTTCCCTGGATCCAGTGACCTTAAATTAGAGACTGGCGACTGCTTATTTCCATAGTAGTTGAGAGTTATCTTTCCTCCAGCGATAATGACTCTGCAACCATGCCACCTCAAACAAATTCTGATAATGCGATTTATTTGTCATATTTCAAGAGAGTTCAGTTTTCCACCCCTCTCATTTTTCTTCACATTTTAAATTTCATTCATCCCCCCCCCTTCTTTTCTTTTTTTTTTTTTTTTTTTTCGTTTTTTTAAATTTCGGTTTAGAGAAATTATTCGCCAGTGTATTAAATTAACAAAAAGACCGAAAATGCAAAGCAAAGCAACTTTCATCTGTACTCGTTGGCGAATATTGTTTGTCGTTGAAAACAGAACTCCATCCCCAGATGAGTCGTCAAACCCCATCCCGGCTCTCAGACACAGCGAGAGACATGTATACCGCTAATTTAAGCTTCCATTAGAGTTTGGTTGTTTTTATGTAATTTTTTTTTTCTCTTTAAATGTTTTCTGACATAGCGACACATTATTTTCCCCGCCCAGATTTTAAAGTCTGGCATCACTGGCAGTGAGTCAGAGGTAAATATAACTTAATTCCTGAATATAGTCAGAGAGCAGCAGAGCAGTTTTTGAGCAACGATGATCAGAGTAGGATAATCTTTCGAACTAACGATCTGTAACGATCGTTGTTTGGGATAATGATTTCTTGGGAAAAGAGCGGAACTGAGATAACGTCTTGATATTGTGCAGACAAAAAATCGTGGACGTTGAAACGCAGCTGACTGTCCGCTCATTCATTCCCCTACACCGTAAGGATTATTCGATAATTACGAGTGTTCAGTTATTGACATTTAAAAATGAATAGTTATTTTACAAAGGCATAGTTACAAATCCTGTTATCTGCTTTTTGGAATTTGAATTTACAGTAGATGCTCTCAAAATAATATTCCTGTACACATATGTGTATACATATACACAGTCGAGTCACATTATTAATTGTGACCACCTCCAATTTTTGATGTCAACAGCGCATAACCAATGAAAGAAGGCACGAGTCGTGAGCTGACTTGGAGGGTATATAAGGTGTGTTGTAGGCATTCTGAAAACATATCACTTGTTGCTGTCATGAATAAAAGGAGCGATTTATCAGATTTGCAAAAAGGAGTGATTATCGGCTTTCGGGCCAAGGGTGGCAGTATATCTGAAACAGCACAGTTTGTGAATTATTCGCGTGCTGGTGTAGTTAAAGTGTATCGTGATTGGAGGAATGGCATCATTGCGAATAAACGACGTGGAAACTGCGGAGTACCACGTGCCATGGATGTGAGAGGTGAACGTAAGTTGCGAAGGTGCGTGAGGGCCGATCGACACGCTACAGTGGAGCAATTCACTGGCCGAATGAACCAGGGGGCTACCGAAAGTGTGTCTAAAACGACAGTTCAGCGAACTCTGATGCTTATGGGGATCCGATGCAGACGGATGGTCACTGCACCCATGCTAACGAAGGTGCATCGGCAGAAAAGTCTTATATTTGCACGGCAGTATCGGAATTGGACCTCCGCTGATTGGCAAAGGATTGCGTTATCCGATGAGTCACGTTTTGTGCTTCATCGAACGGATGGACGTTGGCGTATAAGGTGAAAAACATTGGAGAAAAACACTCTTCCACCATTTCTGGAAGAACACAACCTGGTGGGAGCAGCGTTATGGTCTGGGGAATGTTTTCGTGGCATTCCCTGGGTCCACTCATACCTGTGGAAGGCACTATGGGCCGCATTCGTAATGAATCCATCCTTGCAGACTACGTACACCCATACATGCTGATTGTCTTCCCTGGGGCGGATGGGATCCTCCAGCACGACAATGCGACGTGTCACACAACTAGAAATGACCGAGGGTGGTTGGAAGACCACGATGAGGACTTCAAAGTACTTCCTTGGCCCCCTAATTCTCCAGACTTAAACCCAATTGAGCATCTGTGGGACCACCTCGATCGTGTTGTTCGTTCTATGGATCCTCTACCACGCACCCTCCAGCAGCTGACAGATGCACTGCAGTCAGCATGGTTCCACAGAATACGTTCCAGCACTTTATTGAGTCACTCCCAGCTCTTCTAGTTGCTGTCCGCATTGCACACGGCGGTTACTCTACATTTTAGCTGGTGGTCACAATAATGTGACTCGACCGTGTATATATGACTACCACCAAAATCACAGTGTACCCGCCGAATTGCATCACAGAGTGTACGTGACAAGGTCGACCACACGGTGACATAAGTGTCCGGTCAGGACAGATGAGCCATAGTGCGCTACGTGAGCACAATGGGCAGAGGTAGTGATTTGACGGACGTTCAAAGAGGAATGATCATCGACCACCGCGACAACGGTGGAAGCATCTCAGAAACAGCAGACTTCGTGGGCTGTTAGCGAGGTGCTATAGTAAGCGTGTACCAAGAATGAACCGCTGGTACACCGAGTACCTCCGAACGTCATACCTGCACAGCCGCGAAGGCCATCGGGTCCAGAGGAGAATGTAGTCTCCGTCTACTACTAAAGGGCAATCGACGCGCAACAGTGCAGCAATTGGACATGCAAATTAACACTAGGGCACCCTGGTACGTGTCTCCGATGACAGAAGAGAGAAACCGAATGGGTCTCCGGAGTCGACGCTGCGTCAAGGCGTGTCAGTTCGCATGGGACTACCGTCATTGGACAGTGGAAGAGTGGGAAAAGATTGCCTTCTCCGACGAATCTAGGTTTCTACTCCACAGATGTGACGGATGGTGGCGGATACGGCGTCAGACACACGAGAACCAACACCCGGACACGCTTGTCGGTCAAGTATAGGCCAGCGGTGGAAGTGCCCTAGTGTAGGGGACGTTTTCCTGGGGTGACCTGGGACCGCTGGTACCACTGAATGGGTTCCTGAACGCTACTGGCTACCTGTTCATCCTCGCCGATCACATGCATCCTTTGAGGTTGGACGTTTACCCTGGTGGTGATGGTGTCTACCAACAGGACAATGCTCAGTGCCACGTCGCTAAGGGGTTAAGTGATTGGTTCCAGGAACACGACAGCGATGTCTCCGTTCTCCCTTGGCCAGCGAAATCGTCCGACCTCAGTCCCATAGCGCACTTGTGGGACTATTTGAATCGACAGGTTCGACGTGGCGACCCACAACCATGTCATCTCCTGGACCTCCGTGCTTTGCTGCAGTTCGACTGGGTACGTGTGCTTCCGGCAATCTTCCAGGGCCTCATTGCGTCCATGCCACGCCGTCTCGCAGCTGCCATCCGGGCCAAGGGTGGTTATTACCATTATTAGTTAGGTGGTCATATTACTCTGATACGACCGTGTATATATACAATGTACAGGAATATTAGACTACTGGTGGTCGTTAACCCCTCCTGCCCCCGCCCAAATGGTCTAAGTTCGCGCAGGCGTGTTCGTGTGCAGCAATGATTAAGAAGTCATTGATGAATCTATCGTCGGAAATCAGATCATCTCAACGGCGGCGAATCTTAAATTGTTTTATGATTAATAGAGGTTATACTAAAATTCGATGTTATTCCTGAAAAATATCGTCATATTTTTTTTATATTTTTTCGTTTCCGGGTTTAACGACTACTATGAACAACTCGGATTACCGCCCCGCCCCGCCCCGCCCCACTCCATCCCGGTGGCGGAGTTTTCGGAGCGTTGGCTTCTGACGATTCGTCCGAGATGGGTCAGGGTTCAAATCCTGAAGAGGTATTGATGCTGTGTTTGTCTTTTACGGCACTGACTCTCTCTCTCTCTTTTCTGGAACTATTGGCTCTCTCCCATCTCTGGAACTAGTGGCTCTCTGCTTTATCTGGAACTAATGGCTCTCTCCATTTTCTGGGACTAGTGGCTCTCTGCCTTATCTGTAACTAGTGGCTCTCTGCCTTATCTGTAACTAGTGGCTCTCTGCCTTATCCGTAACTAGTGGCTCTCTCCCTTCTCTGGAAGTAGTGGCTACTGCTTACAGCCCGTCGAGTAGGTTACGGCGGACGTTACACCCCCCCCTCGATCGGATAACAAATAATAAAAAAATAAACTCGTATTGCTATTCGCAGTCCCCCCGTCCCTAATTTGGGGTCACTGGTTCCAGGGAAATTACACGGCCAGCGCTCCTTCCACGGCTTGATTGCGGGCGCGTCTCGGCCAAATGATCAGAAACCCGCTCTTCAGACCGCTCGGTAACCTGGGCTGCATATTTTAATTTTGGCCGCCCCGGTGGCGCAGTGGTCTAAGCGATGGCTTCTGATCATTCGTCAGAAAGGGGTCCGGGTTCGAATCCCGGTGAGGCATGGATGTTGTGTTTGTCTTACGGCACTGGCTCTCTCCCTTCCCTGGAACCAGTGACCCTAAATTAGGGACGGGCGACTGCTTATAGCCCATTGAGTTGCTCACGGTGGTCGTTAAACCTCCAATCAAAAAAAAAAAAAAATTAATTTTCAAACTCGTGCCGCGGATTTGGACAGTTGAATTGTGCAATATCTTTCTCTCAAATTATTTGTAGCTTATTTTCAATAACCAGGCATTGAATTTAGGAAGACAAAGAGAATATTTGCAAATCTCACTGTTGCGCATGCATCACAGGAACTTTATCAAGCTAATTACAGAAATTAACAGCCGAGAATATTAACAATGAAACATTTCATGTCCCTTTCATTCGTGCAATTGTTTTGCTTCTTAATGCCGCATTTTCTTTTTTTTTTTTTTTTCAATTCCTGCCGTGATAACCTACTGGTCTTCTTTAGCAAACAAAACAGCTAGGAGGAAGCTGATTCACAACTGCTAATTCTTTTTCTCTTTTTTACTTGACGCAGGTTTACTTTCAGTTTTTCATCGACCGACAGCCATCAAGTCAAAACCGTCAGTACGTTTCACGAGACCTAAAAATCCCATTGCTGACTTACTCATGGAAAGGAAACTGTTATGCCAATTCGTTGGCGTGATGCCGGAAACGAAGTGGACTGCGTAACACAGGTTATTGGTGCATCAGGAGCACAAAAGATTTACAGATCCGGAGAGCTTTCAGTGCATCCTGTGTAAAGCTTGCCAGGAAAAATTAATTTTGGGGGAAAAATATATTGCTCATTGTGAAACTCTCGGCACAAAAAAAAAAAAAAAAAAAAAGAAAAAAAGAAAAGATTAAAGTTTGTTGATTTCGCGTGAATAATATAACGCTGGACTATTACGCTAATTAAATCAATACCGCTTCATCATAAACAAGTCTATTATTGAGTCTTAGTATGAAGTTCCTTGACAAAACGGGGGACGAAATCTATCTGCTCTTGTGTAAAGAACGAAATTACTCATTCTGTTTCAAGCAAAAATCTGACAGTATTTAAAACCTATAACTATGGTAGTAATTTTATCGCGGGAAGAAAAGACAAAATTCGGGAAAATTTCACGGCTTTTTGCGCAATTTCGGAATGTACCACGAAATTTTACGAAATACTGCATTTCCTCTGACATTTGGCTTCCAGGCTTTGTACCCACGCTTTGGATACGCAAGATCCGTTGCGTCTGTCACAAATGCGGTTCTATTCGCAAAAGGTATTTCATACTTATTAACGCACTGAAGTATTGCCTCGCTGACTGCTTTAAAATTTACAGATTCGAAAGTGATGCACTCGAGGAAAATTGCATTCAGTATTACAGGTTTCAACATTCGTTTCAGCTGATGAAATAGCAAGAATATTCAAAACGTATCTATCTTCAGAATCAGTTGTTTCGTCTACTAAGATACTTACACCGGATACTAATTTAAAATAATCTTTCACTTGTTGCTTGTGAATATCATATATATTTTCGGCAAATAACATTTCAGCATCCAATTTGCATTTGGAATAACACCAATATCATTTAACGAATTTTCCAAGTAATTTTTTTATTGTAGGGCTATCCAGTTTGGAAAGTGGGATGTTAGCTGCACAAAAGGCACCAGTTAATTTCGAAAGTACAGTTGAGCGATGCTGTTTTTGCTTATTTGTTTTCTTAATTAATTCATCAACACATTTCTGCCTTATTTTCCGTTGACTGTTCGGATACTTCTTTTATTTATTTATTTATTTATTTCATGCAGCTTGCTTGCTAAATTCTTTTCACAGCTATCCTTTTTTGAAAAATCCACTGGTATGTTGCATCATGAAGAGAACAATAGATTTCTGTTCACAAGTACGTTCCCTTCCTGTACTGTTTGCATCTTTCAGATGCACTCATTTTACTCACGTGAGTCATTCTCAGAATTAACAAACAATATCTCGAAACTTTATAAATAAAAGACTCACACAAAAGCATAAAAATTTTCTAAGCTAAGCATCTGCGAAGCTCATACACTCTTATCGGTGAGCTACTTTTTCCAGCTAAAACTACTAATACAACTGACGACTCCGGTTTACTAGTGCAGTAAGTGGCCAAAGTTATTCAGCAGTAGCGGAGGGGGTGGAAATCATGAAATACCACACATGCATTCTTCAACAGAGTGTATGTGATCTAGAATTACTCGAAAAGTTTGTTCGATAAGTCTCTTCGTAAAGAACAGCCTTGAGGGGTAATTCAAGGTTTAAAGGTCTAGTTTGGACTTTTGAGTACAATTACTTTGCTGTATATTTTTCGCGTAGACTGCAATGAAGGCAGTATTAAAACTATTTAAATATGAAAAATTATCTAAAAATTATAATAGAAATTAGGTAAAAATCGGAAAAAAATCTGAAATTCGCTGTTACATTTGATATTCGCGAAATTACAGAAAAACCTCCAAAATTCACAAGAAAAATCGCAGAAATTCGCGCCGCGAAACAATTACTAACATACCCATATCTAGCCCAGAATTTGGTGTACAATTGAGTAAACCGAAAAAATTAAAACGCGTGCTTTGGCAAAGCCCCTTCTCAATTTAAACACAAGAAAGATGACACCGAAATTTCGGTTGTAGTGAACACGTCTTTTGAATCCTCCCGGGACGAATGAAATATTTTAAAGTTATTCCTTATCAGTGACAAATAGATTTTCAAATCGAACAGGTAAAAGAAGAAATGTAGAAGGAAACATGATATAACTCTACGCCTCCCCCCCCCAGCGGAAGAATTTTCCATAATGGGAAAGTTGAAAATATGCGAAAAGTATTCTTTATAGAATTAGAGATAACGAAAAAAAGGTTTTGATCTTTAGCACAGATAACGAAAAAAAGGTTTCGATCTTTAGCTGGAAAGTTGTGCATCATTATTGAAAGAGGGTAATGTTCCCCATATTTACGGTAGCGAATGGCATACAGTAAAAAAACAAATCTTACAATAGGACTTTTAGGAGCGAACAGAAGTACACAAACCCCACTTAATGTCACAGAATTTGGGAACTTCAAAAAAAAAAAAGTACATAGAAAGTGTTCCAAAAAGTAAATAGCATCCGGTGTTAAAATAATTTTTTTAATCGGTCATTTAGAAGCAGAGATGTCGAGAAAAACTGATTAAATATTTGCGCCTCCTTGCGGGGAAATTGTGTACTATTGGGAACGAAATACACACAAAATGTTACCATAGGTAGCAGTACCTGACCGAAGAAGAATTTTTTAATCGGATTTTAAGTACCACAGATATTTATACAAATATGCTGTAAACGGAAACGTGAACTTACGCCCTCTAGTGGCGCACTTGTACGTTAAGAAAAATTTGAAATTATATGCAAAACATTTCGCATTAGAAAATCCCTCTGATAAAGAAAGAATTTTTCAAATAGGACTCTTAGTAGTATATACATCTAAGCCCCATGAGGGAAAAGTTATGCACTTATTTAAGCAAAAGTTATCCTCAAAGGGCTTTTCGTAGTGAGATGTATCGGCCCACCCACGAAAGAATGTTTTTAATCGAGTTTTTAGAAGAGCAGATTTTGCTGCAAATACCTCGGAAACAGAAATATACTCTTACGACCCCTGGTGGCCTAACCATTCATTAAAAAAACTTAGAAATAATATGCAGAACATTTCGCACAAGGAGCTTTATCGATGCAGAAATAATTTTTCAAATATAACTTTTAGAAGCAGGGATATTAGGGAAATAGCAATTTACCTTTACGACCTCCAGCGGATAATCTGTGCATTATTGAAAACGAAACTTTGCCCAAAATAGTCTTCGTTATAAATTGCATCGAGACACAGAAATAATTTTTAATCGGATATTTAGAAGTATTAATATGGAATAATCTGTATTTTGCGTTCCATAGTATCTGTATTTACGCACTCTAACATCGAAGTTATGTATCGTAAAAAACCGGAAAACCATGATCATTGTTTTCACATCTCAAGCGCTTTTTTTTTTTTTTTTTTTTAATTTTTTGATTGAAGGTTTAACGACCACCGTGAGCAACTCAGTGGGCTAAAAGCATTCTCCCGTCCCTAATTTAGGGCCACTGGTTTCAGGGAAGAGAGAGAGCCAGTGCCGTAAGACAAACACAACTTCCATGCCTCACCGGGATTTGAACCCGGACCAAACTAACCCGGTGAGAACTGAGACACCGTTGTTTTGTTCCTTCTTGGTGTAGCCAAAGTTGAACTTTGATCCCATCAGAGAAAATCGCTTTAGATGAAAAATAAATTGGTTTCGCATTTCATGACTCACACACATATGCGCTATTTAAAAATTGATAAGCCTCTGGGGCATAACTTTGTGGATCTACTATTTCGTGTCTTAGCAGAATGGAATCCTAAACGTATCCTCAATATTCAACAAACGTGTTTCAAATGGATACACTCAGGATCCTCAGGAAAGAAAAAACATGAACTCCATACTGAAGCTCTAGTCTCAGATTCTTAGTTGTGAGCATTTCACTTAATCTAAAATCAGGATTTTTATACACAGACACAGTCGTCAAAAGAGCAGTTTGGTATCCATAAACTTTATGATTTTTGTAATGCGATAAAATATATTATAATTTGTAACGCTTTTTTTTCTTTGTTTTTATACATCTCATACTCCTTTAAAAAATAAATTTTGTACTAGTATTTAACATTTGAAATCTCCTTTATGCGTTTTTTACATTTATACGTTTTTTGAGGCCATCCCTTGGAAAAATGTACAACCGAGGTTTCACTGCAAGGGCGCCCATAAGGGGGCCGGGAGGGGCTCGACCCCCCCCCTCCCGCAGTTGGTACAGCCAAATTGTTGATAAATTTAAAACACTAAAATAGACGAAACCTTTTTTTTAAAGCATTTTTAAAAATAATAAGATATTAATGATTGATTGCATCAATTATTTTTATTGTATTTTAGTATCTTGCACATTTATTTACTAAAAGGTTTCACAACCTTGAAGGAGGTAAGAATTTTTCTTAGCCCCCACCCCGCTAAAAGTACTCATATGGCCGCCACTGTTTCACTAGACATTGTTTCTGCAAGCCATGTTAATACTTCTTTACTTTAGCCTTTCTCATGTAAGCCTTCAGGAATGAGAGATAAAAAATAAAAACAGTACAACAACGGTAATAAACCTGCGTAGTTTTGGAAAAAAATTACTAATTTTAACCATCCTTAACTATAAAAAAATCAACACATCTCTCGCTTTTGAAGGTTCCCCCATTTTTAATCCTAGGTTTAAAAGCCTAAATATTTCACTATGAGATGTTCTAGCCATCGAAAACTTCGCCTTCGTCCCCCTGGTCCCCCCAAATTTTCTAATATCCCTCCAGACTTTTTCAGCATCCCACCCTCTCAATTTGTAATTCCTGGATTTAACCCAGTCCCAGGCGCGACGCTACGAGTGGGCTGGGGTGGGCTTCAGCCCACCCAACTTTTCTTTGAGCCCACCTTTTAGCGCCCCCAAAACATTTAAGCAGTTGGAACATAAGGTGTGTTCAGCCATCTGAGATTCTAGGAAACTTTGTTAAGTTTAGTGTTTGTACTTATCTGGAATGGGGAGTCCTCTGAACGAATTTCTAAGAGAGCAGTAGAAACACATCATTTTTGTATAGTTTAAAATGAGAAAGAGGGAGAGATATTGCTTGTCAGGTTATAAACTAAAATTCATAAACAGCCTTATGAAAGAAAAAAAAACGACCTAAGTAAGCTAAAATTGAAAAGAATAGTAACTTGCCATAGAGATTCGTATCCATGGTTCCCATACTACATGCAATAAATAAATACTACGTACGGTATTTATTTGAAAACCTTTTTTTTTACTAGGGATAACATTATCAGCTTCGAGTACATGAGCAAATTTCTTGCCAAAATTTCTGCGAAACACTTCAAAATTTTTGCCCCCACCTCCCATCATGCTTAGCCCCCAAATAGTCTACCTAGTTCTGAGTGGCTGGTGTCTCACCACTGCACAGTCCCATAGCTTGACATACCTCCTGCAAAGGAACACAGTACAGAATAAATAAATTAGCAATCACATAATTCACGCAATCTGAATTAAATATTTTTCTGATCGTGATGCAAAGGATAGTCATTGTATTCCACCTCATTTGACATTTCTTTTAAATTGCTTTAGTTTTTAGGTTTTATTCTGTGTTCACAATTGTGTGTATTTTCCTGCCTCATTAGTTCCCAGATGAAAATATTACGTAACCTCATCTTTTGTAAATATTTTCAGTAATGACCTTGTTTCCTTTTCATGCGTTTTCTTCCTGAGCCTGTAAGTTTAATCAAATCTGTTAAAACTGTAGTTTATCCAGTACTTAATTAAATAAATATAATTACGTATGATTTGTTCATATCAATGTTGAGAGATTGTTCTTCATTAGTTGCACAAGCAGAAAGAAGATGGCGCCAGGTAGTCTAAGACAATGTGCCACCTGTGGAAAGTTAACTGGTGGTATTTAAGCGGTAAATCGTGTGTTTATTGTAACCGCGATTTCTTTTGCTGAGTGCAGAATTTCCAGCTGATTGAGAATTTTTTTCAGAAATTTGCGATGAATCAGTTAGGTTTTGCACACACCTGCGAGAATTTGTTTCAATTTTTGTGACATTGCTCTGGGACTTACGCATTATCAAATCATAATGTTCCTGATTTTATTTATCAAACAAGCATCAAACAACCGAAAGACAAGGGCTGGATTAAGGGAGGGGGAAGGGGGCTCTAACGGGGTTATAGCCTAGGGGCCCAGCGTTACCAAGGCCCCAGAAGGCATGCCGCTACACCACAAATAATACACAGCTTATATTATTTACACAGGAAGTAAAATAGTTTTAGTTTTTTCTCGCATGATTTCCACTATATCACAAGCAGAAACTAACAGACGAACAAATTTCAAGGCAGTGACCCACTAAAGGTAATCGTTTTCATGTCTCTGTGTACAGCTAGGTCGGTGAGGCAGTTTCAGCATTTTCACTACCAGACATCCATAGGCGCCGACTTGAAAGATTATTGGGGGTTCCGGAAATTTTTAATCGAATTACCCATGCATTATTCAATGTATTTAAGTCTAATTTAAATTTCATTCAGACAGATTATCTGGCACATAAGACGCCTGAAGTGCTAAAATGAAGCAAATTATAGAATTACAGAAAAATATTTTTTTTACTAGATAATTATTTATGTCATTAATTTTGCTTTTTTAGGCGCGTCATTATTACATACAATACACAGATACTGTGAATTTCCAACTCAATTGTCTTTATAAAAGTAACAAAAACATGTAAAAT
The DNA here is from genome assembly GCA_039090855.1 of Macrothele yani. Lineage (NCBI taxonomy): Eukaryota > Metazoa > Arthropoda > Arachnida > Araneae > Macrothelidae > Macrothele > Macrothele yani. The sequence continues at coordinate 13,209,357 of CM076992.1, forward strand.
TTATTTTAATTTTTTTTTTACCAATTTTAAAAATGCCAACACATTTTTGTATCCGCTGCTTATTCATAGAGAGTGCCGGCCAGCAACATGCAATGTTTTGCAGCGAAGCATATAAAGCTTCAAAACATGCCATTAAATTTCCTTGCTTTCTTAGGATACAAGGAAATCCTATATGCTTCAGAAAAATTAGAAGGTAGAAAAATTCACACGAACCATTTCGAGTCCTCAGCTTCCCGTTAACTGTGGAAATTTTGAAGTTTTGCATTAATAGTGTAAGGGCCAGGTAAGATAAAGTTTTGATATGGTTCTTTTACAATGAAAGAGCGAGATCTAGAAAAATTTTGATATGGATCGTCTGTTATGCACTAGACGAGATATGGCGAATACTTTTATAATGCAAGGACTAAATTTAATAAACTTTTGGTTCGGTAGTTCAATGATACGAGGGCCAGATTTAGTTCAGTGCTGTTTTAATCTTTTACTTTAATAATGCAATGTCCAGATTCACACACAAACATACACACACGCACACACACACTTTGATATACAGAGGGTGAGTCGAAACTTTTGCAATATTTGCATAAACGCATGTGTTGCGGCGGGTATGTCACGTGTTTAAGCTAGTTCAAGTCGTGCACTGCCGTCAGTCGAAATGGATATAAAGCGGTAGTCATTGCTGTGGACAGCATTGCATGTCGTCGTTCTGTCTGTGGTTGAGACGCCTAAAAGATGAACACCCACAACCGGCTAATTAGGGAACTTTCACTTTACGAGTTTGAACTTTGCCATAACGCCGCTCAAGCGACACGAAACATTTGTCATGCGAAAGGGGACAGTCCCGTGCACTGCAACCAGATGGTTCAAGAAATTTCGCTCAGGTGACAGAAACCTCGACGATAAGCCAAGTTCAGGTAGTCTGCGAACCGTGGATTCGGAGGCCGTGCGCCAGGCCGTAGAGGCAAATCCGACAACCAGCACTCGGAGATTGTAAGGCGATCTGGGCATATCACAAACCACCGTGGTTTGTCACCTTCAGGACTTCGGCAAGGTCTACAGGAGCTGCCGCATTGTCCCTCACGAACTGACGTGAGGGACACACTTCCACTTGGCGGTTTGCTTAAGCAAACCGCCAAGTGGAAGTGTGCACGAAACTCCTAGAAAACCAGCGTGATGTACGTTTCATCAAAAGAATTGTTACGTGCGATGAAAAGTGGGTCTATTTCCGTAATCCTAATACACAACGGCAGTGGTTGAGCCCGGGTCAGCATCCAGAACCTGTGGCCAAACGTGGGCGCTTTGAGCACAAGGTGATGCTCTGCGTTTTGTGGAATTTCGAGGGGATAATCCATTACGAATTTGTTCCTGACTGTCGGACCATGAACTCCAACCTCTACTCTGAACAGCTGAAGCGGATGTATGCCGTTTTGGAGGAGAGGTACCCTGCACTGCTGAACAGAAAGCACGCTCTCCTACAGCAGGACAACGCTTGACCTCATACCGTTCAAACGACCCGGGCAAAACTCCAGGAACTTGAGCGCATCGAACTGGTGCCACACCCAGCATATAGTCAGGATCTTTCCCCGTCGGATTATTATCTGTTAGGGTCCATGGCGCACTTCCTTCGCGGGCGGCACTTCAACAACCAGGAGGAGGTGGCATCTGGGGTGAAGGATTTCTTCACCTCGAAGGACAAGAACTGGTACCGCCGCGGAATCGAAGAACTGGGCAGACAGATGGCTAAAGACGGTGCAACACGATGGCCTATACTTTGAATGCTAGTGAGCTTTCGTCGTAAAGGTGCGTATAAAGACATAAAGTGATCCAACTATTGCAAACCTTTCGACTCACCCTCTTTAATATTTCTAAGATGCGAGGATCATATTGAGCTTAGTGGCATTTTCATCAGATATTTTAAAGATGCGAGGACAAAATTTAATGTCATTTTAATCTGATACTTTCATAATGCAAAGATGAGATTCCGTATAATTTTAACATGGGACTTGAATGAAGCGATGACAAGATGTAGTTAGATTTTGACGTGGTACTTTTATATCGATAAACAAAGGATGTAGGATAGAATCTCAGAAAGATCTCAGCTACTCAAACCGAAATATGCGCCACACTATGAAACCTTCTGCAAAAGGTTGAACCAGAATGTAATAAAACACCAACTGGTACCATTTCACATTTTTGCGTGGTGCATGGTACTCAAAAACATGGCGCAGGTTGGATTTCCGCAAATCAAGTTGGATAGCTAGCTTAACATGTTGCCTGATTGTATCATGTTTTTGGGACATTCGTGCAGGTGAGGATACAGAGGGGAGCCAGGGAGCCCAGGCCTGCCCCAGTCATTTCTACGAACCTTTCTATTTTGTGCCAAAACAACTGTTCTAAGCAAAAGAGAAAAAAAAAATATAAGTCCAACATAAAATTAAAAAAAAAATTCAATTATTTTCTTGTAGACAGTGTGTGCAACATTTATTCTGTTACAGAGTTTGCATTATTTTAAGAAGTATGGCGTAGAAGTCTTGTCTTACTTCTACGTTAATTTTAAACAGCAACATACTAAGAAATAGTTCCTAAATGAAAGAAACCTTAACGGCCAGACGAAACATGTAAACAACAGAAATCAAACTTACGGAAAAGGTGCTTTATTCAGTATGTAGCAAACACATCGCAGCATAGCATATTGCACTAAACTCTCCACACACCACACATTATCACAACACTCCTATCAATAATCAGTTTACAACCCAACGCTCGCCAAGCAACAGATTAGTCGTCGTTTTTATCTCTTGTTCTTATCAAAACTCAGGCATATGTCACATTCATTCAACCCCAATTGTGTTGCCAAACGTATTCGTTTGAGAGAAAGATATCACGTTGAGAGTGAAGAATAACAGAATAAACTCAAGATTTACATAGGGAAAGAAACTAAAAAGGAAAGTTAATTTAGAATATACGTCACAGAAGAAAATAGACACAAATAGTTTTCATAGTTAATAGCATCTGACCAAAAAAATCTTTCAATCAGGTTGTTAGACCCGCATATATTTCTGAAAACAGAAACCTGAACTTACGCCATCTAGTGGCACACTTGTGCGTTAAGAAAAATTTGAAATTATATCACAAACATTTCGCACCGGAAACGTTCTCCTACAAAGAAATAATTTTTCAAATGGGACACTTAGAAGCAGAGATATTGACAAAAATAGGATATATATGTACGCCCTCTAGCGGAAAAACTGCGCACTATTTTAAGCAGGAAGTATTCTCAAAAGGTGTTTCGAGGTGAGCAGTGCCGGTTCACGGAAGAATTTTTTCAAACAAGTTTTCAGAAGCTGAGATTTTTGTGCAAATACACCGGAAGCAGAAATAAACACTTGATGGCCAGACCATTTCTTCCTGAAAATTAGGAGCTGCATGCAAAATATTTCCCATCAGGTCTTGTGTCCGCTGCACGAATTTTTTTTTCAAATCAGACTTTTAGAAGCAGAGATATCGGGAAGAACGCAATTGAACTTTACGCCCCTAGCGGAAAACCTATGCATTACTTAAAAAGAAGACTACCTAAAATAGTCTTCGACTGACGTAGTCGTATCAAAAAATGAGTTTCACATGTTTCGCAAAACTTTTGTTAAACAATGAGAAATGGAAAAAGTATAATTTCTAGAACCTATACCTTTCCTTTGGGATGTAAGGTCAGGTGATGCGTAACATCACAGCCTCTCCTTGACAAATGTCAACCCCGCCTTCTCGTGGTGCATCCTGTTCCCACTAAAGGGGCTCTGACGACCGCCAATAGCGGTATAACTATACCATCGGGATCAGAGGAAATGCTATCCCACACTCACCAACCCGCTTGGCCAGCGTGGTGAGTTATGGCCAAACACCTCCAAAATGACTCTACAACTTAAATCTTGGCCCTCAGTCTCCGGCAGCTGGAATGTACCTGGCCAAGGCAGCGGCCAGTGCGACATGAAGGCAGAGGGTGCTAAGAATCCCCGGAGGACCGGACTAGGCTGCCATTTGATGCTGACCTTGGCTACCTATAACGGACGCTCCCTATCTTCTGATTCAAGGCTTCTTGAATTGGAAGAGGAACTACAAAGGATCAAGTGGGACATCGTCGGGCTAAGTGAGGTAAGGAGAAAAGGAGAAGATCTCATTGAACTGAAAAGTGGACATCTCTTCTATTATCGTGGGACATATACTGGCAGAACTAGTGGTGTTGGATTTATAATAAACAAGAAACTGAAGGATAAAGTGGTAGAAGTTGAAAGTTCCTCTGACAGAGCTGCACGACTCGTTATCCAACTATCGAGAAGATACCAGGCTCAGATTATTCAAACTTATGCACCCACCACAAGTCATCCTGAAGAAGAAATTGAAGAATTTTATGAGGAAATTCGTCTTCTAAATAATAAAGGTAAGCAGCACTTGAAGATAATTATGGGAGATTTCAATGCAAAAATAGGGCAACGGCAACAGAATGAAACTTCAGTAGGTAAATTCGGTCACGGCAACAGAAACCAGCGTGGAAATACTCTCGTTGAGTTTGCAGAGGCAGAAGGATTTTTCATCTTGAACTCCTTTTTCAAGAAAAAGCCACACAGGAAATGGACATGGAGACATCCAAATGGGACGACAAGTGAAATTGATTTTATTATGTGTAACAAAAAATTGGTCATCGAAGACTGCAGTGTGCTGAACAAGTTCAACACAGGTAGTGACCATAGATTGGTGAGATGTGAGATGCACCTCAACACTAAACTGGAACGTGGCAAGCTCATAAGACAAACAAAATGTATTGACATAACCAACCTTAAAAAACACCATAATACTTTCAAGTTGGAACTGAAGAACAGATTCTCTGCTTTAGAAGGCCTAACATCGGAAGAAGTGGATATTTCGGAAGTTAACAGAAAAGTAACCAAAGCTCTAATGGAAACAGCAACAAAATTAGCTGGGTCTAAGAACAAGTTGCATGTGAACAAATTATCAGGAAAAACCAAAATGTTGATGCAAAAAAGAAGAGAGATGAGGACAACTAAAGTAGATGTGACTTCCAAAGTGGAATATATAGAGCTATGCAAGACAACACGAAAAAGTATCACTGAAGACTTAAGGAAATTCAACTGTGAGCTAGTGAGGAAAGCAATTGAAAACAACCAAAGCCTTAAGATAGCAAAGGGACATCTCAGTAAGGGAAGAAAACAGATTATGGCTCTGAGAAAAGAAGATGGTTCTGTAACAAGAAATAGAGGCGAAATTTTGACAAGAGTGAAAGATTTCTACTCCAAATTATATGAAAGGGATGATACATGTACTCCAGACATCATGAAAGGTACCAGAGTTCTTCCAGTCCTCCCAGCAGAAGTTGCTCATGCAATCAAGAACATGAAGCGAGGGAAAGCTCCAGGAGAAGATGGAATTACTATAGACATCATACAAGAAGCAAGTGGAGAAATTGAAACAGTACTCGCCCAAATTTTCACTCGATGCCTTAATGAAGGGAAGATTCCTGAGGATTGGAACAATGCTACAATGATCCTGCTACATAAAAAAGGTGACATTGAGGATCTCAGGAACTACAGACCTATCAGCCTCCTATCAGTGGTTTATAAAATCTTCACTAAAGTTCTTTCACACCGCTTGAAGGTAACACTGGACATGGCTCAACCGAGAGAACAAGCTGGATTCAGGAGTGGCTACAGCACAATAGATCATATCCACGTACTGAGAGAACTGATTGAAAGAGCGAGGGAATATGAACTTCCATTGTGCATGGCTTTTATCGATTATGAAAAAGCCTTTGATTCGGTGAAACCATCAGCAGTTACCACGGCTCTGAAATCCTGCGGTATTGAAGATGCATACATTAATATTATTAATAACATCTATGAAAATGCAAGTGCAAAGATTCGGCTGTTTGAAAATACAACATACATAAAAATTGGAAAGGGAGTGAGACAAGGTGACACCATATCTCCGAAGCTCTTTAATGCCACATTGGAAAATGTCTTTCAATCACTGAACTGGGAAAACAAAGGGATAAAGATTAATGGAGATTATCTAACCCACCTTCGTTTTGCTGATGACGTAGTCATTTTTGCAACTACCCCATCAGAGCTGCAGAGTATGATCCAGGAACTTGCTGACAAGAGTAAAGAAGTGGGATTAAAAATGAACTTTCAGAAGACAAAAGTGATGTTCAATGCTTTTACAAGAAATGAAGATTTATCGATTGATGGAGACAAACTGGAGATAACAGATACGTATGTTTATCTTGGACAGCAGATATCAAGTGAGGGTCACATTGATGAAGAAATTAATCGGCGTACAAAACTTGCCTGGAGAGCTTTTGGAAGAAACAGCATAATTTTCAAGAGCAATATGCCATTATGTCTTAAAAGAAAAGTGTTTGATCAATGCATCCTTCCAGTGCTTACGTATGGTGCAGAGACGTGGACCTTAACTAAAAGAGACATACAAAAGCTGCAGACAACTCAAAGAAGCATGGAGAGGTGCATGCTTGGTATAACCAGGAGAGATAAGAAGAGGAACTCGTGGATCCGAAAAATGACGAGAGTGGAAGACATCATGATCAGAGTTAAATCCCTGAAATGGCAATGGGCTGGACATACTGCCAGAAGGACAGACCATAGATGGACAGCCGAAATTTTAGATTGGATTCCAAGGGACAGGAAAAGACCCAGAAAAAGACCACATGGGAGATGGGTGGATGAAATTCGTAAATATGCGGGAGTGACATGGAGGGGACTGGCACAAGACAGACCGTTGTGGAGGAAACTTGGGGAGACCTTCGTCCAGCAGTGGATTGATAATGGTTGACAATGATGATGATGATACCTTTCCTTTATTTTCCCACGCAACCGACAAGATTTAGTAAACACTTGTGAGAACGAGAAACCAGTTTTTCGATACCAAGAAAGTAAAAGTTCGCTCCAAGATCACGGAGGCATGCTTTTACAGCTTCCTTGACTTATCATCATTTGAAAAATGCTTGCTCCCAACGCTCTCTTTCCTTTTTGGGAACAAGTGAGAATCGCAGGGGGCTAAATTAGGACTGTATGGGGGATGCGGATATAATTCCTACTTGAAATTCCGGAGAAGCATCTGCGTGGCGGCAGCTTTGTGGGGGTTGCGTTGTAGTGCAACAAAATGATTCCTTTTGACAATTTTCTTCATCTTCCATTCTTAATTGCTTTCCTTAACTTCTTCAATGCCTCACAGTACATTGCAGCGTTTATCATACTCCTTTGTGCCATAAATTCTGCATATACTGTCCCCTGACAGTCAAAAAAGACAGTTGACATCATCTTTCCTGCTGACGACACGACTTGAAATCTTTTTGTGAGCTGAGCTGTTTCCACACCAAGGACTCCGATTTGCTTTCCGATGCGAAGTGATGGACTCACGTCTCATCGTCGGTGACGATGAGCTGCAAAACATCTGTGCCTTTTTCAGAATAACGTTGCAGTAACGCTAGACTGGACGCAAATTGCTGATTTTTGCGCTGTTCCGTTAAAGATCGTGGAACCCATCCTGCGCACACTTTTCTGAAATGCGGATGCTCCTTAAAAATAGCGTGTACACTTCCATATGACACTCCCAATTCTTCGATAGTTTCGTGAATTTTTATTGCAGCGTTTATCCCTTATCAACTTCTCGACGCGCGAAATGTGATCAACGGTCGTCGAAGTCGAAGGTCTGTCTCTGCTCGGTTCATCTGTCAAATCTGTACGTCCTTCTTCGAACTGCTTACAGCATTTTCCGATTGCCTGGCGAGACATTGCCTCTTCTCCATAAACAACCGAAACTTTACGCGATGGATTTCAGTGGGATTAAAACGTTTTGCCCATAAAAAACGCAGTGTTCCGCGGACTTCCGATTTCGAGTAACACTCCAGCTGCTGCGCCATAACAAACTACCGTTAACGAATAAACTATGCAGAACAATTGTGCCACACTTCTTCCACAAGCAGTCGATGAAACGTATGATGTCACACTGCAGCCGCGTTCTTTCCTTCTTTCCATTTCCGATGGTCGCCGCTATGTGAAACTTATTTTTTGATACACCATGATGTTGAAATGAAATGAAAAATGACTTTTTCAGTCGGATATTTAGAGGCTAATATATGAAATAAAATGTATTTTGAATTCGATATCGCCTGCTTTTGCGCCCTCTAGCGGCAAAGTTGTGCATCGGGGAACCCGGAATGCAAGGACCGTCATTCTCACGTTTCAAGCTTCCAGAGATATGGTGTCCACAGGTTAGACGGACAAAGTTATAACATAAGCACGATCTTTCTTTGCAAAAGAAGTGCTAAAAATGTTGCAAAAGATTAGAGCACCAGTCCAGATTTGCTCATGAATCTCTGGTACAACTGATTTTCTTAACTTTTTTTTTTTTTTTTTATTGGATGTTTAATGACCACCATGAGCAACTCAGAGGATTGTAAGCAGACGCCCATCCCTAATTTAGCGCCACTGGTTCCAACGAAGGGAGCGTGTTACGTGCTTCTTGCCGACGTGACAGTTGCGGACAAACCTAAATTGAATAGATTGGAAGGGCTTGTCGTACCAGATGCGGGCAATTCAAACTGGTGCTTTAAAAATTGCAGGGGAATAATTTCTTTTGTCATTTTAATGTTACAAATTATGTTACAAAACTAAAAAAAAAATAAATTCAAATTTAATCAAAATTTGTTACAAAATTTAAGGCTTTTAAGCACCCTTTTAAGTTCCCGTTTTTTTACACTTATCAACCGTAGGTTGAAGAAGCGTATATACTCCAGCTTTGTCCGTCCGTCCGCACGATAACGCGCGTAAAAGTGGTTCGATTTTGATGAAATTTTAGTATGTGGTATGGGACCACCTAGGGACGAACCCTGTTGAAAATGGACGAAATGGTGTCAAAGGTCAGGACATAGGAGAGGGATCCATTCCATCGCCCTTATGCGTCATAACTTATGTAAAAATGCCTCTATTGCGACAAAACTTTATCGTGTTGTTCCGGAGGTATACTGAACAGGTTCTGTTGAATATGATCGAAATGGAGTCAGAGGTCACGGCAGAGGAGCGAGATTTATTCCACAGTCATTATCCTCATTACTTGACCATACTTTTTTATTTATTTTTTTTCTGATTGGAGGTTTAACGACCACCGTGAGCAACTCAATGGGCTGTAAGCAGTCGCCCGTCCCTAATTTAGGGTCACTGGTTCTAGGGACCCTTAATTAGAGAGCCAGTGCCGTAAGACAAACACAACATATATGCGTCTCGAAATTCGAACCCTGACCCCTGTCGGACGAATGATCCGAGGCCATCGCTTAGACCACTGCTCCACCGGCGCGGCTGACTATACTTCGATTCACCCTAAGATGACACTGCAGTTTAAGGTAAAAGAGCCTACGCACTCACTGAGCCTTGGGGACAGTCGACAGTTATGTTCATCCGCGTCACTTTCCACTGTGTTCTGCTGTTAGCAGCTATCAATCACTTCCCCATCAACTCATTGCCATCCTTTTCTCCCAAACACTGCATCTCTACGCATGCGTGTGTTGATCTTATTTTAAAACTTAATTTCTGAAAATAGATCGTTTTTAGATTTGTCTAAAATAACTATAAATACTTATAAGCAAATAGCTAGGACAATACAAAGTAGGATTCTGGTCAACAAATATGTTGGTTTTCACGGAAAATGTTGGGAACTATTTTTAGTCGCGGCGATAGGCTTCACGCACCTTCCCGTTCAGTATCATCTTAGGGTGAATCGAAGTACAAAAATGCATCTATTGTGACAAAACTTTGGTTTGTTATTCCAGAGGTATACTGAACTAATTCTGTTTAATATAATCGAAATGGGGTCAAAGGTCAGGGCACAGGTGCGAGATTTATTCCACAGCCATTATCCTCATAACTTGACTAAAAATGCTTGCATTGTGACAAAAATTTAGTATGTTGTTCCGGAGGTACACTGAACATATTCTGCTTAATATGATCGAAATAGGTTCAAAGGTCAGGGCACAGAAGCGAAATTTATTCCGCAGCCATTATCCTCATAACGTGAGTAAAAACTTGAGTAATGATTTCTGATATGTAGGAAAGCGTATCATAATCAATGCATTGCATGATTTTACTAACTTGTTTCAAATGCAGAAATAATGTTTTTAATTCTTTCATCAATTTTCGTTATTTTTTTCAAATGCTGAAATAATATTTTCAATTTTTTCATCAATTTTCTTCCGTTTTGTTACCGGTTCTAATTCTTTCATTTTCAAAAAATGCCATTATGAATTGTTCTGTCTGCATCTGGCACTGTCCACAAGTGGCACGACACAAGGGAGAGAGCCAGTGCCGTAAGTCAAAATCCATGGCTCACCGGGATTTCAACCCGGACTCATCTTGGACGAATGATCAGAAGTCGTCGTTTAGAACACTGCGCCACTACAACTGTTTGTCGTTGCGTAATTTTGTATTTGTTGTATGCGTATAGTGTGCATATTTGTATGATCCAGATGCGCAGCCGAAAAACGAAAAACTCGCCCCCCCCTTCCTCCAAAAAAATATCTTCGAGGCCCTTTCGCAAAAGTCTGTTTGGTTTCGATTACTACAATTTTTAAATTCCATATTATTAACTAGGTTTTTCGGAAGTTTTAATAACTCAAATTCTTTGGAACCTACAGGTATTTTCCGTAAAATCGAAATTGTTGCAATTTATTGCGTGTAACACAAATGTACACGTTATAATTAAAATGGGTTGCCCTAGTTTTATACCAATACCAAGTACTGCAAACCATTTTCGACAAAGTTAATCATATCATGCAAATTTTATTCTTTTAGAGAACTAAGGCCAACCTCTTTGAAATGCCCCACGCCCACACACACAAAACACCTATCTGCCGTGTGACAGTGTCTAATGACCTTTCCTGATTTATACAAAAATACAGAATATAAGTAAGCAAATGAACAAGTTAGTAAAATCATGCAATGCATTGATTATGATACGCTTTCCAACATACCAGAAATCATTACTCAAGTTATGAGGATAATGGCTGTGGAATAAATCTCGCTCCTGTGCCCTGACCTCTGACCCTATTTCGATTATATCAAACAGAACAGGTTCAGTATATTTCCGGAACAACATGTTAAAGTTTTGTTTCAATCGAAGCATTTTTACGTAAGTTATGACGCATAAAGGCAATGGAATGGATCCCGCTTCTATGTCCTGATCTTTGACCCCATTTCGCCCATTTTCAATAGAGTTTGTCATTAGATGGTCTCCTACCACGTAAGAACATCTCATTGATATCGAACCATTTTTAGTGTAGTTATGACGCATTAGGGCAATGGAATGGATCCTGCTCCTATGTCCTGACCTTTGACCCCGTTTCGCCCATTTTCAATAGGGTTCTTTCCCAGGTTGTCCCCTACCACTTACTCAAATTTGATTCGAAACTGAACCATTTTTACCCGAGTTATCGTGCGGACAGACAGACAGACAGACGGTCAAAGCTGGAGCATATACGCTTCTTCAACCAACGGTTGGAAAGCGTAAAAAAACAACAGTTAATAATTGTGGGACAAAAAGAGTAATCTTTAATAAAAAAAGAAAAAGCCCTTAAGATAATGTCACAATGTTTTGCTTGCACATAGTAAAAATATTTTCTTTCGACTCTGTTATAAAAAAAAATGGCACAGGTGTTTTTTTTTTCATTCCCGCGAAAAATACGTTTTAGCTCATTATATTCTAAAGCATGCGTAATTATGTGCAAACGAGTGTAATACGCCTTATCCTCATTGATATAAAAACTTAATTTATTCAACTGATATTTCAATTACATGCTCGTGTTAATATGCAGTACATGTATAGGAACTTTTGCTATGACTGTGAAAAGGGGCCTCCGTTCCGCTGCAATAGCTGCTTTTTCATCACCTAGTTTTTATAAACTAAGACGAAAACGATTTCTTGAAGATTTTACTTACTTACAAAAAAAAATTGCTTTTCTTTTTAATACTTGATTCAAAGTTGCTGTCAAAAATTCCTGGCTATTTCCTGAACGAGTTTCATACGAACTTTCCGCAAATTTTCACGTGAAATCCATCTATTGAGACTAGAAGCCCTGTAAGCCGTGAGCCCCCCCCCCCCCCCGCCCCGCACTTCGCTGGTTGCGGATCTATCAGTGCGCCCATCGTATGATCTTTGAGAAACTCGAGCAGAGAGCACTCTACTTGCCAAATTTTGTTACAGAATAAATATTACATACACTGTGTACCAGGAGAACATCATACTTTTCAAAATCCAGTCCCCTCCCCACCTTTACCCGTCAAGAATTTCTGGTTCCACCACTGCTGTCGTGCGCTACACAATGGTTTACCTTTTCCCCAAAAGACGGTGCAGCTAGTGTAGCACCACTTTTCGTTGTAATACATACAGCAAAAAATATAACGGTGTTTTTTTTTTTTTTTTTTTTTTGTAGGTTTCACAACCACCGTGAGCAACTCAATGGGCAATAGCAGTCGCCCCTTTCTAATTTAGGGAGACTGAGGGAGAGAGCCAGTGCCGTAAGACATACACAACAGCCATGCCCCACCGGGATTCGAACCCCTTTCAGACGAATGATCAGAAGCCATCGCTTAGACCACTGCGCCACCGGCGTTTAGCTATAATTAAAAGTATGAATGTAATGCCTGTTTAGCTATAGTTAAAATATGAATATAATATCTAGCCTCTGGTTAAGGCACGACTTGAACACGTGTTTCAGAGGTTTCTTATGATTTTAGAATGAATTCTTTCCCAGAATAGAGTAGGGAATTTTTAGCAATAGATCTGTTTTTCAGTCAGTTTGGCGAACTACACCGGCAACGGTAATTTCCAGGCAATCAATCGTACTTTGTAGTTGAAGGGCCTGTTCAGAAAACGTTTCGTGCTTCTATTGTTTTATTGGCCGAAGCTGCAGTCATATACATTGTTATTCGAAAAGCGCATCGAGACTGCTAACTGAGTTTATTGCAGAGGAGGCGTCGGAGAGCTCCGGAGACAGAAAGGTCAAGACAGAGAGCTAACATTCAGACCAGATTAAATGTAGACGGATGATTTTAGGAAGGGAGTGTCTGACTTCAGGTCTTAAACAACCCTTAGAAATAGGAAGCTAGGAAATTTGGGCTAGAGTGCCCGATAGGAAAGTGACACGGAAGCGAGGTAGTAAGGGGGAGGAAGACGCCTTTATTTATAACCGGAGACCCAGTACCCATGGTCCGACGGCTTACCGTGCCCATCCGACGCACGGCGGATGTTCAGTAGTTCGAGCGTTCGTACCTGCCTGGTATCGAACCTGATATTTTTCGTGGCAGTCACGAATGCCGACCACTAGGCCATCCGCGGCCCATGGGCATAGAGGTCACGCTAAGGAAGCAGAAGTTAAGGGAGAAATCTTTGAGAAGGGAACGGAGATTTTTTTTTTATTGGAGGTTTAACGACCACCGTGAGCAACTCAGTGGGCTATAAGCAGTCGCCCGTCCCTAATTTAGGGCCACTGGTTCCAGGGAAGGGAGAAAGCCCGGGCCGTAAGACAAACACAACATCCATACCTCACCGGGATTCGAACCCGGACCCCTTTTGGACGAATGATCAGAAGCCATCGCTTAGACGATTGCGCCACCGGGGCGGCGGTAACGGAGATGGACACGGTCTCCATGAAGGAGAGCGCAAGAGAATGAAAAGTTACGTAGAATTGGAGATAAGTACGAAATGAATGAATAACTAGGAATCAGAATATGCAGCGAGATGACAGAAACCATTAAGCAATAATTTCGTAAGACCAGTCCGTTATAAGTTTAAGAAAATAATAAATTAATTGAAACAATTTCTCATCCAATCCTTATGTATATTTATTCAGCAAAGGGGCTGGCTGCAATTAGGGTTAAACATCGAACTCGAACGGGAAGTAAAAATCCTGCCAACAACAGCAAGTTAACTCATGGTTTGGAAGTTATGTTAAGCCGTTGGACCCGGGAGAGATGAAAAAAATCATAAAAGCATCATAAAAACAACTACTCCCTTCCCTTAGGACTTTGTTCCTGCTCATTTAGCTCACTGTGTGGCATGAAATGTGTCCGGTCAATAGAAGTACCGATCTTGGTCGTAACCAGCCATCCTTCGAAGCTATAACGTGTCTGCTATATCCATTTTCCATTTTCCCGCTTCTCAACTGAAATTCAGTTGTTTGTGTTCTGTATAGAACTTGCTGTTTCATCGAACAAGAAATTTGTGCTTTGCCAGAACAGCTTACGCCTGTCTCTGTGGACAGTCGCTGTTTTAAAAGACATATCTTCTGCAGGGAACGGCGAACGGAGACGGTGGTTTCTTTCTACTTTAAACCTGTACGAGAATTAAGATTTTTTTTTTTTTTGATTATAGGTTTAACGACCACCGTGAGCAACTCAAATGGGCTATAAGCAAGCAGTCGCCCGTCCCTAATTTTGGGTCACTGGTTCCAGGGAAGGGAAAGAGCCAGTGCCGTAAGACAAACACAACATCCATGCCTGACCGGGATTCGAACCCGGACCCCTTACGGACGAATGATCAGAGGCCAGCGCCTTAGACCACTGCGCCACCGGGGCGGCAGAATTAAGATTTTTCCCGACCACTTCTGGTGTTGAGGAGAGCACTAAAATCTGTTTTGTCCTTAAAGACTTTTCTTGTAGGTAGCACCGTATTAGAAACAAATGCAATGAGGAATCGTGTGCAGTTTTTACTTCGATACAGTGTGTCATCATCAGCGAACATTAAGCTCATATGTTCACCCACACGTAAATGCAAATCCTAACAAATTACCCGCAGTAGAATCAGTCTGTTCCTGGCTAATGACCAAAATAGTGGATGTCACAGAAAGGGTCGATCTCCACCCAGCAATTAGGATGAGGTCAAGGAGTTCTCTGTTAGGAAATGAAACTTTGCTTTTATTTCACCCCCGTCTTTGTTTTCATTTTTTTTTTAAGTTCTATGCAATTTTTTTACAGGTAGGAGAGACACCTTAGATGACTTAATGCACTCAAAGTGCGCACAGAACAGTTTCAGGCGTTCCGCAGATATCACATGCGGTAAGACACCAGTTTTTTTTTTTTTTTTTATGACTGTGGATGCTTTACACCCCTTTTGATTATGTTAGTACGAACAGTTGCATTAAGAAGAACGCACTGATTGAACTTGACTCTCACAAATGCAAAATAAGCCCCTTTCAGACAAATGCCAATAACTTTTCTTTCTTTCTTTTTTTTTTCTCAGTATAAATAAACCCGGTGGCGCAGTGGTCTAAGCGCTGGCTTCCGGTCCTTCGTCTGAGATGGGGTCCGGGTTCGAATCCTGTGAGGCATGGATGTTGTGGTCGTCTTACGGCACCGGCACTTTCCTTTTCCTGGAACCAGTGGCCCTAAATTAGGGACGGGAGACAGCTGATAATCCACTGAGTTGCACACGGTGGTCGTTAAACTCTTAATCAAATAAAAATAAACTGATGTTACCACGCTACAAGCGTTTTTAATTGTGCATAAAATGGTGTACTTTTAACTATACTATTAGTCAATCATAAACTATTATATGAATTAATCGAAGAAAAATAATACTTGTTAATTGATTGGTTGCGGTTGGGTGGTTTTTTGATTTTTATGGCGCAAGGGCCATGATTGGCCAAAGAGCGCCAGACACAAGACCTTGTTAATTGAAAACTGTTGTTAGTAAAATAATGTGAGTGAGATCTGCAATAAGCAAAACATTTAACGAATGTAAAAATTGAAGTAAGTACCGAAAATTTTAAATTTCACCTATTACATGTTACGTAGGATACATGAGCCAATTCCTGCTTGTTTTGTAGTTATGGTAATAACTGTTTTAAATATTTTTCAACTTCCTCTGATGCCGTGGTTAAAATGTTTTTAGATGCAAAATAAACTAAGATTTTCTAAACAGAGATTAAGTGATTGAAAGGGGGTTTGGGGAAAAAATAAAGAAACAGCATTTGCCTAGAGTGTTTAGCAAGCGTTGTGGAGAGGGGACGAGCAGGAGGTAAGAAAACAACAACTGAGACATTCATGTCTTTATGCCAACTGATCTCTCTGTAAGGAAAACAACGTGGTCAGCAGGTAATTGCCTGATTACCAATGAAAGAGTAAGGTTTAAGTACTGGGTGAATACGGAGTAATTTGTTCGTTGAAAACCGCGCTGAACATTGGCATATGCGGTTTCTCCGAAAGTTATTGTTTGTAATATGCAGTAAAAATAACAAGCCAGAACATTACGGAGTTCAAAGGACCCGTAAGAACTTTGGATTATGCGGAACTTCTTATTATGCGAGTTCGTTATATGTGGGTTTGACTGTACTCCTTTTTACTGCATAAACTTTATTTTACGGGCATTGCCCTTCAATATACTTATTATACGTGCACGTATAATAAAGATACACTACGGACATAAACCGATGAGCCATTTCATTATGACCACCCCCAGCCTAGAAAAATGAGCGCACCTGGAGACCGAAGGTTGGCGCAGGTGAAATTCACAGAGCATTATATATACACAACCCGAAAACCGGCTTTCAGTTAGTAGAGTGTTCGGAGTCAGAATGGGAAAAGCTACCGATTTATCAGAGTTTGATGAAGGACAAATTGTGATGGCACGGCTCCTCGGAACTACGATCTCAGAAATGGCGCGGCTTGTGGGTTGTTCACGTCCCGCTGTAGTGAGTACGTATCAAAAGTGGTGCACAGATGGTCAAACGACGAACCGTCGTCCAGCCGCGTGTCGTCTGCAGCTCATTGATGCCAGAGGGGAGAGGAGTCTGTCGCGCATTGTTCACAGCGACCGCAGGGCTACAGCGCGACAAATCACCAGCCGCTACAACATTGGTGAACAGGCCAATGTGTTACAGCACACAGTTCATCGCAGACTTCTGCGCACGGGCCTGCGTAGCCGAAGACCCAGCCGGGTCCCCATGCTCACTGCACGTCATCGCCAACAACGCATGAAATGGGCCCAAGATTATCGAGATTGGACCATGGATGATTGGAAGAAAGTGGCCTGGTCTGACGAATCGAGATTTCTGGTGCATCACGTAGACAGCAGAGCGTGGATACACTTTCGTAAACTCTGGATGCAGTGTTGGGAGGAAACAGGCCGGTGGCGTCGGTTTTATATTGTGAGCGATATTTATTTGGGACACTTTAGGCCCCGTTATTCCAATAGAGCAATGCGTGACAGCTGTCAGGTATCTGAACATCGTTGCGGACCAAGTTCACCCATTCATGAAAACTGTGTTTCCTGCTGGTGATGGCCATTACCAACAGGATAATGCACCATGCCACACTGCCAGAATCGTCAATGAGTGGTTCGAGGAACATGCTAGTGGCTTTCTGTTAATGCCCTGGCCTCAAATTTCACCTTACATGAGTTCATGTGTGGTTCGACTTGGAAAAGCGGGTTCGTGCTAAATTGCCACCACTCCGAAATGCACAGGAACTGGAGGACCTCCTGTTGAGATTATGGTACCAGATACCCCAGGATACCTATCGCCACCTCATCGAATCGACGCCTGGTCTAGTGGCCGCAGTTTTGCAGGCTAAAGGGGATCTTACAGCTTATTAGGTATAGGTGTAATGGCTAATCGGTGTAGTCAAATAAAGATTGAACGACAGGTAAGCGACAGTTTCTGTGCAACTTATCTGAAGCACGCAACGAGATGATTTTGTAAACATCGGCAAATAGGTAAGTCGCTTTTTCTAAAATGAGAAATGTATGATTGGATACGTGCATCAAATCGGGGACTTGTACATTGACATGTACAAGTCCCCGATTTGTACAATGTACAATTCTCGACATCTACAAAACATGTGCGTCGAAACATGTACATGATTGGGTATGCAAATTAAATCGGGGACCTTGGAACAAAAAAAACATGTCTTGACTAGTACACAACTGCAAACACACGCTCTGCATTCAAATAGTGTATGTCACATTCTACACCAATAATAACTTCATGAATCTTACATACACTCAATGGATAAAACATTAGAGATACCTACTTAATAGCGTGTTGGTCCTCCTCTGGCGCGAATAACAACAGTCCGTACATACCGTGGCATCGACTCCACGAGATCCCGGAGGTAATGCCCGCCATGCTTGTTGTAGCATTGTCCACAACTCCTCCCGAGACGTCGGTCCAGGATCCATGGATCTGATGTCCCGCTCCACGGCTACCCAGAAAGCTTCAACAGGGTTTTGATACGGGGACCTAAGGGGCCACTGGATTGTTCCACACTCAAGTGAGTGTTCCTCTATCCATGTCTGAGTGGCTGTGGTCCGGTGAGGCAGCATATTGTCCATCTGAAAAGACCATCGGCCTCAGGATGCGTGAAGGCCATGAAAACGTGTAGGTGATCAGCCATTACATGGTGGTAGCGCACAGCGGTTGAGGATCTCTCCAGACACATTAAGGGACCTAACATGTCCCATAAGAAGAGCCACTACCTCCTCGAACAATCACTGAGCCATAACCTCCTCGAACAGGGCCGACTTAGCACGACGGGGCCATTTCCTCATGCTGTCGAAGCCACACACACACCCTCTCGTCAGCTCGGTACAGCTGAAAACGTGATTCATCTGACCACACGACTTTCTTCGTCCTACTTGGTGCAATAGGTTCACACTTTCGTAAACTCTGTTACTGTGCTGCGGTGAGTGGCATTCGTCGCAATGGCTGGAGAGCGCGCAAACCTTCATAAGCCCATGTCGATTAGAGGGTGTCCATAGCTTCGTGTGCACTTCGTCCAATGTCGTCAGCTGTAGATTGTAGAGCTGCACCGAAATGCCATCGAATATGGCGATCGAGACATGCGAACGTTTGCCTACGTGCACCAGTCCTTCTATGGCGACGCACGTCACCTTCCCCAACCACTGTTGCTACATTCCCCCGACAGTTGTTGCATCGTGTTTCGTTTCCGCTGCGATGTGACTCGGAGATCAACAGGCGGAACGATGCCCTATGATGACGCCTCTGGTAAGAGTAAGATTCTCGATGACGCCAGCCAGGCGTTCTCACTCCTTACACGTGCTTTCGCCACCGAGATCACTCCGATGCAGTGTTTCATACTTTCAGATGAGCACGAATAAACTTAGCAACGCCAAGCGGTTTTTCCCTTTTATCTCCCTCATCTATCACGTGATTGATTCACAACTGCAATCATTTACATAATCCAAATGTCGATACATACCCATCAATTTGTATGGCTCTCTGAGATATAATTTTTCTGGTGTGGTATTTTTTATGTAAAACGACGTTGCGTGATTTTTCAGATGCGTCACAGAATCCCGATACTGGAAATTAGCGTCGTTACAAAGCAAATACTTCCTTCAATGTAGGCAAAATATATTTCTCCGTGATGTGAATCCAAGAAATACCTAAAATTGCCAAAAAGGAACGACAGCCATTAGGGATTTTTTTATTAAATGGAGTGAGTCTAAAATCTAAAATGTCGCCCCGGTGGCCTAGTGGTCTAAGCGATGGCCTCTGAGCAATCGTCAAAAAGGGGTCTGGGTTCGAAACCCGGTGAGGCATGGATGTTGTGTTTGTCTTACGGCACTGGCTCTCTCCCTTCCGTGGAACCAGTGGCACTAAAGTAGGGATGGGCGACTGCTTATAGCCCATTGGGTTGCTCGCGGTGGTCGTTGAACCACCAACCAAAAAAAAAAAGTCTAAAATATTACTCACATGATGCATTATAGCAATACCAAAATTTTGCAGACTAGTGCTTAAATACGTAACAGTATAAAGACGGTGGTGAAATATTGCTGAGCTTATAATGCGAAAAGAGATCCGTGTAGTCACTGCAATGTTGCAATGTAACAATAGACAATATGAGCAAAAAAAAGAAGAAAATTGGAAAAGCGGTGCAGCATATATATCTGTGGCTGCATTTGTCACGCCGGAGAACATCTTACACGGCAAAGAAGAAAAAGGAAAAGCTTTACTTCGCCACACCGCAGACCAGAAATGCAAACGAAAATGTTCGTCGTTTAAAATGTCGCCTCATTATTTTTAGTCGTTTTTGTCACACTCCCGAAGTCTAACGCTGTATGCAAATGAGGTACAAATTAAAGGGTGTAGTACTTTTAGCAGATGTTTATTTTTGGCCGAAAAGAACAAACCGGGATGCTTAAGAGTGCGAAAGGCGCAGGTGCTCGCTAACTCATTTTGTGCAAGAACCACAGGAGCCGCTGACACAATGATAGCATGGAATGCCGAAAAAATCTCTTCATTTTAGTTTTCCGTTGTGTTTTGTTCTTGACTGTTGAGCTGGATCTTGGCTGCTTTGTTTGGACAGCCGTAATTACGAAAGGAAATGGGCTGGTTTCGTAGCGGGCGTTGCAAACTCCTGTGCGACTTCACCAGAGTCGTCTACCAG
Organism: Macrothele yani; assembly: GCA_039090855.1. Classification (NCBI taxonomy): domain Eukaryota; kingdom Metazoa; phylum Arthropoda; class Arachnida; order Araneae; family Macrothelidae; genus Macrothele; species Macrothele yani. The sequence goes on from CM076992.1 coordinate 13,229,837, forward strand.
ACTTTTCCCCCTCTTAGAGGCCCCCAAATTACGTGGGCATCAGGTCTTGAGCATTCATGGCTTGTATTGAAGGAAAAAGAATGTGGTTAAAAAAAAAAAAAAAAAAACGAGAGGGCACATCTCAGGCCTTTATGCCTTTTTATCGTTCCTTATTCGTTCCCCCTACATTTTCCCTTCCTTCTTCCTACCTTTTTTTCCCCATCCTCTGTCTCCTCTTTGACTTCATTCACTGCGAGAAAAACAGCCACGTGCGACATTCGTTGGTTTTCATTGTTAAAAGTTGAGTTTAAATTGCGCTTAGCAGCCCCTCCAGCACTGAATTGTGAGATCCCGCCCGTTTGTATACGTGCGTGTTTTTAAGCGCGTGCTTGCGTCGATACTAAGCATCAGCAGTAGGAGAAGCAGCTCGTGAATTACAGGATGGATGAACCATTCAGCATCTTGTCTTTAGTTTTAGCTTTGAAAATCGCAATAAAAAAAAAAAAACGCTGACAAGCTTAAAAAGATATATATATATATATATATTTGGTTTCCTATGTCCCAATATATATATTTATGAAACTACTTTAATTTATCTTTTATGTATATAATAAAATAATAAACCTTAATAACAAAACCCCGACAAGAAGCAATGCAATGAAATAAACATATAAAACACTGAACAATAATTGAAATGCAAATGTAAAGTACTTTAAATTAATTAGACATAGAAGTGGAAGAATTCTTCACCTTAACCAACGGTACCTTAGAAACTGAAACACATATATTACAATTAAAACATAAATACTTTAAATCACACCCAGGAATCCCAGACCAATCACTAGGGAAAAGCACCTGGGAGACCTGAGTGTACAGCCCAGGTTTCATGAGTGTGCTTTTACATTGGGAAATAGTCCGAAAGTAATTCCAATGGGAATTATACATACAATTTTGCTATATACTACACACTGCTTTCCCTACCTGGACTTGGAATAAAAGAACCGAAAATAAAAATAATGTAATATATACATGTATGTATATACACTATATTGAGAAATGTCACCGGACACCTAGAAGATAAACTTAACATAGCATTTATTGGCAAGTATACGGTGTCGGTCCACCTTTGGCCTTAATGTTCCTCAACAAGGACACAGCGATAGGTATGCGCTTCCATTCAATGCATAATATTGCAGCTAACTGTTGCTTAAACTTCTTATGCGGCGTTTATCCCATAGGTGCTCTATGAGCTCTGTGCTGGCCAGTCCACACACGATACGGAATACGCCGTAGCAGTTCTTGCTTTTTGGCTCGGTACCAACAAGACTCGGTTATTGCCACAGAGTTGGTAGTCATATTATCACGAAAAACACTCCCACACGAGTACACTGCCAACTCCAAACTTGACCGTAGTAACAGTACACTGTGTAAATAGTGTTCCCCTCAGCTGCTGTCATACCCACATAAATACTGATAGATCGTGTATCTGGATTAATGTTCTTTACACCATGCTGAACGACAAGTAGTATGAGCAGCCGCACGACCATGGAATGAAGTTCTCTGCGACGAGTACATATCGAGGTTCCAGCGTTTTTACTCACCTGTACACTGAGGTCTTGATGCGTCGATTAGCCGTAACGACTCTTCTGAGGCTTCGACTATCATTAATTTTCTTTGCGCCATGTGTCTTCCACTTATTCAGTACATCCAAAACAGTTCAATTGGGTATGTTTAAACGCCTCTCGGTTTCTCTTATGGACAACCCACTAATATAACACCCAACAATCTTTCCTTTCTCAAAGTCAGTTCTGCGGCATTTTCACTCAACCTCACAGTGCTATTTGATCACGGTCAACTGCAGGCTTGTACCGTTCGCAGCTGTACCGCGCACCTTAACAACGCAGCGGATCCGTTCATTTGCTTTTGAAGGGGTGTCTAGTGACTTTTGTCAATATAGTTCATACAGGGTTACAAGGAAAGTCCGTGATCAGGTCAATATCTCACGAACTATGGAAATTAGTGATTTACTTCTTGCGCAGTTGTATAGGAAATTCCTACAGCACACACAATAACACCACGAGGGATCCCCTAGCCCCCTTTTTCCGGGGGAGGGGTTGAGGAAGCTATCGCCCCCTCCCTCTTGCAGATACGGCAAAACAGTCAACTACAAACTTTTTCAGCGAGGCAAAGATAGTACATAAATGTTTTTTGTCCCCTAACAAAAAATGGAAAAATGGAAGGGGGCTCTCCAAATGCGAAAAAAGCGGAAAGCTATCTGAATCGCTGTGTCCGAAGCACATTTGCATATATTTCAAATGTCGTGCTTTCTGCTCCGTCGTCATTATACAAAAAAGACATGCGTGGTCGGTATGCCAACACTTTGTGAACCAGTGAAGGAAGTCGAACGCTTTGCCACGTAGGCAAGTCAATTAGATGTGCATACAGCTTTCCTGTTGGATAAGTGTTCCGCCACTTTATGCTATTTCTCCTTGTTTCAGTGTATTTTTTAGTGTACTGGACATCAATCAAAGTCTGATATTGAATGTGTCAAGGAACTGCGTTTTATTTTAGAACAAGAACTGATGATAAGGTTTATAGGAAAAGTTTTCTTTTGTGCTTTCATTTACTTAGAACTTACTAGTTTAGAAGGTTAGCAAGAAGTTGCCGTTAATCTGCAAATTTTATACGTAAAGTACAAACACTATTGTCGGCGTTTACGAACGAGGAATTGTGCGAAATGGTCCTGATTTATGACGAGTGCAGCCGGATTGCTCCTGCAGCGGCACATAGCTGTATGCACAGCGGTTTTCCAATGCCAGACATCCGGATCATAGGACCATCAGACATGTAGTCCAACGCCTGCTTGACACGTGTAGTGTCAGCCACCGCTATAGTACAGGCAGGCCAAAGCGGGACGATACGGATATTCTAGCATAAGTATTTGAACATCCCCACAGCAGCAGTTGCCCGGGAAAGTGGATTAAGCCAACAGCATGTACTACAATCTTTGCACAGGAACCATATGCATCCATATTCGTTTTATTCGCAGCAGGCAATGTATCCTACAGATGCTGAGAAAAGATTTGATTTCTGTAATGTCATGTTGAATGCTTTAGAAGAGGAACCAGAGTTTCTGTCAAACATTTTTGGACAAATGAGTCGCGCTTCACACGTGAAGGCGTTGTGAATACGCATTATGTACACTACTGGGCACAGGAAAATCCCTATTGGATGGATGGATGGATTGGAGGTTTAACGACCACCGTGAGCAACTCAATGGGCTATAAGCAGTCGCCCGTCCCTAATTTAAGGTCACTGGTTCCAGGGAAGGGAGAGGGCCAGTGCCGTAAGACAAACACAACATCCATGCCTGACCGGGATTCGAACCCGGACCCCGTTCGGACGAATGATCAGAGGCCAGCGCCTTAGACCACTGCGCCACCGGGGCGGCAATCCCTATTGGACGAGAGACACACACCATCAAGTGATGTGGTTCACCAACGTTTGGTGTGGTATTTGGGGAATCAGCTTGTAGGACCTTTTTTTTACAACGCAACTCTGAATGGTGAACGATATTTACATCGCCTTTAAACGGATGTAACGGATTTCTTGGACAATATACCATTGCAAACTTTATTGAACATATGATACCAGCACGACGGGGCACTCCCATATAGGAGTGCACACCACACGTATCAATATGGCTAAACGATGTGTTTGACCGGAGATGGATGGGACCAAGATGTCTCGTAGCATGGCCTTCACCCTTACCAGACCTTAACCTTTCGAACCATCTTAAATCACAGGTGTGTGCAACACACCGCTAAACGTAGCAGATCTGCAACAGCGTATAACATCCTCCTGTGCCTCCGTTGATGGGGATATGCTGCAATGCAGACACGGTCAGCTCGTAGAACTCTTGCAGGCGTGCAACGTTGCTGAATTTTGAGTATGCAAACATGTAAATTGTATTTTCTGAACTAATAAAATCTCTACAGTATTATGCATTCACATCTTGTAGCTTTGTCTAAATACTCGGTTGTTGCTTCCCGATGTCGTGATTTTCTTGGGGTCACATTCCCGGTCCCCTTCCATCCAAACACCATCCAGAACCATCTCCTCGCTATGGGGTACAGAAGCCATCGTCCCACGAGGGTACCGCTGCTGACCGCACATCACAGGGTGCAAAGATTAGCATGGGCGCGGGAACATCGCCACTGGACCGTAGATATGTGGGAAAATGTTGCCTGGACTGATGAGTCGAGATTCACGTTGGTACATGCGGATGGCAGGATACGAGTACGGCGCAAACCACATGAAGCGATGGATCTTTCTTGCCAGCAGGATACTCTTCAAACTGGTGGGTGTGGTATTCTCGTCTGGGGACTGTTTACGTGGACTAAAATGGGACCCCTGGTACGTGTGACATCGTCTCTCACAGGTCAACGTTACCATGATTTCGGGATTTCCTGGACGTCCATTTGCTCCAGTTTATGCGTCTTCAACATCCCACTGGGGACCTCATCCTGCAACAAGACCATGCACCGTGCCATCGCTCCCGAATTGTATCCGAATGGTTGGATGAACACTCCACCGACGTGACCTCGCTTCCTCGGCCAGCTAGGTTACCTGACCTCAATCCCGTCGAGCACATCTGTGATGCCATCGAGAGAGATGACCCCCCTCCATGAAATCTTCGTTAACTGTGGGAGCTTGTTCAGGGGTCGTGGATCCGTATGGCTTGCCAGCGCTTCCGGTGTCTTGTTGAGTCCATGCCGAGACGAATCGCTGCCGTCATCAGGACGAAAGGTGGTGCTACACGCTACTACACAGGTATATCTAATTCAATTGCTGTTCAGTGTAGTCCAATGCCAATGTTTCTACAATGCTTAAATCAAGAGACAAAGTTGCAAATGCACTCATACTTACCTGACAACTATATATCCCCAAATACGAGGGCCATCCAAAACGTATGCATGCCGTTTGAAAATAAAACTGAAGAAACAAGTTAGTAAAATCATGCAATGCATTGATTATGATAAGTTTTCCAACATACCAGAAATCGTTATTCAAGTCATTACTCAAGTTATGAGGATAATGGCTGTGAAATAAATCTCGCTCCTGTGCCCTTGCCTTTGACCCCATTTTGTTGATATTAAGCAGAATTGGTTCAGTATACCTCCGGAACAACATGAAAAAGTTTTGTCGCAATCGAAGCATTTTTACCTAAGTTATGACGCATAAAGGCATATCCCGTTCCTATGTCCTGACCTTTGATCCCATTTCGCCCATTTTCAATAGGGTTCGTCACCAGGTTGTCCCCTACCACATACACTGACGGAAAAAAAAATCCCAACACCAAGAAGGGGTTGTGTTAGATAAACGACAGTTGTTAGGCGGTGAGATTTCATCTGTAAGATGACGTCTATGCAAATTTCGCGCTCGGCGCATACGTGTGGCGCTAGTAGCGCCCCTCGGAACATGCAAAGCAGGTTTGCTGTAAATACGCGCTGTAACGTTCGTGAGCGTTAGTTATCGTTGAGATTCGACGTAGAGTGTTGATGTTAGTCAACAATGCCTTTAAGAAGACGAAGAAGCCATTATCAACAGCTCACGGAGTTTGAACGAGGTCGTGTAATAGGGCTACGAGAAGGTGGATTTTCTTTCCGCAATATTGCAGAACGACTTGGCAGGAATGTAGCCAATGTGCATGATTGTTGGTAGCGGTGGTCAAGGGAAGGTACTGCCTCAAGAAGACCGGGTTCCGGCCTACCACGTGGCACTACTGAGAGGGAAAACCGCCGTGTACGGCGTATGGCCGTGGCGCATCGTACCGCGTCTGCGGCAGCAATTCGAGCTGCAGTTGCCACCACAGTGACACAACGAACTGTTACAAATAGGTTACTTGAAGGACAGCTCCAAGCCAGACGCCCTGTAGCGTGTATTCCACTGACTCCAAACCACTGCCGTTTGCGACGTCAGTGGTGTCAAGCTAGAGCTCATTGGAGGACGGAGTGGAGATCTGTTGTGTTTTCTGAGGAAAGCCGGTTCTTCCTGGGTGCCAGTGATGGCCGTGTCTTGGTTAGAAGCAGGCCAGGTGAGCGCCTGCAACCAACCTGTCTGCGGCCGAGACACACTGGACCTAAACCTGGAGTTATGGTCTGGGGAGCAATTTCCTATGACAGCAGGAGCACTCTCGTGGTTATCCCACGCACCCTAACGGCACTGTTGTACGTCGGTCTGGTGACTCAACCTGTTGTGCTGCCATTCATGAACAGCATTCCAGGGGGTGTTTTCCAACAGGATAACGCTCGCCCGCATACCGCTGTTGTAACCCAACATGCTCTACAGAGTGTCGACATGTTACCGTGGCCTGCTAGATTACCAGATCTTTCACCAATCGAGCACGTATGGGACATCATTGGACGACAACTCCAGCGACACCCCCAACCAGCATTAACCGTCCCTGTATTGACCGACCAAGTGCAACAGGCATGGAACTGCATCCCACAAAGTGACATCCAGCACCTGTACGCCACAATGCATGAACGTTTGCGTGCTTGCATTCAACATTCTGGCGGTTACACCGGTTATTAATGTACCAGCATTTCACATTTAAAATGGCTTTTCTCGCGCTTACAATAAGCTGTGATCTTGAAACCTTAATCGATTAAATATGTTACCTATACAAATGTATTGCCGCCATTTCATTCCTCTACAACTATTTTTTCGTGGTGTTGGGATTTTTATTTTCCATCAGTGTAGTAAAATTTCATCGAAATCGAACCATTTTTACCCGAGTAATCGTGCGGAGAGACAGACAGACTGACAAAGTGGGAGGGTATACGCTTCTTCAACCTATGTTTCAAAAGCGCAAAAAAAAAAAAATACTGATAAATAATTTTTAATGTGCGATGAATTCTACAACGGCCGTTCCACAAAAACTGAGAGTAAAATACCATAAAATGAAGAAATGTAGGTACAGCAAAATATATGTCATTCTTTCTGAAAGTATCTTCCTTCGAATGATATGCAACGGTCCCATCGTTCAGTCCACTTTTCAAAGCATGAGGCGAAGGCATTTTGTGGAGAAACTGATTTAACGATCCCTGTACAGCTTGAATAACGTCAGCATCTGTGTTGAATGTTGCGCCAAAGAATTACTCCTTCATTGTTGGAAACAACCAGAAGTCGCACGGGGCGAGGTCAGGTCTGTAGGCAAGCTGTGGCATGATTTCAATATTGCATTTCTCAAAAAACTGTTGAACACAGGCCGCCACGTGTGGGCGGGTATTATCATGGTGTAGGGTCCACTTGCCCACCAGTTCCGGACGCTTAATCGATATGTGTCGTCGCAACCGCTTCAAGACTGAAATGTAATACTCAGCACTGACAGTAATTTGTGAAGGAACGGCATGCTGGTAGACTACACCTTTATGATCAAAGAAAATTATCATCATCACCTTCCCAACTGATTTGGTTTAGCGAACGTTTTTCGGAGGAGGCCAGACTGTGCGTTTCCAGAAACTCGTTGCGCGCTTCGTGAGTGGGTCGAAATATTGGACCCATGTTTCATCGGCAGTTATTACTGTGTTTAGAATGTTTGGATCCTTTGCAATCATTTGTCTCCACTCATGACACACCGGAACTCTGTCTAACAATTGTTCTCTCGTCAGGTGATGAGGTACCCATCTGGAACACACGCCATACAGCAGTAATTTGTCGCGTAGAATGCGGAATGCAGACGTTTTTGAAACATTAGTAAACGCTGCTATGTCTTCACACGTCATTTGTCGATCTTCTTTCAGGATTGCCCAAACATTGTTAACAATACGCTCCGTAACAACACTTTCAGGTCGACGAGGCCTAGGAGCGAGTTCTGCTGACAAACGCCCTTTTTTGAAACCATGGTACCATCTAAAAATTATTAACTCGCCCAAACTTTTATCTTTGTAAGATTTTTTCATTAAAAAAACTGTTTCTGGAGCCGTTTTACTCAAACGATAGCGAAATTTTATCGCGCAACGCATTTCCCTTCTTAACTCTGAATCACTCACCTCCATAGATGTATGGCGAAATACAGACGTACCTTAAACAACTACGCAATAACAAAACCAGAATCGCCTGCCACGCCTAATAACTGTTGCCATAGGTACTTCCTTAATTCACTTAGTCGTTTGCGTGGTTATTTTTCCTCTTCGCACTGTTGCCAACTGAACAAAAATTACTCTCAGTTTTTTTGGAACGGCCTTTGCATACATATATATTTTTTTTATTGAATGTTTAACGACCACCGTGAGAAACTCAGTGGTGTATAAGCAATCGCCCGTCCCTAATTTAGGGTCGCCGCCCCGGTGGCGCAGTGGTCTAAGCGATGGCCTCTGATCATTCGTCCGACAGGGATCCGGATTCGAATCCCGGTGAGGCATGGATGTTGTGTATGTCTTACGGTACTGGCTCCCTCCCTTCCCTGGAACCAGTGACCTTAAATTAGGGACGGGCGACTGCTTATAGCCCACTGAGTTGCCACGGTGGTCGTTAAACCTCCAATAAAAAAAAAATATATATCATCATCATCATTGTCAACCATTATCAATCCACTGCTGGACGAAGGTCTCCCCAAGTTTCCTCCACAACGGTCTGTCTTGTGCCAGTCTCCTCCATGTCACCCCTGCATACTTTCGAATTTCATCCACCCATCTCCCATGTGGTCTTCTTCTGGGTCTTTTCCTGTCCCTTGGAATCCAATCTAAAATTTCGGCTGTCCATCGATGATCTGTCCTTCTGGCAGTATGTCCAGCTCATTGCCATTTCAGGGATTTAACTCTGATCATGATGTCTTCCACTCTTGTCATTTTTCGGATCCACGAGTTCCTCTTCTTATCTCTCCTGGTTACACCAAGCATGCACCTCTCCATGCTGCTTTGAGTTGTCTGCAGCCTTTGTATGTCTCTTTTAGTTAAGGTCCATGTCTCTGCACCATACGTAAGCACTGGAAGGATGCATTGATCAAACACTTTTCTTTTAAGACATAATGGCATATTACTCTTGAAAATTATGCTGTTTCTTCCAAAAGCTCTCCAGGCAAGTTTTGTACGCCGATTAATTTCTTCATCAATGTGACCCTCACTTGATATCTGCTGTCCAAGATAAACGTACGTGTCTGTTATCTCCAGCTTTTCTCCGTCAATCGATAAATCTTCATTTCTTGTAAAAGCATTGAACATCACTTTTGTCTTCTGAAAGTTCATTTTTAATCCCACTTCTTTACTCTTGTCCGCAAGTTCCTGGATCATACTCTGCAGCTCTGATGGGGTAGTTGCAAAAATGACTACGTCATCAGCAAAACGAAGGTGGGTTAGATAATCTCCATTAATCTTTATCCCCTTGTTTTCCCAGCTCAGCGACTGAAAAACACCCTCCAATGTGGCATTGAAGAGCTTCGGAGATATGGTGTCACCTTGTCTCACTCCCTTTCCAATTTTTACGTGTGTTGTATTTTCAAACAGCCTAATCTTTGCACTTGCATTTTCATAGATGTTATTAATAATATTAATGTATGCATCTTCAATACCGCAGGTTTTCAGAGCCATTGTAACTGCTGATGGTTTCACCGAATCAAAGGCTTTTTCATAATCGATAAAAGCCATGCACAATGGAAGTTCATATTCCCTCGCTCTTTCAATTAGTTCTCTCATCACGTGGATATGATCTATTGTGCTGTAGCCACTCCTGAATCCAGCTTGTTCTCTCAGTTGAGCCATGTCCAGTGTTACCTTCAAGCGGTGTGAAAGAACTTTAGTGAAGATTTTATAAACTACTGATAGGAGGCTGATAGGTCTGTAGTTTCCGAGATCCTCAATGTCACCTTTCTTATGTAGCAGGATCATTGTAGCGGTGTTCCAATCCTCAGGAATCTTTCCTTCATTAAGGCATCGAGTGAAAATTTGGGCGAGTACTGTTTCGATTTCTCCACTTGCTTCTTGTATGATGTCTACAGTAATTCCATCTTCTCCTGGAGCTTTTCCTCGCTTCATGTTCTTGATTGCATGTGCAACTTCTGCTGGAAGGACTGGAGGAACTCTGGTACTGGTATCTTTCATGATGTCTGGAGTGCATATATCATCCCTTTCATATAATTTGGAGTAGAAATCTTTCACTCTTGTCAAAATTTCGCCTCTATTTCTTGTTACAGAACCATCTTCTTTTCTCAGTGCCATAATCTGTTTTCTTCCCTTACTGAGATGTCCCTTTGCTATCTTTAGGCTTTGGTTGTTTTCAATTGCTTTCCTCACTAGTTCACAGTTGAATTTCCTTACGTCTTCAGTGATACTTTTTCTTACTGTCTTGCATAGCTCTATATATTCTACTTTGGAAGTCACATCTTTAGTTAAATATTTTGACTCATACCAAGTACAACATAGAAAAGGTTATGTATTTACCGGTGTGAGTAAAAAGGGGGGAAAAAAAAAGAACAACTGAATGTAGAAAGTGTCGAGATTACTGAGCCTTGGCTTTATCAAGGACCAGCAAAAACTCTGCATTTTCTCACTGCCACAAAGACCTATTTGGAAATGGGTTTCTGCAAAGTCATAGATGCAAGTAAAAAGCCCACCGAAAAAAAAAAAAAATTAAATATATATATATATGTCATAACCTCCAAAGAGTTGTGTGACCAAGCTTAAGTTAACAATTTAGCTTGCATCCATAACTTTCCTGGCCCGACCCATGCTCTTCATCTGTTACTAATACACAGAAAGAAGATGATTAGAGAAAACTCAAGTTGTAAGAGTGACATAATGAATCAGAAAAATGTTCAGCAATAACAAATTGCCAAGTTATTTAGTTGCCTGAGAGAGAATTTAAACCTGAATACCAATACAAAAGTACTACTAATTCTGAAACATTGCAATAAAAAAGGAAATATTATTTTTTTTTCCTAAAGCACAGAATCTTGAAAGAAAACTGGATTATAAAAACCTCCTACTCCATAACTTCTGACAACACAAAAACGAGAATAAAATAAAGACAATAATAAACTAAAGAAATGCTTTGTGAAGGTTATATGACATAAACAATTAGTTGCAATATGTACTAAGTATTTCAGAAGTGCTTTAAGTGCATAATTAAGTAGTTATTAAGACCTTAACTACATCGAAAACACATCGCAGACTACAAGAACAATGGAACGGCCGGCTGCTTTGCCTTAGTTCCCTAAAAAACGTGCAAAGTTACTAAGAAGAGAAAGAGTTAAAAACCGCAAAAAAGTTAATAGACTTGCTAGTGCCTAAATGCTTAAAGCAAAAAAATGTTCAAACCCATTTCCAAATAGGTCTTTGTGGAAGTGAAAAAATGCAGAGTTTTTGCTGGTGCTTGATAAAGCCAAGGCTCAGTATTCTCGACACTTTCTACATTCAGTTGTTCTTTTTTTTTTCCTCTTTTTACTCACACCGGTAAATACATAACCTTTTCCATGTTGTACTTGGTATGAGTCAAAAAAAATTTTGCTTCAGTCTCTTCTTAATAGAATGTGAATTCTGAATTTTCATAACTGCTGCGTTGCGCGTTTTGATCTTCAGGTTTTTTTTTTTGCAATTTTCGTTTTAAATTCTTAAGTTTTTCTTGTGTTTTTCGGCTGTGCTCTTAAGTATATATATATATATATATATATCCAAATTTTAGATTGGATTCCAAGGGGCAGGAAAAGACCCGGAAGAAGACCACATGGAAGATGGGTGGATGAAATTCGAAAGTATGCGGGAGTGACATGGAGGAGACTGGCACAAGACAGACCGTTGTGGAGGAAACTTGGGGAGACCTTCGTCCAGCAGTGGATTGATAATGGTTGACAATGATGATGATGATGATGATATATATAATTTAGGGTCACTGGTTCCAGGGAAGGGATAAAGCCAGTGCCATAAGGGAAACATTTCGCCCATTATCAATAGGGCGAAATGTTTGCCCCATCCATGCCCCACCGGGGTTCGAACGCGGATCCTTCTCGGACGAATAATCATAAGCCGGAGCTTAGACCACTCCGTCACTCAGGCGGCATTAATCATTATATTGATGTAACTATGCTAGTTGCATTTGTTCAATGTAACGAATGTATTATTCTTGGTAGAAGAATCGTGTAGAGCGAGAGAGCGGTATTAGAAAAAAAAATTCGTATTTCAGCATATTTATGTAACATTCTTACTTTCATTTAAAGTTGATCAAATGCAGGAATTTTAATATAAACTGATAAAATTAGTAAGTAATGAAAATTTAATACAAATGCTATATAAAAACAGCAAACAAGGTTTTACAGGACTTTTGAAATATTTTGGAAAATTCATTTCATATTGTGTTTTACCTATCCATTCACCGCTGAGGCAGTTTTTCATCTAAAACTACATCACTGGCCCAGTGGTATACCCGCCGCTGTTTGGAACGCAGTCATACAGAAGCAGACATACCTGCCGAGGAAACGAAATTTACGCGTTCGTCCCTCAGTTTACGTCATTCTTGAGTAGTGTTTGAAACAGCTGCTCAAGTCAGTCATGCACGAAGATTATGATGACAGCTGCATTATGTGGCTTAGGCACGAAAAAAGGGGGGGGGGAAAGCAGGCAAAACAAAAAAATCCTAGAATGACAGTTCAGTATGATGAAGCGTTCTTAAATCTACAACAGTCCTGTAAGTGGATGAATAAAACAAAAACTGGGGTAGACCGAATAGTTGGTGCGATTGAGCCGCAGAAAACCATATTCTCGAAAAACGGGGAGATACTACGTGGAATCCGTCTGAGCATCGTGCAAACAGTGGCTGAAATTATGAATTGGTTCAACAGAAACACTAATGTTATTCACGAACATCTGTTTTTCTTCAAAATATGTCATCGGTAACAGTCAAATAGATGTTACGGGCAGATGGATGTCAAATTATACATACAAATAGACATGCTTCAGAAAACTTGAAAATTACGCCGTCCTGGAGCAGGAATCGAACCCGCATCTCCCGATTTACCTTCGAGTATGTTTCCGTTACACCACCCAAAACAAGAAAACTCTTATAATGTACACTGAAGAGCAATTGAATTAGAGACAGCTGGCGTTATGCAAATGTGGCGCTGTGGATGGCCCTGTAAACGGAAACGACATGACGTATGCAACGATCCGACAACAGGAGTGAAGCGACGGGAATCAGTAAGAGTCGGAAGCAGTATGGGTAAGACGAAGGATCTAAGCGCATTTGATCGCGGGCAAATTGCGTGGGCCCGACGAATGGGTCACTCCATCTCGGAAGTCGTGCAGGCACTGGGACTTTCACGAGACACTGTGTCACGGGTGCACCGTGAGTACATCGAATCCGGTAAAACCATCCCTGCAAGGGCCAACTGCCGTGGACAACAGCGTGTGGATGAGCGGGGTCATCGTCGGCTAGCTCGCATTGTAACAGCGGATAGACTGGCCACAGTGCAAGAAATCACTCGGCAATTTAATGCTGGTGCACAAAAGCGTGTAAGCAGCCACACCATCCAGGACCATCTCCTTGCTATGGGGTAAAGAAGCCATCGTCCCACGTGGGTACCGTTGCTTGCCGCACATCACAGGGTGCAAAGATTAGCATGGGCGCGGGAACATCGCCACTGGACCCTAGACATGTGGAAAACTGTTGCCTGGACTGATGAATCGAGATTCACGTTGGTACATGCGGATGGCAGGATACGAGCTCGGCGCAAACCACATGAAGCGATGGATCCTTTTTGCCAGCAGGGTGCTCTTCAAGCTGCTGGGTGTGGCATTCTCGTCTAGGGACTGTTTACGTGGACTGAAATGGGACCCCTGGTACTTGTGACATGGTCCCTCACAGGTCAACGTTACCGGGATATCCTGGACGACCATTTGCTCCCGTTTGTGCGTCTTCAACATCCCACTGGGGACCTCATCCTGCAACAAGACAATGCACCGTGCCATCGCTCCCGAATTGTATCCGAATGGTTGGATGAACACTCCACCGACGTGACCTCGCTTCCTTGGACAGCTAGTTCACCTGACCTCAATCCCATCGAGCACATCTGGGATGCCATCGAGAGAGATGTTCAAGGCTCTGACCCCCTCCATCAAATCTTCGTGAACTGTGGGAGCTTGTTCAGGGGCCGTGGATCCGTATGGCTTCCCAACGCTTTCGGTGTCTTGTGGAGTCCGTACCGAGACGAATCGTCGCCGTCATCAGGCCGAAAGGTGGTGCTACACGTTACTGTCTCTAATTCAATTGCTCTTTAGTGTATACTATAGTAGCTGGTGCACAAAATGTGGAAGAGGAGAAGAAATATCCTGTTCCACAATAACCGAAATTCATGTGATATGCTATCTACAATATCCGATCTCGGTATGGAACTTTAAAATCAGATCATTAGCAAACGTTTAAAATTAAACAGTTAATCAAACACTAAGCATTCCTACAAATCGCTAATATTTCCGGAAGTTTTTCGTCATATGGATACAGAAAAAGTGAGAACGGAATTCTCCCGTTAATACGGGGTGATTCATAAAGACGAATACAGTTTCCAGATGCATTAAAACAGTAACAGTTGAAGACACGGACCACAACTGCGAACCGTTAGGTAGATGTACTCATAAAGTTTGTGTCCCGCTACTGAGGGAAGTGAATTTTGAGAAAGAAGCTGAAAATGATTCCATACAAAGTGCAGATGTTGCAAAATTTCACTGACCTTGAAGTTTGTGGTGAAATGCAGCACCATTTTGAAAATGACATTTTTGCCGATATCAGTACGTAAAGGACAAGGTATTCGCGCCCCCCCCCCCACCTTCCTGTTGATCTGGCGGAGCTGAAACAGCATATCACAGCCACTATCACTGCACTTGTCGAAAAAGCCATTATCGATAAATGCTCCTTGTCGATAAATGACATTTTATCGATAAATGCTCCTTGTCGATAAGGGACATTTTATCGATAATGGCTTCCATTCGAGAAAAAGCGGCGTGCGTGTTGTGGGTCCATGAGATCAAATATGCGGTTACTGTCCAGCGCCATTTCAGAAAAGAGTACAGACGATCACCACCAGACCGAAAAAGCATAAAAGCTTGGTATGAAAAGTTTAAAGGGACGGGTAGTGTTGGTGATCTCCCCCGAGCGGGCCGACCACCGGTTACACAAGAGACAGCTGCAGCTCTTCAGGAGACATTTTTGGGGAGACCCAGAGAATCCATTCGTCGTGCTTCACCGGAAACTGGGTTCCCCGTGACACGGTTCACAAAATTTTACACAAACGTCTTCATCTGTATGCTTAATAGGTACAGATTGTTCCAGCTCTTCAGCCTGATGCCTGGCTCGCCGTGCTGCATTTACGACGGAAATGTTGTAGCGTATAGCTCATGATAATGATTATCTTCACCGTGTCTGTTTCTCAGATGAAGCCACTATCCACGTCTCTGGTACAGTAAATGAACATAATGTGCGAATCTGGGGAGGAGAAAATCCCCATTATGTCATCGAACAACAGAGGGCTAATCATCGGACCCTCCTTTTTTACAGAGCCCACGGTAACATGTATAACGTATACCCGGACGTGCTGGAACTTTTGTAGCACCTCAGTTGCATGCACTCCAACCTTCGGTTATTTTCCAACAAGACGGTGCCCCATCACATTGGTAAATAATATTTCTTGAGTTCCTGGATGCCACATTTCCGGACAGATGGATTGGCCGCGACGGTCCCATGACATGGCCACCCGGATCGTCCGACATAACCCCTCTAGACTTTTTCCTGTGGAGTTATGTGAAAGACCAAGTTTACTCTAGCAGTGTTCCGGACGATGAAGAGCAGAATAACGGACGTCATTGGTTCTGTCTCTGCTAAAATGTTAAACAAAACATGGCGTGAAATCGAATATAACTTAGATGTCCTCCGGGCCACAAATGCCTCCCATGTGGAGGTCTACTGACAGTGGGGAAAAAAAAAACTTTATTTGTGCACCATCATTGTCGTGCAATTCCTTTCTTGTACCTGTAATACATTTTTTATATTAATTTTTGTAATGTGGGAAAGACTTTATGGACACTCTCTTTGTCTGTATTTTTAAAATGATTGTTACCCTTGTGATTGTTGGTCTATACATGCCAAACGTCTGCACGTGTATTCCTTTTTATCCTTACTAACGCCTTCCGGATTTCAATTTTGGGTACCAGTGCATGAATAAATGCGAAGTTAATTAAGAGTTTCCAGAAAGGCGGAAATTGTCGTTAGGAGGTGGTGATACCTCGTCATTCGCCTATACTGCTGGGTCCCCTTCTGTATTGGAGTGACATTTTTTGTCCGATTTCGTATACTGATTACGAGAGACATTTTAAACGGATTAACGTGTTTGAAGACGTGATGGATTCATTATGGATTGTAAAAACCCCGGACGTTAGAGGAGACAGTCCTGTGTAATCTTTATTTCACGAAATCGAGGAACGTCTTCGGGCGTAGCTTTCTTGTGACATTATCGTCAATCAGATTCTTAACACCTGTGAGCTGTCTTCAAATTTCCGAGGCTTCTTACTCGACTGGGGATTTGGGTGTTTGCTCAGAATTCACCCTTCACACTTGTGCGGTCCACCCTATTTCTGATCTTTCAGCTATTCATGGCTTCTTTCTTGTTGGAAGGCGAGGTGGATTACTAAATGAACAACGGATGCATCATCCATGATATGGGAGCAAAAGAAATGAAAAGCAAAATGCACTTTGTAATAAGCAATACTCTTGAAGAGAAGAGAGAGAGAGAGAGAGAGAGAGGCGCGGCTCCACCACAACTTCCGCTGTCTTTCTTCTTTTTGTGATTTTTAATTCTTTTTCGCACCCTCCCTTGCGATATATTTTTTTCAATTCCTTAACTATGTTCGGTCGGCGTCAGTACTGCTTTAGCTCACGAAAATTTTAAAAACCAAAAACAGGGATACTTAATAAAAGTTAAGTAGGAGTAGAAGGAAAACTTTGATAACCGCCACTCACAAACAATAGGAAGAAGCAAAGTAATTTTTTAATATAGGGTGACTCAGATAACGATATTGTTACATACCGATACAAAATACAACCATGTCCGAAATGTTTCAGGACTGACGCAATAAAATATATAAAAAAGTACCATACTCATAATTAATGCTGGTCACCTTCAAAGTACCGCCCTTCTGAATCAACACATAGTTTCCAGCTTTTCTGAAGATCCTGAGAACAGTTCTGAAAGGCAATTTCCAGGATGTCCTCAAGTTGTGTTGTTACTGCTGCTTGGATAGATGTAATGTCTACATGATACTGTCGTTTTAGAAGATATCGCTCTTTCCTCGTTTATAAGTGAGTCACGGAAAAATACTCATCGGCCGCCACCGGGAATCGAACCCAGGGTCTTCCAGTTACGCGCCGGATATGCTTCCACTGCACTACAGCGGCCTCGAAATTCTCCACACTCACAAACGACAAACTGCCAAACCACATTGGAGCCCCGCACAATGCTGGGGATTCACCACAGATGAACTGCAGCAACTGAACAAATAACTAGAAGGCGAATGAGTGATAAATACACAGTTGACGTGGACCAGGAACATCAAATAGAAGTCATCGCTCTTTCCACGTTTAAAAGTGAGTCACGGAAAAATGTCTCATTGTTCGCCACCGGGAATCGAACCCAGGGTCCTGCAGTTACGCGCTGGATATGCTTCCACTGCACTACAGTGGCCTCGAAATTATCCAGACTCACGAAGGACAAACTGCCAAACCACATGGCAGGGTTGCTTCTTTGGAGCCCCGCACAATGCTGGAGATTAGCCACAGATGAACAGCAGCAACTGAACAAATAACTAGAATGCGAATGAATGATAAATATACAGTTGACGTGGTGCTTTTCGAGGCCGCTGTGGTGCAGTAGAAGCATATCCGGGGGCGTAACTGGAAGACCTGGGTTCGATTCCCGGTAGCGGCCAATGAGAAATTTTTCCGTGACTCACTTATAAACGTGGAAAAAGCGATGACTTCTATTTGATGTTCCTGGTACACGTCACCTGTGTATTTATCATTTATTATTTTACTGTCCTTTTAGCGACCGTTTTATCCTAGGGAACAGGAAGAAGTCATAGGTCGATAAATCAGGGGAATACAGCGCATGTGATAACACAGGGATTTGATGGTGAGATAGGAACTGTTGGACTGACAACGCGGTATGTGGTCTTGCGTTATCATTTTGGCCATCATTCAGAACGCGGTGTACCAATGTGCATTAAGTTTTCGTTTTCCCAGGTCCTCTAGTAAGATCGCATGACAGATAGATTTACAGATGCCCACCGACTCAGCTAAAAGTCTCGATATAATTCGGCGATGATTCTTTAACTGATTCCGCACCTCGTGGGATTTTTTCCACTGTCCGCACACTGGAGGGGCGCCCAGATCAGGGATTATCATCCAAGGATTCCGGCCCCTCACGAAACCGTGCATGCCATTCGAAAACTCAGCTGCGGGATACGCTTCTTTCAACGTTCTGTAAGTTTCAGTAGCAGATTTACCAAGGTTTCAACAAAAACGGATGTTTATTGTCTGCTTTTCCACGGCTAAAATTCAGTGCGACGAGAACGGTTGCTATGGCTCCCTTAATGCCTGTCAGTACCGGTATAAACCGGTTTCCATCTGTTTGCTGATTGGCCAAAGAGTACTATCTTCTGGCATACACGTGATATTTTTATTCCACTATACTATTGCGTCAGTTTTGCGGTCAGTCCTGGAACTTATTGGACGTAGGTTGTGTAAACAACTAAAATCTCTCTATTCTTTAAAAAAAGTAATTGCCGCCGCCGCTGTATTAGAAATTTCACAACACTCGCGTTTTTCTAACTCGCAGCGCAAAAGGTATTGAACACAAAAATATGAAATTTACATCATTTGTATAGAATTGTTCGGATAACAGCCTGAAATAAACCGTTTTTCGATTCTGGCAGTACTTCAAGAGCTATTGTATTTAAAAGTTAAGGTAAGCAAAAAAATACTATCAGTTCGCGTTCCGGACACACTAACCGCAACAGAATCACGAAACTTTGTAGGCATGTAGGGCCATGGCCGAATTTTCGAACCTCGTCCCCCTTTTATTTTGGGGGGGGGGGGGATTTCAGTTTAATTTACAAGAAATTAAATTTTTAAATTTCACGAAATTCTCTATTTCGCAATGGGATCCATATAAAAGAAAAACGAATACATGGCAAACTTAAAATCATAACGCATTGCAATTTTTACAGCATAAACTCACAACTATCATCCTTCTTTTACAAAAAAATGTTTTAAGAAAAACTCATTTTCTGATTTTTAAGCATTTTTTAAAGACGCAAAGGAAAGAAACGAGCGGCTTACTCTGCCTTCAGCGTTAACCGCACAGGAACGTTCTAGTCACGTGACATACTGCCATGGTGAAGCAGCTATTTTTAGCACTCTGTTCTCATTGGGTGAAAGGACAGGCTACAGTCAAACTGGTAATGACGCAATGCTTAATGACGTAGCGACGCTTTTAAAGTTCAGCGTTTTCCGCCAGCATACGTGAAAATCTATATAAATATAGGCTTTCGCCTCGTATATAAAAAGCAAAGAGGGAAAATGTGAGTGTGTTCGTCCGTGAATTGTTCGATCACTTCTAAATGATCTAGAGATCTGAAAATTGGCATGCTGATAGGTCTTAAGGTCCGTATACCTAGAAAAGTACGGGAAAAAAAAAGTCGGCCTTGGAACATTGTCTGCTTGAATTTTTCGCGAATTGTTTGACCACTTGTAAATGACCTAGAGATCTGAAAATTGGCCTGCTGGCAGTTCTTAAAGTCCGGATACCTGCAAATGCACGAAAACAAACAAAAAAAACAAAACAGCGCTTTGAAACATTGTCTGCTTGAATTTTTCTAGCACTTCTACAACTAGAAAAAAGTCTGAAAACCAAAAAATTCAAAAGCGTGACTTAGCTTTACTGTTTCAAAATACTGATAGGTTTAAAGATAATTTTGTCAGAAACATTAAAATGCTTTGAAATTTTCAAATTTTGATTTAAAATTAAGGGGCGCCAAAGCCTACTCCGTTTTACGTCAAACCGCATGCACTGACGTCATGACGCTGTCCTAAATCGTAAAACAGTTACGAATTTTAAATTGCATTTCCTTCCCTTAATTACTTTTCCCTTTCTTTAATTTTAAGTTCAAAAAATGATTTTATAGATTCACCGTTCGGAGAACGAGCATGATTGCTAATAGTAGTAAACAAATACTACTTCAATTCACTGATTTTTTATTGAGTAGGGGATACCGGAGCTATTAGGCACACTTTTGGCTTTTCGATTTTTTTTTTTTTTTTTTTTTCGAATAAGGTCGCAGAAATTTTGCTGCTGCCATTCTGAAATATACAATTTTGGCTATCAAAGGAAAATCATGGTTAACCTTTATCACAGTTACATAAGCTATAGCTTGCTGAAAAGCGTGACCTCGATGCGTGTAACAACACTGTTAAAAAATTTGTAGCACGATGCACCAAAAAGTGGTGCATCGTGCTACAAAATTTTTAAAACAGCTACACTTCTTCTGCGGCAAAGGGAAACCATTGTGTGATGCATGAAATACGCAAAAACACGGTGCAGTTATGCACCATGGTAGGCTATTCAACCTGAATGGTGCGAATTTGCACCTATTGCGCCATGTTTATGTATGTTTCATGCGTCACACAGCGGTTTACCTTTGCACC
Organism: Macrothele yani; assembly: GCA_039090855.1. Taxonomy (NCBI): domain Eukaryota; kingdom Metazoa; phylum Arthropoda; class Arachnida; order Araneae; family Macrothelidae; genus Macrothele; species Macrothele yani. The sequence goes on from CM076992.1 coordinate 13,250,558, forward strand.
AAAAGTGGCAACGCTCGTGTGGAGCACCACTTCAGCAGAACAACTTTTTGATACGACCAACTGCAAAAACATTAAGTGGTTTGTTGACACACATTTAAAAAAATTCAACTATACAGTTTATTTTCTTGGCAGACCAAGAAAATCAGCGACGTCCACTGTCACTGATTTTCTTTGGTCTGCTGGTACGTTTTGCTACTTCAGGCACGTCATGTGCCTTCCACTTAGTACATCCAAAACAGTGCACTTGGGTATGTTTAAACGCCTCTCGGTTTCTCTTATGGACAACCCACTAATATAACACTCAACAATATTTCCTTTCTCAAAGTCAGTTCTCTCCCGCCGCGATATTTTCACTCAACCTCACAGTGCGATATGATCGCGGTCAGCTGCTGGCTTGTTTTTATACCATTTGCAGCTGTACCGCGCATCATAACAACGCAGCAGATCCGTTCATTTGCTTTTGAAGGGGTTTCCGGTGACTTTTGTCAATATAGTGTATATGAGACTGTGACTGTTTGTACAGCGAACTCCTTCAGAGTTTGGACCTTCGGTATCACATGTAGAGGACTGAATCAGCTGGCAGTCGTGGTTCACCGTCACAGTAATGATCGAATAGCCTCCAGAGAATCTTCTACAATGAGAACGACATCCTGATAATTACGAAACGCATATAGCGTATGAAATCCGTTTATTTTCGTGGTGTAGTCAGTTTCCTGACTACACCACGTTTATTTTCGTGGTGTATCCTGATATTTCATCGTTAAGCCAACTAAAGAAAAATCGCAGCCCCTCATTGCTGTTGAGGAAGGCCGTGGCTTAGTTGGACGGACACAAGAAGAGCTGAAAGTGCGCCATCGCTACCTGAATGTGAGCAACTAGTGTCTCGTGAACATTTTGAGAAGAAATGCAAATTTTAAACTGCAGGCTATTGAAACTGACGAAGCACTTTATAAGCAATTTCTGTAAATGGACCACAACAAAGTATGGCGAAAAAAAAAAAAAAAAACATACCAGAAACTGGTGCAAAAGTTGTAATTCCAATTTTTATCAGATTGCAATCAATGATTTTTGCGCCCCCTCTCTTAAGCGGCCTCCGGGGCGCACCGCCCTACTTATACCTCTGGCCACGGGTTGAAGACCCCACTCCAGAGAAGGTATTGCGTTATTGGCAATCAGTGGGAGAGAACTCTTTAAGAAGTCTGAAACGGGTCGGGCTGGACCGGGCCGTAAAAGGGCCCCCTATATTTCTGGCCCGTGCCTAGCCTGTGGGCTGTGCGGACTTCTAGTGTATATAAACAAAAGTCTTTTTTATTTGCCAAGTCTTTTTAATACGTCTTTTGTAAAAAAATATCGTGTTCATGTTATCGGTTTGTCCGTCCGTCCGTCTGTGGACACCATCCATATCTCTGCAATTATTGGCCAGATTTGAAAAATTCTTTTAGTATTGGGAAGCTTGAAATATGCAAACGAAATCCTTCATTTCGTTTTTTTTTTTTTTTTTACCATGTACAATTTCGGCGCTAGAGGGCGTAAATGAAGATTATATCGAATTAAAAATACATTTTATTCCATATATTTGCTTCTAAGCATCCGATTGAAAAAACTCTTTTAGCTTTCGATTCCATTTATGGCGAATACTATTATAGGTATAGTCTCTTTTTTTAAGTTACGCATAGATTTTCCGCTATGGGGCGTAAAAGTAAAGTGCGTTTTCACCGATATCTCTACTTGTGAAACTTCGTTTTGGAAAACTTTTTCTTCAGCCGATACAGCTCCTGATGTAAACTATTTTGCATATATTTCTAATTTTTGTGAAAAACGGTTTGGCCACCACGGGGCGTAAGTGTTAATTTATGTTTCTGATGTATTGTTATATGGAAATATTCAAACTTTAATTAAATTGTAACTTTGGTTATTTAAGTAAAGTGCGTTTTCACCGATATCTCTACTTGTGAAACTTCGTTTTGGAAAACTTTTTCTTCAGCCGATACAGCTCCTGATGTAAACTATTTTGCATATATTTCTAATTTTTGTGAAAAACGGTTTGGCCACCACGGGGCGTAAGTGTTAATTTATGTTTCTGATGTATTGTTATATGGAAATATTCAAACTTTAATTAAATTGTAACTTTGGTTATTTTGTGTATGAACGACAGCTAGGGAAATTAACTCTCAGTTAAAAAGTAGAACACAGATTCCTTCGGGGAAGCCTTCTTCCGCGGACCGGGACCTCCCACGAACAAAACGACACCCCCTTTCTCCCGGGCGTTGGACACCACTGTTCCTCGAAGAGAGCCCTCCACGGACAATCGGAGTAAGCAATTAACAGTACAACTTATTACGTCAAGAGCATCTTTCTAGAGGACAGATCGTAAAGGCGATTTGGACGTAGCAGTCATAAACGTTGCGTAATTGGCAATAAATAAGGCTATCGAAGTCTTGTTGCAGATCTTCGGTGGGAAGGAGAAAAGATTTCACGGGGACATGTAGCCACGTAAAGATAGGAACAGATTTGGCGGGAAAGACGCAGAGAAAGCAGTCCATAACATAGATCACCCGCTAGAAGTATTTACTATTCGATCAGACTAACTAATATTTCCTCTTTTCCCCTAATCTGATGAATAAAGATACATGCGAAAGAAATCATCTGTCATAACATTCAATTTGTTTAACTACTTATTTATTTGCTTCCCTGCTCCAATGACAGGAACCTGCAACCAACAAGGATTCTTCTGATAAGTTGGCGTCCACCACAACACATAAATTTAAACCAAGCCAACAGTATTTGCCACAAAATCTGAGCTAAAATCTCGATTGAAGAAAATTCATTTGTGGACCGATACTACTCACATCGATGAACCTTTTCGGAATATTTTCTTCTTAAAATAATGCATGGTTCCTCCGCTAGGGGCTTAGACGTATATTTTATTTTTGTCAATATCTCTAGTTCTAAGAGCCTGATTTGAAAATTTCCTTCTTTGTTGGATAGCGTTTCCGGTGCGAAATGTTTTTCATATAATTTATAAAATTTTGAAGTAACTTAAATAATTTCCGCTAGGGAGTGTTAAGGTTAATTGCATTTCCCCTTATATTTCTGCTTCTAAAACTCCGATTTGAAAATTTTTCCTACATCGTATACAGCTCCTGATGAGAAATGTTTTCCATATAATTTCTAATATTTGGTAAAGAATGGTTTGGCCACAAAGGGAAATAAAGGTTAATTTCTGCTTCTGATGTATTTGCAGCAAAAATCTGAGCTCCAGAAAACTCGACTGAGAAAATTATTTCCTGGACCGATACCGCTCACATCGAAAAACCTTTTGAGAATGATTTCTTCTTAAAATAATGTATGTTTTTCCCGCCAGGGGGCGTAGATATATATCTGATATTTGTTGATATCTCTGCTTCTAAGAGTCCGATTTGAAAAATTCTTTTTTTGTTAGAGAGCCTTTCCGCTGCAAAATGTTTGTCATGTAATTTCAAATTTTTCTTAAAGCTCAAGTCTGCCACCAAAGGGCGTAAGTTCACGATTTCGTTTAGAGCAATATCTACGGTATTAGAAACCCGATTGAAAAACTTCTTTTTTCGGTCAGATTCTACTGCTTTCCATGCCGGTTCCTTTGAATAGCTTTGATAAATTTAATTCGCGTCAGAACGGATTCAAAAGACGGGCTGATTACGCCTGAAAATTCGGTGTCGTTTTTTTTCGTGTGAAGTTCTCGTTTACTATGTTAAAAAGAACAAGTGCACGAAGCAGATTTTCGCGTGCAGAAATAAATGAAATTGAATTTTCAGAACACTTTCCCTTTCGGAGCAGAAAAAAAAAATTTAATTTGGACTTCTTTGCATAACTAAAACAAAATGGGAAAAAAAAATTAGTAAATAGACGGAAATGCAGCAAAGAGTGAAAGGCCGCCCCGGTGGCGCAGTGGTCTAAGCGATGGCTTCTGATCATTCGTCCGAAATGGGTCCGGGTTCGAATCCCGGTGTGGCGTGGATGTTGTGTGTTGTATTACGGTACTGGCTCTCTCCCTTCCCTGGAACAAGTGACCCTAAATTAGGGACGGGCGACTGCTTATAGCCCATTGAGTTGCTCACGGTGGTCGTTAAACCTCCAATGAAAAAAAAAAAAAAAAAAAGAGTGAAAGTTCTGGAGAAATAAAATCGCAGAAACCCGTTGTCTACCAGGTCGCACTGCCTTTTGGAGGAGAAAATGCAAAAAATAATAACAATTAATTTCTATCGGAGCTTTGTACGAGTACCTGCTCATGTATGCGACAAAACGGTGAAGAATATTTCAGTTCCTGTGCAAAGAATTTCTTTCACCATCCGTTCATTTTCCCTGCGTGACTAGTTACCCGTCTCCTGTCAAACTTGACATCTTAATCTTCTTTTTTTCTTTTTTGGTGTACTATTACTGCAGTATAACGGTCAGCACCTCTGTCTTCTGTTTCGTCATTCTCAAAAATTATAACTCCTCTCCCTCCCAACCCTATTCGTCTTTCTCTCTCATTTTCTTCGCATTTCTTCACTTCGGAAGAAATTAAAACGAAATGTAAAGAATGATTCAGTTTTCTTTCATTTCACTTGCTGTAACAACGACGGTTTCCGTTGGTTGACCTTTGACCCGGCGGCTCTTTCTATTAAACGACGTGATGTCACGAAAGGTCAGTTCATATCGTGAGGAGGAGGGGCAAGGCTTCTTGCTGGGGTCCTAGAAAGTGACCCTGGCGTAATTGAGCTTACGTTGCTAAAAATGACACCCCTCTACAGCGTTCGTGCAATTCACACCTCGCACGCACCACATGGTATAAAAATAATGCAAAACACTTATATTAAGACATCAATCTTACATTTTTTCATAAAACCACATAGATATGTAGGCGTGATGAACAGGATGCGCGTGCGTTAGAATTTTTTTTTGTTCCTGCTCATGTAATTATTTTCTGGATAATTGCAATCTAATTATTTCAGATTTCACAACATTTCTTTAATACTTTTTTAAGTGATATAACGATGCTTCATAGAAAACATCATGCAGATTGAAAAACCCCAATCTTTGTATCTCCCTGACCTCAATATATAAGTGTCCGGCTTGTTGGAGTTTTTTCATTACCTTCTTTATTCTTTTTTAGATGAAATAAATTCCACTCGTAGAAAATGCGTGCCTTTCTTTGTAAGCTGCGCAAACAGAAACGTTGTTGATGGGGGTTTCCAGGTGGATTTTATGAAGTCGCATTTATCTTTTAGCAGCTTTGTGTATGCTTAAATTGCTGTCTGCCGCAATCCGCCTAAAGTAATTACAAAATTACAAACGCAATGTGTGTAACTCGAGTTAAATAAATTTAATTTAAAATCGCAATAACTTAAGTTCTGTAAATCACATAAATTTCTTCTACCTTCCCAGGGGAAAACTCTTGACGTCGTGATATGTCAAAAGTTCACATTTGGTTGTAACGTCATATTGCACAAATTCGTTTCAGGAAAGTGATTTTGATAAAGGAGCATCCTTCAGTACCGATATTTGTGCCTTCAATCCCGAATTACACCACGCAAGTTCATTATACCGTAGTTCGTGTTCAGCGATACTTCCAAAGCAAATCCTGTGTCTGATTGATCGCAAGTATAGGTCTCAGAGCCCATTTAAGAAGAGGGCTAGGGAGGCTGCAGCCTCGGGCCCCGCATTTTCAAGGGGCCTCAGAATTATATAAGGTATAACGAAGTAAATTTCTCAGGCATTTTTGTCCACGCCAGGGCTCGAACCCGGGTCCCCTCATTCCGGAATAAGACACTCTACCAATTGAGCTACGCGGACGTTTGTTCTGACTGGTATCTGCCTTTATGTCGTGTGCGTCCTGCTGTACAGGCACGTCACAAGGGTTCTTGAAGAATTGACACAGTTCTGTAGTTTTTTGTTTTTTTTTAATTCCAGATAGCACAGTAAAAGCTATCAGAAACTGCCTTGCGAAGAAATTTTCTATTTCTTTCCGCTTTTTCAGGAGGAGTCCGCAAAAAGTATGGTAATCCCCAGTCCATCCTCAAACCCTTCAATAGCATTACAGATCTTTTCTACACATCTGTAATTGGGGAAAATTTTCATACATTAAGAATCCGTTTGGACTATGATATTCGGATCATATTATTTTGTCCACTACTATGATATAATTTCAACAAGCTGAACCCTGGGGATAAAGCAGATATGAAGAATACACACTATATTTACAAAAGTCACCGGACACCTAGAAAAGAAACACATAATAGCATTTATTGACATACATTAGTACGGTGTCGGTCCACCTTTGGCCTTAATGCATGCCCTGACCCTTCGAGACATGCTTTCGACATGGTTTCGGAACAGAGCGATAGGTATGCGCTTCCATTCAGTACATAATGCTGCACTAACTGTTGCTTAGTAGTGGGCCTTGGTTCCAAACTTCTTATGCGGCGCTCTAATTCATCCCATTGGTGCTCTATGGGATTAAGATCAGGTCTCTGTGCTAGCCAGTCCACACAAGATACGGAATTATCGTCAAACCAGCACGTAACAGTCCTTGCTTTATGGCTGGGTGCATTATCTGCTGGTACCAACAAGACTCGGTGCATTATCCTGCTGGTACCAACAAGGCCCGGTTCCATAGTATTGCACAGAGTTGGTAGGGCATAATTGTCCACAATATCGAGGTAGACGTGCTGGTTAACAGGTTTGTCCACGATAACCAATGGGCCGGAACCATACCACAACCCCCCCACGAGTACACTGCCAGCTCCAAACTTGACCGTAGAAACAGTACACTGTGCTAAATAGCGTTACCCCAGCTTCTGCCATACCCACACACGGCCATCATACTGATGGATCGTGTATCTGGATTCATCAGTCCTTAGGACCCGTTTCCATTGATCTACGGTCCACGATAAGTGTTCTTTACACCATGCTAAACAACGAGTACCGGTAGCATTCCGAATGGAGATGAAAGGCTTATGAGCAGCCGCACGACCACGGTAATCCATGGAGTTCTCTGCGAATGGTACGTGTACATACAGAGGTTCCATCATTGTTACTCACCTGTGCACTGAGGTCTTGTGCAATACTCTGTCGGTTAGCTGTAACGACTCTCCTGAGGCTTCGACGTCCTCTATCACTGATTTTCTTTGGCCTGCCGGCAGGTTTTTCTACTTCAGGCACGCCATGTGTCTTCCACTTATTCAGTACATCCAAAACAGTTGACTTGGGTATATTTAAACGCCTCTCGGTTTCTCTTTTGGACAACCCCCTAATGTAACACCCAACAATCTTTCCTTTCTCAAAGTCAGTTCTCTCCTGCCGCGGCAGTTTCACTCAACCTCACAGTTTTACCGTTTGCAGCTGAACCGCGCACCTTAGCAATGCAGCGGATTCGTTCATTTGCTTTTGAAGGGGTGTCCAGCGACTTTTGTTAATATAGTGTATATAAAAAAACTATAGCACAATGAAGGGTGCTTGAAGAATTCACACAGTTCTGCAGTTTTGTTTTGTTTTTATTGCAGATAGCACAGCAAAAACTATTGGATGTACAAATAAGTTTTAAAGCGTTTTAAGACAACGCAACATGTAATTTGAGAGAAAGCAACGACACCTTTACAAATCAAAATATGTGCCGTCATTGTCTATCACCTTCCGCCATCGGTCGGGCAGCTGACGGATTCCAGCCGTGAAGAATACTTCGTCGTGTGACGCGATGAAGTCGTCAACCCATTTTTGCACTTCGTCACATGTCCGGAACCGCACAGGAGACAAACCATGTTACATTGATCGAAACAAATGATAGTCTGAAGGGCCTATGTCGGGACTAAACGCCGGGTGCTCCAAAACTTCCCAGATAAGCGTTAATAACGTTTCCTTGACCGATTTCGCGACATGCGGCCTAGCGTTGTCATGCAGTAATTTCACGGGACAGAATCCTTTGCCTGTGAATGGACGTTTCCGACAGATTTCCTGGTTCAATCGCAGCAATTGTTGCGTGTAGCGATAAGCAGTACCAGTTTGACCCTGTTCCAATAGTTCATAATAGAGCACACCCTTCATATCCCACCAGATGCATAGCAGAACTTTCTTGGAGTGAATATTGCGTTTCGCTGCTTCAGCGGGGTCTACCCAGTGTTTTTCGCGTTTTGGATTGTCGTAACATATCTACTTTTCCTCATCCGTAACGATTTTCCTCAGGAAAGATTTTCTGTGTTGTTTTTGTTGTTTATTCAACAGATTCAAACGCTTCATGGCACGCTCATCCTTGTTCCTCCGCCTCAGGTCATGTGGCACCTATTTTCGTTCCTAGTTCTTTTTGCGTTTGAGACGAATCTTCTTCATCCATCAATGCTTGCAGTTCCTCATGTGCAAACTTCTGCTGGGCGCCGCTACGTACTTGACCGCTAATATCAAAAGCACCTGCTTTAAACTGTCTAAACCAAAACTCACACCTGCTTTTCGATACAGTATTCTCCTCCAGAACAGAACAGATCGATTAACACTTTTTTGCAGCACTTTTTCCTTGATGAAATTTGTAACGAATGCAGTGTCAAATAAATGCAGTATCGCTTGCCATCTTTCAACTACCGATGTACAAGTTCGTTTGACTGTTGGGCAAACTTCTGCGTCACATTTTATACTCCGGACCAGTTGCGGTCACATGACAACAACGTGAGGGAATGTCGGATATGTATACAGCCCTGAAAAAAAAAACATAAGGTCGCACACAAAACAGTTTATTACATAAGTACTGCAATTCTAAAGGTCCTAAAATTTAACACAGTATCAAACATAAGAGTACAGACAAAATATTTATGCGAATATTGCATAATTAAAAATGAAATATAAAATTGTAATTATTAGAGCATTTTCATTTTGGAAAAAATTATAAGGTCGGCATACATGTTTGAGCAATTTAGCACTTAATAGTCTAATAGTTTAACTTTCTTTTCAATGACTGCAAACAATCTATCAGTCATAGAGTTTGCAAGTTTCGATAGTGTCGGAATTTCGATGTTTGCCCATGCTGTCTGCATGGCTGTAATAAGGTCCGTTTTTGTCTGGAAATGTCTGTAGTCCTTGTAGACAGAGCACACCACTATACCCCAAAGGTTTTCCATCGGGTTGAGGTCGGGGCTCTGTGAATGCCAGTCTAAAACGCGAACGTCATTGGCTTTAAACGCAGACCGAGAGTTGTGGATGCGGGCATTGCCTTGCTGAAAAATCCAATCTCCCGATGCCATAAGGGGAGCAACAGGTAGTAAATTATCCGCCAGTATATCTTGGTACTTGTCGGAATTAATATTTGTGTCAATAATCACAAGTGAGGTTTTTCCAGTAGCAGAAAATGCCCCCAAACCATGACCGAGCCTCCGCCTAATTTGCGCTTTGAGAAATAGGGGTTTTCTTTCCACAGATCATGCCAATATTTAGCGAAACCGTCAGGCCCGTCCAAATTAAATTTCTTTTCATCGGAAGACACCACGTCTTTCCACTTATCTCCGAAAGTAATATGCCTTTTTGCAAACTCTACTCGAGCACATATATGTTTAGCATTCAGGTAGGGTTTGGGCTTTAGCTTAATGTATTGGATGTCCGAATTGCTGGCTAAAATATTTCGTACAGTTTGGCCACTGTAGGACAAGAGGACAAGTTCAGTTCACGAACAATTTCACTGGACGACTTTTTGTTAGCACATGCAAGTTTACAAACTCTAGGTTTCATGCGATTTAAAATTGATTTTGGCCTAGTTGTAGATTTCTTTAGTCCATGAGAAGATGGATTACGCAAATAATTGTTCACTACGGTCTTGGATCGGCCTATAGCCTTTGCAATTTCCGCACCACTCTTCCCACTCGCATGCAATATTTGTATTTTACCGCGTTCAAAATCCGACAACTTTTTGCCCTTCGCCATAGCAATACTCTTCTCAAAGCCAACACAGACGTTGCCATGCGCTCTGCTTATCAAAGCGTCTGTTCCTACACATGCATGAAACAACCTAATTTACATACTCTTCGGGAAACGTTCCTGACCTTATCATTTTTTCCAGCTGCAAATGCAGTTAATTCGGTTTTCTCCTTTTTATGGGGTTTGAAACTTCTTTTAGCACTATTTAAACGGTTCACCCCATTAACTTAGTCATCTATTGTCTGCATTTTCGCATTTCTTTACACGACCTTAACATTTTTTCCAGCACTGTATTAGCAGTATACGTCACACAAAAAACGCTTTAAAACTTATTTGTATGCCTAATATAAGAAACTGCCTTGTGAAGAATTTTTTTATTTCTTTCTCCCCCTTTTTTTTAGGAGGAATCCACAAAACGTATTGGCTGCCCCAGTGGCGCAGAGGTCTAAGCGATGGCTTCTGATCATTCGTCCGAAAGGGGTCCGGGTTCGAATCCCGGTGAGGCATGGATGTTGTGTTTGTCTTACGCCACTGGCTCTCTCCCTTCCCTGGAACCAGTGACACTAAATTAGGGACGGGTGACTACTTATAGCCCATTGAGTTGCTCACGGTGGTCGTTAAACCACCAATAAAAAAAACCCAAAAAAAACCCCGTATAGTAGCACCCAGTCCATCTCCAAATCTTTCAAAAGCATTACAGATGTTTTGTACACCTCCGTAATTAGGGGTAATTTTCATACAATTAGAATCCGTTTGCATCATGATATTTGGATGATATTATTTTGTCCATTGATTTGATATAATTTCAACAAGCTGAACCCTGGGGGGGGGGTGGGGTGGAAATAAAGCAGAAAGGAACAAGTATCCGTTTTTCAACAATGCATTTTTACATTTTTTTGCTAACACTGATACGTCCATGAAGAATCATGGAATACACACTTCAATATAGCGGGGATATTTTTGTGGCTTCCTCAGCATACTTTGAGAATGTGTGAAGTGCCTGCACCGCAGGACACACATGAGATAAAGGCAGATAGCAGAGAGAGCATACGTCCGCATAGCTCAGTTGGGAGAGCGACTTATTCCGGAAAGGGTAAACGGGTTCGATGCCCTGCGTGGACAAAAATGACGGAGGAATTTACTTCGTTATATTGGCGCCCGAACTTCAAGAATGACCTGGCCGTTAAAGTTCTCGCAATGGTGTGATGTTCTTTCCACACCGCGAGACAGGAAAAATAAGAGAATGCCTTCTTCAGCGTTTCGAAAAATAAATGTGTGTGATGTTACGTTCCACACTCCAAAATTGACTGAGATTTCTCCAATGTACATTCTTCAGCGGATGACTGCCTACTGCGACACATGGTCCCGGCTGAACCGTGGGCCATGCCCCCGGCCTTCTTTCGGGAGGGGGAGATGTTACGTGCCTGCACCGCAGGACGCACATGAGATAAAGGCAGATAGCCGTGAGAGCATACGTCCGCGTAGCTCAGTTGGGAGAGCGACTTACTCCGGAGTGAGGGGATCCGAGTTCGATGCCCGTCGTGGACGAAGATGATGGAGGAATTTACTTCGTTATAAATGTTTTCTCCTGTGTATTTTTATTCGGCCACCCAATAGTGAAATCCTGGATGTGCCACTAATACTGGGGCTCCAAAATACTGTCCAGCCCCCGCCTCGTGTCTTTTTAACCCTTTAAGCGGGCGATCTACCTAAACTAAAGGTTGCCCAAATTTTCCTGTGCTCCTTAAATAGAAGTGTTCTCATAGTGACTGGGTTATACGAAAGCTACGGCAAAACAATTCATTTCCCTCTTTCATCTCAGGAGTATCGACTATAAATCTGTCACTTGTTGTAAGTGCTCCCTTGCAGTCCTTATAAATATGTCGCTGGTTGTAAATGCTCCCTAGCAGTCCTTATAAATATGTCGCTGGTTGTAAGTGCTCCCTAGCAGTCCTTATAATACTGTCGCTGGTTGTAAGTGCTCCTTTGCAGTCCTTATAAATCTGTCGCTGGTTGTAAGTGCTCCCTTGTAGTTCTTATAAATCTGTTTCTGGTTGTAAGTACTCCCTTGCAGTCCTTATAAATCTGTCGCTAGTTGTAAGTGCTCCCTTGCAGTCCTTAGTCTTACAGTATGTAGTCTGATTCCCTTATAGTCCTTTATTCTCAGTTCCATTAACCAAGGTATGATTCGGGAGCAGTAATACCCTGGACGAGGATATCATGCCACTGGACAGAAACAAATTAGTCAAACATCCTTCCTTTCTCTTCTTTCTTAGGTTCGCCGCCCTTTTCATAGTATTTTTAACGGAAAAGGTAATCAGACAGGAAGGATTAATGACAATCATCTACCCCAAACGCCGCTTAGAATGACAAACGTGAGGTAAAAGCCACGCTTTCCGATGAGCATATTTACTCGTTCCTGCCCCGTTTGGCCCACTTCTTAGACAGCGAATATATTCGTTCGAGTTGATTTCAGCCTATTTTGTTAACCCCGAGTTAATTCATTCCAGTCGGTTAAAGGGTTAAATATGCTCTGATAGGACTCTACCAAAGTTCCAAAGTTGTACTAGAACTCGAGCCCCTCACAAACATAAGTCTCCCGCGCGGACGGCTTATCATAGCTTAGAGGTTTATGGGAGCGTTAAACTCTCTCCGCCCACTCCCCTCCCCCACTGGCAGCAATTTTAACATCACGCAAGCTACTTGTAAAACAAACCGATGTCTCAAGATCAATTACTTTTCCCCATAATTGTGATATTACTTTTTATATAAAATGTTCTGTAAACCAAATATACTCTTTGCAAAAAAAAAAAAAAAAAAAAGAAAAGAAAAAGAAAAAACCCGAAGCACAGAAAAGGAATCTTGGATTTTTTTTTTTTTTTTTGGATTGGAGGTTTAACGACCACCGTGAGCAACTCAATGGGCTATAAGCAGTCGCCCGTCCCTAATTTCGGGCCACTGGTTCCAGTGAAGGGAGAGAGCCAGTGCCAAACACAACATCCCTGCCTCACCGGGATTCGAACCCGGATCCCGTTCGGACGAATGATCAGAGGCCATCGCTTAGACCACTGCGCCACCGGGGCGGCAAGAAAAGGAATCATCTAATCGAGATGAAAACTGGTATGGGCAATGCACATGTGTAGGAAAGGAAATGGCCGCCCCGGTGGCGCAGTGGTCTAAGCGATGACTTCTGATCGTTCGTCCGAAAGGATCCGGGTTCGAATCCCGGCGTGGCATGGATCCAGTGACCCTAGATTAGGGACGGGCAACTGCTCATAGCCCATTGAGTTGCTCATGGTGATCGTTAAACCTTCAATAAAAAAATATCGAATACAAGCGGTTATCCGGCGTGGCATAGACTCATGCATCAACCGGCTTCTCTCAACCCGATACTGTTTGAGGCATATCATGCCAGATGGTGTTCAAACTGCTTGCCAGTTTGTCCACATTCTGGGATGGGCGTATGTGGCGTCCCAAACATGTTCGATCGGTGAGAGGTCGGGTGATCAGGCTGGCCATTCCATTGTGAGAGGTCGGGTGCTCGAGCTGACCATTCGATCGTAAGAGGTCGGGCAACCGGAGGCAGGCCTGGGAGAGTAGTAGATGACGGAATATGGCCACGGATGGTTGAGAGCGAATAATTCTGTTCTGTTCATGAGGCTCTCACAATCGCTCGATCTTCGCGTTCTGTCGTTGCCCTCGGCCGTCCACTGCCCGCGTCCCGAGGCATTGTGCTCTCCTCGACCCATTGGCGCCAACATCGTCCGATTGTCGCCTTGCTTCGACCCAAAATGTCTGGCAATGCGGTGGATTGATCAACCGGCCTCTCTCAACACAATTATACGTCCTCCCGCAAACTCGCTCAACTGCTCGTTTTTTGCACAGATCCGACGCCGAGGCATCTTCACAGTCCGTGGAGGTAAATGCAATCGCAATCCGCTGTCACAATTTTCCCTGCGTGCGAGCTTTGCTCTTGATACACCCTCGTCGATGCGCAGTTGCCATGCATTGTGGCGGACCACTGTTTCGTCATCGGTCAGTATTTTTTAAGCATTTGCATATTAGGCACTTCGGTACTTGCATGCGGAGTTTTATTGGGATAGAAAGACTTTCTACGGGTGCTTCGTTTTTTTTTTTTTTTTTGCAAAGAGTGTATAAAGAAATCTTGTAATTACAAAAATATTCATTAAACGCATGTATCGCACAAGAATGCTTCATAAGAAAAAACAAAAATGGATCTCTTTAGATGAGGTGAGTGATATGCAGCAGTCAACCTTAAATCGCTGTATAGATTGTCGTCGTCGGTGGGTCTTGTTTAGTATTTTTCCTTTATGAAATTTGGAAAACTCCTATTCATACAAGTACGTACTGTAGATAAAAATAACAATTACATTTCGTACAAACGTACAAACAAAAGAAAGAAAAGACATGTGGAAAGAGAACTAACTACGCAGTATAAATGATTCTTTCACACACATACCGGAGAAGGCAATGCAGGAGCCCTGTGTTACGTGTTTCTCTCCGGAACACGATATCACGATACGATCTCTTCAGGAATCGATCCAAAGGTCAGGAAGATGTAACTTTCTTCTGCTTGTGTTATTTCAGGAGGAAATCATTGGTCCCCATTGATTCCACTCTCCTTATTTTTTACCACTTTCCACGCTGGTATCGAATTTTTCTGCTTATAAGTCGATATGGAGTAGTCGAATGATTTAAATTTCTCAATTTCTTCCTTTTCATTGACAGGTAATTCGATTCTGAGTATAAGACGAGGCTAGAACAACTGGCGTTCTGAAATACTGTAACTACATTTTTAATGTTTCAGTAAATATTAAAAGGAAGAGAAAATTAGGCAACTTCTGCATTTTTCGTTTCCGTAAAAAGTTGAATTTCGTAAGTTTATTTTTTTTCTTACGAACTGATGCTACCGTATTTCTTCCCTCCGACCAATCAGTCCGAGAAGTTGAAGCGCAAAGGCGAAAAATGAAACCTCCAAAGTCCCACGTCTTCGTTTTCAAATTCCATTCAGAACGAAGATTATTTTGGGCACAATTTCTTTTTGAAGTAAACCATAGTTTGTTTGTTTTTTCATTGTGATCATTTTAGGATACAAGAACGTGTGTGCTCGTTGTTTTTCGTATTCCTTCCATCCCACCGATCAGTCAGAGTAGCCGACGCGGAAAAGTGAAAAATAAAACCCCAAAATCACACGTCTTCGTTTTCAAATATCATTTAGAACGAAGATTACTTTGGTTACAGTTTCTTTTTGAAGTAATGCATAGTTTTTCTGTTTTTTCATTGTAAACGTTTTAGGATACAAAAAAGTGTGTGCTTGCTGTTTACCTAATTTCTTCCCTACCACCGATCAGGCAGAGAAGCCGACGCCGAAAAGTGAAAAATAAAACCCCAAAATCACACGTCTTCGTTTTCAAGTACCATTTACAACGAAGATTATTTTGGGAACAGTTTCTTTGTGAAGTAATGAATAGTTTGTTTGTTTTTTCATTGTGAACGTTTTAAGATACAAGAAAGTGTGTGCTCGTTCTTTACCGCATTTCTTCGATCCCACCGATCAGTCAGAGAAGCCGACGCGGAAAAGTGAAAAATAAAACCCGATTTTGGGGTTTTCTTTTGAAAACGAAGACGTGTTATCTGAAAACGAAGACGTGTGACTTTGACACGTCTTCGGTTTCAAATACCATTTAGAACGAAGATTATTTTGGGTACAGTTTCTTTTTGAAGTAATGCATAGTTTGTTTGTTTTTCATTGTGAACTTTTAGGATACAAGAAAGTGTGTGCTCGTTGTTTACCGTATTTCTTCCCTCCTACCAATCATTAATCAGAGAAGCCGACGCGGAAAGGTGAAAAATAACACCCCAAAATCGCCACGTCTTCGTTTTCAAATACTATTTAGAAAGAAGATTATTTTGAGTACAGTTTGTTTTTGAAGTAATGCATAGTTTGTTTGTTTTTTCATTGTGAACGTTTTAGGATACAAGATAGTGTGTGCTTGTTTGGTACACGCACACACTATCTCACCTAACGACTGAAATGAAGAAATGAAGAAATCAAACTTGCCAAAAGTTGTTTGCTCTCTACGAAAAATAGGGAAGTGATTTTAAGCATTGTGAGTGGTGATGAGAGTTGGGTTCACCATTATGACCCAGAAATAAAAAATCGATGGCTGGAATACCGACACCCATCTTCTCCTCTAGCGAAAAAAATTCTAAACACAAATTTCTGCTGGTAAGTGCATACTCACTGTGTTCTGGGACCACAGAGGCATTATTCATCAGGAATACATGGTAAAATCCACAACTATCAACTTTGAGGGCTACGTGCATTCCTTAAGTTAAAGCAAAGAATAAACCGTGTGAGTGTGGGGAGGGGGGGGCAAGCCAATGATTCTGCAACACGACAACGCCAAACCCCACGCCAGTGCTTTCACTTCAGATGCCATACAAAAAAATCGGTTTTGAAGTACTTGAACACCCTACCAACAATCCTCAAGAGACATCTGAAAGGAATTTAGTTCACCTGAGACGAAAATGTTCAAGCTGCTACGAGGAATTGGTTCCGAGAACAACCTGAAGATTCTTACAGAGACGGGTTTCAAGAGGCATCTGAAAGGAATCCAGTTCACATGTGACGAAGATGTTCAAGGCGCTACGAGGAAATGGTTCCGAGAACAACCTGAAGAATTTTACAGAGACGGGTTTCCAGAGACATTTGAAAAGAATTCAGTTCACATGTGACGAGGATGTTCAAGCCGCTACCAGATAATTGTTCCGAGAACAACCTGAAGAATTTTACAGAGACGGGTTTCCAGACACATTTGAAAAGAATTCAGTTCACATGTGACGAAGATGTTCAAGGCGCTACGAGGAAATGGTTCCCAGAACAACCTGAAGATTCTTACAGAGATCGGTTTCCAGAGACATTTGAAAAAAATTCAGTTCACATGTAACGAAGATGTTCAAGGCGCTACGAGGAAATGGTTCCGAGAACAACCTGAAGATTCTTACAGAGATGAGTTTCCAGAGACATTTGAAAAGAATTCAGTTCGCATGTGACGAGGATGTTCAAGCCGCTACGAGGAAATAGATCCGAGAACAACCTGACGAATTTTACAGAGACGGGTTTCCAGAGTCATTTGAAAAGAATTCAGTTCACATGTGACGAAGATGTTCGAGGCGCTACGGGGAAAAGATTCCGAGAACAACCTGAAAATTCTTACAGAGACGGGTTTCCAGAGACATTTGAAAAGAATTCAGTTCGCATGTGACGAGGATGTTCAAGCTGCTACGAGGAAATAGATCCGAGAACAACCTGAAGAATTTTACAGGGACGGGTTTCCAGAGACATTTGAAAAGAATTCAGTCCACATGTGACGAAGATGTTCAAGGCGCCACGAGGAAAAGGTTCCGAGAACAACCTGAAGATTCTTACAGAGACGGGTTTCAAGAGACATCTCAAAGGAATTCAGTTCACCTGTCACGAGGATGTTCAAGCCGCTACGAGATAATAGTTCCGAGAACAACCTGAAGAATTTTACAGAGACGGGTTTCCAGACACATTTGAAAATAATTCAGTTCACATGTGACGACGTTGTTCAAGGCGCTACGAGGAAATGGTTATGAGAACAACCTGAAGATTTTTACAGAGACGGGTTTCAAGAGACCTCTGAAAGGAATTCAGTTCACCCGTCACGAAAATGTTCAAGCCGCTACGATGAAATACACTGGTGGAAAGTGAAAAAAAAACACCAAGAGGGAGACGTCTGATACCAACGAAATTTATACAGCATAATAACGGAATACAGAGGATAGCGTGATCAAAACATTATGGCAAAATACAGCTGTATTTGCTGGTAAACTGAAAAATAACATTTCCATGTAACATGGTTAGTACGAGGTTGAACCGCCATGAACTGCGTCACACTGTGCAATTCTGGCATGGAGTCTGTCGTACAGATGTTGGATGTAAGTTTGGGGTATTGAATTCCAATCATCCGCAACCCGGACGCGTAAATCGGGGATGGTAGTGGCTGGCCGTGGAGACCGGATAAGTCGTTGTCCTATAAAATCCCACACGTGCTCAGTGGGGGACAAATCCGGTGAACGTGCAGGCCTTGGAAGTTGTCTCACACCCTGAAGTGCATCGTGAGCTGCACGTGCCGTGTGTGGGCGTGCGTTATCTTGCTGGAAAACACCGCGATGGACCGACCTTACAAATGGCACAACAACGGGCTGAATTATGTTGTTGATGTAGGAGGTGCTGTTTAACGTACCCGGTACAAACACTAGTTGTGTACGGGAGTGATAGCTGATCGCTCCCCACACCAGGATACCAGGTGTAGGACCTGTGTGTCGGTGGCGGATGCAAGAAGGGTGGAGACGCTCCCCTGTGCGTCTGCGAAAACGCATACGGCCATCGGAGGCTCCCAAGCAGAATCTGCTTTCATCGCTGAACACGACAGATCGCCATTGCGTTCCCCAGTGCAGACGTTGGCGACACCAACGTCTGCACTGGGGAACGCAATGGCGATCGTTCCTGACGGTGGGCTGGAGTCAGAGGTACACATGCCAGAGGCACACGTGCATGTAGTCTTGCTTCCAGTAGACGGTTGCGGATTGTTCGCACAGTCACCTGAGGTGCAACGGCAGCTCGGATTTGCGTCGCAGTGGATGTTCTGCTTGACAACGCCGCTCTTCTTATGCGTCGATAGGTCCGCTCATCAGTCCGTCTGTGACTCCCGGTTCCACGTCTTCTCGTGTATGAATGTTCCTCGGACCATCTACGCCACCATCGTACCACCACCGATACTTCCCTTCCAATTCGATCCGCAATACGACGATACGACCACCCGGCCTCGCGGAGTCCGACTAGACGACCTCGCTCAAAGTCCGATAACTGCTGAAATCGTACACATGTCCAGGCATTGCAGCTTCTTCAGGGTCTTCGCACGTGTCGGTACGCCGACGGCTGATTACATTCACTTCGCCGTACTCCTTAATAAATGAAAACCGACGATGATTTTCATATTATGCCGTGCTGTGGCCTAAGCGCTCACCGGTTGGTCCCAAAATTAACATCACACGTAAATTCGACCCCATCAACATATGCAAATTTCATGATCGTCCGCCAATTCCTTCTTGGTGTTCTTTTTTCACTTTCCGCCAGTGTAGTTCCGAGGACAACCTGAAGATTTTTACAGAGACGGGTTTGAAGAAACATCTGAAAGGCATTCAATTCACCTGTGACAAAGTTGTTCAAGCCGCTACGAGGAAATGGTTCCGAGAATAACCTCAAGATTTTTATAGAGACGGGTTTAAAAACACATGTAAAACGTTGCCGTATCAGTATCGAGCGTGAGAAGGAATATGTAGAAAAATAAAATATGTGAATAAAAGTAGAAATTCTGAGCTTTGTTCTTGTTTTGTTCCAATTTGATACCTTGTATATAAATATGGAGGCATTACTTTCTGAACATCCTATGTATTTTTTTAAATATACAATTTTTAAAACTAGCAGCGTGGAAGGCCGCAACTTTCCAGGTAACTCGAAAAAGGACGATCGTTTTCCGTCTTAATTGCATGTAATTCGAGAATCGGTGATTTAATTGACAGTTTCATTTCCATCAGGGAACTTTACCCAAATGCAACTAATTGGCATTGTTATGTATAAAGACTACGAAAAATCAATTCACCGCATTTTTAATTAAATATGTTGATGATCTCCGTATAATTGGAGTTGCAGCTTTTAGGAGATTAATGTCCCGATGGTACAATCCTTTCGTGTCAGGCAATTAAGATAAATTTTCAAAACACACGAGTCACACACGCAAATGCCTTATTATCGAGGTTAGTTTTCAGTCGAAGGAAAACTTTTAAAGATTATGTAGCAAGTGTAGGTCCATCGTGGAAATAAACACAGAACACCACACACGTTTTCTAAGAACTCTTTTATGTCTCATGGGTCAGCTTTCAGGATTAGAATGCAAACTAACTTTTAACATAACCTTCAATTGTGATTATTATCAACGTCAACCTCGGAATAGCATAACACTTATTTTTCTTTTTTTTTCAGTTTATACTGGAGGTGACGACTACGCCTTTAGTTGGTGCTTTGTAATGCAAACGCCTGTAACTGATAATAAACCTTTCTACAACTTTTATGCGAAAAGTAACGTGAAAATATACGAAGCTAACTATTTAGGATCTGGCAGGAATTCATTTGCTCCGATCGTTAGCAGCGGTTTGGGGAAAACGATCTCAAATGACAAAAACATCATTCGAACTCCAAATGTACGAAATTTTAATGCTAAAACTAATGCACGAGTCTAAGAAATGGACAGAGTAAAACGCTTCAGCTCGGTACGTTTTGTTATGACATCCCTCAAATATTTTACTTGTCAAACGTACGAAATTTTTCCCGAAACTGACATTTTTGCAACACCAGGAAATATAAAGCACTACAAAAAATATTGCACCAGAATATATTCAGCAGACAAAGCATTAGAGATAGGGGTGATGAGCAGTTAAAATGGGCATCCCCCGCGCAGAGTGGAACGGGCCCAAACGGAACTCAGGCTATAAATAGGCGGACAGCAAGGTTTTCCAGCAGTGTTTGGCAATCGAAGAACATGGGTAAACGTGCGAATCTGAGCGACTTTGAACGTGGATGCACCGTCGGCGCAAGACAAATGAGCCATTCTATCGCCCAAGTGGTAAGGGCCCTGGAGTTCCGGATGGCAACAGTATCAAAGGTGTGCCGCGAGTATACCATTGACGGACGTACCAGCGCCCAGAGAGCACACACGGGCCGACCTCACGTTATTGATGACAGGCTGGATGTTAACTATCCAGGCTCGTACAGACCGACCGCTTTGCAACGGCTGCGCAAATCACATCAAGTTAAATGTCGGAGACCGAAGCAGCGTCAGCGAGCGAACGGTATGGCGCACAGTGCACACCATGGGCAACAGGAGCCGACGCCCCACTCGTGTGCCACTCTTAACTGCTCGTCATCGGACATTGTGCCGAAATCACATCCAGGTTAAATGTCGGAGGCCCAATCAGCGTCAGCGAGTGAACGGTATGGCGCACAATGCATACCATGGGCTACGGGAGCCGACGCCCTACTCGTGTGCCGCTGTTGACTGCTCGTCATCGGACATTGTGCCGAAATCACATCCAGGTTAAATGTCGGAGGCCCAAGCAGCGTCAACGAGTGAACGGTATGGCGCACAATGCATACCATGGGCTTCGGGAGCCGACGCCCTACTCGTGTGCCGCTGTTGACTGCTCGTCATCGGACATTGTGCCGAAATCACATCCAGGTTAAATGTCGGAGGCCCAAGCAGCGTCAGCGAGTGAACGGTATGGCGCACAATGCATACCATGGGCTACGGGAGCCGACGCCCTACTCGTGTGCCGCTGTTGACTGCTCGTCATCGGACATTGTGCCGAAATCACATCCAGGTTAAATGTCGGAGGCCCAAGCAGCCTGAGCGAGTGAACGGTATGGCGCACTATGCATACCATGGGATTCGGGAGCCGACGCCCTACTCGTGTGCCGCTCTTGACTGCTCGTCATCGGACATTGTGCCAAAATCACATCCAGGTTAAATGTCGGAGGCCCAAGCAGCGTCAGCGAGTAAACGGTATGGCGCACAATGCATACCATGGGCTACGGGAGCCGACGCCCTACTCGTGTGCCGCTGTTGACTGCTCGTCATCGGACATTGTGCCGAAATCACATCCAGGTTAAATGTCGGAGGCCCAAGCAGCGTCAGCGAGTGAACGGTATGGCGCACAATGCATACCATGGGCTACGGGAGCCGACGCCCTACTCGTGTGCCGCTGTTGACTGCTCGTCATCGGACATTGTGCCGAAATCACATCCAGGTTAAATGTCGGAGGCCCAAGCAGCGTCAGCGAGTGAACGGTATGGCGCACTATGCATACCATGGGATTCGGGAGCCGACGCCCTACTCGTGTGCCGCTCTTGACTGCTCGTCATCGGACATTGTGCCAAAATCACATCCAGGTTAAATGTCGGAGGCCCAAGCAGCGTCAGCGAGTAAACGGTATGGCGCACAATGCATACCATGGGCTACGGGAGCCGACGCCCTACTCGTGTGCCGCTGTTGACTGCTCGTCATCGGACATTGTGCCAAAATCACATCCAGGTTAAATGTCGGAGGCCCAAGCAGCGTCAGCGAGTGAATGGTATGGCGCACAATGCATACCATGGGCTACGGGAGCCGACGCCCTACTCGTGTGCCACTGTTGACTGCTCGTCATCGGACATTGTGCCGAAATCACATCCAGGTTAAATGTCAGAGGCCCAATCAGCGTCAGCGAGTGAACGGTATGGCGCCCAATGCATACCATGGGCTACGGGAGCCGACGCCCTACTCGTGTGTCGCTCTTGACTGCTCGTCATCGGACATTGTGCCAAAATCACATCCAGGTTAAATGTCGGAGGCCCAAGCAGCGTCAGCGAGTGAACGGTATGGCGCACAATGCATACCATGGGCTACGGGAGCCGACGCCCTACTCGTGTGCCGCTCTTGACTGCTCGTCATCGGACATTGTGCCGAAATCACATCCAGGTTAAATGTCGGAGGCCCAAGCAGCGTCAGCGAGTGAACGGTATGGCACACAATGCATAACATGGGATGCGGGAGCCGACGCCCTACTCGCGTGCCACTGTATACTGCTCGTCATCGGACATTGTGCCGAAATCACATCCAGGTTAAATGTCGGAGGCCCAAGCAGCGTCAGCGAGTGAACGGTATGGCACACAATGCATAACATGGGATGCGGGAGCCGACGCCCTACTCGCGTGCCACTGTATACTGCTCGTCATCGGACATTGTGCCGAAATCACATCCAGGTTAAATGTCGGAGGCACAAGCAGCGTCAGCGAGTGAACGGTATGGCACACAATGCATAACATGGGATGCGGGAGCCGACGCCCTACTCGCGTGCCACTGTATACTGCTCGTCATCGGACATTGTGCCGAAATCACATCCAGGTTAAATGTCGGAGGCCCAAGCAGCGTCAGCGAGTGAACGGTATGGCACACAATGCATAACATGGGATGCGGGAGCCGACGCCCTACTCGTGTGCCGCTGTTGACTGCTCGTCATCGGACATTGTGCCGAAATCACATCGAGGTTAAATGTCGGAGGCCCAAGCAGCGTTAGCGAGTGAACGGTATGGCACACAATGCATAACATGGGATGCGGGAGCCGACGCCCTACTCGCGTGCCACTGTATACTGCTCGTCATCGGACATTGTGCCGAAATCACATCCAGGTTAAATGTCGGAGGCCCAAGCAGCGTCAGCGAGTGAACGGTATGGCGCACAATGCATACCATGAGCTACGGGAGCCGACGCCCTACTCGTGTGCCACTGTTGACTGCTCGTCATCGGACATTGTGCCAAAATCACATCCAGCTTAAATGTCGGAGGCCCAAGCAGCGTCAGCGAGTGAACGGTATGGAACACAATGCATACCATGGGATACGGGAGCCGACGCCCTACTCGTGTGCCACTGTTCACTGCTCGTCATCGGACATTGTGCCGAAATCACATCCAGGTTAAATGTCAGAGGCCCAAGCTGCGTCAGCGAGTAAACGGTATGGCGCACTATGCATACCATGGGATTCGGGAGCCGACGCCCTATATACTCGTGTGCCGCTGTTGACTGCTCGTCATCGGACATTGTGCCGAAATCACATCCAGGTAAAATGTCGGAGGCCCAAGCAGCGTTAGCGAGTGAACGGTATGGCACACAAGGCATACCATGGGATACGGGAGCCGACGCCCTACTCGTGTGCCGCTGTTGACTGCTCGTCATCGGACATTGTGCCGAAATCACATGCAGGTTAAATGACGGAGGCCCAAGCAGCGTCAGCGAGTGAACGGTATGGCGCACAATGCATACCATGGGCTACGGGATCCGACGCCCTATATACTCGTGTGCCGCTGTTGACTGCTCGTCATCGGACATTGCGCCGAAATCACATCCAGGTTAAATGTCGGAGGCCCGAGCAGCGTCAGCGAGTGAACGGTATGGCACACAATGCATGACATGGGATGCGG
This sequence comes from Macrothele yani, assembly GCA_039090855.1. Taxonomy (NCBI): domain Eukaryota; kingdom Metazoa; phylum Arthropoda; class Arachnida; order Araneae; family Macrothelidae; genus Macrothele; species Macrothele yani. The sequence goes on from CM076992.1 coordinate 13,274,593, forward strand.
GAGCCGACGCCCTACTCGCGTGCCACTGTATACTGCTCGTCATCGGACATTGTGCCGAAATCACATGCAGGTTAAATGACGGAGGCCCAAGCAGCGTCAGCGAGTGAACGGTATGGCACACAATGCATACCATGGGATACGGGAGCCGACGCCCTACTCGTGTGCCGCTGTTGACTGCTCGTCATCGGACATTGTGCCAAAATCACATCCAGGTTAAGTGTCGGAGGCCCAAGCAGCTTCAGCGAGTGAACGGTATGGCGCACAATGCATACCATGGGCTACGGAAGCCGACGCCCTACTCGTGTGCCGCTGTTGACTGCTCGTCATCGGACATTGTGCCAAAATCACATCCAGGTTAAATGTCGGAGGCCCAAGCAGCGTGAGCGAGGGAATGGTATGGCGCACAATGCATACTATGGGCTATGGGAGCCGACACCCTACTCGTGTGCCGCTGTTGACTGCTCGTCATCGGACATTCTGCCGAAATCACATGCAGGTTAAATGTCGGAGGCCCAAGCAGCGTCAGCAAGTGAACGGTATGGCACACAATGCATACCATGGGATACGGGAGCCGACGCCCTACTCGCGTGCCACTGTTGACTGCTCGTCATCGGACATTGTGGCGAAATCACATGCAGGTTAAATATCGGAGGCCCAAGCAGCGTCAGCGAGTGAACGGTATGGCGCACAATGCATACCATGGGCTACGGGAACCGACGCCCTACTCGCGTGCCACTGTTGACTGCTCGTCATCGGACATTGTGCCGAAATCACATGCAGGTTAAATGTCGGAGGCCCAAGCAGCGTCAGCGAGTGAACGGTATGGCGCACAATGCATACCATGGGCTACGGGAACCGACGCCCTACTCGCGTGCCACTGTTGACTGCTCGTCATCGGACATTGTGCCGAAATCACATCCAGGTTAAATGTCGGAGGCCCAAGCAGCGTCAGCGAGTGAACGGTATGGCACACAATGCGTACCATGGGATACGGGAGCCGACGCCCTACTCGTGTGCCGCTGTTGACTGCTCGTCATCGGACATTGTGCCGAAATCACATGCAGGTTAAATGTCTTAGGCCCAAGCAGCGTTAGCGAGTGAACGGTATGGCGCACAATGCATACCATGGGCTACGGGATCCGACGCCCTACTCGTGTGCCGCTGTTGACTGCTCGTCATCGGACATTGTGCCGAAATCACATCCAGGTAAAATGTCGGAGGCCCAAGCAGCGTCAGCGAGTGAACGGTTTGGAACACAATGCATACCATGGGCTACGGGAGCCGACGCCCTACTCGTGTGCCGCTGTTGGCTGCTCGTCATCGGACATTGTGCCAAAATCACATCCAGGTTAAGTGTCGGAGGCCCAAGCAGCGTCAGCGAGTGAACGGTATGGCGCACAATGCATACCATGGGCTACGGGAGCCGACGCCCTACTCGTGTGCCGCTCTTGACTGCTCGTCATCGGACATTGTGCCAAAATCACATCCAGGTTAAGTGTCGGAGGCCCAAGCAGCGTCAGCGAGTGAACGGTATGGCGCACAATGCATACCATGGGCTACGGGAGCCGACGCCCTACTCGTGTGCCGCTCTTGACTGCTCGTCATCGGACATTGTGCCGAAATCACATCCAGGTGAAATGTCGGAGGCACAAGCAGCGTCAGCGAATGAACGGTATGGCACACAATGCATACCATGGGATTCGGGAGCCGACGCCCTACTCGTGTGCCGCTGTTGACTGCTCGTCATCGGACATTCTGCCGAAATCACATGCAGGTTAAATGTCGGAGGCCCAAGCAGCGTCAGCGAGTGAATGGTATGGCACACAATGCATACCATGGGATACGGGAGCCGACGCCCTACTCGTGTGTCGCTGTTGACTGCTCGTCATCGGACATTGTGCCGAAATCACATATAGGTTAAATGTCGGAGGCACAAGCAGCGTCAGCGAGTGAACGGTATGGCACACAATGCATACCATGGGATACGGGAGCCGACGCCCTACTCGTGTGCCGCTGTTGACTGCTCGTCATCGGACATTGTGCCGAAATCACATCCAGGTTAAGTGTCGGAGGCCCAAGCAGCGTCAGCGGGTGAATGGTATGGCGCACAATGGGGTTCGGGAGCCGACGCCCTACTCGTGTGCATGAATTGCATGAATTTCTTTGTAGCCGGTACTAAAGAGCATTAAAAATGTGTTCCTCAAGCGTTTCGTAAAAAAAGTTGATATCAAGCTCGTCCACCCGTCGCCCATACAGATTTCGAAGTCTAGCGACGTCCCTGTACTTTAGGACCCCGGTTCAAGGGAGAGGAACATTGCCGTAAGACAGACACAACATCCATTTTTCAGCGGGATTCGAACCCAGACGCATCTCGAACGAATGGTCAGAAACAAGCACTTTAATTATCGCTCGGGTTCCTAATTGGGTTCACCCGGCGTAATATTGGTAGCCAAGGGGTTGTCGAGTGGATTGTGATTCTGCGATTCCCTGATTTAGGGCTGACACAGCTTCAGGATCCACTGACGGGGCGTTGTGTTTCACACAGCAGATTTTCCTTTGGGAGTCAAAGGGACGTTCACAAAAACATTGCTGTGTGCCGCAATGTTTTTGTGAACGTCTAGATTTAAAATAAAAAGCATAAATGAGCAGATTTGCTAAGTTCCGTTTCTGAAAGAAATATATATTCTCCAAATAATCTAGGGTTGAGCACACATATTGTAGTTAACGACACACTGATCATATAACTTAGACAAAATTAAGTAACAAAAACAATTTATTGGTTATGATTTGGCATAATAATAAATATACGCTCATGATACTAGCAAAAATGATTTAAGACTCTCTGACAGGAACCTGTACTCAATTGACTATTTGCTTATTAAAATATTAACTCTATGTGTGGACTGCTCCGATAAAGATTTTGTGAGGGGACACCAAAGAAAGAATAGGATGGATTTCTTACCTCAACATCCGAATCTGGCCTAGATATCGCGCTGCTGACCACTCCTGATCCGGGAGAATTCTCGTCCGGCTGTTATTATAGTTTCCATCCACATTTGCGACCGTCGTATGGGCCCTAATGGTCCTTAGTGGGGGGTCCGTTCATCCGGAAACCGGTTGGGATCTCTTATCTGCAGCTTACGGTAGCTTCAGTCCTGCCGCTTCCTAGGTGACAGTCATGGAGGACAGTGCACGCGATGCACGCCGCGAAACCAGCCAAGGTAAAGTTTCGTGCAAAAACTGTAAACGTGAAGGGACTCGTGTAAAAACTAAACGTGAAGTGACGAAGTTCTTCTCTTCCCTTGTAAAATCTTTCGACGACCCCCAAGAAGACCCACACTACCTCAAAACATCCCATCATCCAATCACTAGCTGGCAAACGCAAGCCTCCCTGAATTAAATTCCCCAGTGTAGATCTTACTGGTCGGAAAATTAACATTTTGATCTTCCATTCGTTAGGGGGTCAAGATTCCTACCCGTTCCAGTGAAATTCTGAGAACCCCTCGTTACGTTTCCCGCGTGATACTACTCCCGGCCTTAAATCCTTACCCCAATTAAACTGCTAGCTCTGGTTCCAACAAGTCTCCGGTCTGCCCAACACGCATTGTGAAAGCTAGACTCGGTGAACATTTCTATTGTCCCCAATAAAACATACTACAAAGCCAACTCGCCGATGGCTGTCGCCAGCGTTTACTCCTTACAGTGTCGGTCTGTCCTGTGACGCCTTGTGCTGTCTAGCTAGTCTTACGCCTTGTGCTGGGAGAGGGGGACGGAGAAAAAAAAAAACAAGAAAAGATTCACCCGAAAGTATATGGCAAAATAAAACGTACTCCTTCTTCAAAAAATACACGAATTAATAAAAATGAGTAAATTAATAAATAAATGAATAAATAAATAAATGAATAAATAAAATAATAATTAAATAAATAAATAAACTAGGGAATGGGTTCTCGACTAAATGTGCAGCGCTCAAGTTTGGGCGCTGTCACACTTAGACCACTGCACCACCAGGGCGGCAAAACGCTTTCTGGTTTTTATTTGTTTTTTATTGGAAGTTGAACAACCACCGTGAGTAACTCAGTGGGCTATAAGTTGTCGCCCGTCCCTAATTTAGGGCAACTAGCTCTAGGGAAGAGAGAGAGAGAGAGAGAGAGAGAGCCAGCGCCATAAGATAAACACAACATCCATCTTCACCGGGATTCGAACCAGTACCCATCTCGGACGAATAATCAGAAGCCATCGCTTAGACCACTGCGCCACAGGGGCCTGTACCAAACTGTTTAGTATGCGCGACTGTGTTTTATGCAAATTTTGTTTGTAGATTAGAAATCAGCGTTATTTTTTTTTATCTAAAATATTTAATTTTGGTCAATTACTTTCAATTATCTACAAATATTTGCCGATTTTTGCGTTTCTTTTAAGCACCATATAAAGTGCAGAAACGTGCGAGAAATAAATGCAATTTTATTTAATTATCTATCATTATTTTTCTTGTTGTTGCTCCATTGTAAGCAGGGAGAATTAAAATTTCGCTTAAATACACAGATCAAAACCAGAAAGCGAGGAGCAAAGAGAATGAAACACCAGGTGAGCTTGGACCGAGAAGGGGAAAGTGAAGGTAAATAAGTAACCTCCGCGGTTTGTCATCACATGAGAGATTCGACCCCATACTTATTAACTGTGCATTATACTCAATGAATGGTGTAATTACTCTCTCGTGACGTAATAGTCGAGGAGCCAGAGGCCGTGGTGATTGTAGTTTCACTTATTACAACGCCGCTGCTGTGGTCGCGTGCTTCGGTATTGAATGTGTTTTTGACTGCATTGTTCGACCGCGGTCAGAGTTCGTGAACCCCCTCTTTGTTAATTCATGCCCTCCGCTTATCGCATCATCGATTGGCGTGAGGGGTATTCAGAAAATGAACTGCCGCTCTTACCTCTTCACACAAGCAGTTTGTAAACAGAGGGGCTTCGGGGTTGGGGTCGCAGATAAAGGACCCTTCTAACGGAAAGGTGAGGAAACACATCCCTCGTGTGTATGCTAACCCAAGTCCTGACTATCCCGCACTTGGCATTTCCTTCCCTCTTTCGGCCCCGTCAACGAGGGTCGAACGAACAATGTCAGCATCACAAAAATAGAGTCGTGCGTAATAGCTGACAATGCGTACTTCCCACAGTTTATGTAATGCATAAGCTTTTCACAGCGCGAAGAATAGGGGTAACAAGTGTAATTTTTTTTAAAAGGATTCCCACCCTGCTCGCAAACGAAAATGAAAACATGTCGCTGGCAAAATGACGAATTACCTACTGAATAGGTTTACATGAACGCTGACTCCCGACTCCCTCGCTCTCTGGATACACTTTCGTTTACAACGAGCTTAAATTTGGGCAGTTTACGCTGCCTCTTTGGGACAGTAAAATTGATTTATTCCATTACGGGTGACCCACATGTCAAGACGGTAAGTACGAGTGATAAGCTCTTGTCGGAAAAGCTTAATTGGGAAAGCATTCTGCTCCGGAGCAGAAAGATGTGAGTTCGAGAACTGCCACCGAAATTTTTGGATTTCGCATTAGCGCCCTGTGGTGGTGTTCAGAGTTGGAAACGGGTTAAAAATTTTGGAGCCGGACCCGGCCGAAATATAATTAAACCCGACCCGGACAAATCTCCTTTGAGCTATAAACTCCAATATTTCATTATCTTCGTCATCATTGTCAATCATTATAATTCCCCTGCTGGGTGAGAGTCTTTCACAACGGACTGTCTTGGGCCCGTCTCTTCCATCCTCCCCATCTCAAACGTGGTCTTCTGAGTTTTTTCCTGTCTCTTGGAATTCAGTCTAAAATTTCGGTTGTTCATCGGTGATCCGTTCTCTTGGCAATATATCCAGCCCAGGGATTTACTGTGTTCGTGATGTCTTCCACTCTTGTCATTTTCCTGATCAACGAGTTCCTCTTCTTATCTTTCCTGGTTACACCAAGCATGCATCTCTCCAGGCTTCTTGTCTACAGTCTTTGTATGTCTTTTTTAGTTAAGCTCCACGTCTCTGCTTTGTGCGTAAGCACTGGAAGGATGCATTGATTAAACACTTTTCGTTTAAGACATAATGACATATTACTCTTAAAAACTGCACTGTTTCTTCCAAAAGCTCTCCAACCAACTTTTATTCGCCAATTAATTTCTTCATCAATGCGACCTTTGCTTGATATCTGCCGACCAAGGTAAATGTAGGAATTCGCTATCTCTAGCTTTTCCCCATCAATTGGTAAGTCTTCATTTCTTGTAAAAGCATTGTACATCAGTTTTGCCTTCTGAAAGTTCCTTTTTAATCCCCATTTCCTTATCCTTCTCAGCAAGTTCCTGGATCATACTCTGCAGCTCTGAAGCATTAGTTCAACGACCTTTGAAGGGTTCTTTGAATATTTTTTTCTATTCAAAAATAAAACGGAAATAAAACCTTCTCGAAGTGTTAACTACCTTTAGCTAACTTCCATAGTCTTGCGTGGTTAACGTAGTGAAGTAAGGACAATAATAATAGCTATAAGTAATAATTTTTATGCAATCCTTTTAGATCTTCTAAAAAGCACTTTATTCTTTTCTTTACTTAATCGCAGACAGGTTGTCCTCAGCTTAGTAATTCTTCCTCCCTGTTCCTCTGAAACTAAGATTGCCTTCCCTATAAATCGCTCTTCGGTCATTCCTTCGTCTTCCTGTGGAGAAAAACCCCCATTCCTTGGTCAGCTTAAGACGTGCGTTCCAACACCTAAGGCGTTTCCTCGCCTCTTCTCCTTGCGACCGCTCGCTTTCAATTCCTCGAGTCGATTGTCCTAGCTCTCCCTTGTATTCACACTAACTGACCCCTTTCTTCTACATAAAACACGGGGAAACGCCGGCGTTGGCTTCACAAAACGTCAAGGTACAAATTAAGAGGGCTTGCGCTTTCAGTCGGCTGCTTTGAAATTAAGAAGCAAAAGATTAAATCAGCTGGACAATACCAATGCGTTTAATAAATACAGGGTGTTTCAAAAAGAATGACCCGATTTCAAAGTTGTATATTTAATAAGTCAAATGTGGGATAGTTACAAAACAAGGAGCCAAGTATGAAGGAAGGTCTAAAGTTTCACTCACCACAATTACAAATGCTCAATGTACCCTCCACCTGCTCCACGGACAACATCAAGCCGATAGCTGAAGTTATCCGAAACGCTTCGGAGAGTGTCTTCAGTCACAGAATTTACCGCGGCCGTGATTCTCGTTCGGAGCTCATCCAAGTCACCGGATAAAGGGAGGAACATAAACACAGTCTTTTACGTATCCCCATAAAAAAAGTCACATGGTGTGATGTCTGGAGATCTCGGAGGCCAAGCCTGAAGTGCCAAGTCATGGGGTCCCCTGCTTCCAATTTAACGCTGAGGCAATGTTTCGTTTAGAAACCGACGAACTTGGAGGTTGCAATGTGGCGGTGCGCCGTCCTGCTGAAATGTAATCTTCAGAGTTGTCCTGCAGCTGTGGAAGTAGCCAGTCCTTCAGCATTGCCAGACAGGAGTTGCCCGTAACCATGTTGTCCGCAAAAAAGAAAGGGCCATAAACCTTTCTAACAGAAACCACGAAAAAGACATTCAGTTTTGGTGAATCACGTTCATGTTGGAGAGTTTCATGTGGATTCTCCAGTCCGCACGCTGCACCATAATCACGGACTTGGTCTTGCTAAATTCGAGCACACAAAACGCCTTCTGTTGCCTCGACGCCATCTTCTCACTCACTAAGCGTAGCGGCTGTTTGGACGCTCGTGCGGCCAAACAGGGTGGATGGGGAGACGTGTCCAACAAACTCTGGGCCACGCCCGTAGACATGATGCGAGTCGCATTCAACGGTGGTTCATGGTGCCGAGATATCCACTTTTCAAATCGGGACATTCTTTATGAAACACCCTGTACAAAGGGCCAGACATTAAACATGCGACAAACTGGAGTCTCTAAATAAACCGTGCATCCGATATTTTTATATCGGGTGTCGAAGCACAATTTTCTCACGCATCATGGAGACAAAGGAAATGGAACACTAAAGCAAAATAAAAGTTGCGAAATGAGATTTAATATCATTGCCTAAAATTCTAGTATGAAATCTCCGTAACAGAAGTCGGGTCAGGAACCCCTTGACCCGATCCGTTTAACCCGCAAGAAATTGTCGACCCTAGAGGTCTGCACGCGCCTTAATTTGGAAAGCCCGGCCCGGCCCAAGCCCACACGTCCAAGGCCCGGTCCGTACCCGGCCCGTTTCAATTTTTTAAATTAAAGCCCGGCTCGTATATTTCTCCTGTTTCCAATGCCGGGCCAGCCCGTATAATTTCAACAGTTACCAAAACTCGAATTTGACACCTGGTGCACTCGGTCATTCGACTCCTGAAGAGTTTTCGTTTTCTTAATTGCTACACGTATTCTATTACAATAAACGTTAATTCAGAATATTTCTGTGACTCTGTGTAAGTCAGGTGACGCCCGAGGAGGGGGGCTTGTATACTAAAAAATATTGCATAAAAAGGACAATTTCCATGCCTTTATAATTTTCTGGGTTCTCAAATTATCATTCCCTACCGCCGGACCTGGAAGTATCCTTGGGGATAAGGACGGTGGAGGGGGGGGGGGTTAATTCGAAAAGTACAATATATCCATAATTATGAGTCCGATCGTTCTACTGGGAGAAGATTTTATGACTTTATAAACTGCACCATCTCTACTGGCATATCATATCGCTGGAACCCAATATGTTTCTCTCGTGTGTGTGTGTTGGGGGGGGGCACATTTGTGCCGCTAAAGGTGCGATGTTCCAGATTTTGTGCTATCGTAACTCAAAACGTTTTTGCATTTAGTGCACTGCACAACGCTGTTCGGCCGACTAGTTTCAGAACGGGATAGTAATTTAAAATATTTCCAAATATCGCTTTGTCTACAAGCACATATTATTACATTGTCTGCAAGCACATATTTTCCGGAAGCGATTTTTTCGCGAAAATATTTCGCTTTCTTAAACTTCATAATAAGTATGGAAGAGTATTTATCAGGAACACTGAACTGAGCATATGCTAAGGGAAAAACAACGACAGACTGCCCAGCTAATCAGTGTCACAGAAGTTTTGAAAACGGCTACCTGAGAGTACAAATGGGGAAAATACGGCACAGATTTATACACAGAAGTAAGTTTCTTCCAGCCCATTTTCCCCCGTGCCATTTAAGACAACTTAAAAGCTTTTCACACATCTAGAGAACAAAGTGCCGCCGACCAGAACAATTAAAAAGATCGTCTGCGAGCGGGTGGCAGGGTTTAGAAATGCGACAGTTAATAGCCTGCCGTGAAGCATGAGGTGAGGCTGAAAGTTAGAGAGAGAGAGAGAAGGGACCACATTCACATTGAAAAACTAAGGTAGTTGAACCTCTCCAATTGTTTTGTAGGAGGGGGAGGATGTCGTAAAACTTCTATTTTTTCCATCAGTAGAAATTATTCAATCTTATCCCTCTGCTGTATGTTGCGAGTTTTCCAAACGAGAAAGGCACCGTACAGGGATTGTTTTGCTCATAAAAAAAAAAAACCCTGCTCGGCCCGTGTCTGTTTTACATTAAATATTGAAGGCCCGGCTCGGGCCTGTGCAGACCTCTAGTCAACCCGGTGACCAGTTTCCATCTCGGGTGGGGTTATTATTTATTTTGATATCGCCTTGGTGAGTAGCTTTGCTATCAGGCAATTACTGGAATTTTAGGTTTCGGTTGCTCTAGTAGTTGCTGCCAAGAGAAACATCTCTATCTAGGTCTGACAATACTTATCTTTTACCTACACTTTTTTTGTTTTTTTTAGTGTACGATCGTTTTTGCTGTCTTAAGCACGGAAAACAAGACGTAACCAATTTCAACACAAAGTAACGAAGCCAAATTATCGCAAGCTGTGAATCACCTTTACTTATGAAAATAAAACTTGTTTAAAAGGTTAAAAGAATGATTAAAACCAATGTGCGAGATCTTTCGGGTTCGTCTCCCATAGACCCATGTTCAGGAAAACGAGAACTCACACGGGTCACGCTGGCTTATATACACACCTAAAGGTTAAGGATGCTTTACACAGAAAGTAACAATAAAATGAAAATACACTATCTACCAACAAGTAATGGGACACCTGTGATAGCAAAGGAAAACGAAGTTTATTCACCTTCAATAGTTGGTGGAGCCTCCACGAGCGGCGATTACAGCTGCTACCCTCCGGGGCATACTCTCAACCAGGCGTTGTACGACGGCTAGCGGTATTTTCTTCCACTCGGCTTGGAGAAGACAGGTCAGTTCCTTCACCGATTTCGGACGGGGGCGGGGCACCCCTTAAGTCGACGCTCCAACTCGTCCCAGAGGTGCTCGATAGGGTTAAGGTCCGGGCTCTGCGCAGGCCACTCCATTCGATTAATCCTATTGTCACCATACCAAGCCATGGTGGACCTCGCAACATGACAGGTGGCATTGTCATCCTGAAAGTAACATGGGTCCACCCCGTAAAACTGCTACAACGTAGGAAGCGCATGGTCATCCAAAATGGTGCAGTAGGTCTCGGCGTTGAGTCTACCAGGAATTGAGACCAAGGGTCTCGTGCCATACTAGGAGAAACACCCCCCATAGCATAATTCCACCGCCGCTGAACTTCACAGTTGGCACAATACATTCCGGAAGGAGGCGTTCTCCAGGCAGACGCCAAACCCAGACCCTGCCATCCGAACGGTAGAGGGTGAACCTTGATTCGTCGCTCCAGAGAACCTGTTTCCACTGTTCAACGGTCCCCTGTCGACGTTCTTTGCACCACGTTAGCCGAGCAGTGCTATTGGACGTGGTGATCAAAGGCTTGTGGGCGGCAGCACATCCATGATAACCGAACAGATGGGCTTCCTTACGGATGGTATTCATCGAAAGAACACTCCCGGATGCCTGTTGAAACTCCTCGCGGATGTGGCCCATCGATTTGGCGCGGTTCTTCCGAATTTCTCTGGCCAGCACCCGTCGGTCTCTAACTCCCAGTTTTGTGAGTCTGCCGGGTCGGGGCACATTCCGACAGTCACCTCTCATCTTCCACTTGCCAATCACGTAGGCCACTGTCGATTTTGGGTTTCAACTCGCTGGATATGTCACGTATGGATCGGCCATTTCTGTGATACCCGACGATTACACCTTTCTCGAAATCAGAGAGCTCCGAACTGCGTGTCATCTTGTATGCGACTGGTTGCGTTGTTGTTTCCCACACGATATTTAACTGTGGCGGCCATGACGTGTATAAGGACCGCAGATATTTTGCAGGGGGTGTCCAATTACTTATTGGTAGATAGTGTATGTACAAATGCATAAAAACGAATAATCTTAAGTACGGTGAGTAAATAGTCAAAAAATCTTTGCAGCGGAAGAGGGATTCTCCAGCAGGAACCTTCAAGGTCTAGGTACGGAATGCGGGGTTTCTTCATTACAGCACAGTTCAGCAAAATCCAGAATGTACAAGCTCTTCAAAAGGAGCACTGCAGTTTTAGTTCTCTCCGAGCCCAAGAATTTAACGTCATTCCATAGTGGTAAATAATCGCCCTTTTTGACTGTTCGCGCTAGGACCGTTTCGGATGAATGGTTGCGAACATTGTACAGGGTGATTCATGAAGAAGAATACAGTTTCAACGCACTAGCAAAACAAGAACAATGTAAGATATTTTATGTTACCTGTAACAGAATTGTAGGGGAATGTTTTTAAGTATTTTTAGAGACAGTCTCAGATGTTCTATGTGTGAAACCTTAGTCACACGACAAACATCGAGCCGGTAATCCATTTCTGCCCAAACGCGAGGTAATATATCTGAATCAAGTGCAGTGATAGTGGCTGTGATACGCTGTTTCAGCTCCGCTAGATCAACAGGAAGGGGAGGGGCGAATACCTTGTCCATTACGTACCCCCACAGGAAAAAGTCACAAGGTGTTAAGTCAGGACTTCTGGGTGGCCACTAGGTCAGTAGCATGTTGTAGTCCGCGGCTCGTCCAACTCATCGGTGAGGAAGATGTTCATCGAGATAATTTCGCACGTCGCCTAACCAGTGTACCATCCAATTGGAGAATAAAGTTGTCACTGTCGTCCTGCAACTGTGGCATCAACCAAAGACTTAACATATCCAGAAAAGAGCCTTCCGTAACAGTTTTCTCGTGAAAAAAGAAGCGTTCGTACACTTTCTTTTTGTACACAGCACAGAACACATTTACCTTAGGGGAATCTCGCACGTGTTGCACTGTAAATCTGGGATTATCCGTTCCCCAAAAGCGAACATTGTGCTTATTTAAATGACCACTCACGTCACATGTAGCTTCATCGCTGAAAACTAAGTGATCGGCAAAATCGTCATTTTCAAAACGGTGCTGCATTTCTGCACAAAATTCAAAGCGCTTTGTCTTGTCAAGGTCAGTGAGATTTTGCAACATCTGCACTTTGTATAGGATCATTTTCAGCTTCTTTCTCAAAATTCTCCAGGCAGTGGGATGTGAAATCTGCACTTCACGAATCACACTCCGCGTAGATTTTCCCAGAGCTTCGTTGAATGGCGGTGCAAACACTATGGACGACTTCTTCCGATACACGTGGTCGTCCCGGACTTTTAAGTTTGCCCAAAAGCCAGTAGTTCCAAATTTTTATGCCAATCGTAGATAGGGTTTCTGGTTGGAGGTTATTTTCCGAATCGTGATCGAAAATGCCGTTGCACAACAGTTACAGATTCCGTTTTGCTCAATTGAAGAACACAAAACGCCTTCTCCAATGCAGACGCTGCCATTTTGACTGACTAGTCACGTGACACGCACGCTATCACCTACGTCACTTCTTTCAGTAGCGGGAAACAAACTTTATGAGTGCATGTACCTAACGGTTCGCAGTTGTGGTCCGTGTGTTTAACTGTTACTGTTTTACAGCATGTGGAAACTGTATAATTCTTTATGAATCACCCCGTATTTATGTGCGGAGATTCTTACCTCGAGTGTTACTTGTACTGCAATACATAATGCAGTTGTAGATTGGGGGTTTAACAACCACTATGAGCAACTCAATGAACTATAAGCAGTCGCCCGCCCCTAATTTAGCGCCACTGGTTCGAGGGAAGGAAGAGAGTCAGTGCCGTAAGACAAACACAACATCCATGCCTCACCAGGATTCAATCTCGGACCCATTTCGGACGAATGGTCACAAGCCAGCACTTAGACCGCTGTGCCTGCTAGTTGTAGTTGAAAGTAGAAATTAAAGTGATTATCAATTATAATATTATAGCGCTGAGATAATTCCAGGACAAGTTGTTGATAAGCTTTATCTAATAATAAATCCATTGAAACTGCAATTTTTCAAGTTTCTTTCGTGGTATATTCTTCACATACGAAGAGCTGCAATTAGGCAAAGGTGTCGGACCCGAACGAGAAAGGAAAGGTTCCGTTAAGAAACCACTCCCTGTTCTTCTCGGCTGTAAAATGAAATAAGATAATAGGAGGCCTAGAAATATTTTTTTCGCACACAGGCTGTTTAGCATTTAAGATTTCATAAGAGTTCCGTTGTGAATGGCGCCCCTCAGGACAGTACGCCTCGATGCTGTTTATTGGCTTGAGCCGGCATGTGAATGAACAGATCTCTTTTGTTTCATTATCACCATTGAGGAGTCACTTCAGTAGAGGTCTGCACGGGTCCGGCTCGCAGGCCGGGTCGGGCCTTTGCTCATTTCTAAGTTGGGAAAACGGGCCGGGCCTTCAATATTTAATGTAAAACAGACGCGGGCCGAGCAGGGGTTTTTTTTTAATGAGCAAAACAATGGCCGTACGATGCCTTTCTCGTATGGAAAACTCGCAACATATAAATCAGCAGAAAAGATTGAAAAATTTTCGCTGATGGAAAAGATAGAAGTTTTACGACATCCTCCTCTCCTACAAAACAATTGGAGTGGATAGGTCAGCTCCCTCAGTTTTTCAGGGAGAATGTGGTCCCTTCTCTCTCTCCCTAACTTTCATCCTCCTCTCATGCTTCAGGGCAATCTATTAACTGCGGCATTTCTAAACCGAGCCACCCGCTCGCAGACAGGGCTGTCGCAGACGATCTTTTTATTGTTCTGGTCGGCGGCACTTTGTTCTCTAGATGTGTGAAAACCATTTAAGTTGCCTTAAATGGCACGAGAGAAATGGGCTGGGAGAAACTTGGTTCTGTGTATAAATCTGCGCCGTATCTTCCCCATTTGTACTATTAGGCAGCCGTTTTCAAAACTTCTGTGACACTAATTAGCTGGGCAGCCTGTCGTTGTTTTCCCCTTAGCATATGCTCAGTTCAGTGTTGCTGATAAATACTCTTCCATACTAATTATGGAGTTTAAGAAAGCGAAAGATTTTCGCGAAAAAATCGCTTCCGGAGATTATATGCTTGAAGACAATGTAAAGGGGAAAAGTGATATTTGGAAATATTTTAAATTACTGTCCCGTTCTGAAACTAGTCGGCCGGGAAACGTTGTGCAGTGCACTAAGTGCAAAAACTTTTTGAATTACGATAGCACAAAATCTGGAACATCGCATCTTAAGCGGCAGAGACGCCCCCCCCCCCTCCCCGACACACACACGAGGGACATATTGGGTTCCAGCGATATGATATGCTAGTAGAGAGAGGTGCAGTTTATAAAGCCATAAAATCTATATATTTATGGCTTTATAAACTGCACCTCTCTACTGGCATATGAGAGGTGCAGTTTATAAAGCCATAAAATCTTCTCCCAGTAAAACAATCGGACTCGTAATTCTGGATATTTCGTACTTTTCGAATAGCCCCCCCTCCCCTCCTCATCCCTAAGGATATATCGGGAATGATAGTTTGAAAACCCAGAAGATTTGAAATGCGTGGATTTTGTCCTTTTCATGCAATATTTTTGAGTATACAAGCCTTCCCCTCCCCCTCCTTGGACGTCACGTGACTTATACAGAGTCTCAGAAATATTCTGAATTGACGTTTATTGTAATAGAATACGTGTAGCAATTAAGTAAACGAAAACTCTTCAGGAGTCGAATGACCGAGTGCACCAGGTGTCATATTCGAGTTTTGGTAACTGTTGAAATTATACGGGCTGGCCCGGCATTGGAAACAGGAGAAATATACGAGCCGGGCCGAGCTTTAATTAAAAAAATTGAAACGGGTTGAGCATTGGACGTGCGGGCTTGGGCCGGGCCGGGCTTTCCAAATCGGCTTAAGCCGGCGCCGTCCCGTGCAGACATCTACACCTCAGTGATATTTTCCCCTCATTGCTATTCATTTGAAAATTTCCCAATCGCATGAAATCATTTCCCACGACGAACCACGAGTTTAAATGCGACTGCTTCTTAACCTCCGTGTTAACAAGCATTCCCATTCGATTTTTATCTCTGCTTCCAGTACCAGCTCTCAGATAGGTATCGAACGAGGCTTAGAGAAAGCTAGCTTGCTTAGTAGTTTAAAATAATAGGGGGTCACATTCCAGAGACAAATTTCCCAGCCAGAATTTAATCTCATGTGAGTAAAGCTGGCCTTGGGAAGCCAGGATGAAAAAGAATTGCGTCTTATTGAGGTAACGTTCAGTTTCTTCGCGTGCTTAATCTGTGGAAGGAATGAGAACGACAGAAAAGGCAGTATACAAATTAAACGCGTGCGTAGTGGCTTTGGCATACGGTCGGTCGTTAGAATGTTTCCATTTGCTGTGTCACAAGCGTTTCGGTCTGAAGTCGGTAATTGGGGCCAATTCCTCCGCCTCTCTCTCTGTCCACCTCCGCATTAGAGAAACCAGGTCAGCGAATGCATTAGTAGTAGAGCGGTCTTCTTGATGCTGAATCGCGGTCCTGTAAATTTATTTTGGCGATCACAAATCAAAACAAATACACTTTGGTAAAAAACGACAGAGAGAAACGTTCTGCTTCGCTGGAATTTATTAATGCAATCATCTCGGGAAAATGTAGAGCACAGATATCTGTCATACCTGCAATGAACAAAGTTTAGAGTGTACACTTTCTGCGGAAAACGCAATTTCGTGAAACAAGAACGATACAAGCGGAGGTATAATCATGAGAGACAGAAAAGGTAAAGCTTTCAATTGCAAAGTGCATACAAAGAGTCACCACTATATTTTAAATATTCTTATCAACCATTCTCAACCCACTGCTGGATGAAGGCCCCCCCCCCCCAAGTCTCACTCTGCCTTGAGCAGTTCTCTTTCATGATCGGCATGCTTTCATCCACCCATCTTCTCCGTGGTTTTCTTCTGGATCTTTTCCTATTCCTTATTTTGTTATGTAGAAATACATCGATGAGCCGTTCCATAATGACCACCCCCCCCCAGCCTGGAGAAATGAGCGCGCCTGGAGACCTAAGGGTGGCGCCGGTGAAGTTCACAGAGCAGTATACATACATCCCGAGAAGCGGCATTCAATTAGTAGAGTGTTCGGAGTCAGGATGGGAAAAGCTGCCGATTTATCAGAGTTTGATAAAGGACAAATTGCGATGGCACGGCACCTCGGAACTGCGATCGCGGAAACGGCACGGCTTGTTCACGTGCCGCTGTAGTGAGTACGTATCAAAAGTGGTGCACAGATGGCCAAACGATGAGCCGTCGTCCGCAGCTCATCGATGCCAGAAGGGAGCTGAGGCTGTCGCGCATTGTTCACAGCGACCGCAGGGACACAATGCCACAAATCACCCGAGTGGTGATCAGGGCAATGTGTCACAGCACACAATTCATCGCAGCCTTCTGCGCATGGGCCTACGTAGCCGAAGACCCAGCCGGTGACGGATCACTTTGTCCGTGTTCATTTCGTCCACGCTCACTTCGTCCAGTTCATTTCGTCCAACGTTCACTTTGTCCACTGTTCACTTCGTCCGCTGTTCACTTAGTCCAATGCTCACTTTGTCCACTGTTCTTTTCGTCCGCCGTTCATTTCGTCCACATTCATTTCGTCCTCCGAATGAATGGAATACTGTGAAAATTATCTGTTTTTGTGATAGGTAGAAGAAAAGGTCAGCAGACATTGCTTGCATCCGTATTTTTTTCCCTGTCTGAGTTTCTCGATTAAAATATAACGATTTTAAATGCTATTTAAAGTAAAACAAGAAACTTAACTTTGAAGAAATTTTTAACTCTTTTGTACGGTACGACGTCAATCACTATAGCATGACTCACGCTATGTTCATAAAAGGAGTGTAAAGTGGGATTTTTTAATAACGCTGCACTTTTACATAGGCACTAAATATTTACATAAGATGCCAAGTTAATATTATTTCTCTTTTACTTACTTAGGCACTAAATAATAATTACTATGCCTCATGCGTAGGCCCTTTTGACATTTTTTATTCTGCCGATGTCATATTCAAAACGTTTACGTAATCCACTCAAGGTAATCATATTGTGCTTTTACTGAGACACGAAATATTAATTCATAAGCGCTAGGTTTAGGCCGTTTCAACAGTTTTTATTCTACGGGATGTCATATTCATATTGCTTACGTGTTAAGTCAGGGTAATAATATTACGCTTCGTTCAGGCAGTAAATTTAATTTAATAGGCCTTAGGACTAGCATTTTTTCACAGTTTTTATTCTGACCATGTGATATTTGTAACGTTCACGTGTCAACTCAATTTAATTATACTGCGCTTTTACTTTGACACTAAATATTATTTCATAGGCCCCAGGCCAATGCCTTTTTGACAGTATTTATTCTACGGATGTCCTATTCATAACGTTTACATATCAAATTAAGGTAATAATAACGCGCTTTTGCGCAGTCATTAAATATTATTTCATAGGCCTGAGACCTAAGCCTTTTTTACATTGCTTATTCTACGGATGTCATATTCATAATGTTTACATATCAAGTCATGGTAATAATATTGCGCTTTTACTTAGGCACTAAATATTAATTAACTGGCCTTAGGCTTAGGAGCTTTAACAGTTTTTAATCCGCCGATCTCATATTTATAAAGTTTACATGACATAAAAATTTAGTAATATTGCGCTTTTTACTTAGACACTAAATATTAATTCATAGGCCTTAGGCCTATGAATTAATATTTAGTATACCGATGTCCTGGGCCGTAGTAATTAATATTTTATGGCTAAGTAAAAGATCAATATTAATAACTTGACATGTTATGCAAATACTATGAATATTTAGTGTAATGCCTTAAAAACTGTTAAAAAGACCTAGGGTTTACTAATTAATGTTTAGAGCCGAAGTAAAGGTGCAACATTAATAACTTGACTTGATATGTAAGAGTTATGAATACAATATAGTTAGAATATAAACTGAAAAAGGCCTAGGCATAGGGCCTATGAAATAATATTTAGTGCATGAGCAAAAGCGCAACATTATTACCTTAATTTGATAAACAATGTTACGAATATGACGAACTTAAAATAAAAACAGTGAAAAAGGCCTAGGCCTAGGGCCTATGAAATAATATTTAGTGCCTGAGCAAAAGTGCAACATTATTGCCTTGACTTGATACATAAACATTATGAATATGACATCCGTAGAATAAATACTGTAAAAAAGGCCTAGGCCTAGGGATTATGAAGTAATATTTAGTGCCTGAGCAAATACGCAGTATTATTACCTTGATTTGATATGTAAATGTTATGAATATGACGTGATTAGAAAAAGAACTGTGAAAAAGGCCTAGGTCATATGAAATAATATTTAGTGCCTAAGTAAAAGCGTAATAATGTTACCTTGAGTTGATATGTAAACCTCATGAATATTACATCCGTAGAATAAAAACTGTTGAAACGGCCTAAGCCTAGGGCTTATGAATTAATATTTCGTGCCTCAGTAAAAGCACAATATGATTACCTTGAGTGGATACGTAAACGTTTTAAATATGACATCGGCAGAATAAAAAATGTCAAAAGGGCTTACTCATGAGGCATAGTAATTATTATTTAGTACCTAAGTAAGTAAAAGAGAAATAATATTAACTTGGAATCGTATGTAAATATTTAGTGCCTAAGTAAAAGTGCAGCGTTATTAAAAAATCCCACTTTACACTCCTTTTATGAACATAGCGTGAGTCATGCTATAGTGATTGACGTCGTACCATACAAAAGAGTTAAAAAGTTCTTCAAAATTAAGTTCCTTGTTTTACTTTTACTTTAAATAACATTTAAAATCATTATATTTTAATCGAGAAACTTAGACAGGAAAAAAAAATCGCATGCAAGCAATGTTCGCTGACCTTTTCTTCTACCTATCACCCAAACAGATAATTTTCACAGTATTCCATTCATTCGGAGGACGAAATGAATGTGGACGAAATGAACGGTGGACGAAATGAACAGTGGACGAAGGGAACAGTGGACTAAGTGAACAGCGGACGAAGTGAACAGTGGACAAAGTGAACGTTGGACGAAATGAACTGGACGAAGTGAGCGTAGACGAAATGAACACGGACGAAGTGATAGGGAACCGACCCAGCCGGGTCCTCATGCTCACTGCACGTCATCGCCAACAACGCATGAAATGGGCCCAAGATCGTCGAGATTGGACTGTGGATGATTGGAAGAAAGTGGCCAGGCCTAATGAATCAAGTTTCTTGGTGCATCACGTAGACGGCCGAGCGCAGTATCTATGTTTACTGGGGGTAGACATGTTAACCTTCGTAGACGGCCCAGCGGGTTTCAATGGTACCCATGTTTACCCGGGCTCTATAATGATAGTATGTATGTGTGGTTCGCGTTGTGAATTTTCGAAGATTTATATGAGAGTATTTTTACAATTGGTATTCACACCATCTTTGATATTCACCGTTGCATGTGTGGTGGGCCCTCCTTCGGCACTGGTCCAAAGAACCAGTGTCCCCAGATTAGCGACTGGCCCCCTTTTGTAACTCTTAGAGTTGCTCATTGTAGTCGTTGCAAATTTTATATGATCCCAGCTTATCATCAGGTCATCCCATAAGTAAGGTCGTTTTCCGCATGCCCAATTGGACTGCTCCTTCTGGTGACCAGACTATGACGTAGATCACGGTCATGATAAGACGTATCGTGTGGCAAGCCCTTCATGTCACTTGAGACAGAAAACAAGAGTTGTACGTGCATCCGTTGAGCCGTTAAATTGCATAGGAAATGGCAGTGTCTGAAGAATACATCAGAAACATTATGCTGTAAGAGTTTAACCATGGACATACAGCGACTGTAACGACACGAAGCATCAATACCGTATATGGTCAGAGTACCCTGGATGTCAGAAAGTGCCAACGATGGTTCCAGAAATTCCGAATGGGGAACAGCACCCTCACGGATATGCAACTCGAAGGACGACCTGTTGAGCTGGATAATGATGTGGTGAGAGATGCTGTTGGGGGCAATCCACAGGCAACAGTCGAGGAATGAGCCACAATCGTCCATTCAACCCATTCAACTGTTCACAGGCATCTACATGACCTTGGTTATGTGTCAAAACTGGGTAAGTGGATACCCCATGAGCTCACTGCGCAAAATCTGCAACAGCGCGTGGACATTTGCTCTTCCTTGCTCTCCCGTGAAAAGAGGGAGCCGTTTTTGCACAAAATGATTACGGGAGATGAAAAATGGATTCTTTACCATGACATTAAGCGCAAATGTCTGTGGCTTCCTAAAGGGAATGTGCCTGCAGTAGTGGCTAAAACGAGGCGTTTCCCACAAAAGGTTTTCTTGTCTGGTTGGTGGAATATGCAAGGCATAATCCATTACGAGCTCCTGACACCTAACACAACCATTAGAGAGGTGGTCTACTGTCAGCAGCTACAGCGTCCAAGCAGTGCCTTGCAGGACAAACGTCCAGCACTCCTTATTAGTAAAGGCGTGGTGATCCACCAGGATAACGCCAAACCACACTCGGCCAAAATGACTAGTGCCAAGTTGCAAGAGTTCAGATGGGAAAAACTTCCCCGTCCACCATATTCCCCTGACATTGCGCCATCCGATTACCACCCTTTCCGCAGCCTCCAACACCATCTTTCTGGGAAAACACTTCGAAATGTCAAGGAGATGCACCGAACCCTGTCTGACTTTTTTGGATCGAAACCCATGGAATTCTACAAGTCTGGGATTCAAAATCTTGTTGAACGGTGGAAGAAGGAGGGAAGTTGCCGATAGGTATCCAATTTTTAACGAAATTTTCGTTTCTAATAAAGGAACATACTATTCAGCATTTTAACAGATTTTCCGTTGCCAGGAATTCCGCTTTTTTGTAGAACTGTCATTCTCGCGTTTTTCCCTTTTTCTTCCAAAGTTTCCCGAGTTTCCAAAAAAACTCAAATATTTACGTTTTTAATCCCTAGACAGACTTCAGGGAAAATTTTCGTTTTCACCAGTGGTAGGCGTCATATCGTGCGGATCGATGCATGACTCGCATAACAAGAGTTAGTGATTTAAGAGAGATTTTGCTATCTTACGAGGTGAAGCGATTTCTTATTCTCGCCGGTGCTCAAGCTGGTTTGAACGCAAGTAAGAAGTCTCAATACATACCAACAGAAAATATTTGAGGTAGAAACGCAAGAGACTGGAGTCGCTCGCTGGTGAAATGTTTTTCGCTATAAAAACGGGTTAATTAATCCTTTTATTTTAAATAGGAGTTTATTATTTTCCTAAATAGTGTAATAATAATTTTATTTTTATATAGGAGGACATATGACAAGAGTGGAAGACATCATGATCACAGTTAAATCCCTGAAATGGCAATGGGCTGGACATACTGCCAGAAGGACAGATCATCGATGGACAGCCGAAATTTTAGATTGGATTCCAAGGGACAGGAAAAGACCCAGAAGAAGACCACATGGGAGATGGGTGGATGAAATTCGAAAGTATGCAGGGGTGACATGGAGGAGACTGGCACAAGACAGACCGTTGTGGAGGAAACTTGGGGAGACCTTCGTCCAGCAGTGGATTGATAATGGTTGACAATGATGATCAGGACTTGTATTTTTTTTTTTTCGTCACGAGTTTTCAAGGCACACTAAAATTTTTTTGAACTAACAATGACTTTGTATTATCTTTAAGAGCATGTCATATCACAACATAGCTCGAATTTCATATACAAATTTCATTTTTTATAAAAATTACATATCACAAGTGACATTTTCTTAATCATGATTTTCCAAGAAACTAGAGATCTTTTTGGACTGACAATGACTTTCAATGAATTTTCACAATAACTGCGTGTTGTCAATTTTGCATATGAAACAGAAACTAAAAAAAATCGGACGATACGCAACATATCGCCTTTCAGAAATATTGCTATCAGGGTAACTTTCCGTCTGTGTTAAAAGTGGAGCCAAAAGCCAGTGGTAATCGACTTGTATAAATCTTATTTTATGATAAGTTTTTATAATACATTTATCACTTGAATAACTGTACGATTTCTTAATGCTCTACAACGTCGTAGATTAAAATTTAAAAAGAGAAGCTTTTATATTGGCTAAAACTAAGCTCAACTTTTGAAAGAAATAAGGTACAACATCCGTCATAATCATTTGATAAAAGCGAAAGTATTTGTCATTCCCTGACATGTATGACAAACCCCTTTGTAATCAATAATTTTCTGAAACTTTTGAAAAGAAGGAAATGTAAGAGTTAGCCCTCTGAAACTGAAAAAATAGCCAATTTAAAATCTTTTTTTTAAAGTCATTGTAAAATATCTGCAGGATATTCACCTACCCGATGTTAACGGCTGCAACGTGATTCACAGAAGTCTTCGCTATCTATCTTTAATCTTTAAAAAAATACATTACATCATACAAGTGTGTGCTTCCATCTCACCCGGTCCGAAAACTGAACTTGGCACGGGAAAAAAAAAGGGTAAACAGAACTTCAAAACGGAAAAGGTTACCGATAAACACGGTGCCTGCATCAGAATATCAGTGTTCGTCTTCTGCCGCAATGCGTACAAACTTGTCGCAACACGCGAGGCTACGGGTGGGCACGGGGTGGGCTTCAGCTCACCAAACTTTTCTTTTAGAAGACTCTTTAGCCCCCTTCCCCCTAAATAAGTTCATTTTTAATCCCACTTCTTTACTCTTGTCAGCAAGTTCCTGGATCATACTCTGCAGCACTGATGGGGTAGTTGCAATAATGACTACGTCATCAGCAAAACGAAGGTGGGTTAGATAATCTCCATTAATCTTTATCCCTTTGTTTTCCCAGTTCAGTGTTTGAAAGACATTTTCCAATGTGGCATTAAAGAGCTTTGGAGATATGGCGTCACCTTATCTCACTCCCTTTCCAATTTTTATGTGTGTTGTATTTTCAAACAGCCGAATCTTTGCACTTGCATTTTCATAGATGTTATTAATAATATTAATGTACGCATCTTCAATACCACAGGATTTCAGAGACTTTGTAACTGCTGATGGTTTCACCGAATGAAAGGCTTTTTCATAATCGATAAAAGCCATGCACAATGAAAGTTCATATTTTCTCGCTCTTTCAATTAGTTCTCTCAGTACGTGGATATGATCTATTGTGCTGTAGTTTCTAATAGTTTCTAATACATATATATATATATATTAGAAACTAGGAGGAGACTGTCACAAGACAGACCGTTGTGGAGGAAATTTGGGGAGACCTTCGTCCAGCAGTGGATTGATAATGGTTGACAATGATGATGATGATGATGATGAGATATATATATATATATATTTAGGGATGTAAGGTCAGATGATGCGTAACATCACAGCCTCTCCTTGACAAATGTCAACCCCGCCTTCTCGTGGTACATCCTGTTCCCACTAAAGGGGCTCTGACGACCGCCAATAGCGGTATAACTATAATCATCGGGATTAGAGGAAATGCTACCCCACACTCACCAACCCGCTTGGCCAGCGTTATGAGTTATAGCCAAACCCCTCTAAAATGACTCCACAACTTAAATCTTGGCCCTCAGTCTCCGGCAGCTGGAATGTACCTGGCCAAGGCAGCGGCCAGTGCGACATGAAGGCAGAGGGTGCTAAGAATCCCCGGAGGACCAGACTAGGCTGCCATCTGATGCTGACCTTGGCTACGTATAATGGACGCTCCCTATCTTCTGATTCAAGGCTTCTTGAATTGGAAGAAGAACTACAAAGGATCAAGTGGGACATCGTCGGGCTAAGTGAGGAAAGGAGAAAAGGAGAAGATCTCATTGAACTGAAAAGTGGACATCTCTTCTACTATCGTGGGACTGATACTGGGAGAACTAGTGGTGTTGGATTTATAATAAACAAGAAACTGAAGGATAAAGTTGTAGAAGTTGAAAGTTCCTCTGACAGAGCTGCACGACTTGTTATCCAACTCTCGAAAAGATACCAGGCTCAGATTATTCAAACTTATGCACCCACCACAAGTCATCATGAAGAAGAAATTGCAGAATTTTACGAGGAAATTCGTCATCTAAATAATAAAGGTAAGCAGCACTTGAAGATAATTATGGGAGATTTCAATGTAAAAATAGGGCAACGGCAACAGAATGAAACTTCAGTAGGTAAATTCGGTCACGGCAACAGAAACCAGCATGGAAATACTCTCGTTGAGTTTACAGAGGCAGAAGGGTTTTTCATCTTGAACTCCTTTTTCAAGAAAAAGCCACACAGGAAATGGACATGGAGACATCCAAATGGGACGACAAGTGAAATTGATTTTATTATGTGTTACAAAAAATTCGTCATAGAAGACTGCAGTGTGCTAAACAAGTTCAACACAGGTAGTGACCATAGATTGGTGAGATGTAAGATGCACCTCAACACTAAACTCGAACGTAGCAAGCTCATAAGACAAACAAAATGTATTGACATAACCAACCTTAAAAAATATCATAATACCTTCAAGTTGGAACTGAAGAACAGATTCTCTGCTTTAGAAGGCCTAACATCGGAAGAAGTGGATAGTTCTGAAGTTAACAGAAAAGTAACCAAAACTCCTATGGAAACAGCAACAAAATTAGCTGGGTCTAAGAACAAGTTGCATGTGAACAAATTATCAGGAAAAACCAAAATGTTGATGCAAAAAAGAAGAGAGATGAGGACAACTAAAGAAGATGCGACTTCTAAAATTTTTT
This sequence comes from Macrothele yani, assembly GCA_039090855.1. Taxonomy (NCBI): domain Eukaryota; kingdom Metazoa; phylum Arthropoda; class Arachnida; order Araneae; family Macrothelidae; genus Macrothele; species Macrothele yani. The sequence goes on from CM076992.1 coordinate 13,299,685, forward strand.
TGATTGGAATTTTAACGACCCCCGTGAGCAACTCAATGGGCTATAAGCAGTCGCCCGTCCCTAATTTAGGGTCACTGGTTCCAATGAAGGGAGGGAGCCAGTGCCGTAAGACAAACACAACATCCATGCCTGACCGGGATTCGAACCCGGACCCCTCACGGACGAATGATCAGAGGCCAGCGCCTTAGACCACTGCGCTACCGAGGCGGCACTTCCAAAGTGGAATACATAGAGCTATGCAAGACAGTAGGAAAAAGTATCACTGAAGACGTAAGGAAATTCAACTGTGAACTAGTAAGAAAAGCAATTGAAAACAACCAAAGCCTAAAGATAGCAAAGGGACATCTCAGTAAGGGAAGAAAACAGATTATGGCACTGAGAAAAGAAGATGGTTCTGTAACAAGAAATAGAGGCGAAATTTTGACAACAGTGAAAAATTTCTACTCCAAATTATATGAAAGGGATGATACATGTACTCCAGACATCATGAAAGGTTCCAAAACCAGAGTTATTTCCAGTCCTCCCAGCAGAAGTTGCACATGCAATCAAGAACATGAAGCGGGGAAAAGCTCCAGGAGAAGATGGAATTACTGTAGACATCATACAAGAAGCAAGTGGAGAAATCGAAACAGTACTCGCCCAAATTTTCACTCTATGCCTTAATGAAGGGAAGATTCCTGCGGATTGGAACAACGCTGCAATGATCTTGCTACATAAAAAAGGTGACATTGAGGATCTCAGGAACTACAGACCTATCAGCCTCCTATCAGTGGTTTATAAAATCTTCACTAAAGTTCTTTCACACCGCTTGAAGGTAACACTCGACATGGCTCAACCGAGAGAACAAGCTGGATTCAGGAGTGGCTACAGCACAATAGATCATATCCATGTACTGAGAGAACTAATTGAAAGAGCGAGGGAATATGAACTTCCATTGTGCATGGCTTTTATCGATTATGAAAAAGCCTTTCATTCGGTGAAACCATCAGCAGTTACAATGGCCCTGAAATCCTGTGGTATTGAAGATGCGTACATTAATATTTTTAATAACATCTATGAAAATGCAAGTGCAAAGCTTAGGCTGTTTGAAAATACAACACACATAAAAATTGGAAAAGGAGTGAGACAAGGTGACACCATATCTCCAAAGCTCTTTAATGCCACATTGGAAAATGTTTTTCAATCACTGAACTGGGAAAACAAAGGGATAAAGATTAATGGAGATTATCTAACCCACCTTCGTTTTGCTGATGACATAGTCATTTTTGCAACTACCCCATCAGAACTGCAGAATATGTTCCAGGAACTTGCTGACAAGAGTAAAGAAGTGGAATTAAAAATGAACTTTCAGAAGACAAAAGTGATGTTCAATGCTTTTACAAGAAATGAAGATTTATCGATTGATGGGGAAAAGCTGGAGATAACCAATACCTACATTTATCTTGGACAGCAGATATCAAGTGAGGGTCACATTGATGAAGAAATTAATCGGCGTACAAAACTTGCCTGGAGAGCTTTTGGAAGAAACAGCATAATTTTCAAGAGCAATATGCCATTATGTCTTAAAAGAAAAGTGTTTGATCAATGCATCCTTCCAGTACTTACGTATGGTGCAGAGACGTGGACCTTAACTAAAAGAGACATACAAAGGCTGCAGACAACTCAAAGAGCATGGAGAGGTGCATGCTTGGTGTAACCAGGAGAGATAAGAAGAGGAACTTGTGGATCCGAAAAATGACAAGAGTGGAAGATATCATGATCAGAGTTAAATCCCTGAAATGGCCATGGGCTGGACATACTGCCAGAAGGACAGACCATCGATGGACAGCCGAAATTTTAGATTGGATTCCAAGGGACAGGAAAAAACCCAGAAGAAGACCACATGGAAGATGGGTGGATGAAATTCGAAAGTATGCGGGAGTGAGATGGAGGAGACTGGGACAAGACAGACCGTTGTGGAGGAAACTTGGGGAGACCTTCGTCCAGCAGTGGATTGATAATGGTTGACAATGATGATGATGATGATGATGATATATTTAAGCTGTTAGAACATATTGCTGGTGAAACCGTCTAAGATTTTAGGGAACCTGGATAAATATACCTAAATTTTTCGAATTCACAGAAATTTAGTTACATAAAATGAATTTTTTGTTGAATTTAGTGTTTGCACTTCTGGGAAATGGAGGGAGCCCTCTGAGCGAATGTCAAAGCAGTAGTAGAAACACTGCATTTTTATAATTATGGTTTAAAAGATGAGAGAGAGAGGCAGAGAGAGATACAGATATTCCTTGTCAGGTTACAATCTAAAATTATGCCTAATGACAACAGAAAGAAAGAAAGGAATTACGCAACAAAGCTAAAATTGCCAAGAAATAGTAACTTGATAGATATTCGTATCTATGGTTCCCATCTACAAACATTGAATAAGTACTACGTACACTGTGCATCTGTAAAACTTTTTTTGACTAAGAAAAACATTACCAGCGTCAGGTAAATACGTGTGAACGGAATTTTTGCCGAACTTTCTGCCTAGCACTTCAAAATTTATAACCCACCTCCCTGTCATGCTTAGCCAGTGTTTCTTTCAGCATACACCTGGTGAGGGGGGCGAAGCCCTCCCGGATGCGACCGTTCAACCCCCCGTACCCGAGACATTTTATCTTACCAAGCCAAATACTGTATTAATAAATTCAGGGTATAATGAAATAGGAAGTTTCGTTTTTTTGATGCTACAAATTTTTCTCCAATTTTAATTTTGTTAATATTTGTTCAAGTATTATAGTTTATTTTGCTAAAAAGTGTATTAAGACGCATGCCATTCTACAAAATATAGTAAGTAAACTAATCATACCTCGTAGTCAGGGATGCGCGATTCAGGATCAGAAGTGTGTTGAATACATTTTTTTAGATAAAAATTTCAAGTCTGCCGAAACAAACACCCACACCTTGAATCGACCCTCCTTCGCTCTCGTTTAATTGAAGAAAGTTTGTTCTTGAAGTGTTTGAAGAAGTAATTACTATATCAGGAGCGTATATAAGATTTTTTCGGAAAGGGTGGCGGGCAACGAAAAATGGAAGTTTTTAAAATACACCAGAACAAAATTAAAGTTAATGAAAAATAGAAGAAATATTACAGCTTTTTTTCTAATGTAAGTTGACGCATTTTTGTTAAATTAAGGCATTTTTTCCTACTATAAGTCGCATTTTAACCAAAAACAAAGAAATGAAACACTTTCGGGGGGGGGGGGGGCAAGGCCCTTCTAAATTGAAGGTAACACTGGACATGGCTCAACCGTGAGAACAAGCTGGATTCAGGAGTGGCTACAGCACAATAGATCATATCCACGTACTGAGAGAACTAATTGAAAGAGCGAGGGAATATGAACTTTCATTGTGCATGGCTTTTATCGATTATGGAAAAGCCTTTCATTCGGTGAAACCATCAGCAGTTACAATGGCTCTGAAATCCTGCGGTATTGAAGATGCATACATTAATATTATTAATAACATCTATGAAAATGCAAGTGCAAAGATTCGGCTGTTTGAGAATACAACACACATAAAAATTGGAAAGGGAGTGAGACAAGGTGACACCATATCTCCGAAGCTCTTTAATGCCACATTGGAAAATGTCTTTCAATCACTGAACTGGGAAAACAAAGGGATAAAGATTAATGGAGATTATCTAACCCACCTTCGTTTTGCTGATGACGTAGTCATTTTTGCAGCTACCCCATCAGAGCTGCAGAGTATGATCCAGGAACTTGCTGACAAGAGTAAAGAAGTGGGATTAAAAATGAACTTTCAGAAGACAAAAGTGATGTTCAATGCTTTTTCAAGAAATGAAGATTTATCGATTGATGGAGAAAAGCTGGAGATAACAGACACATACGTTTATCTCGGACAGCAGATATCAAGTGAGGGTCACATTGATGAAGAAATTAATCGGCGTACAAAACTTGTCTGGAGAGCTTTTGGAAGAAACAGCATAATTTTCAAGAGCAAATATACGATTATGTCTTAAAAGAAAAGTGTTTGATCAATGCATCCTTCCAGTGCTTACGTATGGTGCAGAGACGTGGACCTTAACTAAAAGAGACATACAAAGGCTGCAGACAACTCAAAGCAGCATGGAGAGGTGCATGCTTGGTGTAACCTGGAGAGATAAGAAGAGAAACTTGTGGATCCGAAAAATGACAAGAGTGGAAGACATCATGATCAGAGTTAAATCCCTGAAATGGCAATGGGCTGGACATACTGCCAGAAGGACAGACCATCGATGGACAGCCGAAATTTTAGATTGGATTCCAAGGGACAGGAAAAGACCCAGAAGAAGACCACGTGGGAGATGGGTGGATGAAATTCGGAAGTATGCGGGAGTGACATGGAGGAGACTGGCACAAGACAGACCATTGTGGAGGAAACTTGGGGAGACCTTCGTCCAGCAGCGGATTGATAATGGTTGACAATGGTGATGATGATGATGATATATATAAACTATAATGCAAAATCTATACACGTCAAAACTTTCACTTCCTTAATAAAAAAATGAAAAAAATTCAAGGTTTAATCTCAAATCAAATGGACAAACGCAGGAAGAAAAATTTGCCCGTTCTTAGATGTTATATGATCTGTTTAACCTTTGTACAGTGGGATCTGGGATCTTCTCTTGCAGGGGCGAATATAGAATTTTTTTCGGTGTGGGGGGGGGTGGGAAACGAAAAATAAAAGTTTTCGAAATCTACCAGGACAAAATAAAAAAATTAATGAAAACCGGAAGAAAAAATTAAATAATTTGTTTTTCTAATATAAGATGGAGCATTTTGTCTAAAGTAAGTTGTATTTTAACCAAAAGTATTAAAAAAAGTAAAACACTTTCAGAGGTGAAGGCCCCTTCCTTTTTTTCCCATCTAAATACGCCCCTAGTCTCTTGATACTAATTTAGCAAAATACGACCAAAAATATTAAAAATAGCTCTTTGAAACTATTCTGAGGTTCTTAGGCTTTCCACGTAGAATGTGCAGTTTTTTAAAGATTTCCAATTAAGTTTAACAGTTTAAGTGATTTATTCAGAGAATCTCTCAAGAATAAGAGCTTCATCTTCAAGCTGAAGATTAAAATTTTATATACTACATAAATATTCCGTATTATCCTCACCAGACAGGACACATGACATTGCGGTTTCTTTATTTAGACCTCGTGCTGCCATCTATGATCAAAAGCTGGTACTTTAAACATAATTTCGCGTTCTGTGCTTTGTAAAACATGAAGTTTACGATAAAAAGCTCATTCATCCTGTTTTTGGGTTTTTTTGTTTTTTTTTCGGGGAGGAGTTACACATAGGATTTTCTCGTTTTTATGCAAAATATATTCTACGCTGGCTAGAATAAAATAACTTAGATTTAGTCATCGAAAACCAAATTTTTGCAATTAGAACAACGGTTCGCGACGTTGATTTAAAAATATCCGTCATAACGGTTGAATGAAACATGAAATGAAAGCTAGGAAAAAATTATTAAAACAGTAAGTCTGAAGGGTAGTATTGATTCAAGAACATTCGTTTCGGGGGGGGGGAATGAACATTTCCAGTGGGGCAAAATGCAATGTTCATTATAACTTACTGTTATTTTTATATTATCTTTGATTTACGCTGTGGGCAGGGGCGTACTGATAGCCCCGCAACATCCGCATTGTGGGGAAGATTCGCGGATAACAGGGACTGTAACTTCAGGAAAAAGTTTTACATATTTTTTTTGCAGAAACTGCATATGAAGCTGGATATTTTTAAAATAACAAACTCATATGAAGCTAGTAATTTTTGTCGGCAGCTTTGAATGAAATATAAAAAAGAAAAGGAATTTTCGGTATAATTATTAATAAATAAGTAAAACATTTGGAAATAATTTTTGTGGTTTTAGTTCATAAAAGCTGGATGACGGGAAAGCAGTTATTCCAGAAGACTTGAGATCCCTTTTCACAGCCACAGCAACAGTTCCTATACATGTATAAGAGAATGTAGAAGAAATGTCAGTTCAATGAATACATTTTTTTTGCCAATGAGGACAAGGTATTACGCATTACAGTTCTATGCACATAACTACGCATCCTTCAGAGTACTATGAAGTGAAACAGGAATGTATTTAGAGGGGAGGCCGAAGGGGCCTTGCCCCCGAAAGCGTTTCGTTTTTGTGTTAAAATGCAACTAACGTTAAAAAAAAATGCATCAACTAAATAAAAGTGCATCAACTTACATGAGAAAATAATGCTATAATTTTTTCTTCTATTTTTCATTAAATTGTATTTTGTTCAGATGGATTTCATAATTAGTCGCCCCCCCCTCGCCGAAAAAATTCTATATACGCCCCTGAAATGAATGTTGTTCTTCGCGGGGACGAAGAAACTGAGAATGGGTTATTTTTCTTATGCCCGAGTCAAGAGAAAACTTTTACTATGTGAAAAACACTGTGACATTCAGTGTTTTTCATATTCAAGAGTAAATAGTTTAAGTGTGTTTTTCTTTGCGCCAGAATTCTTAGTTGTTACTATTTATTTGCTTACTTATGTTCTGTATTTTCTTATAAATCGGAAAAAGTAATTTGGCAATGATACATGACAGTATGCGCTTAGTGTGTGATCGTAAGGCATTTCAAAGAGGCTGTCCTTATTTCTCTAAAAAAATAAAATTTGCATGATATCATTAACTTTGGCGTAAATGTTTTGTAGTACTTAATACTGGTATAAAACTAGGGCAATCATTTTAATTACAACATGCACATTCGTGTTACACGCAATGAAGTGCAATAATTTCGGTTTTACGAAAAAGTACCTGCATGTTCTACAGAATTTGAATTACTAAAACGCTCATAAAATCTAGTAATAATATGAATTATAATATATAATTCATATTATTAATATATTTGTAATTCATGTTAGATACTCATAGTTCATATTATTAAAATAATATGAATTCTTAAAATGTCAGTAATTTGAGGCTAATAGGTTTTCTCAAAAGATCCTCGAAGGTATTTCTCGAGGGGGAGCCCCAAATTTTTCCGGTACGCCACTGGCATTGTAATAGCTTGCTTTCGGAGGGGGGGTATGCATGACTGCAGCCCTGCTTAAGGGGTAGCATCAAAATAATGAAACCAATACTATAAATATTTTGTTGTATTTGACTGATAGAAGTATCTTATTTCTCTTGAACAAAAATGATTGCGTATGGGTAAATGTAGATTTTCTCTAAACTGTAGAAATGAATGGAACCACAGACTGACTTGCACAGCTTCAGTGTGATCTGGAAACTAAATCTTTAAAACCTAAATTTACAACGATTTCTCTTTCTTTTCTTTCTCTTAAAATATCTACTGATAATAACGCTTCTCCGGTATATCGCCAAAATTTTCTTCACATCGTCTGACATCCGAAGTATGCAGAAATTCCTAATACAGTATTAGGATCGGTATTGGCCTTGCTTTATTTCGCCATCTGCGAACTCTATGTCGCTGCACCTATTACACGGATTGGAGAAACTTTTTTCCGTTGCATAGCTTGAACTTTAGGAACGACGATCTGTATACATATGGTATGCGCGTTACTTATTACTGTATATATGTATATATATATAAAAACCTTAAAACTGAAAGCCGGAAAAACTTATTCGGAGAAATTAAAAGAAGAGATCTAACGACCACAGGGAGAAAAGAAAGAGGAAATTAGAATTATGTCAAGCTGTTCTCCATGGCTTCATCTAGGCTCTGGATGAAGGCCATGGAGAACAGCTTGACATAATTCTAATTTCCTCTTTCTTTTCTCTCTGTGGTCGTTAGATCTCTTCTTTTAATTTCTCCGAATCAGCATTTCCGGCTTTCAGTTTTAAGGTGATATCTGTATTTGTTTTTGATTTTTCTTTTATGCAGCCTATGGCGCTTCAGAATTTCAAAAGCTGTTTTGTAAATTTGCGTGTTACCTTTGTTGTGCCTTATATATATATATATATACTGCATATATAAGGCTGCACACAACTGAAAGCAGCATGGAGGGATGCATACTTAGTGTAACCAGGAAAGATAAGAAGAGGAACACGTGGATAAGAAAAATGACAAGAGTGGAAGACATCATGATGAGAGTAAAAATACTGAAGTTGCAATGGGCTGGACATGTTGCTAGAAGAACGGACCACAGATGGACAAGTGAAATTTTAGACTGGATTCCAAGGGACAGAAAAATACCCAGAAGAAGACCGCAAGGGAGATGGATGGATGAAATTCGAAAGCGTACCGGAGAAACATGGCGGAGGGTGGCTCGAAACAGACAGTTGAGGTAGGAACTTAGGGAGACCTTCATCCAGCAGTGGATCGATAATAGTTGACAATGATAATAATGATTTTTTTTATTCGGGGAAACCATCAGCAGTTACAATGGCTTTGAAATACTGCGGTATTGAAGATGCATACATTAATATTATTATTAACATCTGTGAAAATGCAAATGCAAAAATTCGGTTGTTTGAGAATACAACACACATAAAAATTGGAAAGGGAGTCACACAAGGTGACACCATATCTCCCAAGCTCTTTAATGCCACATTGGAAAATACTGAACTGGGAGAACAAAAGGATAAGACTAATGGAGATTATTTAACTCACCTTCGTTTTGCTGATGACGTAGTCATTTTGCAACTACCCCATCAGAGCTGCAGATTATGATCCAGGAACTTGCTGACTAGAATAAAGAAGGGGGATTAAAAATGAACTGTCAGATGACAAAAGTGATGTAAAATGATTTTACAAGAAATGAAGATTTATCGATTGATGGAGAAAAGCTGGAGATAACAGATACGTACGTTTATCTTGGACAGAGCATATCAAGTGAGGGTCACATTGATGAAGAAATTAATCGGCGTATAAAACTTGCCTGGAGAGTTTTTGAAAGAAACAGCATAATTTCGAAGAACAATATGCCATTATGTCTTTACAAAAAGTGTTTGGTCAATGCATCTTTCCAGTGCTTACGAATGGTGCAGAGACGTGGACCTTAACTAAAAGAGACATACAAAGACTGCAGACAACTCAAAGAGCATGGAGAGGTGCATGCTTGGTGTAAACAGGAGAGATAACAAGAGGAACTCGTGGATCAGAAAAATGACAAGAGTGGAAGACATCATGATCAGAGTTAAATCCCTGAAACGGCAATGGGCTGGACATATTGCCAGAAGGACAGACCATTGATGGACAGCCGAAATTTTAGACTGGATTCCAAGGGATAGGAAAAGACCCAGAAGAAGACCACACGTGAGATGGGTGGATGAAATTCGAAAGTATGCGGGAGTAACATGGAGGAGACTGGCACAAGACAGACCGTTGTGGAAGAGGCTTGGAGAGACCTTCGTCCAGCAGTGGATTGATAATGGTTGACAATGATGATGATGATGATATATATATATAATTCCGTATTTTGTTATATCCTACATATATCTTTCTTAAATACTTCAACTCTTAGTTATAAAACTTTGTACTCTAATAAAAGTTTGGTGATAACAATATTTATGCTATCATATTTTTTTTCGTTAAAAGATGTGCCCATTACAGTTTATCCGCCAGGGTGGTGCATTAGTCAAAGCGCTGGCTTCTGACCATTCGCCCCATATGAGTCCGGGTTCGAATCCCGGTGAGGCATGGATGTTGTGTTTGTCTTTCGGAACTGGCTCTCTCCTTTCCCAGGAACCAGTGGCCCTAAATTAGGGATGGAAGACTGCTTGTAGCCTGCTGTGTTACTCACGGTGGTGGTTAAACCTGCAAACAAAAGAAAAAAACAAAAATAAAGATTACAGTCCAAAACTCAGGGACACATTGTTTAAATATCACCCTGAACAAAATAAAATAAAAAGAAGAGGCATCCATACAGATAGGAGTAGCTTGCCAGAGGTGAGAATGCCCTTTCGACATTTTGCACTTTCCCAAATTTTAATTACATTTTAATTACTTTTAAATAATACACTTTTAAAACTAACTCGAGAGCAAACTTCATTAAATTTAAACTGCACCGGGTCGCGTGGCAACTGAGTGGTCAGAGGCTCTGGCATCTGATCATTTGTCCAAGATGGGCCGGAACTTTGGGTCGGCATGGATGTTGCGTCTGCGGCACGGCGCTGCCCTACCTACCCCCCAATCCGGAACCAGTAAACCCCAATTTGTGATTGGCGACTGCTTATAATCCTCCACTCCCACCTTCTAACCAAAAAAAGAGGAAACAAAAATAAAAAAGTTACTTCGAAAATTCATTGCTGAATCGCCCAAAAGTGAGGGTTAATTTTTTTGAAATTTACAAGTTATAATTTGGTAGTCTGCCTCCCCCAACCCCAACAAAAAAAAAAAGGAAAAAGAAAGAAAAGTTTAGTTGCTTCCGCCGAATAACGTCATCTTATGCTATAGATCATCTATTTTTCAGTACTTATAAAAGAAGTTGTTAGATGGATTTTATTTGTGGACAACGGACTTCAAATGGTTAGGCACCCCTCCTCCCATCGAATAAAATAAATAGGGGAAAATACGAATGTTTCTGCACTGAAATCACGTTGAATCACTCTTTCGAACCTTTCTCCTGAGATGATTTAGCGTACGCTGACACCGGGGAGAGGGATAGAACTCGCTGTTTGCTGCTTAAATTTGCTTCAGTGTCCTGAATTTATGCTATTAAAGTGTTTACGAAGAAAAGGAAAAAAACAACACAATTTTCCAAATCATATGAGCGTTTCAGTCGAAATTAACTTCCACCGCTCTTAACGCAAACCAATAAAAAACTAAGTTTAATGGTAAATGTCAAGTGATTTTAAATATTGTCTCTCCTCTCTTGTTCTCTATCTTTTTTTCACATAGCGACCACCGGAAACAGAAAAATTCCTCACCACCTATATCGAAGACAGAAAAATTCCTCACCACCTAAATCGAAGACAGAAAAAATCAAACACACTCTAGCTGTAACGCTGAAAGTGCAACAGGGTAATCGGAAGCGCATGCTAGAGTACAGTACGACCACCTCGTTGTCGCAGTGGTCTAAGCGCTGGCGTTTTGACCATTCGTCCGAGGGGGTGGCCCGGGTGGAGTATGGGTTGGCGCGCCTGCCTTATGGCACTGACCTTATTCCCTTCCTAAAGCCAGAGACGAAATAACATTAGATTGAACCTAGAAGCTCAGATACGGTAGAGGATTTTTTTTTTTTTTATTGGAGTTTTAACGACCACCATGAGCAGCTCAATGGGCTATAAGCAGTCGCCCGTGCCTAATTTAGGGCCACTGGTTCCAGGAAAGGGAGAGAGCCAGTGCAGTAAGACAAACACAGCATCCATGCCTCCCCGGGATTCGAACCCGGACCCCTTTCGGACGAATGATCAGAAGCCATTGCTTAGACCACTGCGCCACCGGGGCGGCGGTAGAGGATAAATGAACACACAGACATACACACGACATGTAAGAGTGCCAGATTGAAAACCCAAGTCGACACAGGTGGAAGTGCCAGCATATGACGTCACAACAAGCACTTCCAGGAAGAAAAAATAACAGCGGGGAGAACAAACAGATGGCTTTACTTGTAGCAGGGATCTAATGCCACTTTGCCGACGGCTTGACGTACCCAACCGACGCACGGCCAATATTCGGTGGTTCCGAGCAACTCAACTTAACTGGAATCGATCCCGCGACACGGAAGGTGGTTGCTATAACCACTAAACCACTAGCGACCTCTATGCCGCTCTGAATTTAGACGTAGGCTTTTATACGAGAATCTATCGTGCGTGTCTCTTTCTCTTGACTATTTTGCTCGGGCAGCAAAAGTGTAAAGTATTTCTTGGCAGGTTCGGAAAATCAACTGCATAAAGAAAAGGCGATTAGGATAATTAAATCGGTGGGAGTCTTCGCCTCTTTTCTCCGTTTGTAAACAAAGGCACGTTTTACGTTGTCGAATGGAAACTTTTTCCTAATGGCATTTAAATTATGTAATGTCAGCAATCTTTTCACAGTAAATAGAATCAATAAAAAAAAAGGGGGGGGGGGTCTACATTTGGTAAAGCATCGGCACATTGGACCCGTCTCTAATTTAGGGTCACTGACTCCAGGAAGCAAGAGATCCAGTGCACAACATTCATGCCAGCGCTTAGACCAATGCGTCACCGGGACGATCATTTATTCCGTTTGCCTCAGATATCACTCGCGACAAAAGGAATTTTTCGAATCGAACAATTTGAATATGAGATACGGAAAATAAACGGGATGTAACTTTACGCCTCCAAGCTGGAAAGATGTACGTTATTTAAAGAAGAAAATGTGTGCAAACCTTTATCGTAATGAAGGGTATCCGGCCAATAAATCATTTTTCAAAGGGATTTTTAGAATACGCGATTCCCTTTCACATACTGACACCACTTGGCTGCGGCATTGTGAATTATGAAAAAGTAGAAACACTAAGCGTAAAATATACTTTATAGAAAAATTTGTGAGTTGGAAAAGAAATTTCTCAAACACGACATCTAAGTGCAGAGATAGCGAGAAAACAGTTTTACATGTTACGCTATCTAGCTGGAAAACTGTGCGTTTCTTAAAGAGGAAAAAAATTCGCGATTATTAACGTCGTGAATGTCACACTGTACAAAAAGTGCGTTTTCAATGGAATGTTTAGAAGGGCTGATATATTTGCAAACATAAACACAAACTAACGCCACCTAGCACCAGAACTGTGCGCAATGAAACTGTAATAGTCCATGTAAAACGTCCCACAAAATGAGGGTATCCGGTGTTTAAGGAATCTTTCAAATCGTACTTTTGGAAGCAGAGATTTCGGGGTAAATGCAATGCATATTTACGCTGCGTGGCAGGAAACTGTGCGTTATTTGGAAAAGAAACTGCACACAAACAGGTCTTCGTTGAGAGCGGTATCTGACCGAAAAAGAATGGTTTCAATCGAATTTTTGGGAAATGCTACAAGTATATCGCTGACAGAAATATACATTTACACCCCTAACGGGGAAACTGTGAATTACCTTAAAAAGAAACTGTTCGGAAAATGGTCTTCCTTGTAAAAGATATCGAAATAAAGAAAGAATTATTTTAATCGCATATTTAGGAGCAACGATATGGAAGTAAATATATTTTGACATTTACTTTAGGTATTCCAAAAAGTCTAAAATGTGTGTGTGTGGGGGGGGGGGGGGGCACGAACTAACAAAACAGGTGAAATTTGGTGCCATTCACGTCCAGGTAACAAATACGGGGTGTCATGAGATTCATTATCTGTACTATCATAAAATTCACTTCAGTATCACTGTAGGATTTCCTAATACTAAAATTATCATCTAACTTGCTTTCATCATCAGATTCCATAACGCCTACAAACAGAAAAACACAGCAAACGTTTTTCGCAAACCAACAAACCACGTGTCTTCCGTAAACAAAATACAACAAGAGAGATGACACCGAATTTTCGGGTGTAATAAGCACGTCTTTTGAATCCGTTCTGACGCAAATTAAATTCATCAAAGCTATTCAAAGTCAATGGAACCGGTATGGAAAACAATAGATTTGACTAAAGAAAGAAGATTTTCAGTCGGGTTTTTAATCCCTCAGATATTGCTGTAAACGGAATCGTGAGCTTACGAACTCTTAGAAACAGAGATATCGACAAAAATAAGATGTGACATTACGTTCCCTGGTGGGAAAACCATGCATTATTTTAGGAAAAAGTATTTTCAAAAGGTTTATCCATATAAGCGGTATCGGTCCAAGAAAAAAAATTAGTCGAGTTTTCAGGAGCCCAGATTTTGCTACGTATACATCAGAAGCAGAAATTAGCACTTATGATCCCTGCTGGTCAAACCATTCTTTACCAAACATTAGAAATTATGTGAAAAATATTTTACATCAGGTCTTGTATGCGATACAAGAAGAATTTTTCAAATCGGACTTTAGGAGCAGAAATAACCCAGAAAACGCAATTTACCTTTGTGCTCCCTAGCGGAAAGTCTATGATTTACTTGTAAATTTTGAATTTATAGGAAAAACATTTCGCATCGGAAACACTATCCAACAAAGAAGGAATTTTTTCAAATCGGACTCTTAGAAGTAGAGATATTGACAAAAACAAGATATACATCTACGCCCCTGGCGTAAGAACCATGCATTTTTTCAAGAAGAAAATGTTCCTAAAAGGTTTGTCGACATGAGTAGTATCGGTCAACAAAAGACTTTTTTTCAATCAAGATTTTAGGAGCTCATATTTTGCTGCAAATACATCAGAAGCGGAAATTAAGACTTACGCCACCTGGTGGCCAAACCATGTTTTTTACAAAAATTAGAAATTATGTGCAAACGATTTCCCATCAGGAGCTGTATGCGGTGCAGAAAGAATTTTTAAAATCGCAGATTTAGAAGCAGAGATATCGGGGAAACGCAATTTACATTTACGCCCCCTAGGGGAAAGTCTATGAATTACTTGAAAACTTTGAAATTATATGAACCACATGTCACACTAGAAACACTATCCAACAAAGAAGGAATTTTTCAAATCGGACTCCTAGAAGTAGAGATATTGACAAGGACATGATGTACATCTACGCTCCCTGGCGGCGAAACTGTGGAATATTTTAAGAAAAAAATATTCCGAAAAGGTTTATCGATGTGAGTGGCATCAGTCCATGAAAGAATTTTTTCAATCGATATTTTAGAAGCTCAGATTTTATGGCAAATACATCAGAAGCAAAAATTAACACTTACGCCCCCGGTGACCAAAATATTCTTTGCCAAAAATTTCAAATTATATGCAGAAGATTTTGCATCAGGAGATATATCAGCTGAAGAAATTTTTTTTCAAATCGGAGTTTTAGAAGAAGAATTATCGGGAAAAATGTAATTTACTTTTACGCCCCCTAGCGGGAAATATATGGGTAATTTGAAAAAGTAACTATATCTAAAATACTCTTCGACATAAATGGAATCGAGAAATAAAAGAATGTTTTTAATCGGATGTTTAGAAGCAAATATGTGGAATAAAACGTATTTTTGAATTCGACATCATCTGCATTTACGCCCTCTAGCGGCGAAATTGTACATCGTAGAAAAAAACGAAATACAAAATCATCATTCGCATATTTCAAGCTTCCCAATGCAAAAATAATTTTTCAAATCGGACTAATAGTTCCAGAGATATCGTGGGTACAGACGGACGGCCGGAGAAACTGATAACATAAGCACGATCTTTTTTTACAAAAGATGTGCAAAAAATCTGCCGATAATAGCAGAGTTATATTGTAGAATAAAATACATACATGCTGCTATCTAGTATTATGGCACGATAAATCAGTTGGCCGCCTCGGTGGCGCAGTGGTCTAAGGCGTTGGCCTCTGATCATTCGTCCGTAAGGAGTCCGGGTTCGAATCCCGGTGAGGCATGGATGTTGTGTTTGTCTTACGGCACTGGCTCTCTCCCTTCCCTGGAACCAGTGACCCTAAATTAGGGACGGGCGACTGCTTATAGCCCATTGAGTTGCTCACGGTGGTCGTTAAACCTCCAATCAAAAAAAAAAAAAAAAAAAAAAATCAGTTGTGTTTGCACTATTCAGTAAGTAAATTCTCTAAAGCAGAATGTCACGGGCCCGAGAAATAGGGATCGATACCTCAGCCCGTCATATTGACGGAAGCGGTTCTTAAGAGGTTAAATAACGATAAAGGCAGGGTTTTTTTTTTGCTTTCCTCCTGCAAATTAGCCGTCATCGAAATATCACAAGTAGACTGCATTAATCTCTTCCTTGTGTCGATGAGGGCAGAATCACATGCCTATGCGTGTCTGGACATGTTTCAAGTAGTGCATGCGTCAACCGCAGACCAGCCAGGGTCTAAGCGATCAGGTGGCGCAGTGGTCTATGCGATGGCCTCTGATCATTCGTCCGAAAGGGTCCGGGTTCGAATCCCGTTGAGACATGGATGCTGTGTTTGTCTTAGGGCACTGGCTCTCTCCCTTCCCTGGAACTAGTGACCCTAAGTTAGGGACGGGCGACTGCTAATAGCCCATTGAGTTGCCCACGGTGGTCGTTAAACCTCCAAAAAAAAAAAAAAAAAAAAGCGCAGACCAATAGAGCCATTAGTGAATTAACAGTTGCCAAAGCAATGCCAGTCTGTGTGTCTGTGTGTGAGTTTTGAGGTAAGAATGAGTGATAGAAATTAAGAGCAGCGCATTAACATCAAATCTATGTGAAGATCGGTAAAAGTCCTACACTGTAAAAAAAATTCTGAAATTCACGAGCCACTTTCCGTCATTCCTTTCATGAATTTAGGAAGCATATATCTGATACAACCTTTTCCGTGAAATGTCGGAAAGAAACTTGAATTTCATGGAATTTTCGTACCACGGGAAAACTCTGAATTTTTAGAAACCTTCCCGTAATACCTTTCTTATATTGTTTTTTGTTTTGTTTTGATTGGAGGTTTAACGACCACCGTGAGCAACTCAATGGGCTATAAGCAGTCGCCCGTCCGTAATTTAGGGTCACTGGTTCCAGGGAAGGGAGAGAGCCAGTGCCGTAAGACAAACACAACATCCATGCCTGACCGGGATTCGAACCCGGACCCCTTACGGACGAATGATCAGAGGCCAACGCCTTAGACCACTGCGCCACCGGGGCGGCTTTCTTATATTGATGGTAACTTTCCGTTTTAGAGATGTGTTAACAGAAAATTCTGAATTTTCAGAAACCTTTCCTCAATTTCTTTCTCATATTGACGGAAAGACTCCGTGCCGCCCCGGTGGCGCAGTGGTCTAAGGCGTTGGCCTCTGATCATTCGTCCGTAGGGGTCCGGGTTCGAATCCCGGTGAGGCATGGATGTTGTGTTTGTCTTCCGGCACTGGCTCTCTCCCTTCCCTGGAACCAGTGACCCTAAATTAGGGACGGGCGACTGCTTATAGCCCATTTGAGTTGCTCACGGTGGTCGTTAAACCTCCAATCAAAAAAAAAAAAATCAAAGACTCCGTTCTCACTTGTTCCGCACCCGCATGACGTTAAGGGGTTCCACCTAAAATCTCTGCCTTATGTTTTCAATGGTAAAACTTCTGTATACATATTTTCTTCGCAATTAATGTTTTCCCAAGGATGAAAATTTGCACATCGATAAAACTTACTTTAAGTTAAAGCATGGGATACTTAATACTTGCTAAAACATAACCATAACTAAGCAATCCAACATTTGTTTGTCTACTGACGTCATGAATGTACAGGTCGCGCCATCTTTTAACAGATCTGAACATTACTAAAAAAAAATGATTGATTTTTAATATCCCATGCTATAGCATAGAGTTAGTTTAATCGATGTGCAAAGTTTCATCCTTCGGAATGCATTAATTGCGAAGAAAATATGTACAGAAGTTGAACCATTGGAAACATAAGGCAGAGATTTTAGGTGGAACCACCTTAAGTTACTAGTAACAGGAGCGATTGGTGAGAAAACTTGAGGTTTGATTAACTTTTAGATTTCAATCGTCTCTCAAAGGAACTGATTTTGAAGTTCCGTTGCGAGATCGGATATTGTGGATAGCATATCGCATGCATTTTGTTTATTGTGGGACAGGATATTTCTTCTCCTCTCCCCGATTTTGTGCACCAGTTAATTATTAAATATTGTGTTACTGTAAGCAACCGGGTACTTAACTTATTGTACAGGTAATTATACCATGTTTTTGTATCAGTCTTTGAATTCCTTAAGACAAAAGCTATTATAGGTATCAAGAGTAAATTTTATATTTTGTTTTGTGAAATAATACTATATAAAATGCACATTTTCCCTTTTTTTAAAGAATGAAAGTCATTGTAAGTTTAAAAAGATCAAGTTGCAAAGCATTTTGTGGCTTCGAAAAATCACGATGAAAAATGCTTTATTTGTGAAAAGTCCTCCTACAGAGAAAAAATAAATATTATAAACTAAATAACTAAATCACTCGCATTAATGACAAAAAAAATTTTCATCGTCGCCCGATTTGTTTTACGATGAACATGACGCCGATTTCCGAGTGTTTCTGACTTAGTGGTTAAAGGCACGCGTTATCTGTTGAGCTAACCCAAACCACAGAGGTTCGATCTTGACTGCTACGAAAGGTTGACATGGTGTCAGGACTGAAAAATGCAGAATCTCCGATTTTGCGAAATTTCAATTAAATACGGAAAAACCTAAAATGGATCTATCTGAAATAAACGGATTTTCTGACTACGGAAGATCTGTGAAAATACGGAAGCTAAAATAAATGGGCACTTTTTAAAACGGAAGTTTCTGAAAAAGAAAAACACCTACCGGCAACTTTTCTGCACGAAATTTTCCGTGAATTTACACCACTTATTTTTTACTAAGGTCTGAAACGTTAGAGATACTGAAAGTGGTGTATAGTAAGGACGCTATGAAAAAGTCAGGTGTCTTTTGATTAGCAAAAGGGGTTCAAGGAGGGGCGAAAAGATGTGCACGACAACGCCAGAAGTGGACAGCCAAAAATTAAAAAAAAAAACCGGACAAACACAAATGTGGACAGAGCACGGACTTTGTTGCTGTCAGACAGACGATTAAGAGTGCGACGTATGCCATAGGAATTAAAGATGAACAGGGAAACAGTAAGATAACAGATTTTGATAGAGGAATTTGGTATGCGAAAATCTTCTGCAAAGTTGTGCCTCGAATCTTATGAATAGAAACAGCTGCGACTTGAAGTTGCAACTGATCTTTTTGCAAATGGACACGAGTTTGACAGACTTATTGCGGGTGACGTAACATGGTGTTTCCCGTACGACTCAGAAACAAAACGGCAAAGTATGGAATGGAAAACATTGATTTTACCACGGTCCGAAAAAAGCACGCATATCACGCTCGCAATTCAAGATCGTGCAGTGTGTTATTTCGATCGCAAGGGGATAGTTGATCATGAGTTCACTGAAAAGGGACAAACAGTCAAAGTCTCCAAATAGCATTTTTTACACCAGTAAATTTACGGATCGAAACTTCTAGTTTTCCGAAGTATATCTTTAAATGGTGTATTTTCGCTTTTGAATCAATAATGCTGTTTACAGGTGCTGAAAAGGTTACCGGATCCTGTTCGAGAAGGAAAATTGCTGAACTGTGGCCTGAAGAGTGGATGATCCATTATGACAATGTTCCAATCCATGATGCGCTCAGTGTTCGCCCCTTCCTGGCTTAGAAATCAATTACCAAATTGGATTATCTACCCTGTTCACCTGACTTAGCCCCTTTTGATTTCTTGATATTTCCAAAAATAAAAACTGCCATGAAAGGACGAAGATTTTCAGACATTTCTGACTTCCAGAGTAACGTGACAAAGGGACTCAAGAGCATTCTAGAAACAGAGTTCCAGGCACCTACGCGAGGCTCCCACCCATTCACATTCTTGAAAGAGTAAATATATTTATTGCCTCTAAATGTTATCAATTAATTTAAAAGTTGATGTAATAAGTGGGACACTGTGCGGGGAAAAAAGATAGTATCTGCTTTTATTAAATCTCAATATTAGCAAAGAAATTCTCACTTAAAAATAGAGACGGGTAAGTAAAACACTATTTAATAGTTTAGTACTGCTATTTTTGAATTTAATTATGTAACAATTCAAATATCCACAGATGTTAAGTCATTCATCCCCTTTTAATTTTATTTTTAACCGATGAACATTATTTAGTACAGACTGATTTTTTGGGGGGCAAGGTGAACTTACATGTAGCTGATTAATCAATCGCCTGTGATGTGTTCAATGTTATAGTAGAACAATTCTATTAACAGAGGAATGATACTTAGATTTGAGCAAACATGCATAACTGGATAATTCTCACACTTATAAAAGCACATTATTCAGCTCATTAATGAACTTAATTCAGACCCAAGCAATTTTAAAATCTAATACTTTACAATATGAAATACTCAAAGCTTCTACAAAGTGTCTTAGCAATGCAAAACCTCTCGAGAGGTTTACAGTAATAGGAATACAGGACATTTATATTTCATTCTCAAAATTCAGATGAAAGTGACTTGACGTCACTGAATTGCAGTTGAAATGAGGGGTTAGTGAAAGAGCCTAGCAAAAACACTAGTATTAATCTTCATTGCAGGAAAACAAAAAGTATCCTCATCCCCAAAATGTTTTTACCATTCATAACAAATTAGTAAAAATGCATTTTTTTTTTTGCGTTGTGGTTCTGGGGCCCCTAAAATACTAGGGGCACAGCTGCGGAAGGGGATTACTTAGGTGTAAATCAGGCCCTGATTCCAGGTATGTTTCCAGCAATGCAAACAGCGTCAAACTAAATCCACAGCTGCGGAGGGGGATTACTTCGAAGGTAACAAAGGAACTCAAGAGCATTCCATAAACCGAGTTCCAGGTATGTTTCCAGCAATGGCAACAGCGTCTAACTAAATCCACAGCTGCGGAAGGGGATTACTTCGAAGGTGGCAATAGGCGTTAGTGCACAGATATACGTAATTTTTTTTCTACAGGTGCATTCCAGGAATTAATTTATCACACCTCGTACATTATGAAGAACATTGCTTGCATTGCGCATTTTAAATTATGCGCAGATAGCCCAAATGCATTTGATGTTGTTGTTTTTTCTTCTAAGAACCTGCTTTAAAACATCTTTTTACGTTCTCTGACAGGATTCAAAAGACGTGATCATTACACTCGAGAATTCTATTTGATATTTCTTGTTTCTCTACAAGCAATAGCAAGAGTGAGGAAAGTAGCTCTGTGGACCGCTATATTTACAAATGATGAGCCAAGCGTGAAAGAGAAGCAGAAGAAAAAAATGGGAAACAGGATAAGCGCACTCGAAAGCAAGAGGCTGAAGCCAATTACCACCAGAACATTCAGTTCACGTGCTGTAATGAAGGTAGAGAAAATCAAATTGACGTATGCAAAAAGTCCTGCCCTTGGTGACTAAATATCTGCTGTCCGTCTAGAAATTTATTTTTGCGTCTGATACATCCCACGCTGAGGAATGTTTTGCGACCATTTACCTTTTTACCTTGTTTTTTCTTGAAGCTATGTCTTGTAACGAATGTAACCTATTAACCTTTCCGTTTTTATTGCTACCTCTTATGCAAATCTTGCTTATCTTTCCATTAGACATTCTTAACTCAGCGTCACGTCTGAACTCCCAAAAGTTTAACTTGATGTGGCAGTACTAGCAGCAGATCAATGATGAAGAAACAAGGTAAAATTAAGAATAGCTGTGCACTTTGTGGGATATGTAGTGAGATGTAATCAGAGTCAGGCTCACTAGCGTGTGCTTGTTACAAATTCGTAAATACGCTTTTGTAACCTCCACTAATATTTGTTAAAGTAAACGTTGTGTGAAGTCATCAACTGAATGGTTTTTGTGTGTTGCATAAGATTAAAGGTCGTGTTTAGCAAGTGGCTCTACCACGGCGTACGTACATCCTGCAAAAAGCGGAATGAAAGTGGTTGTCTACAAGAAACAGGCGTTCCGTTTTTATTTTTCAGTACACGCGCTGTTGGATCATTAGGTTTAAAGTGCGGTGAGCGCTTTTAAATATTAAAATACACACCACAATTCTTTTCTAAAATGCCCGATCGAAGAAATTTGTTTTGCCTAGAGCACCTGTTACTGCGACAATTATTAACGTACATGTTCCATTTCGCAATCTTTCCGCTAGGAGGCGTAAATGTGCATATCCATTTGGGACAATTTAGAGTAAAGAAATGTGATTAAAAACGAACTCAAATGCTTTTACAAGAAATAAAGATTTAGTGGTTGATGGGGAAAACCTAAAGGTAACCGATATCTACATTTACTTGTACATTGGACAGCAGATATCTAACGAGGGCCACATTGATGAAGAAATTAATCGGCGTATAAAACTTGGTTGCAGAGCATTTAGAAGTGCAAATTTCAAGATCAATTTACCATTTTGTTTTAAAAGGAAAGTGTTTAATCAATGCATCCTTCCAATTTTTACACATGGACCTTAATTTAAAAAAATGCATTCAGATGTGCAGACAACTTAAAGCAACATGGAGTGATGCATGCTTGATGAATCCAGGAAAGATATGAAGTGTAAGTCATGGATCAGGAAAATGATAGGAGTTGAAGATATTATGATCGGAGTGAAATCTGAAATGGCAATCGGCTGGACATATTGCTGGAAGAACTGACCACCGTTCAAAAACTGAAATAATAGACTGGATACCGAGGGTCAGGAAAAGACTCAGAAGATCACGTGGAATATAGGTAGATGAATTTCGAAAACATGTGATTTGCAGGAGACTGGCTCAAGACAGAAAGTTGTGGATGAGATAGGGAGACCTTCATTCAGCAGTGGATTGATAATGATTAGTGATGACGACCCACTTCTAAGAGTCCGACTTAAAATATTATCTTTCTTTCTGGAAGATACGTATCTTTGTGACTAACTCCGCTTGCATTTCCTACTCCCAGTAAAGCTCAGTTTTTTTGTTTTTTTTTTGGACTGAGAGTGCATGTGAAAATGGGTACTTCTACGTTCTATGACATCTCTTCCAAAGAATATATTTTTTTTTTCCCCTGCCCGTCCTTATTTTTGACAAAAGCTTTGTGTACTAGCTCTGACGATTCGCCGTTTTTCAATAAGAGATGTAAATGTGTATTCTATTTATTTACCTCCACTTCTAAAACTCCGGTCTGGAAAATTTATTTCGCGCCAAATGTCAAATTATCTCTCTTTTGCGTTTATTTGCTCTTTTGTTGTGATATTTTGCCACTTGAGGGAGTAGGTGTATAATTTTATTGCCGATGGTATCTCGTCTGAACATACCGACTGAAAAATTCCTTTTCGCTTGAATAGTTTTCAGTAAAGTTATTCAAGAAAAAGGAATTTTTATTTTTTAATTTTAAATCAATTCACGAAATGAATTTCCTGTTAAAAGTGCGTTGAGTGATGATAAAGGAGAAATGGGAAGGCCCGAGGTTTCTCAAAAATACGAAGGGGGCACGGTGCCAAAAAGTTTAGAAACGGCTGCCTCAGAAGAAGCATCACTTCATTAAATCTTTAAGCAGCGTGATTTTATTCTTCAATGTCTTGCGCAATTTTCTCGAATGTAATAAAATCCGTAGGCTCACTCACCGATTATATTTTTATTTTTTCTGAAATTTAAGTACGTTTGGTTCGTACAATGTCTTTCTGTTTTTTTCATAATTAGGTGTAGAATATCAAAGATATAATATCAGCATGATTAAGATATTAATCTTCGCTTCATTTAATTTTGTACCGTCGTATGGATCAGGGTTCAGTGATACCTTCGACATGCAAAATGGAATTACTACAAAACAAACACTGATAATTTCATTTACAATTTTGAATCACGCTTCGTGCTATATATAATATTTACATATTTTTATTTCTGGGAACGAATTCCTTATATTTTCAGCAGCCGAGCACTGTCGTGGGAATAAGCATTTGTGATGTATATTATCTATTTTAACTTTTCCCCTTTCTGTTTACTGTTTCTTACGTCAATTTTGGTTATCTACAATTACAGTTTCCGTACTTAACGTCACGTCTGAACTCTCAAAGCCTCACCGGTGGTGCAAAGGTCTAAGCGCTGGCTTCTGACCATTCGTCCGAGACGGGTAAGGGTTTGAATCCTGGTGAGGCATGGATGTTGTGCTTGTCTTACGGCACTAGCTCCCTTCCTTTCCTGGAACCAGTGATCCTAAATTAGGGATGGGCGACTGTTTATAGCCCACTGAGTTGCTCATAGTCGTTGTTAAAATTCCTACCAAAAAAAAAAAAAAAAAAGGGACTCCCAAATTTCTTCCTACATGTGGCAACACTGGCAGTTAGTAAGAAGTCAGACAATTAATAAAAACAAGCTGCATGATATCCAAAATGCGAGATATTATATTTTATCATTATTTAAACAACGATTTCATCATTGCTCATCTTGAGCTATTTCAAGATGAAAGTTTAATAACCTGTGTTATCGTCTGCTGTGTGTCACGGTATCGTAGTTGTGTTCATTAGCAGGGCGTTCTACCCACATCAGCCAGAGAGCCAATAAGAAATTTGGATTAGATAATTTATAAACTATTTTTCTTCTGTTACCTTCATTCTGTTTTCTGGCTTTACAAATCCCTGTGCTAAATTACAATCTTATGCATTCCTCCCCTTCCCCTTAAAAACATACACTATACTATGCATATCGGGAAGACACCATTACACTCTGTAATACTGACGTTTTTCATTCAAAATGCTGGAATTGTTCCATTTAATTCGAAGAATTTGTTTCAGACTATAGAAAGTATTTCATTCAAATGCTGTAGCATGTTACTCAAACTGAAGAAGTTATTTCCTTCAAAGTGGGAAAAGTGCTGAAGTTATTTCGCACAAACGTTTGAAGTTGCTTCGTTCAAACTGCTTCAAAATGCTAATGTTGAAAAACTTATTCAAAATGCTGCTGTTGTTTCATTCAAGTGAATGTTGTGTTGCTCAAAATGCTGAAGTTTTGTCTTTAAGAGTGCGAAATTTGTTTCATACATACTGCTGTTGCTGTACCATTCAAATGGTGAAGTTCTTTCACTCAAATTGCTGTAGCTGTGACATTCGAATTCTAAAGTTCTTGCACTCAAATGGCTGTAGCTGTACCATTCGAATTCTAAAGTTCTTGCACTCAAATTGATGTAGCTGTCACATTCGAATTCTAAAGTTCTTGCACTCAAATTGATGTAGCTGTGACATTCGAATTCTAAAGTTCTTGCACTCAAATTGATGTAGCTGTGCTGTAGTAATGTTAAAGTTCCTGCTCTCAAACTGCTTAGCTGAGACATTCAAATGCTCTCAAAGTGCTCTAAACTGATGTAGTTCCTCCACATTCAAACTGCTGTAGCTCTTCCTCTAAACTGCTGTAGCTCTTCCTCTAAACTGCTGTAGCTCTTCCTCTAAACTGCTGTAGCTCTTCCTCTAAACTGCTGTAGCTCTTCCTCTAAACTGCTGTAGTTCCTGCATTCAAACTGTTGTAATTTCTGCATTCAAACTACTGTATTTCTTCCCCATTGAGCGCTGAAGTTCTTGCATTCAAACTGCTGTAGTTCTTCCACACAAAGTGCTGGAGTTGTTTCACTCAAACTCATGAAATTCTGTTATTCAAAGAGCTGATTTTGGTTTTTTTTGCACGAACTGCTGAAGTTATATTATTTAGTGTGCTGAAATTGTTGCGTGATTTCTTTCCGACGGCTGAAGTTTTTAAATCGAACTTCTGAAAATGGTTTATTCAAACAGCTGAAGTTGTATCATTCGAAATGCTGAATTATATAGTTTATCTCAGCAATGTCTGCCCCATTACTGTTTATCCAAACGCCCTTTAGATTTGTAGAAGTATTGCGAAACGAAATTTAGAAATTCATCAGGGTTAATATACCCAAGAACTTTCTTCGTTATCTTTACATCGCGCATTATTCCATCACGGAATCAGTAAATTTCTTTCTTCGGCTCTCAGTGTTCTCCTGTCAGGAGGGATATAAAGCAAATACGTATACATATATGATTCATAAAATTCCTTTCCCATGTCATGCCATTTTCATCCACTTCATTGTTGAGGTGACCACTGCATGTTCTGACAACCGCTGTTTTATTATATTGATCTTCGTAATAGCATTTTTTTTCTTCTTTTTTTTTGCAGAGGGTAATGAAAATGGAAACGAAATTTTTTCCTTATAAAAAATGAATGGAGAATATGACAGGCCATTTCAACTCAGCTGGGGGAGAAAGTATATCGGACTGAATTCTTATTTCCTCAGTGACAGAACGCACATCTCCAAACGGACAGAGGGAATTCCTTCCGTCGTTCAGAGATAATAAATTGTTATTACGTATATTAAGTTCTCCGTGTTCTGCGTTTCAGGCACGATGAAGAGAAAGATTGCGGTCGATATTTGTGCAATGATGTTTCCGTGTATGTAAGACACTTCATTTCATTAAGTAGAGATGAAAAGACGGCATCTCTCTCTCTCTCTCTCTCTCTCTCTCTCTCTCTTTCTCTTTCCTCTCCTCATCGAGGAGATAATGAATGATGAAATCCCGCATCATCCAGCAACACATTGCTCAATATCCGTTGATCACGAGAGCTCAGCTTTCCGCGAATTTGCTGAGGATGCACGTACACTGCCTGCCATATTACAGGCCAAATCTAAAACAACATTGATGAACACGAAAAGACCATTTCCGTCGCGAAATGATTTTCTTATTCTTAAATTAAACTTTCACGAAGAATGAAGAAGAGATTTATCATTTATTTCACATTGCTTTCTTTTAGCTGAACATCATTAAGCTGCATTTATGTCACTTTTTTATTTTCTATTGAGAAAACTTGAGAATAATGGCAGATTTTCTTTGTTTGCCGTTACACCAAACACACATAAGTGAGGTCGATATGCTCACATTTTTCATATAATTATTGAAATATCAGAAAATTTATTGAAGCTAAATTATGCGCAGGTTTCAGAAATTGACAATGAGGTAAATCGCTGATCTATCATATAAAGTTGAATGTTCGTTTGTTTGTTTGTCCTCTATGCAAATCTAAAGTTTTCAATTTAGAACTACCAAATTTGGTATACTATCTCATGGTACTCTAACTTAGACCGTAGACGGTTTTTGGAAGGGGTCGGAGCGCAAGGTCAAGGGGCTCCCATACAAAATCTTCGTAAAAAGTTTCATCTTTTGCTTTTTTATTTTGAATTGGTATACTATCTCATGATACTCTAACTTAGACCGTAGACGGTTTTTGGAAGGGGTCGGAGCCCGGGGCCAAAGGGCCCCCATACAGCATTTTCGTAAAAAGTTCCATTTTTTACTTTCTTATTTTGAATTGGTATACTGTCTCATGTTACTCTAACTTAGACCGTGCACGGTTTTTGGAAGGGGTCGGAGCCCGGGGTCAAGGGACCTCCATACAAAATGTTCGTAAAAAGTTCAATTTTTTACTTTTTTATTTTGAATTGGTATTCAATCTCATGGTACTCTAACTTAGACCGTAGACGGTTTTTGGAAGGGGGTCGGAGCCCGGGGCCAAAGGACATTTTCGTAAAGAGTTCCAATTTTTACTTTTTTCTTGTGAATTGGTGTACTATCGCATGGTACTCTAACTTAGACCGTAGACGGTTTTTGGAAGGGGGTCGGAGCCCGGGGCCAAAGGACATTTTCGTAAAGAGTTCCAATTTTTACTTTTTTCTTGTGAATTGGTGTACTATCTCATGGTACTCTAACTTAGGTCGTAGACGGTTTTTGGAAGGAGTCGGAGCCCGGGGTTAAAGGGCATTTTCGTAAAAAGTTCCAATTTTTACTTTTTTATTTTGAATTGGTATACTATCTCATGGTACTCTAACTTAGACCGTAGACGGTTTTTGGAAGGGGTTGGAGCCCGGGGCCAAAGGACATTTTCGTAAAAAGTTCCAATTTTTACTGTTTTATTGTGAATTGGTATACTATCTCATGGTACTCTAACTTAGGTCGTAGACGGTTTTTGGAAGGGATCGGAACCCGGCGCCAAAGGACATTTTCGTAAAAACTTCCATTTTTTACTTTTTTATTTTGAATTGGTATACTATCTCATGGTACTCTAACTTAGATCGTAGATGGTTTTGGGAAGGAGTCGGAGCTCGAGCTCAAACCCCCATACAAAATTTTCGTAAAAAGTTCCATTTTTTATTTTATTTTTATTTTGAATTCGAATTTAATACTTTTTGTTGCGATAAGTGTAAGAATTGTTTTGTGTGTATATGTGTGTGTGACAAGTGCTTTCCAGCGAAGAACTGCAACACAATTCAGCATCGGAACTGAAGGTAAGTAAACAACAAAAACTAAACGGAAAAACTAAAAATACTGTGTGCCTAAAGACTCTACAGAGAATAAAATTCAAATTCAATGTAGAAGTGAAATACAGTATTGGGTACGGTTCATGCCGTAAAAAATTAATCGTTTCATTTGATTTGTACAAAATTTAGATAGTAAATTATCACCAAATTCTCCCGAGCAATGCCAGGCAATTCAGCGAGTATATTACAAAATTGCAAGAGAAACTAGAATACATTTATTGATATCATCATACTTCACATTTCGGTTTACGAACAGACCTTTTTCTAATTCTGGTTGCTTAAATAACGAAATATTTACCGATCTTCATAACTCTAGATCCAGAATGGGCAAACTACGGCCCTCGGACCCAATACGGCACCCGATGCGGGCACGTAGTGATAGCCCCCGCAACCCCAGCATTGCGCGGGGGGGGGGGGGGGGGGGGGGCTCACGCCTAAGAGGGCTTCTAGCTTCAGAAAAAGCACCTTACAGAATCTTTTGCGGAAACTTCATATGAATAAACAAATAACCAGCAAATTTTTACGGCAGCTTTGAAAGAAGTAGTAAAAAGAAAAGTAACTAAGAATAGTATAACTATACTGGGATTCCGAATTTCTGGGTTTATTCCTTGGCGTTTCTAGTCTACGCCAAGAAATTCGGATTCCTGGTATAGTTATACTGTTCTTAGTACTGTTGGTGAATATTTCCTTATTTTTATTTAAAAAAAGTATTTTTTTTTTGCTGTTAAAATTTATGAAAACTGGATGACGCGCGGAAAAGTAGTTATTTCAAAGGACCTGAGGCCCATTTTTATAGTCATAGTAATAATTTCTATACATGTATATTAAAAAGGGAGTGTGAAAGAAATATCAGTTCAATGAATGAAAAGTTTTTACCAATAATGATAAGGTGTTATGTATTAGAGTTGTTCGTACGTAACTACGCATGCTTCAGAATATAATGAACTGAAAGGTGTTATTTGCGGGGAGAAACAGAGACCTGCTTCATTTTTTTTTATAACAGAGTCAAGAGAAAAATTTTACAATATGCAAAATCTTTTTCAGTGTTAAGTGTGTTTTTTATATTCAAGAGTAAATAATTTAAGTAGTTTCATTTTGTCAGTGCCACAATTCTTTATTGATACTTATTTATTTGTTTACTTATGTTCTGTATTTTCGTATAAATCGAAAAAGATCATTAGATGTTGTCATATGAAAGTTATATGTTTTGTATGTGTGATAATGAAGTATTTCAACGAAGCTGCATGGCCTTAGTTCTCCAAAAGAATAAAATTTGCATGATAAATTCAACTTTGGTATAATTGTTTTGAAGTGCTTTCTGTTGGAATAAATAAGGACAACTATTACAAATGCAACGTGCAAATTTGTGTTACACGCAGAAGACTGTGAAAAATTGCTGCAAGCTCAATCACAGTTTCAATCACCCCACAACCCGTCATATAAATCTTCTGAATGAACTTAAAAATAATTTAGTAGGTATGTATGATTGTTTTGCATTCTCGATGTATTTAAACTTATTCATGTCAGTCTATTATGCCTGATTATAATTTATTTTTAAAGAAAAATTTATGAAAAAAATCTTTGGCTCTACGAAAAATTTTGTTTCTTTTTTCGTTTGCCCCTCCTATAAGTAAGTTTGCCCATCTCTGCTCTAGATAAATTTATTCAGTTATATAACTGCCAGTTTTGCGAATATATGTGTTGAATTCCTTTCTACTTTTTTCAGTGAACTTAAATATTTTTTCGCACATGTTCTCCACAAACCGATCTACGAAACTCTAGGTAGATATTTCACAGTGTCCGATAGTTGACTTACAAATATTATGGAAAACCATACGATAATTCCGGCATTCATTCGCTTTCACGTATAAAGCATTGAAGTTGGAATAAATTCCATCCATAATTCCTTTGCTTCATATGTAAACAACATTTTGTTGAATTTTCGTAAATGTTGCTCAAAGCAGCTGTCCGTAGTAGCATTGTAAATAGGCCAAAATTATGATTTCAGAAAACTGGGTGTGAGGTTTTTATTTAAGTTTTCAATGGCATAAGTTAAAATTCCACAAGCATATTTTTCATGAAGACGATCATTTGCCTGGCATCGCTTTAACTTGGGTATTGCGGTGACAATCTTTCTCAAGCAAATATACCTTCTTTTTTGATCTTTTCAAAATGTTTCTGCGATGCTTCACATTTGTGCTCGTTTACAGAAGTTGTACTAGTGCTCTGTAAACCCCCATGTACATAAAAAATCAATAATAATTCATTTCAGTTATCGTCCTTATCTGCTAGAAATAACACATGTCAGGTTTAGTTTTGGAAAGCAATTTTATCTCTTGCCTGAAAATTATCTCTTGCCTTTTTGACGTAGGACTTTCCTCGCGTTTGGTACGGGGTAATATCTGGAACACGGATGCGAAGAAAAACAAAGACAAGAACAAGAGGAACAACACGAAAACACGTCACGCTTTGAACGCTTATATCTTTGAAACTAATAATCGCAAAGTAATAAATAATACATCATTAGATAATTTATAGAGTCCTATTAATACAAAAATAAGTATTAACCCTCAACCTCTTAACCGTTCGATACAATAGCGTTATAAAGTTAAGCAAAATTTCGCGTGACTCTGTTTCGCCGCAGACCGTTTTAAGGTTGATAACTAGTGAATAGGCAATGATAGCAATGACCTCAGCCCCGCATTTCACAGCTGACGGCCAGAGCTAGCGCGTATATGTGATAAACAGAAATAAAGCGTATTAAAAATGTATTTATTTTTAGATAAAAAACCATTTGGTGACGAAAATTTAAAAAATGCTGCAAAAATCCAAGGAAAATTCTGCAAAAACCGACGAAAATTGAAGAAACAGCTAGAGGAGAACAAGAAGAATCCGAAAAAGCCCGCTAAGACATCAACCGAAAGGTCACGAAAATGTAGGGAGCGTCAAAAGTCCGCGCGCCAAGGTATGTTTCACCGGAGTTCGACTCTAGATCCACAACCTTCCACTGAAACTGCACAAATTGAGCCTGAACAGTAAGAACAGATAGAAACTGATGTCATTGATACAAATTTTCAAATTTTCACACCGAGCATGGAATACCAATGTACATCGCCAGTCTTCACAACTTCTCTGGATAATGAATGTATTACGTCTCAAACCTTTACAGCGCCGATATATACCGAATCTAGACAAGAACAAGAGCAACAACAAGAAGAGTACATTATGCCAGAGACGTATCGCCAAATTTATAACAAGGAAACTTAGGAGTTTGAAAAATTGTTTCTGACGAACGATTTCTTCAGAAATAATTTTAGCAATAACTACTGACAAGGATGATAGTATGCCTTCTACTCCTACTGACATTAATTTATAATCAGCGTAAGTTACTATGAATTGTATATACTATAAGTTGCTTTTAGCCGCCCCGGTTGCGCAGTGGTCTAAGGCGCTGGCCTCTGATCATTCGTCCGTAAGGGGTCTGGGTTCGAATCCCGGTCAGGCATGGATGTTGTGTTTGTCTTACGGCACTGGCTCTCTCCCTTCCCTGGAACCAGTGACCCTAAATTAGGGACGGGTGACTGCTTATAGCCCATTGAGTTGCTCACGGTGGTCGTTAAACCTCCAATCAAAAAAAAAAAAGTTGCTTTTAAGTAAATAAAGTAAGACATTTCTTTTGTTTTATTTCTTAAAAATTTTATATATGAAAAAAAATCAAAGGAGCAAAACTGTGCCGCAACCTACAACACAGGGTTACGTCAACTGTCCTTCACTGAATACTTTAAGAACGTAGAACTAGTGAGACAGTGCCATGAAATAGTGACAGTTGACGTAGTTCTTCGTTGTAGGTTGCGGCACAGTTGCTACTGAGCCCCGTTGATTTTTTTCTTCTTTCAAGGTCTCGCTGAGATTACACGACTCCGTTTGACAACACATCCAACAAGAAAACAGAGGAAGGGGCTATATAATATGCACTCCTCTTTCGTGCAGCGGGATAAACCAAAAAAGGTTTACATGTAAACTCTTGAGCGAACCGTAAGTAGCGAACCCTACATCGAGTTATATTGAAGTTGTACTAGGACGACTAGTTAGTAGTCCGCACTACGTAACGTATGACACGGGCCTTAATTTCGGAAACCCGGCACTGCTCGTACCCGACGTTTAAGGCCTTTTTAGTTTCAACGTTGTAACGTATGTTCTAAATTAACTTTCCCTTTTAGTTTCTTTCCCTATGTAAATCTTGAGTTTGTTCTCAGTTATACTTCACATTTAACGTGATATCTTTTCTCTCAAATGAATACGTTTGGCAACATAATTGAGGTTGAATGAACGTGGCGTATGCCTGTTATTAGATAAGAACGAGAGATAAAAGCTACGAGAAAATAGCTGCTTGTGTGGCGTGGTGTGTGGAGCGTTTAATGTGGAGTGTTTAATGTGGAGTGTTGATACTGATTGTTGCATAAAATGCAAAGTGCTATGTTATGTTACGATGTGCAGGAGAAATAAAGCATCATTTCCGTAAGTTTGACTTCTGTTTCTAAATGTTTCGTCTGGCCGTTAACGTTTAATTTAGGAATTATTTCATCGTATGGTGATTTTTTAAAATAACGTAGAAGTATAAAAAGACGTTTACGTTATAACTTCTAGTATGGCCCGTTTAAGTGGTTCAACTTTTAACGCTGCCAGTAGATACGAGCTGTATAATTAATAAAGGCGTTCGGTGTGTGTTGCGCATTCATGTATTCCGCTTCACTCGGTCAGCTTCGTCACTCCTACACATTCCCAAGGGCAATTAACGCCAACAGAAATAATAACATAGTGAAAACAAAATTTCATGTCAGCGTTTCGAAGCTTAGATTGTCGCCCCGGTGGCAGCAGTTGTCTAAGCGATGGCTTCTGATCATTCGTCCGAGATGGGCCATGGTTCCAATCCAGCTGAAGCATGGATGTTGTGTTTATCTTACGGCGCTGGCTCTTTCTCTTTCCTGGAGCCAGTGACCCTAAATTAGGGACGTGCGGCTGCTTATAGCCCACTGAGTTGCTCACGGTGGTCGTTAAACCACCAATCAACAATAAAAAAAAAATGTTCAGATTTTCCCTTCGATTGGGATAGGTTATGGATGTTGTTAACAGGGAGGATGGAGACTGTAAGACGCCAACAATTCTGTTAAACAAGAAAGATGACACAGATTTTTCGGTTGCATTGAGCACATCTTTTGAATCCTTTCCGACACACAAGAAAAGTATTTCGAAGCAGATTCTTAGAAGAAAAAAATTCAGCCAAAAACAGAATGCGTTTACGCCTCCTAGAGATAATGTGCGCATAATTTAAAATACACAATGTAAGCAGTGTCCTTAATAGCGTACTGGATCGCTTATATATACACTATATTGACAAAAGTCACCGGACACCCCTTCAAAGGCAAATGAACGGATACGCTACGTTGTTAAGATGCGCGGTACAGCTGCAAACGGTATAAAAACAAGCCTGCAGCTGACCTCGATCATATCGCACTGTGAGGTTGAGTGAAACTCTCGCGGCGGGAGAGAACTGACTTTGAGAAAGGAAAGATTGTTGGGTGTTATATTAGTGAGTTGTCCATGAGAGAACCCGAGAGGCGTTTAAACATACCCAAGTCAGCTTTTTTGGATGTACTGAATAAATGGAAGACACATGGCGTGTCTGAAGCAGCAAAACGTACCTACAGACCAAAGAAAATCTGTAATAGTGGTAATTGTAAATAACCTTTAATAATAGCGTAATGGAACGGGAATGTTTATTTCATGAAATGTAAGGTAATGTAAATATCTTTTAATTGTTGAATTTTAATGAATATGTAAATAATTAAGAATCCTTGCAGTTTTAGAATGTTTTAAAAGTAATCGTGGGAAACTTTTAAGAATATGATTTTTGAGAGCCAGTAAGTCAACAGAAACGATTAGTTATCGGCAAACTTCCGGGAGTGGACAAAACGGAGCTGTATGTCATCCGAAACGGCAGTCCGACTGCCCAGAGATATAGAGATGA
The DNA here is from genome assembly GCA_039090855.1 of Macrothele yani. Lineage (NCBI taxonomy): Eukaryota > Metazoa > Arthropoda > Arachnida > Araneae > Macrothelidae > Macrothele > Macrothele yani. The sequence continues at coordinate 13,333,601 of CM076992.1, forward strand.
GATTCTCAGGATTTTTGTCATGCCGTATGCTGCAGCCGTCGGTGATTCGTTCCTTCACATAGACGATAACTCTCGAAATCACGGAGCTCGGCTAGTGAACAACATACTTCAAGAGGAGGGAATCGAGAGAATGTAGGAGCGAGCACGCTACCCTGATTTCAGTCCAATTGAGCATGCCTGGGACGCACTCGGCAGGCACGTTGCAGCTCGGCTGGCATCTCCGTTGACTCTTCGTGAATTGAAGACTGCCCTCATTGAGAGTGACAAAAGTATCCCCGAAACCTCCTCGATAACCTCATCAACTCCATGCCACACAGGTGCGCAGCGGTCTTATCCGTTCGATGGGACCAAGCATCCTACTGAAGCTCCGTTACCAGCTACAAAAAGGAATTTTTTCTTGTTCTACAGATATGCATATTGCAGTATAGCATAGCGCATCATGTGAATTAAATGATAGTATTGCACAAAAAAATTCGCTAATGAGCTTTTTCCTACCCACATTACTCTGTATCTTACATTAAAATAATATTTACGTTCAACATCACTCGCACGTAGTTTTCCTTAAAATTCACTCTATTGTCAAAAGTCTCCGGACACCTAGAAAAGAAACACAACATAGCATTTATTGACATACACTAGTACGGTGTTGGTCCACCATAGGTCTACCTATGCATGTACTGACCCTTCGAGACATGATGTCGACAAGATTTTGGGACACAGCGATAGGTATGCTCTACCGTTCAATACATAATGCTGCCGCTAACTGGTGCTTAGTAGTACGCCTTGGTTCCAGATCAGGACTCTGTGCAGGTCAGTCCACACACGACATGGAATCATTGTCAAACCAGCCCGTAACATTCCTGGCTTTACGGCTCGGTGCATTATCCTGCAGGTACCAACAAGGCTCGGTTCCATAGTATTGTTGCAGAGTTGGTAGGGCATAATTGTCCAGAATATCGAGGAAGACGTGCTGGTTAATAGGTTTGTCCACGATAACCAATGGGCCGGGACCATACCACGAAAAACACCCCACAAGAGTACACTGCCATCTCCAAACTTCACCGTAGGAATAGTACTACACGGTGGTAACTAGCGTTCCGCCATATCCACACACGTCCATCAGACTATTGGATCGTGTATCTGGATTAATCAATTCACAGGACCCGTTTCCTTTGATCTGCGGTCCACGATAAATGTTCTTTACACCATGCTGAACGACGAGTAGCATTTCGAGTGGCGATGAAAAGCTTATGAACAGCCGCACGACCACGATAACCCATGGAATGAAGTTCTCTGCGAATGGTATGTGTACATACCGAGTTTGCAGCATTTTTACTCACCTGTACACTGAGGTCTTGTGCAGTACTCCGTCTATTAGCTGTAAAGACTCTCCTGAGGCTTCGACGTCCTCTATCACTGATTTTCTTTGGTCTGCAGGTACGTTTTGCTGCTTGAGGCACGCCATGTGTCTTCCACTTATTCAGTACATCCAAAACAGTGCACTTGGGTATGTTTAAACGCCTCTCGGTTTCTCTTGTGGACAACACACTAATATAACACCCAACAATCTTTCCTTTCTCAAAGTCAGTTCTCTACCGGCACGACAGTTTCACTCAACCTCACAGTGCGATATGATCGAGTTCAGCTGCAGGCTTGTTTTTATACCGTTTGCAGCTGTACCGCGCATCTTAACAACGCAGCGGATCCGTTCATTTGCTTTTGAAGGGGTGACCGGTGACTTGTGTCAATATAGTGTATTTCTCACTCCCTCAATTCTTTTGAGCCATACAATTCGTCTTTGGATATGATGATCAGCAATGCCGTCATCGTTATCAATCTCGAGTGCAACAACAGGAAACAAAATGAGAACCTCAATGAAGGACTTCCTTGAATAGAAATTTAATTTGCTTAATGGAGATATTTGTTTCAGGATTCCTTCATAAAATTATTTAAATAGAGAAGTTCTCTTTAAACAGAGGTTCGTTAAATAAAGGTTCAACTGAACACTGATTGTCAGTTATCAAATTACTTTTCACTACGAAATACTGGATCTAATTGATAACAAACTGCACTAGACTCGTTGATTAGCGTAGTTGATGTAAAGATTTCAGGAAAATTTTGTGTCAAGAATATTTCCAAAGTACTTAACATTGGTTATCAGCGTTGTTTGAGTTAATTGTTAGAGTCCGGTCTCCTCGGTGGCGCAGTGATCTAAGCGATTCCTTCTGATCATTCGTCCGAGATGGGTCCGGGTTCGAATACCGGTGTTGTATGGATGTTGTGTTTATCTTACGCCGCTTGATCTCTCCATTCCCTAATAACAAGTGACTCTAAATTAAAGGCGGGCGACTGCTTATAGCACACGGAGTTGCTCACGGTGGTCGTTAAACTTCCATTCACAGAACAAAAAATTCCGGGTGGGGGGGTGAATTCTTTTTTTTTTTTTTTTTTCGCTTCTTAACAAAATTTCCACCTGTGTTAATTTGAGAATGAACTTCAATGTATCGTATAGTATGCCATCACTAAAAAAAATATGATTCATAATGTTAAAATTTTTAAAGATGGATTTGACCATATTGAGAAAAAGTTGATTTGTGGTTAAATTATTTGAAAAAACTGAAAATAATACTTGACAATGATCGGTGCCTTGTGCAACTCTGAACTTTCTTTAGGATTAATTTTAAGAGATTTAAGCATGTCAGTCTCAGAATGTTATAGTTCATGGGGAAAAAATGCATGTTTCATGACACTTTGTGTCAGAGTGTCACTCCACTTCTGATTAAGAAATTTAGATTGCTACAAATGTAGTCCATTTATATATTTTTTTATTTGTTCAGCCAAAGTGTCAATTGGAGGTCGTTTTTCCCAAGAGAATATCGGCCGCAATTATCAAGGTCTTCCACAAATTGCAGATCAGAGACATTCGTTATGTATTCACAAAGATATGGATAAAAGTAATACCCCTGCCATTTTCGTAGACATTTCGATTTTATGTTGCCGCGTGTCTTGATGAGATTTCCCCGTCGTCCTATTAGCGATTGACTGGGGTTATTATGCGGAATATCGAAGAGTGGATACCCCAAGGGGATAATTTCCTTTCTCCTTCTCTTCTGCCAAGCTTTCCTGAGCTTATCATCCGACGCAATTCAGATAATATTCAAGGCTAACCTACTAATAATAGATCTGTTGGTTCTTTGCATTGCCTTCTCTTATTTTCTCTTTTCGAAGTCCTTCATCCAAATCAGAACGTACATTTGTTAAACAGACATTACAATTTATAATCTTCATAGAGCTGCCGTTATCGTGTAGCCGTCGTTTCGAAGTGTGACAGACCTAGATGTTGGTTTCATTTAATTTATCATGTATTTCTGCTTTGATTTTATTGAAGAAAACAAATCGGAGTAGGAGATTAAGTCATGTTGCTTGCTATCCTCATCTTAATCCATTAAAATTCGTGTGTAAGACCACTTAAAGTTCGCTGGTCACCTGTGTTACATAAATATTGTAGCAGAATAAAGCTTCAGTACTGAACAATTATATATATTAAGATAAAAAGAGAAAATTTCTCATTAAAACGATTAACTCTCACCATGTTTACCTTTCTTTTGTGGCTGTTGTCAAGTGCTCATAAATTACTTTAAGAATTATGACGTATATTGTAATTTGACTTTCATTTTTAATTTTCTTCCCTATGTAAATTTTGAGTAGATTTCTTTAAGCGTTTCAGGCTTAACGTTGCATTTTCTCACTCACTGAATGTTACGTGGAAACAGTCTTGAGGTCAATTTTGAATGACGTGTATATATTTTGACAAGATATGAGCGGTTTATATAATGTATGAAGTGAGCAGCGTTAAGTGTGGGTAGATCAGTGCAGCCTTGCGCTGCAATTTTAAGACTATTTATTTGATAAAATTGTGTTGAGATATACAACAGCCGTTCCATAAAAACTGAGAGTAAAATCACACAAAATGAAGACATATAGGTACAGCAAAAAATATGTTATTCTTTCTCAAAGTATCTTCCCTCGGATGATATGCAACTGTCCCATCGTTCAGTCCACTTTTCAAAGCATGTGGCGAGGGCATTTTGTAGAAACTGCTTTAACGACCCTTGTACAGCTTGAATAACTTTAGCATCTGCGTTGAATGTTGCGCCACGGAACTTCTCCTTCATTGTTGGAAACAACCAGATATCGCACGGGGCGAGATCAGGCAGGCAGTTGCATGATTTCAATACTGCATTCCGTAAGAAACTGTTAAACCCAAGCAGCCACATGTGGGCGGGCGTTATCATGGTGTAGGGTCCACTTGCCCACCAATTCCAGTCGCTTAATCGATATGTGTCATCGCAGACGCTTCAAAACTGAAATGTAATACACAGCAGTGACAGTAATTTGTGACGGAACGGCATGCTGGTAGACTACACCTTTATGATCAAAGAAAATTATCATCATCACCTTCCCAGCTAATTTGGTTTGGGGAATTTTTTTCGGAGGAGGCGAGCCTGTGTGTTTCCAGACACTCGTTGCGCGCTTCGCGAGGGTGTCGAAATAGTGGGCCCATGTTTCATCGGCAGTTATTACTGTGTTTATATAGTTTGGATCTTTTGCAATCATTTGTTTCCACTCATGACACACCTGAACTCTGCCTAACAATTGTTCTCTCCTCAGGTGATGAGGTACCCTTCTGGAACGCACACGATGTAGCAGTAATTTGTCGCGTAGAATGCGGAATGCCGACGTTTTTGAAATGTTATTTGACGCCTCTATGTCTTCACACGTCATTCGTCGATCTTCTTGCAGGATTGCCCAAACAGTGTTAACAATACGCTCCGTAACAACACTTTCAGATCGACCAGGCCTAGGTGCGAGTTTTGCCGACAAACGCCCTCTTTTCAAATCATGGTGCTATCTAAAAATCGTTGACTCACCGAAACATTTATCGTTGTAAGCTTTTCCGTTAAACCAACTATTTTCTGAAGCCATTTTACCCAAACGATAGGAAAATTTCATCGCACAACGCATTTCACTTCTTAACTCTGAATCACTCAGTTCCATAGCTGAGTGATTCAGAGTTAAGAAGGCAACAGCTATTAGCCGTCTGCCACGGCTAATAGCTGTTGCCATAGATACTTCCTTAATTCAGTTAGTCGTCTGAGTGGTTATTTTCTGACTTGGCACTTTTGCCAACTCAAAAAAAAAAAAAATTACTCACAGTTTTTATGTAACGGCCTTTGTATATATACACTTTGAGCCTGACGTTATAGTGGTTCAGTTTCTTGATACTACTTTTTTTTTTTTTTTTTTTGATTGGAGGTTTAACGACCACCGTGAGCAACTCAATGGGCTATAAGCAGTCGCCCATCCCTAATTTAGGGTCACTGGTTCCAGGGAAGGGAGAGAGCCAGTGCCGTAAGACAAACACAACATCCATGCCTGACCGGGATTCGAACCCGGACCCCTTACGGACGAATGATCAGAGGCCAACGCCTTAGACCACTGCGCCACCGGGGCGGCCTTGATACTACTAAAAATGCTTTTAAGGGCAGTTCTGTTGTGCATGGAAGACGAAATAAAGACTATGCGAGTACCTGAAGACTTTTTCTCTTCTGGTCGTTAGGAAGACTGATTTTGCTTGTAATATTTTGCGTATAAAATGTCACTACTTAAATCATTACTATCGTACTATTTGTCCGTTCAACTCGCAACACTCTAACTGCGAAGTCACCGGATCGCTAGCACAGAAAAATAATTAATTATATACACTGAGCTAAATTAGACGACCCAACTGTCAGAAAAGAGTAGATTTCAACTTATGAAAATCACTGTCTTTTGTTATCCAAATACTTCAAGTCAAATGGGCAAATACCATCATCATCAGCCGCACGGCAACGAGTATCTCTACTTTCCAATAAACGCCACAACTTCTTTGCATGCAGAAAGTCTTGAAATTACAAAGTAACGCAACATTAAATCTATACACAATATCGCCACACACCACAACCCTTTTTCGCTGCTTGCTGAAGCAAGCAATGAAAATGTGTGGTGACAAAAGGAGACAAGGGTATTTAATTTAGGTTGAGATACCCGAATCCACAGCGCTATGCGCCTTTTGGCAGGTGAAAGAGAATCTAAGAGAGTTAGGAGCAGATTGCCCTAATAGAATAGTACGAAAGAAAAGTATGGAAATATTAGAGCACAAGAAGTAAACGGTTTCCCGTTAAGTAGTGAAGTTATAAGCTACCCTACATACTTACCTGTAACAACAAACCGTTCCGAGCGATATTTCTCTCCGCAGAAAAATGCCCGGTACACCGCTATCACAGATGAGTACAGGGGGAAAAGAAGGGAAGGACAAGGGAAAGGGGAACTTGAAAAAAACATCACACACAGAATAAGTTTCCCAGAGGAAAATCGACGTTCAACACCAGATAAGACAAAACTGGCCATTTTCTCAGTGTTTCTCTCACACACTGAGAAAATGGCCAGTTTTGTCTTACTCGTTAGCCAATGAGAGAAAATATTTTTCCCCATTGGTTTAAAAAATTTTTCTCAGGTTTACTTTTGTTGGGTCTTGCCTGACATGTCAGAGTAACCATAGCTGAGGTGGTGGGATCACAAGATTACACCGATCGAGGTTTAAGTTACTCACTTTGAGTAAACAACAGAAAAAAAAACCAGCCACAATCATGGTTTTTTTTCCTTATTAGGGAGCCGATAGTATAAGGGCCAATGATTTTTTTTCTTCACTACTTGTCTGCTTGTTGCACAATTATGTGCAACAGCGGAAAAAATTAAGTCCTGTTCTATTTATTTATTATTTTCTTTTTTTAGTCAGAACTAAAGCGAGCGTAAGAAAAAAAAATAATATAAAAGGCAAGACTATAACGAAGTGAATTTCTCCGTCATTTTTATCCGCGCCAGGATTCGAACCCGGGTCCACTCATTCCGGAATAAGTTGCTCTACCAGTTGAGGTACGCGGACATTTTATTCTGATTCCTATCTGCCTTTATGTCGTGTGCGTCCTTCTGGCAGGTACGTCACATCTCCTGGTACGTTACATCATCTCCCCCTTATTTTTTTTTTTTCGAAGTGCTGCTCTTATTTTTCCTATCTCGCGGTGTGGAAATAACATCACACCATTGCGAGATTGTGAACGGTCGGGTCGTCCGGATAGTTCGGGCGCCATTATAACGAAGTGAATTTCTCCGTCATTTTTATCCGCGCCAGGATTCGAACCCGGGTCCACTCATTCCGGAATAAGTTGCTCTACCAGTTGAGCTACGCGGACATTTTGTTCTGATTCCTATCTGCCTTTATGTCGTGTGCGTCCTTCTGGCAGGTACGTCACATCTCCTGGTACGTTACAAGACCAACAACACCTTGTTAGTTAGGGGGAGAGATATTCAGTACAAAAAAAAATAAATCTTTTATGCAACATTTTGCTCGGCACTTAAAAGGGCCTTATTTTTTTCCCCCCAAAACTCATGATATTCACTTGTTGCTTTCTTCCCATGTGTGAAGAATAACTTCAATTTAGTCCCAGTTATTTTTAATTTTTTTTGGGAGTATAACTGTGAACTGGATTCTTTTCAGGAATTTTATTTAAAATAGCCTTCCGAAATGTGTGGTGACGAGTGGTATCTCGTTCTTATCTGTCAACACGCACACCTCACGCATTCTGACCTCAAGACTGTTGCCAACATGCATTCAGCGAGGGAAAAAATATACCGTTAAGGTAGAAACCGTGTAAAGGGAAATGAACTCAAAATTTAAATAGAGAAAGAAACTAAAAATAACAGTTAAATTAGAGTATACGACATATGCGCATTGTATAATTATAGATTTTGTGCTATGCGGAACATAATGTTAAGAAACTCCAGTTCTACAAGTACCACTAATAGCACGACAAGTAGTGTTATAAGTGAATAACAATTTAGAAAACATTACACAATGAGAAAATCTAAAAGTAAATCAGGTACAAAATCCAACTTCAAATGAAAGCTGCATGGATTCTGTGACGTATACTCCAATTTAACTTTCACATTTAGTTACTTCTTCTATGTAAATTTGAGTTCATTCTCCTTAGAGTTTATCAAACTTAACGTTATATCTTCTCTCTCGCAAGAGTATGGTTGGCAACACTTTGAGGTCGGAACGTATGGCGTGTGTATGGTCCGATGAGAACTGGGAGATACATATTGCATAAGCAGCAGCAAATGGTGGAGATGGTAGTATGATGATATAATAGTAAATCAATGAAGGAAGAAATATTCTTCATAATACATGGAAAATCGACAGAATATTCAAGCAAAGCAAACTGAATTTACTTGGACCACTTACTGGTCGTCCATGTAACACTTCTCATAGAGCTTGAAAATTTCATCACCCTGGAACGGGAATCGAACCCCGCATCTCCCGATTACCGGTCGAGTAATCGGGGGATGCGGGGTTAGAAAAATGTTACATGGATGACCAGTAAGTGGTCATTACACCAGAATGAACTAACCATTACACCACGGTTTTTTCTGAGAAGTGTTACATGGATGACCAGTAAGTGGTCATTACACCAGAATGAACTAACCATTACACCACGGTTTTTTCTGAGAAGTGTTACATGGATGACCAGTAAGTGGTCATTACAGCAGAATGTACTAACCATTACACCACGGTGTAATGGTTAGCGTATGTCATTACGCCGTGGTGGACGCTCCGGTGGCGCAGTGGTCTAAGCGATGGCCTCTGATCTTTCGTCCAAAAGGGGTCCGGGTTTGAATCCCGGTGAGGCATGGATGTTGTGTTTGTCTTATGGCACTGGCTCTCTCCTTTCCCTGGAACCAATGACCCTAAATTAGGGACGGGCGACAGCTTTTACCCCATTGAGTTGCTCACGGTGGTCGTTAAACCTCCAATAAAAAACAAACAAAAATAACACCGTGGTGTAACCATTACACCACGGCGTAATGGTTAGCATACTTGACCGGTAATCGGAAGATGCCAGGTTCTATTCCCGCTCCAGGACGTTGAAATTTTCAAGCTTTCTGAGAAGTGTTACATGGATGCCCAGTAAGTGGGCCAAGCAAATTCAGTTTGCTTTGCTTGAATATTCTGATATAATAGTAGTTGCGGAAGTTGAGTTACTTGAAGTTGTCATTTCTTAATGTCTGCGTATTATCTTTAGTGTTGGGGTTTTGTTTTTCATTAACAACCTTCTCTGACATTAATTGGATTACGTCAATAATATTGTCGAAGATTGAGTTGTGCTAAAGGAGTTTTGGCTAAATAAAGACTAACTGTAAAAAACTTTTTCTCGACGTTTTCTTGAATGACTCCTGTTTCACTGTAGGTGAATTTTTTGAGAACTGATTCATGTAGTTGTCAGTCAGCTATACATACACGGGTATTACAAATCTTGACATTTAGTTTGGAGGCATTGTTCTCGCTAATGATTATCAAAAATCTGAAATCAAAAGAAATGCATTTCACAATTTTTGTCCTGGCAGAATAGCTAGACAACTGAAAAAAGTAGTCGGCCCCGCTTAACCAAAGGACGTAGATAATTAAGCGTATTAAATATGAGATTCAATTTTGAAAAAGTAAAGGAATTGTAAAAACGTGCATCACACGTAGCTAACTTTGATGCATTTCAAACAATGTCGTGCTGAATTGTTGTTTCTTCTTCCGCTGCGTATATTTAAATGTCCCCTTTTCTTTTTGGATTTCGGTTTTACCACCGTAAGCTTTTTCTCTCTTAATTTTTTATTTTTTTTGCAGTGAGACAGGCAAAAGAGAGAGCTGACTGGTATTTGCGAGACGACGGCAGTAAAGTAAAACCCAAGTAAAAAAAAACCCAATGATATCACGAAAATGGGTAACGGAAGTAGTCAAAATCATTGCTTGAACCTGTGACGCAGCAATAGTTAATGTTGCTACTCAACAATATGTTTTACTAAACCATCTCCGAACATTATTTCATCACGTTCTACATAAACGTAAGAAGTCGCGCCGTTTCCGAGATCGTAGTTCCGAGGCGCCTTGCCATCACAATTTGTCCTTTATTAAACTCCGATAAATCGGCAGCTTTTCCCAGTCTGACTCAAAACTCTCTACTAACCGAAAGACGGTCCTCGGGTTGTATATATACTGCTCTGTGAAATTCATGTGCGCCACCGTTCAGTCTCCAGGCGCGCTCATTTCTCTAGGCTGGGGTGGTCACAATGTAATGGCTCATCGCTGTATATTGTCCCCTATGTGGATAATGCTCGAAATGTAGATAACAAAAATAACGCCTCTAATGTGATTAGTAATTGCTCATTATTGCTTCAACCCGCACATGTATATATAATATACCTACGTACATATTTATTTTTGTCATCGGTTCACTTATTGAGTGTCCTAATGGAGAAAAAATTCGAAGAAATAAATCAAAAACCTAGAAACCAGCATTTTGTTCGTGCCTTAGATGGAGCTTGCGGGTCACAGACCTTGAGATTGTCTCCCTTTATTCTTAATGAGAGTAGGTGTGCATTTGTCTTGCAGTGATTCACCGTAAAGAAAGCTTATTGGTTAGAAAAGAATCCTCAGTTACGAAGGTGTGCGTATCTGTATAAATGAATGGCCTCATTATCATAATGACATTCCGTAGAACAAAGGAGAACTGACTTGGAAGGGTGGTGTTCGTGATCCGACTTCCGGTCATACTCAAAAGGTATCATCATACTCCACTTATACAAAAAATATGTTCTATAGCAATCTTTTAAATCTAAAGTCCCACGTTTCTTTGACTTTTTTTACCTTTTTGAAATGCAGCGACATTAAAGACTCATGCTGATATGTTATGAAACCGCCCGCAAATTTTGCATGACAATGGTAGGGATTCCTAGGAGTATGTTAACTTATTTAAATAAAAAATAAATAATGCATGGGAGTTTTATATGAATATTCTTCGCCAGTTGAAAACTCATCATCGTCTTTCACCACCTGTAGATTAAACGGTATTAACTCTGAAACGCACGAGAATCCAAGAATAAGTTTTAACAGAACTGTAGCAATCCCAGTTTAGATAATTTGGCGTACAAATCTAATGTCATAGTGATCTTTGACCTCTTTAGAGCATGTGGAACACTTCGCGTTATTCGATGCACCGAAGGAATTTCACTTTAAAATGAAGTCGTTTGCATTCATTATACAACTGTTTTTGTGCTTATACTTCGCTATAGAAAGACTTTTCTAGGTACACGATATAAAAACACATCACCACATTATATTTTTGGGGGAGGGGGTGGACACAGTGTCGTACCGAAAAATCTCGGTGCCCCCCTGCAAAAATTTATTCGAGGCCCTTTTGCGAAATTCCATTAGCATTCAATTACTTAATTTTTTAATTCCATATTATTAACTAGCTTTTATAGAGGTTTTAATAATTAAAATTCTTTCGAATCTACTGGAATTTCTCGTAAAACCAAAATTATTGCACTTTAGTGTGTGTCACACAAATGTGCCCTTTATAATTGAAATAGTTGCCCTAATTTTATACCAATAGAAATTATTACAAAACAGTTACTCCAAAGTGTTGAACATATCTTGAAAATTTTATTCTTTTAGAGTAGTCCAGCCTCTTTCAAATGCCTCACGAGCACACGCAAAACACTTGATTTTCGTGTGACAGTGTCTAATAACCTTTTCCGATTTATACGAAAATACAGAACATTAAGTAAGCAAATAAATAAGTAACACTTAAGAAATGTGGCACAGAAAAAGGAAAAATGCTTAAAGTTTTTGCTCTTGAATATAGGAAACACACTTAACATAATGTTACAAAGTTTTGCACATGGTAAAAGTTCTTCTCTTGACTCTGTTATAAAAAATGACATAGGACTTTGCTTCTCCCAGCGAAGCCCCTTTCAGTTCGTTAAATTCAGAAGCATGCGTAGTTGCGTGTAAACTGATGTAATACATAACACCTTATCTTCATTGGTAAACACTTTTCATTCATTCAACTGATATTTCTTCCACATTCTGTTTTTAATATACATGTATAGGAACTATTGCTATGACTGTGAGAAGGGTCCTCAGGTCCTCAGAATTAAGGGCTTCCCTGTTATTCTGTTTTTATAAATTTAAACAGAGAAAAAAAAACCCCAAAAATATTTTTTCTTTTTAATTCTTTCTAGGCTGCCGTAAAAATTTGCAGGCTATTTCTTTATTCACATGAAGTTTCCGCAAACGATTCTGTAAAATGTTTTTGCTGAGGCTCGAAGTCCTCTTAAGCGTGAGCTCCCACCCCCGGAATGCGAGGGTTGCGGGGGCGATCAGTGCGGGCCTGGGGAAACGGGAAGGGTTTAAATGTTTCTTTTTAACTGTAGAAAAAAATTCTGAAATTCACGAGCCACTTTTCGTTATTTCTTTCGTGAATTAACGAAGCATATTTCTGATACAACCTTTTCCGTGAAATGACGGAAAGAAATCTGATTTATTTCACGAATTTTTCGTACCACAGGAAAATTCTGCTGAATTTTCAGAAACCTTTCCGCAGTTTCTTTCTTATATTGATGGTAAATTACCGTTTTAGAGATATGTCAACGGAAAATTCTGAATTTTCAGAAATCTTTCCGCAATTCCTTTCGTATACGAGTATTAACGGAAAAACTCCTTTTCCGTATCCGTATGACGAGAAATTATCGGTAATAGGAGCGATTGGTGAGAATACTCGAGGTTTGATTAACTGTTAAATTTCAATCGTCTGTCAAATTTTGAAGTTCCGTAGCGAGATCGGATTTTGTGGATAGCATATCGCATGAATTTTGTGTGTGGCACAGGATATTTCTTCTCCTCTCCCCTATTTTGTGCACCAGATATTTAATGTATATTGATACCGCCGCTGGCACCAAAATGTTACGACAGTGGGTCATTATACCACCGCTGTCAATCAATTTAACAACCGTAGCCGAGCAATTAGTATATTTCTTCACTGATCTCCTTCGACGTAGTTCTTGGCGCGAAAACTGTATTATATGGGCATACACTTAAACAATTTGAACCAATCACCTGCGTACACATAAATAATGTGTTCTATGACTGCACTGATTGCCTAAACAAATATTTAATTGGCTATAAAAAATAACAATGGCACACATACGAATAAAATTTAGCTGTCTTCTGAACATAAGTATTGGGTCAACTTTGACCTAAGTCAGTTCCCGCGAGATAGTTTTAATGAACTTAAATTCCACAGTTCAGTCTTACTATTTCTCAGTTCAGTTCTTGTAATATATTAGTTCAGTTCCTCAACTAATTGCGTAGCAGATGTAACAATAAAAACAAAATGTTTCCTACTTACATGGATGCTGCCAAGAATAAATCCAAATTGTGATTTAACTTTTCACCTGTATATTTCTGCGCCGGCTTTATCCCGTCGCACTTATCCGTAGTGGCTGCGCTGCTTACGTAACCACACACACACACACACACATGGGGCCTAGCTTCGCTCAGCAGGACCAGCTGGCTTCCTTCGCCGCTTCAGGGAGAGGATGGTAATTGCACACTGTCGTAGTTGGACTCAAACCCGATCTTCGGCTTGGCTTCGCTTCGACCAACGTCCACTCGCAGACTTCTTAATTCCTCTGTAACTTTGCTTTCATTGGGCCAGTCAGTCGCTGATTTCCATTAGGCTCCCAGCCTAGAAATTGCTGCTTTATCAAGCGGATTTAGGCATTCCGCTGCCTTTATGGCAAACTGGCATCCCCAGCTGCCCGAGTTGTCTCAGTTTCTTACCAAATGCAGGGAGATTTGCTGCTTCATTTATCCCAATCCATATAGCAGATCCAAGGCATCCAGCCTTTCACATCGGAGAGCGTACAGACAACTAAACTTTCTTCCTTATTTTCACGCTAAGTGCGAAATCTTATTTTTCTGCACGGACCACACAGAGATCAATTGTTCTCGAAAATGCCCCAAACAATCGACGAATTTACAATTATTCGCTAAACTTTTTGTCCCCCATCTTCATTCATTTCTACTCAATTGGCCCCTCTTTGAAATGTACCTCTTTCCCTGTTTAGACTGGCCGTCAGCTGCGCCCTGATATTTATGACCTAACAGCGCGCTAGGAACTCGAGACCACCCAGCCAGAGGGAATTCTTCGCCTCCTTTCTGTCCTATCCCCAGATAAAACTTTCTCTGCTGTTTACACTTTTAAACTCCAATCAAGCCTCGAATATAATTATTACTTAATTAATTTCATACATCCACCACGCCCATTAATTACTAAATTAATGGCGGGGATGGGTCGTAACAATATATTGTGTTACTCTAAGAAACCGGGTACTTAACTTATTGTACAGATGGTTATACGATGTCTATGTATCAGTGTTTGGAAAATTTAAGACAAAAGCCATTATACATAGCTATCAAGAGTAAATTTTATGTTTAGGAGCTTTTGGCTTTTTTTAATGAAATAATACTATAAAAAAGTATATTTCACCTTTTTTAAAGATAACTGAAAGTTATTGTCAGTTTAAAAAAATCAAGTTGCAAAGCATTTTGTTGCTTCGAAAAATCATGATGAAAAATGCTTAATTCGTGAAAAGTCTTCCAACACAAAAAAAAAAAAAAAAAAAAAAAAAAAAAAATTACAAACTTATTCAGAAAAAAATAAGCTCCAACAAAAAATAAATGACAATAAAAAAATTCATTGTCGCGCAATTTGTTTTAGGATGTACGTGACTCGAATTTCCGAGACTCTGTCGCGCAGTGGTCAAAGGCGTTCGTCACCTGCCCGAGCAGCCCAGGTTCTATCCTAACTGGAGAGGAAGGATCATCTGGGGAAAGAAATGAAAAATGCAGGGTCGTAGATTTCACGGAATTTCAGTTTAAATACGGAAAAACCTGAAATGGATGTTTTTTAAATAAACGGCACATCACTCTTTGTTTACAGTCAATGGTGTTTACAGTCAATGGGGTTGCCTTTCCATGGTTTAAGGCAACTGGTTCCGAGTGAGAAATAGCACCAGTGCCGTATAATAAGCCTCATCCAAACTTGAGACATGACTCAGGTTTGCCGATCAGCCAGGAGCCCGCGCTTCTGAACATTCTGCTACCGGAAAGGCAATTGATGTCACATGTTGAAATATTAATGCACACTACTAGTGTTTGGTATTATGGAAGTGTACAATAATTTCAAGAGCGATGTTTGTTCAACAAAGTCGTAAAACTTCATGCAAACGGCAATCAGTGATTCTGGGCCTCCCCAGTGACTTAATGGTCAGAGGCGTGGGCTTTCGGATTATTGTTTGAGCCCTGTATGGGGATACAAACAGTGCATTTGGCCTTCTGTGCACTGACTGTGTCCTTTTCTTGAAAACAGTTTCTTCAAACATGGGACGCGCCTTATCTAGGGGCTCTCGAGCTGAGCCCCAGTTGACTCATGGACTGTGCGTATGTCCCTCTGAACTGACCCTATTCCTTCCCTGTAACAAGCTTCCCAGAAGTAGGGGCCGTCCCGGTGGCGCAGTGGCCTAAGCGCTGGCTTATATCCATTCCTCCAAGAAGGAACCGGGTTCGAGACGTGGACCTTAACTAAAAAAGACATGCAAAGACTGCAGACAACTGAAAAATAGCATGGAAAGGCGCATGCTTGGTCTAAATAGGAGAGATAACAAGATAAACTCATGGATAAGGAAATGGAAAGAATGGAAGACATCATAATCAGAGTAAAATCCCTGAAATAGCAAAGGGCTGGACATATTGCCAGAAGGACGGACCACCGATGGACAACCGAAATTTTAGACTGGATTTCAAGGAACAGGAAAAGACCCAGAAGAAGACTACATCCCCGGTAGCACATTACATTGATTCGACTTCGAATGTTTGATCGTTTTTTGGTCGATATGAAACGTCGAATATAGATATCCATGTCCACTTTTGTTACGTCTTTTCGACGTCCAATTTTAAACCTATTAAGTCGATATCAAGTCAACAGTAGACGAAGATTCGACCTTTCGAGAGAAAGATATACATCGTTGCTACGTAGTGTAGACATCGATTCAACATTGATAATACTACGATTAAAAAATCACATATTTTTTTAATTGTTTCAACATCCAATCGTTTTCTGACACATTCGAAAAGACACATAACTCTCAAAAATTTCACAGAATTTTTGGTGATCTGTCAGCATCGTGCTAGGACTATCCCTAATTGGGATATGCGTACATACAAATTATATATCTTAAAAAGTAATTCTACTAAGAGGAACGAGACTCAAATTCTTATAAACATACATAAGAAAAAAGCAAAAAAACTTTTAACTTACCGGCCAAAAAGGAGACAGGTATAAGAATCTCGTCATACAACCGACCAACACCCCAGCATCCAAAAAGCTTGTTTGACGTAATGGTTGCAAAAGCGCATGCGCGCCATGCTTACAGATTGCATAAAAAACATCGATTATTCGACCTAATGGAACTAAAGGGATAAACTGCGTAAAACCGTCTACGTGTACACTGAAATTCAATGAAGGGTTTTTCTTGACGATCTGTCTCATTGATTTTACGTTGAAAACTATGCCTTGACGTAATATCGACCTGGTAACCAAAAATCGACGTCGATTCGACATTACTGTGCGACTGGGGATTGAAGATGGGTGGATAAAATTCGAAAGCATGCGGGAGGAACATGGAGGAGACTGGCACAAGACACCCCGTTGTGGAAGAAACTTGTGGAGACGTTCATCCAGCACTGGATTGAAAATGGTCGACAATGACGATGATGATTATGATGATGATGATGATATGTTGCCGAATGCTGGTATATGTGTTTACTTAACCTCGCAAAGATTAAGCCACTTAGTAATAAAAACGTGCAGCGCATAACGCAGAGAAAAATTGCGGAAGATATTTCACACAGCTTCAGATAACGAAAGAGACATTGTGCAAAACGTAAAAATACTTTTACGCCATCTAGAGAAAAAGCTGTGCATCACAGAAATTCGAAAGTGAGCGAATCATCCTTCCTATGATTAGCGTTATGTGATACAAAAATAATTTTTTGAATTGGACAGTTAGATGCAGGGATATCGTGCTAATAGGTGGATGCACGAACAAAGTAATGAGATAAACACGCATTTCCTTTTTCTCAGACATCCTATAAATTGATCGTTTTGGTAACAAAAAAAGGTGGGGTGGCAAAACTTTAGACAAAAAATTAAACTCTACAGTGTCATCCTCACTCCAATAGAAATGACGTTAATATCACATCTCCAGATTTACCTTCCCAGTTACCGATATTTGTCAGAAGTATGTAAATAACTCAAGAAAGGGTGCTTGAAAGGTGATGTAGAATATAAACGTATGAATTTGATTTGTTGAAATGTGGGGTAGGTCAGTGAAATGCAAGAGAAAGAAACTTTTTACGTTAAGAATTTTTTTTTTATCACAGCTACGGTCTATGTGTGAGAGCATGAAATCAAAATATTAATAAATTTGGCATGTCTCCAAAAGTTGACAATTGTAAACTTTGAGCTTCGCGCCTGTGTTAATCCTTTCATCGGCTGGAACGAAATAACTCGGGGCAGCAAAATGGGCTAAAATCAGCTCGAAGAAATGTATTTGCTGTCTAAGAAGTAGACAAAAAGCGGCTGGAACGAGTGAACGTGGGCATAAGAAGGCGTTGTTTTCCCTTTAGCATTATTATTCAAAGTGGTCATTTAGGAGGGATGATAGACACTTTTCTATCTGACTGATAAAAGCCTAAGAAAAGAGAAAGACGTTCGAGTCACTTGCTTCTACTCAGTGGCATGATGTCCGTGTCAGGGGGACTTGCTCTTCCCCATCATTTCTTGGGTCATGGAGCAGAGAATAAAGGACTGCACGAGAGGGATCACCACAGGTTCATGGTCGCTACAGCTGAGATGAAGGAGACAAAGGAATTGTTTTTCCCCAGCTTTCGCGCAAAGCCCTGCGTCTATGTGAACATTTCAGCTTAGGAAGCGCCAAAAATTTTAGGTACCATTTGGCTTATGAGGCATACTCTAAATTAATATTCATTTTTAGTAGCTTTCTCTATGCAAATTTGATTTCATTCTCCTTTAGCGTTTTCAACCTTAACGTTATATCATCTCTCTTGTGGAATCACTTTGGCAACTATTCTGAGGTCAGAGAGCTTGACGTATGCATGTGAAAGATAAGAACTAGAGATGTACCGGTGAGCCATTCCATTATCACTACCCTCAGCCTAAGGAAATGAAAGTGTTTGGAGACCGAACGGTGGCGCAGGTGAAGTTCACAGAGGAGTGGGTATACAACCTGAGAACCAGCTTTCGGTTAGTAGAGTGTTCGGACTCAGAATGGGAAAAGCTGCAGATCTATCGGAGTTTGATAAAGGACAAAATGTGATGACACGGCGCCTCTGAACTACGATCTCGGAAACGGCGCGGCTTGTGGGTTGTTCACGTGCCTCCGTAGTGAGTATGTACCAAAAGTGGCGCACAGATGGCCAAACGACGAACTGTTGTCCAGCCGTGTGTCGTCCACAGCTCATTGATGCCAGAGGGGAGAGGAGACTGTCACGCATTGTTCAGAGCAACCGCAGGGCCACAGTGCGACAAATCACCAGCAGCTACAACAGCGGTGATCAGGGCAATGTGTCGTAGCACACAGTTCATTGCAGTCTTCTACGCATTGGCCTGCGTAGCGTAAGACCCCGTGCTCACTGCACGTCATCGCCAACAACGCATGAAATGGGTCAGAGATAATCGAGATTGGACAGTGAACGATTGGAAGACAATGGCCTGGTCTGACAAATCAAGATTCCTGGTACATCACGTAGACGGCCGAGCGCGGATAGGCCGATTACCAAAGGAGGCTGTGGCACTTGGATGCACTGTTGGGCGGAAGCAGGCCGCCTGGTGGCGGTGTTACGCTGTGGGCGATGTTTTCTTGGGACACTTTAGGCCCATTTATCTCGATAGCACAATCCCTGACAGCTGTCAGGTATCTGAACATCGTGGCGGACCAAGTTCATCCATTCATGGTAACTATGTTCCCTGCTGGTGATGGCCATTACAACAGGATATTGCGCTATGTACTGCCACACTGCCAGAATCGTCAAGGAGTGGTTCGAGGAACATGCTGATGACTTTTTGTTAATGCCCTGGCCTCCAAATTTACCTGACATGAACCCAATCGAACATTTGTTGTTCGACTTGGAAAAACAGGTTCACGCTGAATCACCACCCCCCGCCAAAATGTACTAGAACTAGAGGACCTGCTGTTGATAACATGGTATCAGATACCCCAGGATACCTATCGCCACCTCATCGAATCGATGCCTTACAGAATGGCCGCTTTTTTACAGGCTAAAGGGTATCCTACAGCTTATTAGGTAGGTGGTCATAATGCAATGGCTCATCGGAGTATAATGTTGAAGCAGCAGCTAAAGTGGTGTGATGGCGTGTTGTTGTAATTGTGGAAGCTGCGTTACGCTGAAGTTTGATTTACTTGAAGGTTGCGTGTTGAGTTGTTATATATTGAGTGTCTGTAGTTAAAGTTTTCTGTTTTACTAACGCACGTTAATCAGCTGCAAGAGACTGGTGCTGTTATATATCAAGTTCTGCTTAAGAGATGTTGACAGAAAAAAGGAAGAACTGTAAGTAACTATTTCTTGAACTTCGATTGACTTCTGTTTCGCTTAAAGTGAGTGGATAAAAAGAACTGACTCTATGTAGTGTTCAGTAAGCCATATATACACGTTTCAAATAGTAAGAACGATACAGTCTTACCTACATCAGCCATTTAAAGGGTTAAAGAAACATCACTCCTCAATCCATTAGCATGGCGCGCAAACTTCTGAATTGATGAAAACATTTTATGAAGGCTATCTCCTGAATTAGGCGAAAGACTCAAATCTGAAAGTTACCAGCCTTGCAGCAGCAAAAGGTGGTAACTTTCAAATTACCACCAGAGTGGTGTCTGACCGTATTTTTTTCAATCCAGTTTTATTTCTTTATTTTTTTCGTTTGGTGGTTAAACAACCGCCTTGAGCAAATGATGGGCTATGCTCGTCGCCAAATTAGGGCCACTGTTTCTGGGAAACAGAGAGAGAGAGAGACGGTAGTGCATTAAGACAAACACAACATCCATGCCTCACCGCGTTTCGAAACTGGACGGATCTCGGACGAACGGTCAAAAGCCAGGGCTTAATCCACTGCGGTATTGGAGCGACCAATCGAGTTTTTAGAAGCGTAGGAATTGCTGCAAATGCGTCAGAAACAGAAATAAATCTTTACTCTCCCTGATGGCAAAACATTTCTTTACCAAAAATATGAAATTACATGCCAAACATTTTCCACAAGAAATTTCATCCGGCGCATTTTTTTTTTTCAAATCGGACTTTTAGAAGCAGAGATAGCGGGAAAATCGAAATTTAATTTTACGCCCTCTTGCGGGCAAAAAGGGCATTATTTAAAAAGAAACTTTTCCCAAACTGCTCATCGTTATATATAAGGAAAAAAGATTTTTTTCAACCGGATATTTAGAAGCAATTGCAAGGAATAAAATGAGTTTAAGTTCGATAACACCTTCCTTAACGCCTTCTAGCGAGAAAGCTATGCGTCGGATCAGGACAGTAAAGCAAGAATCTGTTTTGCCACATTTAGGTCTTCCAAATACAAAACGATTTTTTTAAACTGGGCTAATAGTTGCAGAGATGTGATGCTCACAGACTGACGGAAGGACAAAGTGATAGTACAAGCACGTGCTTTTTCTTCAAAAGAGTGTTAAAACTCAATATGATTAGTTATGATGTTTCAGGGTTCAACAGTGTGCTCACGCAATAAATAATTGCATATACTGCCGAATCCTCGTAGTAACGGAGTTGTACTCTGTAGAACAGTGCTACCCCGGTGGCGCTGTGGTCTAAGCGCTGGCTTTCGGCTATTAGTTTGAGATGGGTTCGGGTTCAAATCCCGGTGAGGCATAAATGTTGTGTTTGTCTTACGGCACTGGTTCTCTCCCTTCCCTGGAAGCAGTGACCCTAAATTAGGGATGGGCGACTGTTTATAGCCCATTGAGTTGTTTAAGGTGGTCGTCAAATCTCCAAAAAAATAAAAATAAAAGAAAAAGAACTAGCTGAATTATTTAGATTTGCCGCTTTCGCGATGTTTTTCTTGCGCATTCTTCACAACATCATGGCTTGAAAATTTATTTTATCTGTACTATCCTACTTGCGTTTATTTTCTACATTTTTGAAAATTTAAATATATTATTTTTTTACACATTTAAAACATTTCTTGGCTTTGAGGTAAAAAACAACTGCCCTGCAAATTTTCCCGCTCAATCTAATACATTTTATTTTCATTCATGAGGCACCACATTCTACGGGTGCATTTTGTAGTTAGAAAACTCCGTAATTTGAATAAAAATTGATTCAAAATAAGAGAAAAAAAGATACGCTGTAGAAAGTTTAAAGTGCCAGAAATTTCCAAAGTGCATAAATAAAAATAGTTTGAGCAAATGCTTGAATTGATACACAAACAATGAATAAAAATATGCTTTATAATAAAGTTTTCAAAAGAAACATGTACAGCTGAAAATCAGTTCTTGTGGGAAATCGCATGTATTTGGAAAGTGACGTGATTTATATTAAAATGAGAATAATCTAGAAAAGGAAGCAATATAGTGAAGAAATATGCTGATAGTGAATGAAAAAATAAATAGTCCAGGTAAGGTAAAGAAATATATCACCATCTCCATGAAACATTACCAGGAATAAAATTACTTACTGTATTCAGCACATATACTTAGGATGTGGCAAATACTTCAGGAGTATTAAGTAGCCACGAGGAAATCCGACAAAGCCGCCCGGGTGTCTGAGTAGTCTGAAGCGTTGGCTTCTGACTATTCGTCAGAGATGGGTCAAAGTTCGAGTCCCGGCGAAGCATGCACTGTCAAAATTTTATGAAATTCACGAGCAATTTTCCTTGATTCCTTTCGTGAATCACACACAACGAAGCATATTCCTGATTAAATTTTCTTCGTGAAATGACGGAAAAAGAACTTGAATTTCACGGATTTTTCGTAAGCCAGGAAAATTTTGAATTTTTCAGAAACATCTCCGCAATTTCTTTCCTATATTAACGGAAAAATTATGTCCTTTTTTTTCGTACATATGTGACGAAAAATTTCCGGTTATAAGAACGATTCGTGGGAACACCCGAGATTTGATTAACTATTAAATTTAAATGGTCTGTCGGAGGACCTGATTTTAAAGTTCCGTACAAATTGTGTTGGGTAAAAAATGTGCTGTTCAGTAGGAAATGTTTTTGCCGAAAAGTAACAAAATTTACATGCGAGACAGAAACTCAAAGTAAATGTTAATTTAGAAATTTACGACATACGCTGAATTGCAGGTTCCTCATAAGAACGATTTGTATGCATTTAAAGTGGCAGACTGTACACGAAAATGGTTTTACTTAAGAGAGATGTAGCATTGTATTATTTAAAATTCTGACGAATTTAGCAGCTTCTCATCCAAATCGTGCTGACTGCGCTAACATCCGTTGTTGTGTATGGAGCGTGATGCAAATGCTCAACAGAATAGCGAAGGTAACGAAAAAAATTATTAGCAGTATGATGTCCACAGTACCTTTATTTGGCCCGCGGGCAGGTACACCAGTTGCGGTAATACACGCAGGTTAAGTTTTCAATATGGAACGCAATAGTTATTCAACAGGAACAATTTTAAAAGCTGTATGAAGAACAGGTTACGCACATATAACTTCGATTAACAGGGAATAACGATGTAGCATAGTATATCTGAGGTATAAAACAGAAAACATTTAGCATGAGAGATTTCCAACTCTCACCCTTTCTCTCCATCTTGACACTCCTTTAATTTACGCTGACCCAGTTGACTGCCGACCAGTGTTGCAGTATGAAAGAAAAAAAAATTGAAAGTTCGGATATGACGTTAAGTTCAGAAAATAGAAATAAAGGCAACCAAAATTTACACAAAAGAGAGCAAACTTAAAACGGAAAATTAAATAGGTAATATAACCCCTACAGCTGCTTTTATTGTTGCATCTTGCCTTTGAACTCCAAAACCTCGGCACTCACTTTTTCCTAAATAGACTGCTATTTTTTTTTTGTTGTTGTTGTAGGTTTAACGACCACTGTGAGCAACTCAATGGGCTATAAGAAGTCGCCCGTCCCTAATTTAGGGCCACTGGTTCCAGAGACGGAAAAGAGCCAGCGCAGCAAGACAAGCACACCATCCATGCTTAACCGGGATTCGAGCCCGGACCTATCTCCGACGAATGAGCAGCAGTCATCTCTTAGACCCCTGTGCCACCAGGGCGACATAGACTGCTGTGGCCTTACATGTTAGGTTTTCAGCGAATCGATAATTGACAAGGATGGCCGCCATATAGTAAAGCTGAAATGAATCAAAGATACACCACAACAGCTTGTGTTTTTAGCTGAGGAGGGAAATAACGACCTCCATAAGCATCAACGGCTATACCGTTAAACAAATTCTGAAATTAACGAGCCACTTTCCGTGATTCCTTTCGTGAATTAACGAAGCATATTTCTCATACAACCTTTTCCGTGAAATGACGAAAATAATTCCGAATTTCACGGATTTTTCATACGGCTGGAAAATTCTGAATTTTCAGAAACCTTTCCACAATTCCGTTCTTATGTTGACGGGAAATTGCCATTTTTAAAAGGTGTTAACGCAAAATTCTGCATTTTGATAAACTTTTCAGCAATTCATTCCGTATATTAACGGGAAAATTATGTTCTCACTTAATTTCCCATGTGACGGAAAATTTACGGTTTCGCGCAAATTCGCGGGAGTACTCGAGGTTTGACATAATACTCTGTAATATTCTGGATTTTTGGCTGACTGAACACTGCATAAATCAGTTCTTCACTTTTAAGCAAATCAGGAGTTACTCAAATAACTTCAGAAAATGTTACTTATTATTAGTCTTTTTTAAGCAAAAACTTCTTTAGCACGACTTCAACAAGATTAGTGAAAAAATATAATTACTTGTTAGAGAACGTTTAGCGAGAACCAAAAAATACCCAACTCTAAATATTAAATACGCAGATGTCCAGAAATCACTTCAAACTACTATTATATCATCATACTACCTTCATCTCCACACACTGCTGCTGCCCAAACGTTATATAACGTTCAGTTCTCATCGGACACAAACGCACGTCTTACGTTCCGACTTCAAGGTGTTGCCAACCATACTCTTGCGAGAGAGAAGATATCACGTTAAGTTTGAAAAAATGCTAAGGAGAACGAACTCAAATTTACATAGAAGAAGAAACTAAAAAGGAAAGTTAAATTAGAATATACGTCACAACCAGTGGCATATCTTGGGTCTGAGACCTGAGCTATCTCACCCCAAGTACTGTTTTTTTTAAATTGCGAAGTTTAATTTTGAATTGCTTTTTTTAATAGTAGTAATTTGTTTTCTTAATTTTTGGTACATACTATTGCTAACATGATACCAAATAATTATGAGGATTAGGATTTGAACATTTATTTAACAACGAATTCCATTTTCTTCCGAATACTTTACCCGTATATGAACTCCATTCTTCTTTCCTGTTGGGTGCAGTTGTGTGTTACGTTTTCATAAAAAGTTTCTTCCGAGTACTTTTTCATATTTAAAAAGAATGGTTTTCTTTATTGACAAAACTGCTAAGTTGCTCGAATGTACATGTCCTTGTGTGGTTGTTCTAAGATACATCTTGATTCGTTTTAATGCAGAAAACCTTCAAACCTTCTTTTAGCATTTGCAGTTGTTGATGGAAACTTTAATGCTAATTTGTACATCTCACTGAACACTATGTCCAATTTATTCAACTTTATGTAACAAGTAATGTCTCTTACTAATTTGTTTTTGTATTCATCAAGGGAATAAAACAACTTCAGTTCATTTTTTAGTCGAGCTGTATCAAAATTTGAAGCATAGAACTCTTTAAGTTTTGACAGCAGATGTTCAGGAAAGCTTTCACAAAATTTATCAAAACAGTTGAAATCCAACAAAGCCACGAATTTAAGATATAATATCCCTGATTTTAATTCATTGACACTTCACACAAACTGAAACAACTCTCGCGAAACACGTGTTGTTACAGGCGGAAGCTTGCAAGGGACTAAGGTAATCGAAGTCATCTCTTTTCTGAGCGAACCGTTGCGCAAAGCAATGGTCCATTCCCCTCCGTACGCTCATTCATGTTGTTATGGAAACGCTAACAGGCGATCGTTTCGAAGGTCTTCGAATGAGAACAGCGAAGTCACTTGAAGAGCTGCTTGCGTTATGCCGTTGGTCTTCGCTCGCCAGACTGAGTCAAATAAGCGAATCCGCGCCTGTTTTTTTCGCAGCAAAAACATCGACATATCTTAATACCGTTGATAATTGGCTTTTATTTATGTATATTTAATTTACTTTTATTTGTGTGTTCTCTTGGCTTCGCAGCTAGCCTAGCTAGCCTCGAATATGCGCTACTGGTCACAACTCGTATTAAATTTAAATCATCTGTCGGAGGATCTGATTTTGA
Organism: Macrothele yani; assembly: GCA_039090855.1. Classification (NCBI taxonomy): domain Eukaryota; kingdom Metazoa; phylum Arthropoda; class Arachnida; order Araneae; family Macrothelidae; genus Macrothele; species Macrothele yani. Next base: position 13,359,182 of record CM076992.1, read on the forward strand.
CGTTCTGTAGCGAGATTGGATATTGTGGATAGCATACCGCATAACATTTTGGTTATTGTGGTACCAGATATTCCTTCTTCTTTCCCCCATTTCGCGCACCAGCTATTGGGTAGTGTTACCATAAGGAACAGGGTACTTAAATTATTGTACAGGTGATTGTACGATGTCTATGTGTCAGTCAGTGGATTCTTATTATATAGCTATCAAGAGTAATTTTATATTTAGCAGTTTTGTGAAATAATAATATAAAGCAGTGCATTTTACCTTTTCTTAAATATAATTGAAAGCTTTTGTCAGTTTCGAAAGATTTCGAATTCCAAAGCATTCTGTTATTTCGAAAAATCACAATGAAAAAAATATGTATTTTGTATTTTCATCAAGAGAATAAAACACCTTCAGTTAATTTTTTAGTCGAGCTGTATCAAAATTTGAAGCATAGAACTCTTTAAGTTTTGATAAGTCCTCCTACAGAAAAAATAAAATTATTACAAACCTATTCAGGAAAATAATAAGCTCCAACAGAAAATAAAATGACTAAGTATTAATAGCGAAAAACATCTCAACATCAGCAGTATTAATAGCGAAAAACATTTCATCGTCACCAGTAGTAAAAGCGAAAATCATTTCATCATCAGGTAGATACGATTCAAAGTAGCACGCGGTGTTGTCTCTGAAGATGTACTCTGTTCAAACCCCACCAGGGCCAATGGGAAAAGATTCGTTCGCTCGGTACTTCCGGGAAGAAGACAGTGGTGTACCGAAAAAACTCGACCACCCCTCTGCCCTCAAAAAAAAAAAATCCTTTCGAGGCCCTTTTGCAAAAATCCATTAGCTGTCAATTACTAAAATTTTTAACTTCCATATTATTAACTAGGCTTTACGGGCGTTTTAATAAATCAAATTATTTGGAACCTATGAGTATGTTCGTAAAATAAAATTCTCTTCACTTTATTGCGTGAAACGCAAATGTGTACGTCATTATTAAAACGACTATCCCAGTTACCTATACAAATTACTACACAAAATAACGTCAAAGTTAATCATATCATGCAAAATTTATTATTTTAAAGAACTAAGGCAATCTTCTTTGAAATGCCTCACGATTGCACATACAAAACATGCAACAGCCATGTGGCAGTGTCTAATAAATTTTTCGATTTATGCGAAATGTCACAACATAAGTAAGTAAATAACTAAGTAAAGATTAAGAACTGTAGCACAAAAAACGTAAAACTACTTAAATTATGTACTCTGGAATAAAAAAAAACACTTAAGATAATGCCACAATGTTTTGCACATAAAAAAAAGGTTTTTGACTTTTATATATAAAAAAAAAATGACACAGATCTCTGATTTTTCGCTCCCGCGAAGAACACCTTTTAGTTCATTACATTCGGAAGGATGTATACTGTAGTTATGTGCAAACAACTGTAATGCATAGCATCTTATCCTCATTGGTATAAAAATTCCGCTCATTGAACTGATAATTTTTTTCACATTCTCTTGTTAACATACCAGCATAGAAACTATTCCAAGAGCCGTGAACTTAAGGCCCCTTGTAACAGCAAGGGCTATTACTAGGGACCTCAAGTTCTTTTGAATTGCTGCTTTCCCGTCATCCAGTTTTTATGAACTAAAGCAACGAAAATGATTTCTAAAGCTTTTACGTATTTACTGAGAAAAAAGGGTATTCTTCTTAATACTTCATTCAAAGCTGCCTTAATCCTTGGCTATTTCTTTAACCAGTTTCATACGAAGTTAACGCAAAAAAAAAAATTGTAAAATCTTTTTGCTCAGGCTAGAGGCCCTTTTAACTATGAGCCCCCCTCCCCCGCTCTGCGGGGACTATCAGTACGCCCCTGGAAGAAGAATTTGTGATAAAATGGCTGAAAAAAATCGAAATTTCTGTATAAATACGGGAAAATTTAGAACTTACTTTCCTGAAATAAGCGGAATTACTAACTACGGAAAAACTGCCAAAATGCTGAAGTTAGAAGAAGCGGCAACTTTTAAAAACGGAAATTTCGTACACCAACCGGCAACTTTGCTGCACGTTTTTTCAGGAATTTTCTATGTATTCTCGCCAGTTAGTTATTACAGTTTGAAAGTCATTATCTTGCGCATCTTCATCTCCATGCATTATCCGCACGCACCATCTGTTATGCATGAATTGCATTTGTGTCTAAAGCTTAGTGATCATCCAAGGGCAGAGAAGATTCAAGCTATGAAACAGAATTTTATTAAGTAAGAGTTAGAAATAATATTTATTAATTTAGAGTTAGAAACAAATGTTTCCTGACGGAAGAGGGTCTTGATTGAAAACTGTAAATGCTAGTAATTCAGAAGAAGGACTTTAAATTATTTTTCTTTAATTTTTCTAATGAATAGCAGGTTTTCCCTCTTTAAACTCTACTCTTGCTGTATCAGTCAACGAACGAGAAGTTTCTTCCTTCTCTTCAGCCGAAATGAAACTTAGAAGTCGATACTTAGATTATCTTAGGTGAAAATCCTGCAAATACGTGGCGACAGTAAATAAATAAATACATCGTTCTTTCCACGTTCCAGAAACACACAGCAACTGAGAAATTGTTTTTCAGCCGCCGCTGTGAAATTGACCCACAGAACTCTCGATAACTAGCCGAGCGCGTTACATTTACACCACGGTGGGCAACAATCCATGGTGCTATGTGTTGTTTTTTTTGTTTTTTTTTAAGTCAGCTTCTGACTTAAAAAAATACACATAGCATCGTGGATTGTTGGCCACCGTGGTGTAAATGTAACGCGCTCGGCTAGTTATTGAGAGTTCTGTGGTTCAATACCACAGCGGCGGCTGAAAAACAATTTTTCGGTTGCGGTGTGTTTCTGGAACGTGGAAAGAGCGATGTATTTATTTATTTAGATTATCTTACCAGCTGTAGTGTTTCATGCCTGTTTTAATTTTGCCTAAAAACACAGGCGATAAAAGTAATTTGTTGTATTGGTTGTCATAAGAAGATGGAAAACATGTATTTTAAGAGAAATTATTTTTAAAATTCGGAACTTTCTCTATCCGTTTAGGTGTGAGAATTACTTTACGTGACACTAAAGATGGCGCCGGTTCTGGCATGGACGGACTAAGTACCAATTTGAAGTTTAGATTTTCTTTTAAAAAAGGGAGGGCCAATATCTGATCTGTTTGTTGACTGATATAGAAAAAAAAAAACTACACGTAGGCTCAGTTCTGATTGAGCTGTCAGTTTGGAACGTAGGACTACGACTTGCAGATCGGAGAGTTGAAATGAGCTAATCTGCATACATTGAGAACACAAATCAGAGTTCGGGCACGGGTTCGATCGGTGTGTTTGATTTTTGTTTAGCTGCGACTGCTTTGAGGCGTTCTCGATACTCTCTAGTTCGTTGGGCTGCAGTCTTCTTGGGCTTCTTACAGTCCTCATCACTTGCTCTTGCCTCTCGTTTTGATTTTCTCTACTTTTGCTTGTGTTCATTCTGCGAATTCCGCGGCATTGTCGAAAAAGTTAACCCGTTCACACGAAAACCATTTTTAAACGTTTTAGCTTCAACCACTGCAATACGTTCTTTGTATATTTGAATAGATCTCGTCGAGAGCTTTAAAACTATACCATACACAGTCGTTTTGCACTCACGGTTGTCCAGATAAACATCGATATTTTCAAAAGTGTTCACCGGTTCACAAGAAAATAATTTTTTAAATGTTCAGTGCAAACCACTGCGAAATGTTCATCATATGTTTGAATAGATCTCATCGAGAGCTTTAAAACGATACCATGCACAATCGTGTTGAGCTCACGGTTGCCGTGATAGGTTGAGTCAAACACGGCGGCACACCCAAAAATATTGCATCATCTCCCCCGCGCACAGGGAGCTAGGGGAGCGTCGCGCGCAGGATGTATTGCGCAGTACGCGAATTGGACTCCATGCTGTTTACGAATATACTAACAGGATTAGTGTGCGGCGCGTATTTTTAAGGCTATAATGATTTTACTGGGACATATTTTTATTACAGGCGTTCGGCCGTGAGTCGCTCCATACTAGAAGTTAGACGTAGTCCTTCGTCAAAAGATTGTAGGGAATAAGAAAAAATAACCCATTTCATAAGGAAATCTTCTCTACAATACGATGACGCACTTTTGTCTTGCTACCATTTCATAAATGTAATGGTTGCAAATACCTTTTAAATTTGAAGGTCGATATTTAGGCGGAGGTACGATTTTTTATTGATTTTAGGACAAAAAGATCGGTTTATAGGCGTGTACATTCAGCAGGACTTCTTGCAACATTGAGAAGTTCATGATTCTAGGAAACATAAACTGCATATTAATGTAAGAGTGGCTGTTGGATTATCTGTACGTATGCGAAATATTTTCTTAAGGTGATCTGTGTTACACTTTGAGCCCTACACAGTGAAACCTCGGTTATACGTTTTTCTAGGGGATGGCCTTGAAAAGCGTATAAATGTAAAAACCGTATAAAAGAAATTCAAAATTGTTAAATACTATTGTAAAATGTATAGTTCAAAGGAGTATAAGATGTTTCTTAATAATGGTTTATTTAACCCTTTAACTGGCTGGGACGAATTAGCCGAACGCTACAGAAACCTGCTGAACCTGCGCATCGGAAACCGTCGCTTTTACCTTAGGTTTGTCATATTAAGGGGTCATTTGGGGGTATGATTGTCATTAATCTTTCCTGTCTGATTATCTTTTCCGCTAAGAATGCTACAAAAAGGACGACGAACCTGACAAAGAAAGAGAAAATATGTTTGAGTAACTTGTTTCTATCCTGTGGCATGGTATTCGTGTCCCATGGTATTCGTGTCTCCTTCCGAAGAATTTCTTGAGTAATGGAACAGAGAATAAAGGACTATAAAGGAATATGACTATATACTGTCTGTAAGACTCAGAACTGTAAGGGAGCACTTACAATCAGCGACAGATTTATAGTCGATACTCCTGAGATAAAAAAGGGAAAGGAACTGTTTTGCAGTAGCGTTCCTATAACCCTGTCACTAGGAGGACACTTCTGTTTGAGGAGCACAAGAAAATTTGATCAACTTTTCGTTCAGGTTTAAGTCCAATCGCTCGGGGGCAAAAGAAACAAAAGCGTTTCGAATGATCATATATTTCATCGCATCGCAAAAAATCACAAAACCTTTAAAAATAAAACTTCTGCTTCAACTGCTCTATCTGCCTATAAAAATCCTGAATCTAGATTAAATGAAATCCTCACTAATAAGAATATGAGATCGCGTGAATTAACAGGCCGCCCCGGTGGCGCAGTGGTCTAAGCAATGGATTCTGATCATTCGTCCGAGAAGGGTCCGGGTTCGAATCCCGTGAGGCATGGACGTTGAGTTTGCCTTACGGCACTAGCTCTCTCCCTTCCCTGGAACCAGTGACCCTAAATAAGGGACAAGCAACTGCTTATAGCCCACTGAGTTGCTCACGGTGGTCGTTAAACCTCCAATAAAAAAAAATGAATTCAGCTTTTTTTTTGTGCGGATCTTAAGCGCAACCATATTTTTTTTTTTGTGCGGATCTTAAGCGCAACCATATTTTTTTTTTGTGCGGATCTTAAGCGCAACCATATTTTTTGATTGGAGGTTTAACGACCACCGTGAGCAACTCATTGGGGTATAAGCAGTAGCTTGTCCCTAATTTAAGGTCACTGGTTCCAGGGAAGGAGACAGCCAGTGCCGTAAGACAAACACAAAACCCATGCCTCACCGGGATTCGAACCCGGACCCCTTTCGGACCAATGACCAGAATGTTGAACATTGAGGATATACCTTTAAGATTTTAATCTATTGCGCCACGAAATGGTTTAGCCACAATGTTACGTCCTGGAGATTGGTTGACTTTTAAATAACGCATATGTGTGTGAGTCTGCGAAAACAAAAATTTGCCTGTAGCGTAGATCGAATTCGCATCCTTCTGCTCCAGAGCCGAATGCGCCGCCCCGGTGGCGCAGTGGTCTAAGCAATGGCTTCTGGTCATTTGTCCGAAAGGGGTCCGGGTTCGAATCCCGTGGGGCACGATGTTGTGTTTGTCTTACGGCACTGGCTTCCCTGGAGTCAGTGACCCTAAATTAGGGACGGGCGACTGCTTATAGCCCATTGAATTGCTCACGGTGGTCGTTAAACCTCCAATAATAATAATAAAAAAAAAACCCTCCCCCAACTGCTCCTTCCGGAGGACTGCTCTTCTGGTAGCAGCAGTATTCCTGTCCTCCCTCCAGGAGGGGTGATCCGGAGGACTACTCCTTCCGAATCATTCCTTGGGTGATGGAACAGAGAATAAAGAGCTATAAAGGAATCAGACTACACACTGTATGACTAAGGACTGTGAGGGAGTACTTGCAACCCGCGACAGATTTATAGTCGATACTCCTGAGATGAAAGAGTGAAATGAATTGTTTAGCCGTAGCGTTCGTGTAGCCCGGTCTCTATGAGAACACCTCTGTTTGAAGAGCGCAAGAAAATTTGTGCAACTTTTGGTTCAGGTACATCGGCTGCTTAAAGGGTTAGAACGCATAACTGTGAAATGTTTAACCAAGGTTTCACTGTATTCTCTTTCGTATTAATGCATAAACATTTTCCTGATCGGTTGAAATGTGTTTCACTCTGTAATAAAAAAAAATCGTGGAAGGTGAACTATAACAGCAATAATTACTATTAACGGTCTTCCCTGGGAGTTGTAAACAGTGATTACTCTATTATATGGACCTAACTCCTTAATGATAGACTTTAGTATCCTAATTGTTTGTACTATCGTTTCGTCTGTCTCCTTGAATTAGAGTCATTTCTGCATCCTCCCATAAAAAAATCGACTTAGGGGGTCTTACATCTCTTTATTTCACACATGAGAGCAAGATTACCGTATCTGTTCCCTGTGTAATTGCTTTTATGGGCAATTTCAGGGCGTTATCCCCATGTACAGAACCATTTGCTAAACTTGTAAGAAATCAGAGAAAAAATGGTGTGTTCTTGCATAATGAGAGAAACGTAATAAAAAAGAAACGTGTGCTGGTGGGGTGGCATCACTATTGAGATACAATACCAATTTTTTTCCCAAGATGACGGTATTTAGCCGATTGCTGCTATTGAGCAAACACAGGAAAGCAAGTTCACGTAGGATTTCCTAAATGATTTGTCTCAACCGATAGTTATGTTTTTTTCCCCTTCCTCAGTCGCACCGCACTTTTCGTTTGTCCCTCTTACTGTACCGGATGACCTCATCCTGTCGGCTCAGTGCCAAAGGTGGTACCCCCAAATCACAAAGGCCACAATTGTCTACGTGGGTGTCGGGGTGGTCCCTAGTAGAGTACATTGTCCCCCACCCCAACCAGAGCCTACACGACGACGCCAACAAACCATTACCGATTTTAACAGACCGATATAATTACAAAAAAAAACAAGTGTGGAAGACGTTCGGGACTCTGACATCTTTTAACCCACATCTTCCCACGATTTTTTTGCTCATTACGCATTTTAGAAACCTATCCCAAACCAAAAATTGTAGGTAGAAATAAAAGCTGTTAAAATGACGAGCGGAATGTTAAATGAACGTGTTGACCTCTGCTAATTTAAACAAAGTCGACGGCGGATGGAGTTAAGGCATTCATACCAAGTCTGGGCACATGCAAATTGAACAAGTCTCTGTGTGGGACTGATCGGGGTAACCCTCCTTCGGTGATTCGCTTTGTCTCCTCTCTTCTGAAAGAGAGATGGGAGGATGTGATTTATGTTGGAAACATATCAGTCATTGATGCGAAGATGCAGTTCGGAGGTGGAGCTTGATACACGCAAAAAACCTTTCAAATGTCAGCGGGAAAACTTGTCGGGCGTTTTCGCGAAAATCCTGCGAAATACAGCGGTAGGTGGAATCTAGGTTTGTGGGATCACTAGAGGTCATAGGTCTAATTTATATATATGTGTATTTTTTTTTCCTTACTCGAATGAAGACTGTCCCATTTAAAATAATTACATGGTGAAGCGTTCTGATGTGAGTCACACTGTTTTAGATTTGCATTATAACCGCACATTTGCGTGCATAGTGTAAAAATATTAAGGAAATATCACAAATGGAGCAGAAAGACTTCAGTCGTACTCCCACACATTTTTAGGCCACTTTCTCTGTTTCATTGAAAGCTGTTCTTTTCAAAAAATACGTCAGCCGGGCTGTTAGAAGATAGAATGAGGTTTTCCTGCTTCAGTAGCATACCGGATGCTAATTGTGCTTTGTTAATGGAGCCTTCGTCGGCCGCAAATACATACCGCAAAAGATCCTGGTTTAAAAAAAGAAGAAAAAAACTGCCTCGTTTTACAAAACACATAGTTATCCGTTGATGCAACATTACAAGGTGAAGATGACAATGCGTTTTTTGGTGTAATTGTCACAAGGATGGTAAGTCAGATAATATCCTATAGCTTGAAAAAGTTCGTCGTCCTGGAGCGGGAATCGAATCCGCGTCTCCCAGATAGCGCCCGGGTATGCTAACCACTACACCACCAGAACGACCAAGTCTCAAGTTTCCGATTAATTTCAATATAACCATCACAGGATTCGCTAGTCGAAGCAACCGGCACTCAAAATTAATTTGACTATAAAATAACCATCACAGGATTCGCCAGTCAAATGCCGGTTGCTTCGACTAGCGAATCCTGTGATGGTTATATTCAAATTAATCGGAAACTTAGAGACTTTCTGTCCGCGTAGCTTATTTGGGAGAGCGACTTACTCCGGAGTGAGGGGACACGGCATCAATATCCGTCGCGGACAACCTTGTGTTTTTACAGAGTCCAATTCGCGTACTGTGCAAGACATCGTGCGCGTAACGCTCCCCATTGCTCCCTGTGCGCTAGGAAGATGATGCAATATTCATGGGTATGCCGCCGAGTTTTACTCAGTCTATCTCGGCAAACGTGAGCGCAAGACGACTGTGCGTGGTATCGTTTTAAAGCTCTCGACGAGATCTATTTAAATATAGGAAGAACATTTCGCAGTAGTTTGAACTGAACATTTAAAAAATTGTTTCCTTCTGAACCGGTGCACACTTTTTATAATATCGCGGCTTATGTGGACAACCGTGAGTGCAAAACGACTGTGCGTGGTATCGTTTTAACGCTCTCGACGAGATCTATTTAAATATATGAAGAACACATTGCAGTGGTTTAAACTAAAAATTTTAAAAATTGCTTTCGTGTGAACGGGTTTACAATTTTGACAATGCCTCGGAATTCGCAGAATAAACGCAAGCAAAAGTGGAGAAAATCAAAACGAGAGGCAAGAGCAAGTGATGAGGAATGTAAGAAGCCCACGAAGACAGCAGCCTAACAAACTACACTGGCGTGCAGAAATTAAGGACGAGATGGTTTTTCGAATGTAACGTCGTGCAGAAGTGCTCCACATCGACTCAGATCATACCATAAGATCCCCAAGATGTAAGAATATGGGTCAAGTGAGCAAAACCGTCCAAACAAGGAATCCAAAGGATACAAAGGCACTTTATTGAAAAGGTAGCTTCGAGCACAACTGGACAGAAGACAGAAACGTCCATGTGACAGGCGGCTGCCAAGAAAAATCCAGTCTTTAGTAGGGGATATGATCACCTCTGACTGCGTTGCAGGATTTACAACGTCTGTCCAAGCGGAGGACAAGGTTGTCAAGGAGCTGTTGAGGCATCGCGGCCCATTCCTCTTGTAACGCCAATCGCAGCTGCGAAATCGTTGTTGGCGGCTGGTGTTGTGCTGCCAAGCGTCTCCCGAGAAGGTCCCACACGTGTTCGATTGGATTTAGGTCCGGGGACCTTGCGGGCCAATCCATGCGTTGAATATCTTCACTCACCAACAGCTCTGCGACAGCCACTGTACGATGAGGTGTAGCGTTGTCGTCCATGAAGAGGAACTCAGGACCCACAGCACCTCTAAACAGACGCACGTGAGGCAGGAGAGCCTCGGTACAATAGCGGACACCAGTGACTGAACCTCCTTGGGAGATAAGGATGTCAGTTCGGCTACCAAGCATGATACTGCCCCAAACAAGAACTCCGCCACCTCCAAACCGGTCCCTTTCGATGATGTTAGAGGTGTGATTGCGTGTTCCTGCTCTCTCCAGATGTGTATACAACCAGAATCGCTAGTCAGACTAAATCGGCTCTCATCCGGAAAGAGAACTCGACCCCATTGCTGATGTGTCCAGTTCTTGTGTTCCTTGCACCACGGAAACCGCAGTCTCCGACGAGTAGGCGTTAATGGCACACACCGTACTGGTCGTCGTGCAAATAGACCACCTTTGTGCGGCCTCCTGGCCACGGTAAAACGTGATAACGGACGTCCAGTTGTCTGTTGCATGTGCCTTGCAAGTTTTCCCGCTGTCTGCCGTCTGTCTCTTCTCGCCTGTAGGACAATATACCGATCGTCCGCCGCCGTGGTTGCTCGTGGATGACCTCTGCTAAACTCTCGGACAGCTGCTCCTGTCGTTTGAAATGCTCTCCAAGCTCGTGAAACGATGCTGTGAGCGATCCCGAACTCCTCGGCCACACTAGTAACACTTCGACCTTCTTCCAACTTCCCAATGACGCGACCTCGGGTAAAGTCATCCAGATGTAGTCTACTGGATTGCCTGTTGCCCATATCACACGGTGGCAGCAACTCGACGTCGTTCAAACAGATGTACACCGTGCAATAGCTTTCACCGAATTGCTGAGCGTACACCGCCCGTGTGCTTTATACCCTTCCGACACCCCTCCCTCCCCCTACGTCATGCTGCATATATGAGCATGCCCTACCGTACCGGACCCTAGTCTATCTTCTGAGTGGTCTTTCGGACCGTTCTGCCTGCTCGTTCCGCTGTTATGCTAATTTCTCCTCTTCGTCCTTAATTTTTGCACACCAGTGTAGAAAGTATCGAGAATCGTTTCAAAATCTAGCTCATTTCGACTCTCCGATCTGCAAGTTGTAGTTCTACGTTCCAAACTGACGGCTCAATAAGGACTGTGCTTATCTGATTTTTTTGTTGTTGTTGTTATTTAATGCGAGTGAATTAGTCATTTTATTTTCCGTTGGAGCTTACTATTATTATTTTTTAATAGGTTGAAATAATTTTTTTTTTCTGTAGGAGGAGGTATCACAAATCAAGTATTTTTTGCATCGTGATTTGACAAATCAACATAATGCTTTAGAAGTTGAGGTCTTTTTAAACTGATTATGACTTTCAATTATCTTCAAGAAAAGCTGAAATGCACTGTTTTATAGTATTATTTCACAAAATTCTAAATGTAAAATTAACTTTTGATAGCTATAATAGCATTTGTCTTAAGGGGTACAGAGACTTATGCTTAGATATCATACAATCACATGCACAATAATTTAAGAACCCGTTATCTTCCGGAACCCGGTGTAATAGCTGGAGCACAAAATGAGGGGGAGAGGGGAAAGAATATTCTGGGTGCCATAATAACCAAAATTTCATGCGATATAGTATCCACAATATCCGACCTCGCTACAGAACTTCAAAATGAGATCCTTAGACAGACGATTGAAATTTAAAAGGTAATCAAACCTCAAGTATTCCCGGGAATCTATACTTTTACCAGAAAGTTTTCCTCATACGGATACGGAAAAAGTGAGAAAAAAGTTTTTCCGTTAATATAGGAAAGGTTTCTGAAAATTCAGAATTTTCCGTTAACACATCTTAAAAATGACAATTTACCGTCAGTATAAGAAAGGAATTGTGGGAAGGTTTCTGAAAATTCAGAATTTTCCGTTAACACATCTTAAAAACAGCAATTTTCCGTCAATATAAGAAAGGAATTGCGGAAAGGTTTCTGAAAATTCAGAATTTTCCCAGGGTACGAAAAATCCGTGAAATTCAGGTTTCTTTCCGTCATTTCACGGAAAAGGTTGTTTCGGAAATATGCTTCGTTAATTCTTGAATGGAATCACTGAAAGTGGTTCGTGAATTTCAGATTTTTTTTTTTTTTTTTTATGGTGTACGTAGGATCAGTTTAGGCACCCAGGAGCATAGGATTTGGCCAGTTGGATGGGAAAGTTATTCATTGCCTAAAAGTGTGGCTGTTTAGTAAGCAATTTAAAGTATTGCGTGAAAGAGGAACTGGCACTCCTGACTGTGTGTTGTTTCATTGTAAAGTACTATGTAAAAGCACGGTTTGCCGCTCCAAATGCATTCCGAGCTACAAAAATGATAATACTTTCGTTTAAAAAAATGAATGCCTACAAAAGCAAACGATGAGAAGGTAGCCACAACTGCTTTAAGAAAATTTTTAAACCATTTATGGTATTTAAATGAAGAACAGGCGGCGTTTTCATTATATGACGACCCATGGGACAATGAACAATCACGAAAAATATCTGGAATAATTATACAAAAAGTTCTAAAAGGAAACGAAGGGAATGAAGTAAGAAAATATATTTGTGAACTTAGATGTTCTGAATTTCATTTGCAGAAACTGAATTACTATCACATAAATCGCTAAAAAGCGATAAAGCTGGAAGAAAAGTAAAAAATTCTTGTGAGTATATTTCATCAAGCTGGGAGGATGGCAGATGATAATTTAAAGGAATTCGGAGTAGCTGCTGAAACATTGGCAATGCTCAAACTTCGCTTTAAAACTGAAAGCTCGATAACAGGTAAAGTTTCAGAACGAACACCGGAAAAAAGGGGATGAGAAATAGCATACAGTAATTCGGTGACACACACAAAACCTTACTTTTTAGCACGTCTTTGTATAAAAATCGTTCTTATGTTATCGGTTTGTCTGTCCGTCCGTCTGTGGACATCATATCTCTGTAACTATTAGTCCGATTTCAAAAATTATTTTTGCACTGGGAAGCTTGAAAGGCGCGAATGACGATCATTTCTTTCTTTTTTTCATAAGATGCCCAATTTAGCCGCTAGAGGGCGTAAATTCCGATGATTTCGAATTCAAAATACATTTTATTCCATATATTTGCTTCTAAACATCCTATTGAAAAAAAATCTTTTACCTTTCGATTCCATTTATGTCAAACACTATTTTAGGTATAGTCACTTTTTCAAGTTGGGGATAGATTTACCGCAAGCGCGTAGTTTAAAAGTAAATTGCGTTCTCCCCGATATCTCTGCTTCTAAAACTCGGATTTAAAAAATTCTTTCTGCAGCGGATACAGCTCCTGATGAGAAATATTTTGCATAAAATTTCTAATTTTTGGTAAAAATGGTTTTGCCACGAGGGGGCGTAAGGTTAATTTTTGTTTCTGATGTACTTAACTTGTTTTTCTCGATATCTCTGCTTCTAGATGTCAGATTTAAAAAAAATTCTTTCAACACCGGATGCCATTTATCTTAGGCTAGTATATGAGGAATTTTGTAGTTCACATTTCTGTCGGTAGGTGATGTTTGTGTACCTCAGTTTTGCAGCTGTATCGCAGTTTCTAAAAACACTATTGAGAAATTTCTTTTTTACTGTATGCCATTCGCTACAACAGAGATGTGGAGCAATTACCCTCTTTAAATAATGCAAAAATTTCCCAGTAGATGCGTAAAGATCGAAACTTTTTGTTTCGCTGTCTCTGTTTCCGGGAGACGTATTTGAAAAGTTATTTTTCCTTAGCATAGCTTTTTCCATATGAAGAATATTTTTCGCGTATTTTCAACTTTTCCGTTATGCAAAATTATTCCGCTAGCATACGTAGACTTATATCATGTTTCCTTTTATATATTTCTTCTTTTACTGTTCGATTTGAAAATCTCTTTGTCTCTGATACCTTCCTTGTGCTATGAGAAACTTTTTATGCGCCATTTGTTAGTCTGCGTAACATGCTTTTTAGCCGCAGCTGGTGGAACTAAAGGGATGCGTCTATTTGTGGATGTTTTATCGATTGTAAAAAACGGTGATCGTTTTCCTATCCGATTCCAATGACTTTGAATAGCTCTGATAAATTTAGTTCGCGTCAGAACAGATTCTTTGGATTTTTTGGATTGGAGGTTTAACGACCACCGTGAGCAACTCAATGGGCTATAAGCAGTCGCCCGTCCCTAATTTAGAATCACTGGTTCCAGGGAAGGGAGAGAGCCAGTGCCGTAAGACAAACACAACATCCATGCCTCACCGGAATTCGAACCCGGACCCCTTTCGGACGAATGATCAGAAGCCATCGCTTAGATCACTGCGCCACCGGGGCGGCTCAGAACAGATTCAAAAGACGTGCTCATTAAAACCGAAAATTCGGTGCAATATTTCCTGTTTTTTGTTTTGTTTTTTTCAAGACGCCCGCGCAGGAGAAACCCAGTTGAGGGTTCAAGAACAAGCAAACTCATTAGTTGACTTAATTACTCCTATATAATTCTTTTTAGGGGAGGGACCTGTAACGAATACCAGGAGTAGCTCTCAGGGCTATAAGCAATCACCTGTTCCTAATTTGGAACAGCTGGTTCCAGGGAGGTGGATGGGTGTATCATCATGCCTCATTCGGGACTCGAACCCGGGCCCATCTCGGACGAATCATCGGAGGATAACACCTCAAACAGCGCGGCCAAGGGGCTGCAATATAATTCGTTCTAAGCAAACAATACAGTTTCTCAGAATAAAATGTGGATCCGAATTTTATTAGTTCATTGTAAGCCGCCTTGCTGGACGGATGGTGTGCGGCGCTGGCTTCTCAGCATTTGTCTTAAATGGGCCCGTGTCCGAGCGCCGGATAAGGAACGCGCTGCCTCAATGAGCCGCTCTTTCTCTTTCGGAACCAGTGGCCCCAAATTACGGACGGGTGACTGCTTATTGCCCTGCGAGTTGCTCATGGTGGTCGTTAAACCCTTAAACAGTAAAATTCAGTATAACAGAAGAAAATTTCAGTTTCTTGAAGTTTGTTAAAAAGAAGGTTGATCTGAAATGAAATCTCTGTTTTATTTCTTTTTTGTTTGGATAAACTGCAACTCCAATCTAAAAAAAAATCATATGTCACGTATATCCTCTAACTTAATCTTTCTTTCGAGTTTCTGTTTTCATATACAAACTAGCTCATAGCCCGTGCCGTGCACGGGTGAAAGAGTTGTGACTGAAATTTTTATAATAACGCTGATTCCTTTTTATGAACTTATTCTGCAGTTTTATTCCTTTTTATGAAATTACTCTGCAATGCGAAGAAAATGAAATAAAACATAACATAACACCTACGTAACAGAACAAACGTCGCAAACAGTTGTTCGAGCACGTGCGTTTTGCGACAGATGAAGTCGTTTATCTTACTAACTTTATTTACTATGTAATTTACTTACTTTATTTCTCTCTCTCTCTCTCTCTCTCTCTTGTCGATACAGTTGTAAACAGCATTCTTATCATACTCGTTCACACACTTTATTCATTTTTGACCTAACGTTAGGTTGCCAAACCAATATTCACCGAAAAAGAAAATGTAACGTTAAGATCAGAGAATACGAATTTGTACATAACGAGAGTGAAATACATTTTCAAAAAAGTACAGGAACCAAAACGAAAGTTAAATTCTAATATACGTGTACGTTACACATAAAAAGGCCCAGGAGGTCATGTGGGAGATAGGTGGATGAGATTCGAATGCATGTTGGAGTGACATGGAGGAGACTGAACTTTGGGGCGACCTACATCCAGCAGTTAATTGATAATGGTTATTGCTGTTTTTGATAATGATATGTTCAACAAGTTTATCTAAGAACATAAAATAATGAGTTATTACTACTGTTCAAAACATTAGAATCCTACACATAACAAAACTGTAAAAATAAAATTATCTAAGAACATTAATTAATTAGTTAATTACCTATTGCTCAAAACATGAATATAATCCTACACATAACATCAGCGCAAAAATACTGTTATCTAATAATATTAATTAATTGGTTAATTACCTACTGCTCAAAACAAGAAAACTCTACACAAAACAAATGCGCAAAAATACTACGTATTATCTAAGGACATTTATTAATTGGTTAATTAACTGCTGCTCAAAACACTAGTATCCTACGCATAACAAAAGCGCAAAAATACTGTTATCTAAGAGCAAAAATTAATAGGTTAAGTACCTGCTTCTCTAAACATTAGAGCTCTACACGTAATAAAAGCATAAAAATACAATTTTCTAGGATGATAAATTAATCAATTAACTACCTATTGCTCAAAACATTAGAGCCCTAAACATAACAAAAGCGTAAAAATACTATTATCTAAGAACATCAATTAATTGATTAATTACCTACTGCTCAAAACATGAGAACTCCACCCATAACAAAAGTGCAAAAATACTATTATCTCAGGACATTAATTAATTGGTTAATTAATGTCCTGAGATAATAGTATTTTTGCACTTTAATTAACCAATTAATTAATGTCCTGAGATAATAGTATTTTTTCACTTTTGTTATGTGTAGAGTTCTCATGTTTTGAGCAGTAGGTAATTAACCAATTAATTAATGTTCTTAAATAATAGTATTTTTACGCTTTTGTTATGTGTAGGATTCTACTCATTTTTTTAAGCAGTAAGTAATTAATCAATTAATTAATGTTCTTAGATAATAGTATTTTATATTATAGCGTGTAGGGTTCTAATGTACCTGCTTTTCAAAACATTAGAACCCTGCACGTAACAAAAGCTCAAAAATACTGTTATCTAAGAGCAAAAATTAATTGGTTAAATGCTTGCTTCTCAAAACATTAGAACCCTACACATAACAATAGCGCAAAAAAACTACGAGGGTTGTACCGAAAGTAATGCAAAAGTGGGCATAACTTGTTTATTAACTGACAGAGGTCGTTCAAATTGCACATGGTGGAAGAGTAACTCTTCCTCTATAGTAACCCTTCTTCTTCATTGCACGTAAATAATGGATTCTAAGAAGAATCAACGTGCCGTCATTGAGTTCTTGTAGAAGGAAGGGTGCAGGCTGTTCGACATCTGCAGAAGGCTATAGAATGTTTACGGAGATGACACCATTGACAAGAGCAATGTGCACAGAAGGATGAAGTTTAAAGAAGAGGGAACCAGTATAGCAGACAAACCACACAGTCGGAAACCATCTGGAACCATTGACACGAATCGTCAGCGAGTGGATGAATTGATTCTCGTGGAGAGACGAGTCACAATCCGTGAGCTTGTTGCATAAGTGGACTGTTGTTGCAATGCCATACAGAAGATGGTGAAAGGCTTGTGGTATCGGAAAGTGTGTGTAAAGTGGGTAACTCGGTAGTTGACACCCGATTTGAAGGAGGGAAGGGTGGAAGTCTGATCTGTTCTGCTGGAAGCGTTTGAATCCGATGTAGACACGTTTTTTTTTTTTTTCTGATCTGGGGACAGGGGATGACACGTGGGCGTATCTTTACGATCCGGAAACGAAGAATGAATCCATGGAATGGCGTCACACCTCTTCACCAAATCCTAAGAAGTTCAAGAGCCAGCGATCAGCACAGAAAGTCATGGTAACTGTTTTTGGGATAACAGAGGTGTCATTCTCTTTGATTTTCTGGTCTGGAACGTGGCCGTACCTTGACCAGCGAGCGGTACATTGAGACACTCAGGAAGGTTAGAGAAGCCATAAGGAGGAAGAGACCGAACAAGAATCTAAAAAGGATCCACATTCACCATGCGAGACCAAACACATCTTTCGCAACAAATCAGGCGATCAGCAAATTAGGCTGGTCGGTGGTGCCCCATCCACCTTACAGCCCAGATCTGGCACCCTCCGACATCCAGCTGTTCGGTCCAATGAAAGACAGTCTCCGGGACAACGATTTGATGATACAGACGTGGTGAAAGTGGCTGTGAAGAAGGGGTGCAACAGTCGACACGTGAATTTTTTTAAAGAGGATTCGAGAGTTGGGTTCAATGATGGCGCAAGTGCATCACTTGTGATGGAGACTGTGTTGAGTAGCACCTTTGTATAGAGGAAGAGTTACTCTACAAACATATGCAATTTGAACGAGCTCTGTCAGTTAATGAGAAAGTTATGCCCACTTTTGCATTACTTTCGGATTATCTCAGAATATTAATTAATTGGTTAATTACCTACTGCTCAAAACATTAGAAACCTGCACATAACAGCATCACAAAGATAATATTATCAAATAAAATTAATTAACTGGTTAATTACCCGTCAAAATTTGCGGCTACTCAAAACACATTATAACGCTACACTTAACAATAGCACAGAAATACTATTGTCTAAGAACATTTAATGAATTTGCTAATTACCCATTGCTCAAAGCATTGGAACCTTACATATAACAAAAATGAAAAAATAGCATTATAAAATAAAAGTCAAAGTGCTGAAGAATCCTCGATCACGGCTTCTTCTTTTTTTAATAATGTGACCAAGAAAACGTCAAAGTTTGCGAAGAGTAGATTCGGTAAAAGCATTATGGTTATTGAAATATCGTCAGTGCAAAATGTTCTCGCGTGCGCAAATTTATAATAGCCGTAAATGTGCGCGCAGACAAACACATGCTCTTACTCTCTCTCTCTTGCACGCACGCACAGACCGCGATAAGAAAGACAAGGATTCCCAACTCATCTCGAATTAATGGGTTTGCAGCTCTTCTCCCAGCAGTTTCAGGAAGAAATCAATTAAAAAGATTAGAGAGTTCTAGGTTGTCATTAGTCCCCATTCATCTTAAAGCACCCGCGCTCAGGTGTTATTATTTATTAAAGAACTCTGAATTATACATATTAAAAGAATGCGAACTGCTTTGGCATTTTTGAAGGGAACTTTTTCTTGTAAGGTGCAAAAGAAAAAGAAAAATCCGTCGAGTAATTTATTACTGCAATACACAATGCATCAGATACCTCCTGCACCTGCTTCTACAGACAAATAATTATTTGTTGATGGATGATTTGTTACTTTGCAGCACAGGCTCATTCCGCCACACTCTCACATTAATGAGTATGCAGATATTGTAAGGACTAATAACCTATGCTGAGGCAGATGATGAAAGTGATCCTCCGGGATGAATCCGATGGGCTTTTAAGAAATTTAATTTGTTATGGTCATCGGATGTAACCCTATGGTGACTAAACCCTGTTCCTTTCGTAATCAGCTTTGACTGTCTCCTGAGAATTATGGCTTATCTCATAATAGATTTCGATTTCAGCAGGCCTACAACTCTATCAAAAAAATTACGCGAAAAGTTTACACAGTGCGCTGGTTGAGTAATGAGACTGAATTTTAAAAAATGGAAAGCAAGAAGACCTACGTGAATATACTTTATTCGAAGTACATTCCTCCTGTGTTAATACAAGAAGTGGCACGATCAGCCAACGAAAAGAAGGAATTGCAGAGGTCATCTTTTGGTATGGAGTGAAGAGCTGATGTCACAGTTCTTTGTATGTCTTCATATTTATTCGAAGTACATTCCTCCTGCGTTAATACAAGAAGTGGCACGATCAGCCAACGAAAAGAATTACTTGCAGAGGTCATCTTTTGGTATGGAGTGAAGAGCTGATGTCACAGTTCTTTGTATGTCTTCATATTTATTCGAAGTACATTCCTCCTGCGTTAATACAAGAAGTGACACGATCAGCCAACGGACTTGCAGAGGTCATCTTTTGATATGGAGTGAAGAGCTGATATCACAGTTGTGTCGCGGGTGGCCTAGTGGACAACTTTCGTGGCTGGCACGGAGAAAACCAAGGGTTCGATTCCAGGCAGACACGAACGCTCGAACCACTAAATATCCGCGTGCGTTGGATGTGCACGTTAAGCCGTCGGGCACCGGGTACTGGCCCGCCGGTAATAAATAAGGGCGTTTTTCTCCGCCTTTTTACCTCGCTTCCGTGCCACGTTCCTATCGGCCACTCTAGTCCAAATCTCCTAGCTTGCTATTTCTAAGGGACCTGAGGTCAGACACTCCCTTCCTAAAATACTCTACATATGATCAGATCAGATCTGATCTCACAGTTCTTTGTATGTCTTCAATGTCTTCAAAATTTCTTCTAAAGGCAGCTTTAATTTAGAGAATAGAAAGTAGTCACACGGTGAAAAATCTGGAGAACAGGGGGGAAGGTTGAATACACACACTTGGTTTCGTGCCAGAAATTGAGGTGCACTGACTGCTCTGTGCGTTGGTGTGTTATCGTGAAGAAGGAACCGTTTCCTGTTTTTGTACTCAGGCTTGACACGAACAATCCTCTTCCACAATCGTTCCAAAATGTATGCGTAAGCGTTGCCAGTGGCAGATGTACCTTCAGGAATGAACTCGTGATGCAGAATTCCCTTGCTGCCGTGAAAGCACACAAGCATTGTCTTGATTTTGGACTTCTGTAACTTGATCTCCTTTCCTTTGGGTGACTGTGGCGACTTCCACTGTCACCCAAAGGAAAGAAGATCAAAAGAAGTGACGTTTTGAAAAGATCGAGAGACGTGACTTTTTAAAAAGGTCAAGAGACGATCGAGAGACTTTTAACGCAGTTTATCTGGACAACCGTCAGTGCAAAACGACTGTGCGTGGTATCGTTTTAATGCTCTCGACAAGATCTATTCAAATATACACTATGTTGACAAACGTCATCAGACACATAGAAGAGACACACAACGTAGCATTTATTGACATACATTAGTAATATGTCGGACAACCTTTGGCATTAATGCATGCACTGACCCTTCGAGACACGCTTTCGACAAGGTTTTGGAACACAGCGATACGTATGCGCTTCCATTCAGTACATAATGCTGCCGCTAACTGTTGCTTAGTAGTAGGCCTTGGTTACAAACTTCTGATGTGGCGCTCTAATTCATCCCATAGGTGCTCTATGGGATTAAGATCAGTGCTCTGTGCTGGACAGTCCACACACGACACGGAATTATCGTCAAACCACGCCGTAACAGTCCTTACTATATGGCTCGGTGCATTATCCTGCTGGTACCAACAAGGCTCAGTTCCATAGTATTGCCACAGAGTTGGTAAGACATAATTGTCCAGAATATCGAGGTAGACCTGCTGGTTAACAGGTTTGTCCACGATAGCCAATGGGCCTAGACCATACCACGAAAAACACCCTCCGAGTGCACTACCAGATCTAAACTTGACCGTAGAAACAGTACACTGTTGTAAATAGGGTTCCCCGGCTACCGCCATACCCACACACGGCCATTAGACTGATGGATCGTGAATCTGGATTCATCAGTCCATAGGACCCGTTTACATTGATCTAAGGTCCACGATATATGTTCTTTACGCCATGCAAACGACGAGTAGCATTCCGAGTGGAGATGAAAGGCTTATGAACAGCCGCACGACCACGATAACCCATGGAATGAAGTTCTTTGCGAATGGTACGTGTACATACCGCGTTTGCAGCATTTTTACTCACCTGTACACTGAGGTCTTGTGCAGTACTCCGTCGATTAGCTGTAACGACTCTCCTGAAGTTTCGACGTCCTCTATCACTGATTTTCTTCGGTCTGACGGTGCGTTTTGCTGCTTCAGGCGCGCCATATGTCTTCCACTTATTCATTACATCCAAAACAGTTGACTTGGGTATGTTGAAATTCCACTCGGCTTCTCTTACGGACAACGCACTAATACAACACCCAACAATCTTTCCTTTCGCAAAGTCAGTTGTCTCCCGCCGCGACATTTCCACTCAACATCATAGTGCGATATGATCGCACTCAGCTGCAGGCTTGTTTTTATTCCGTTTGCAGCTGTAAGGCGCATATTTAACAAAGCAGCGGAACCGTTCATTTGCTTTTGGAGGGGTGTTCGGTGACTTTTGTCAATATAATGTATATGTAACGTACCTACCTCAAAGGTGACGCACATGTCAAGACGGCAAAGTTGCAGCGAGAAACTTCGTTGGTGTGTCTTAACTGCGAAAGCTTTCGCACAATGTTGGGGATTCACCAAAGATGGTAAGCAGCAACTGAACAAATAATTAGAAGGCGAATGAATATATAATACAGACATTTAACGTGGGCCAGGAACATCAAACAAAGATCTTCGCTCTTTCCACGTTTATAAGTGAGTCACGGAAAAATTCTCATTGGCCGCCACCGGGAGTCGAACCCAGGGTCTTCCAGTTACGCGCCGGATATGCTTCCGGTACACCACAGCGGCCTCGAATTCCTCCAGACTCACACACGCTAACTCCCAACCCAATTTGGCAGGTTGCTTCTTGGAGCCCCGCACAATGTTGGGGATTGACCAAAGATGGTAAGCAGCACCTGAACAAATAATTAGAAGGCGAATGAATAATTAATACAGACATTTAACGTGGGCCAGGAATATCAAATAAAGATCTTCGCTCTTTCCTCGTTTATAAGTGAGTCACAGAAAAATTCTCATTGGCCGCCACCGGGAGTCGAACCCAGGGTTCGACTCATAAACGTTGAAAGAGCGAAGATCTTTGTTTGATGTTCCTGGTCCACGTTAAATGTCTGCATTAATTATTCATTCGCCTTTTAATTATTTGTTCAGTTGCTGCTTACCATCTTTGGTGAATCCCCAGCATTGTGCGGGACTCCAAGAATCAATCTGCAAAATTGGCTTGGCAGTTAGCGTGTGTGAGTCTGGAGGAATTCGAGGCCGCTGTCGTTTAGCGGAAGCATATTCGGCGCGTAACTGGAAGACCCTGGGTTCGACTCCCGGTGGCGGCCAATGAGAATTTTTCCGTGACTCACTTATAAACGTGGAAAGAGCGAAGATTTTTGTTTGATATAATAATAATAGTTTGATTTTATGTCATGATGGATACTGAGAAATATCAATTGGATTTAAATGATTGTAATTTAAGGTTAAAGCTTCAACTGTGAGTTATAGTTATAAGATTTACTTTCTTAAGCTATTAATTTGAAAACATATATACTAATCAGTAGTAACTAAAGAAGTACACTAACGCCCAAGGTAGGGAATGAATTAACACAATCCACTTACATGAGTCAAAATTTATTTGTTCTTCAGTTGTACGTTATCACAGTAGAACAAGCTAGCAAGAATATGCTAGCAGACAGACAGACACAAGCACACAAACAGACAGTAAGACACAGAGAGAGAGACAGACAGACAGAGAGAGAGAGAGAGAGACAGTCAGAAGTGTTAAAATCTACGATTATCTTTACGGGGTGAGGGGGTTGAAGTTGTATTGTGACTCATGGAAAAACTTCCTCACAAAATGATAAAAATATCCTTCTAAAATAAATTTGTATAAATAGTTTTATTCCTCTGATACATATTTTAGTGACTGATTTTTAATGCAAAGAGGAGTAACTGACAGATTAGTGACTTTAAAATGTTATACGCGCTCAGATATGAAAATTGTTTTTTACGCTTTCCAACCGTAGGTTGTAGAAGCGTATATGCTCCAGCTTTGTCCGTCCGCCCGCACGATAACTGGCGTAAAAATGGGTCGATTTCAATGAAATTTTAGTATGTGGTAGGGGACCACCCGGGGACGAATATTGAAAATATGACAAATGGGGTCAAAGGTCACGACGTATGAGCGGGATCATTCCATTATCCTTATGCGTCATAACTTGCGTAAATATGGTTCGATTTCAATGAAAGTTTACTATGTGGTAGGAGACCGCCTGGGGACGAACCCTATTCAAAATGGGTGAAGTGGGGTCAAAGGTCAGGACATAAGATCGGGATGCATTCCATTGCCCTTATGCGTCATAACGTGCGTAAAAATGGTTCGATTTCGATGAAATTTCAGTATGTAGTAGGGGACCACCTGGGGACGAACCCTATTGAAAATGGACAAAATGTGGTCAAGGGTCAGGACATAGGATTGCGATCCATTCCATTGTCCTTATCCCATATTATTAAGGTGGACGTCAAGTAATTTTGCTCCTATACTTCCAATGGAAAAACTTTTGTGCACATTTCCTTCACAATTAATGTGTTCCCAAGGATGAAAATTTGAACATCGATTAAAATAACTTCATATTATAACTTGGAAAACTTAATATTTTCTAAAACATGACCATATTATAATAAAAATCAATAACTTTTCCATTGGTGGTGTTGAAACCAGAGAAAAGATGGCGCGACCTGTACTTTGATGACGTCAGTGGACAAAAAAATGTTGGATTGCATAATTACTGTTATGGTTTAGAAAATATTAAGTATTCCAAGTTATGAAATGAAGTTATTTTAATCGATGTTCAAATTTTCATCCTTGTAAACGCATTAATTGTCCAGAAAAAAGATGGCGTGACCTGTATTTTCATGACGTCAGTAGACAAACAAATGTTGAATTGCATAATTATGGTTATGTTTTAGAAAATATTAAGTATTGCAAGTTATAAAATGAAGATATTTTAATTGATGTTCAAATTTTCATCCATCCTTGGGAACGCATTAATTGTGAAGAAAATGTGTAGAAAAGTTTTTCCATTGGAAGTATAGGAAGCAAAGTTACTTGACGTCCACCTTAAAGTAGCAATTCTTGTATGCATGTATATACATTTTTTTGAAAACGGCTCTAAGAATTTTGATGAAAGTCGTTAACCTACCGTTTTCTGGTACTAGAAATCGATTTAACTTGATCTCGACTTTAGAAGAATTCGTTTAGTGGGTTAAATAACCACCCCGAATTATAACGTTTTTAGTGATGGCGTTGTTCCATTAATGTTACCAATGCTTAGAAATCTTATGACGTCACAATCTCGCAATTGATATGTTTGCGCGCGGTCACGCCATCTGTCTCATTACGTCACGCGTTGTGTGTGTATCCTATTAAAGATTTATGACGTCACACTCTTGCGACGGGCAGATAGTCGCGATTCCCATCTGCCTCATTACGTCACGCGTTGTGTGCGTATGTCCGTCAGCACGATAACTCGCGTAACAACCGTTTGATTTCGATGAAATTTTAGTATCTGGTAGGGGATCACTTGGGAACGAACCCTATTTAAAGTGAACGAAATGGAATCAAAGGTCAGTGCATAGGAGAGGGATCCATTCCACTGCTGTTATGCGCCATAACTAACGTAAAAAAGGTTCGATTTCGATGAAATGTTAGTATGTGGTAGGGGAGGTATGCCAAGCCGGTTCTGTTGAATATCGTCGAAATGGGATCAAAGGTCAGGGCACAGGACCGAGATTTATTCCACAGACATTATTCTCATAACTTGAGTGATAACTTCAGTAATGATTTCTGTAATGTTGGAAAGCGTATTATAATCAATGCATTGCATGATTTTACTAACTTGTTTTATTTAATTTCTAGTGATGTTCTTAAAGTCACTGAATAATTGTCCTCCATGTGTAGCTCAAAAGAGGCTTTGTTATTATTATTATTATTTTTTTTTTTGCTTCTTTAAATTAAGTATATGGTTTGCACACAAATTGTTGAGTATATAAAGGTAGGGAGCCACAAAATGATGAAAATTAATTTTCTGTTTCATGAATGTGGAAAAGATTAGGGTACAACAATCAATTGAAATCTGCAAATCTCAGTATCGTTGAACGGCGAAAGGCGATAACCTATTCAAAAATGGAGGGATTGGAAACACAAAAAACTTTTAAAAAAATCTTTTTAAGGGCCTCGCGCCCCAAAACGTACGAAAACACAATAATTATTGTAAAAAATTATACCGAAGATCTAGTTTTTTTCCTAAACTGCGGAGCCCCTCTAAGGTGCGGGCCGCGGGGCGACCACCCCGGTTGCCTCTATGGTCCAGCCAGCCCTCTACCTCTGACCCACTGTCAGTGCTGCCAAACTTAGAAAGCTCGTCGGGGAAAATAATGTGTCGTTAAGTCAGAAAGCGCTTAACGAAAAGAAACTAAATCTACATAAGAAGACAGACACTCAAAAGGAGAGTTAATTAAATGTACGTGTCACAGTACCTCAGGCGTCATGGAAATAACATGCATGTTCGTTCAGTCATGCAATAGTGACATTAAATACGGCACATGAGATTTACGGAATACAGATAGTGGGCCTTGACTCAGCGAAAGTATCCCGAATGCTTCAGAAATTAAGGAAAAGGTCGTACGTTAAATTGCACTGTAAAAAAAAATCGGAAATTCACGAGCCACTTTTCGTGAATTAAGGAAACACATATCTGATACAACCTTTTCCGTGAAATGACGGAAGAAACCCTGAATTTCGCAGATTTTTCGTACGCCAAGAAAATTCTGAATTTTCAGAAATTAACCTTTCCGCAATTCCTTTCTTATATTAACGGTAAATTGGTGTTTTTAATATGTGTTAACGGAAAATTCCAAAATTTCAGAAACCTTTTCGCAATTTCTTTCATATATCAACGGAATAAGTCCGCTTTCACTTTTTCCGTACCCATATGACGGAAAATTCCCGGTAATGGGAGAGATTCGCGGAAATACTTGGGATTTGATTAACTCTTAAATTTCAATCGTCTGCCGGAGGTTCTGAGTTTGAAGTTCTGTAGTGAGATAGTGAGATCGGATATTGTGGACAGCATATCGCGTGAAGTTTTAGTTATTGTAACACCGGATATTCCTTCCTCCCCTCTTCCCCGGTTTGTACACCAGCTATTGTGTATTGTGCTACCGTAAGAAACCTGGTACAAGTAAATCTCGGTATACGCGGTTTCGCTATCCACGTTTTCGGATTTACGCGATTCAATGGTGCCATCTGTTAACACTACGAGGAAACAATAATTACAGTAATGGGTTTGCGCATTTTGACGAACATCGTTCGATGTTTTTCTCAAGACGTGAGTGCGTGCTCAGATCAGATGAGCTGAAAAGCTGCGTGTGAGAAGATCTACGATGTCAGGAAAAATGAAAGAAAGTGTCTTTCGAGGGGAAGAAGCGTGTACGAAGGTTGTATTTGTTAGAAATAAAGTTAGAAGTTCTGGATCGTTGTGAGAAAGGTGAGCGTATTGTTGACATTCAGCGTGCTTTGGCACTTAATGAATCCACTGTGAGAACTATTCGTGACAATGCGGAATCAATTCGAAAAAGTGCGCAATCTTCAGCCAACTTGCGTGTAACTAGAGTGACCAAATCTTGCTCAGAGGCGATGGAAAGAATGAAGAAGATGCTAAGCCATTAGATTGAGCATCATAACCAGCAGCACGTGCCTCTTAGTGGAGCAGCTATTCAAGCTAAAGCTAAGAGTTTGTATCCAGATCTGATGTGACGTGCCTGCCCCACAGGACGCACACGACATAAAAGCAGATAGCAGAGAGAACGAACGTCTGCGTAGCTCAGTTGGTAGAGCGACTTGTTCCGGAATAAGAAGACTCGGGTTCGATCCCCGGAGTGGAACAAAATGACGGAGAAAATTACTTCGTTATAATGGCGCCCGAACTTCCCGAATGACCCGGCCGTTAAAGTTCTCGCAATGGTGTGATGTTTTTTCCACACCGCGAGACAGGAAAAATAAGAGAATCCCTTCTTCAGCGCTTCGAAAAATAAATGTGCGTGATGTTGCATTCCACACACCAGATTGACTGGGGTTCTTAAGTGCACGTTCTTCAGCAGATGACTGCCTACAACGATTCATGGTTCCGGCTGTCCCGTGGGCCATGCCACCGGCCCTCTTTCGGGGGGGGGGGGTGAGGGAGATGTGACGTGCTTGCCCCGCATGACGCACACGACATAAAGGCAGATAGCAGCGAGAACGAACGTCTATGTAGCTCAGTTGGTAGAGCGACTTGTTCCGGAAAAAGTGGACTCGGGTTCGATCCCCGGCGTGGACCGCGAAATGACGGAGAAATTCACTTCGTTATACTGACGAAAGAAGAGGACGATCCAGCACATTTCCCTACCAGTTCAGGTTGGTTTTGCCGTTCCAAGCATCGTTTTGGCTTCCACAATATAAAACTGACGGAGGAGGCAGCTGCTGCAGATGAAATCGGAGCAGAGGAATTTAAACAACAATTTAAGCAAATTGTGAAAAGGTTACGCACCGAAACATATTTTTAACCTAGATGAAATGGGTTTATTTTGAAAACGAATGCCGAAGAGAGAAAAAAGAGAGTGAAGAGAGGAGTCGAACATGTTCTGATATGTTACAAAGAGTTGTACAGTCTGATGGTGAAGAAAACTTCACAGTTGACAATTAAACATTTTTATTACAAAACAGCTTGACACTTCAAACGAACGTCAAGCGTCCAGCGGGAACACTTCAACTGCAACTGATTTGTCTCTTCAGAAATTCATCAGAGGAGCTGGACTGACTGCAACATCATTAGAATCTTCTGATGTGATGAGCCAGAAGCTTACTACTGTATTTAAGACGTGAAATTGGACTTTCTAAAATTACAGTGGACTGTTACGTTACACGTGTATTCAGCATTAACATTACGTAAGTACGGTACGTACACACTATATTTTCAGGATGCTACGTACATATTCACATAGTATGTACGTGTTATATTTTGATTCTCTGCATTAAAATTAAGTTTCAGAAAGCTAATATTGTTTGTTTGTAGTCTAAATACTATATAACCCGATTGTTTTAAACTGAATTTGTGAAGAAGTGAGAACCTAACCCTATATTGTTCGTATAAAATGCTTCCCGTTTTACGCGAATTCGGCACACACGGCGATTTCGCGGAACGTATCTATCGCGTATACTGAGATCTACCTGTACTTAAATTGTTGTACAGGTGGTTGTGTGATGTCTATATGTATCAGTATGTGGACTCCTTAGGGCAAAAACTATTATAGCTATCAAGGGTCAATTTTATATTTAGGAGTTTTGTGGGATAATACCACAAAACAGTACATTTCAGTTTTTCTTGAAGATAATTGGAAGTCATCGTCAGTTTAGAAAGGTTTCGAGTTCCAAAGCATTTTGTTGCTCCGAAAAATCACGATGAAAAACGTATATCTAATTTATAAGAAGTCTTCCGACAGAAAAAAACAAAGTTATTACAAACATATTCAAAAAAATTATAATCTCCAGGAGAAAATAAAACTACAAATTCACCCGCATTATTGACAAAAAACATTTCATCATCGCGCGCAGTTCTCGCTTGTGAGTCACGCAGTTTCTCTGTCGTTCTTGCTCAGCGGTAAGGCGCGAGGCTTTTATTGAGCCAACTCAAACAACCACAAATCGAATCTCATCAGGGATAAAAGGAAAGGTATCTCTGATGCAAGTGATGAAAAATTCAATGCGAGATTTCTGTATAAATACGGAACATCTGGAAACGGGCTTTTCTGAAACAAAGGCAATTACTGACTATGGCAAAAAATGGAAGTTTAAAGAAACGGGAATTTTTAAAAACGGAAATTTCGTTAAAGGACGGATGCCTACCAGCAACTTTGCTGCACGTTAATTTCAGGATTTTTTTTATAAAAAAAAACAACTTATTTTTTACAGTGTAGATTATTCTAGAGAAGGGTAAGACCATGCGTTTAGCAAACTCTACGGTAGCAGATAAAGGGAAAGATCATAGATTCTATGTGTTGGTATCAGCAGCAGATAGATTACACGTTTAGTAAATTAGACAGTAGCAAGTATGGGATTGTTTTGATACGGAAAATGCTCAAGAATATTTTTCTTCTTGCCCAAAAAACTTCAAAAAGAGGTCGTACACAAGATAAATCATCGCGAAAACTAAGCAGCATGACTGAATTTAACTTTTAACGAAACACATTTATCATTAATTTTTTCATTTTTTTTAAATTCTAGAACCATGTAACCGAAACTAAATATTACTCGCTGTACAAGAAGTGAGTATAATGTACTGAGTAGGCAGGCTTAAGTCAGAAAAAAAAGGTAAAAAAAAAAAAAAGATAAATGCTAAACGCCCGAATAACGATTCAGCTTGGAGTCGGGCTCTCATAAAGCGTAATGTGGGCGGGACTAAATATAAGCCTGATGCAGACCTTTAGTGTATATTATAAAGAAATCTTGAGTTTTCTGTATGCCGTAACACGAGTGTTTAGCTCTAAAAGTCGACAACGTGTAATTTAGTGGTCTCAGAAACTTGCTTGCAGAAGTTCGCGAAAACTCCTTAGAGATAGATAAAAGCAGCTTCCACGACAGAATATTTACTTGAAATTGTGGTACAGTAAACAGAGCATAGGTGTATCCCTGGGGAATTACCATGAAAAGCTCATCCGTTTAGTAAATTAGACGGGAGCAGACACGGCAAACAAACGCGCCATTTTATTCTTTTATCTACAAGCAACAATGACTGCCACCGATCCTCCCCCTTTTATGCAACAGAAAGCATATTACCTTCCAAAGAGCACATACATTGTTTGTGGATATGCTGTTGCTTGCTCCGTAAAAGCTCACGAAGAACAAATTATCGCTATTGTTAGGCGAGCGCATATTTGTTCTTGAAATATAAATGAGACCTCCGTGTTAGGAGAAGTTCTCTGATCAAACGCTTCTTGAATCTCTTCAACTTCATTAAACTCCACATCACCAGTCGTTGGTTTCTTCTTAGGAAATGCTTTCATTTGAATTATGCTGAAATTCGGGGGTCAAAATTTTAAGACACTTTTTTTACGATTTGTGAGGATTTTCTCCCTCAAAATACCACTACAGGCAGCCTTACCCTCGACTTTCATGCACAATTCGTTCTTGAAAATGTCGAATTTTCAAGAACGAATTGTGCACTGCAGTCGAATTTCCGGAGGTCAAATTTACATAGGATTTTCCGCTCCCAGTTCTTAAAATTGGATAAAATCCATATTATAGGTAATAAAAACTCTCTTAATGTATAGTTTTTACTGATTACGAAAAGGCACATCATTCCGTGTAACCATCATCAGTTACAATGTCTTAAATCCTACGGTATTGGAGATGCATACTTTAATATTATAGATAACATCTACGAAAATGCAAGAGCAAAGGTACGACTATATGACGTATACTCCAAACTAACTTTCATTTTTTGTTGCTTTCTCTATGTAAATTTGAGTATCATTCTGTTTTAGTGTTTTCAACCTTAACGCTACATCTTCTCGCTCGCTGAATGATGTTGGCAACAATCTTGAGGTCAGAGAATGGGACGTACGCATGTTGATAGATAAGAACTAGAGATATATAATGTTAAAGCGTCAGCCAAAAGGGTGGTGTGGTGGCGTGATGTTGTAATCGTGGAAGCTGCGTTATGCTGAAGTCGTGTTTACTTGACGTCTGCGTATTCGAGTGGTGTTGTTATATAGTTAGTGTTTGGAGTTAAAGTTTTCCGTTTACTAACGTACATTAATTAGCTTCGAAATATTGGTGCTGTTATAAGTTAAGTTCTGCATAAATAGTGCTTGTGAGATGTTGACAGAATAAGAGGAAGAACTGTTAGTAACTATTTCTTTAACTTCGAGTGACTCCTGTTTCACTTAAAATGAGTTGATAAGAAGAACTGACTGTCTATAGTGTTCAATAATCCATATATACACGTTTCAAATAATAGGAACGCTACAACAATTCCAGAAAACAACGCGCATTGAAATTGGAAACCGAGTGAGATTAACACCATATCTCCCAAGCTCTTCAATGCCACACCGTAAAATGCCTTTCATTCACTGAACTGAGAAGACAAGGGGATAAAGATTAATGGAGCTTATTTAATCCATCTTTGCTTTGCTGGTGACATAGTCAATTTTGAAAGTGTCAGCCTCCGGGCGCAGTTGTCAAGCGCACATTCGTCTGAGATGGGTCTTGGGGTTCGCATCATGGTGAAGCATGGATGGCTTTTTTTTCTGACGGCACATGCTCTTTCCCTTCCCTGGAGCCAGTAGCCCTAAATTAGGGACGAGCGACTGCTTATAGCCAATCGCGTTGCTCACGATGGTCGCTAAACCCCCAAACAAAAAAAAATGTACAAGTACCCCCTGAGAGCTGAAGAATGTGATACTGATAAGAATAAAGAAGTGGGACTAAAACTGAACTTTCACAGAGAAAACAAAATCGATGTACAAAGACTTTACAAGATGTAAAGATGTAGAGATCGATGGGGCAATACTACATAGAAGTAACCATCTACCCTGGGCAGCATATATCGAGCTAGGCCACATCGAAGAAGGAATTAATATTCGTACAAGACTTGGTTGGAGAGCAATGGAAGGAACTTCATATTTGTAATCTAATTGTCATTACTGGAATTTCCCCTCCAGATCTGACAGATCTGAAAAAAGCGAAAATTATTCATTTTTCAAAAAAGGTAGCGGAGACTCTATTGAGAATTACCGATCTATTTCAATTATTTCTGTCCTAGCGAAAATAGTTGCCTCACTTATTTTTTTTTAAGCTATATGATCACTTCAAACGTGTCTTCAGCTCTTCACAGCATGGTTTTGTGAAGAAACGCTCAGCGCCTACTAACCTATTCTACATCACAGAAGATATGTCGTCATGATAGAGGACCACAAGTTGATGTTATTTATAATGACTTTGCTCAAATCTTTTGATAAAGTTCATCCTGGCATTTTACTCAAGAAATTGAACTGTCTTGGCTTCAGTGATAATCTGATGTCATTCATTTCATTTCATTTCATTTATTGCATTTTAGTTGTTACAGACATGGTATTACATAATCATAAATATATAACACAAATAATATATTTTTGTAACAACAGGGAATGAGGAGGGAAAAGGCCTGATAGGTCTGACGTGCCCTCTTCTTCCAAAGCATCAAAATTTTCATTAAAATAAAAAAAAATTCAAAAAAACATAAACAAGTCAAGTCCACACAATATCAAACACAGCTAGGGTGGTATTATCAATTAATAAAGGTAATAATACTTTATGAGCTTTTTCTCAGTAAGAAATGCCTGAGTTTTCCTTTAAATATATTAATATTATTAAGTGATACAATATCAGTAGGAAATGTATTCCATAATGCAGGACCAGTATAATTAACAAATGATCTAAATCGTTCTGTTAGTGGAAACATAGGGATTAATGTTGTTTTATGTCTCGTAGAATAATCATGACTGTGAGTATTTATTTTAATTAAATCTTGGTAATAACCATTTTTAATTCTCAAAAACATTAGTTTACCTATACTATAGATATGCAATTGTTGAATAGTTAGTATATTAAAATCGTTTGGACTGAGTCTAGCCTGAAAGACTGTATTTGAAAATTGAGTATTTTATAGTTTAAATTGTAGTAGTCTTCTGAATCTATTTTGTAACGACTTAAGTTTTTTCATATTGTATAAAGTAGTCGATCCCCAAACAGATATACAATAGATTAGGTGAGATTGAATTAAAGTGTAGTATAATAAAATCATTAATTTTAGGGTTAAATTGGCCACTGCACTACTAATAACCCCTATATTTCTTGAGATCTTATTAGAAAGGTAGTCAACATGTAAATTCGATTTTAAATCGTGCTGAATAATGATACCAAGATAGTTATGACTTTGAACCACTTCTATAGATGATCCAAGTAAATTAATGTCCATGTTTAAGTCCTATCTTTTCAACCGATCTCAGTCTGTTATTTATAACAATCATGTTTCTGATCCCTATGTTGTCACGTCTGGAATACCCCAAGGCTCTAATTTAGGACCACTACTGTTTTCCATATATAATACATTAATCACCTTCCTTTTTGCATTGATGGCCCTTGTTTCTTGTTCGCTGATGATCTCAATCTTTATCGCAATGTACAGACTCCTAATGACTGTCTTGCTCTTCAAACTTGTGTCAGTAGCCTGCTTCAGTGGTGTACGTTAAACCACGTTCACCTCAACACCTCCAAGTGTCATGTCATTTCCTTTTCACGAAAGAGAAACAGAATTCTTTTGGACCACAAAGCTGGCGACTATTCTCAGCCGGGCAAATGGTGTCCAGGACTTGCGAACCACGTTTGATTCGAACTTGAACTTTAAAAGTCATATCAAAAGAATTCTATGTACAGCGTATAGAAATCTTGGATTTATCATGCGACATTCTATTTATTTATCGAATACTCAGATGCTTATTTGTATTTTTGAGACTTCGGTCAGATCCTCACTGGAGTATGCGGCAATCATTTGGAGCCCTAGCCTCGTAACTCTAGTAAATGAAATCGAAAAACTTCAAAAGGATTTCTTCGACACCTTTTTTTACAAATCGACTGGTGTTCATGCCACGAATATCCCGACGGTTGACCTTCTATTGTTCTTCTAGTTGACCGCTCTTCAATCGATAAGGAAGGCACTCCAAATCAAGTTCCTGTACGGCATCACCAATGGAAGGATTGATGATACTCAAAGTGTAAACCAATTAAGTTTCCGTGTCCCACGTTTACCGAGGACAAAATATGAACTACAAATTTTGAAGACGACAATCCGTTTCATCATCATCATCATCATTGACAACATTTATCAATCCACTGCTGGATGAAGGTCTCCCCAAGTTTCCTCCACAACGTTCTGTCTTGTGCCAGTCGCCTCCATGTCAATCCTGCTTACTTTCGAAATTCATCCACCCATCTCCCATGTGGTCTTCTTCTGGGTCTTTTCCTGTCCCTTGTAATCCAATCTAAAATTTCGGCTGTCCATCGGTGGTCTGTCCTTCTGACAGTATGTCCAGCCCATTGCCATTTCAGGGATTTAACTCTGATCATGATGTCTTCCACTCTTGTCATTTTTCGGATCCACGAGTTACTCTTCTTATCTCTCCTGGTTACACCAAGCATGCATCTCTCCATGATTCTTTGAGTTGTCTGCAGCCTTTGTATATCTCTTTTAGTTAAGGTCCACGTCTCTGCACCATACGTAAGCACTGGAAGGATGCATTGATCAAACACTTTTCTTTTAAGACATAATGGCATATTGCTCTTGAAAATTATGCTGTTTCTTTCAAAAGCTCTCCAGGCAAGTTTTGTACGCCGATTAATTTCGTCATCAATGTGACCCTCACTTGATATCTGCTGTCCAAGATAAACGTACGTGTCTGTTATCTCCAGCTTTTCTCCATCAATCGATAAATCTTCATTTCTTGTAAAAGCATTGAACATCACTTTTGTCTTCTGAAAGTTCATTTTTAATCCCACTTCTTTACTCTTGTCAGCAAGTTCCTGGATCATACTCTGCAGCTCTGATGGGGTATTTGCAAAAATGACTACGTCATCAGCAAAACGAAGGTGGGTTAAATAATCTCCATTAATCTTTATCCCTTTGTTTTCCCAGTTCAGTGATTGAAAGACATTTTCCAATGTGGCATTAAAGAGCTTCGGAGATATGGTGTCACCTTGTCTCACTCCCTTTCTAATTTTTATGTGTGTTGCATTTTCAAACAGCCGAATCTTTGCACTTGCATTTTCATAGATGTTATTAATAATATTAATGTATGCATCTTCAATACCGCAGGATTTCAGAGCCATTGTAACTGCTGATCGTTTCACCGAATCAAAGGCTTTTTCATAATCGATAAAAGCCATGCACAATGGAAGTTCATATTCCCTCGATCTTTCAATTAGATCCCTCAGTACGTGGATATGATCTATTGTGCTGTAGCCACTCCTGAATTCAGCTTGTTCTCTCGGTTGAGCCATGTCCAGTGTTAACTTCAAGCGGTGTGAAAGAACTTTAGTGAAGATTTTATAAACCACTGATAGGAGGCTGATAGGTCTGTAGTTCCTGAGATCCTCAATGTCACCTTTTTTATGTAGCAGGATCATTGTAGCGTTGTTCCAATCCTCAGGAATTTTCCCTTCATTAAGGCATCGAGTGAAAATTTGGGCGAGTACTGTTTCGATTTCTCCACTTGCTTCTTGTATGATGTCTACAGTAATTCCATCTTCTCCTGGAGCTTTTCCCCGCTTCATGTTCTTGATTGCATGTGCAACTTCTGCTGAGAGGACTGGAAGAACTCTTGCACTAGTACCTTTCATGATGTCTGGAGTACATGCATCATCCCTTTCATATAATTTGGAGTAGAAATCTTTCACCCTTGTCAAGATTTCGCCTCTATTTCTTGTTACAGAACCATCTTTTCTCAGAGCCATAATCTGTTTTCTTCCCTTACTGAGATGTCCCTTTGCTATCTTTAGGCTTTGGTTGTTTTCAATTGCTTTCCTCACTAGTTCACAGTTGAATTTCCTTGCGTCTTTAGTGATACTTTTTCGTAATGTCTTGCATAGCCCTATATATTCCACTTTGGAAGTCACATCTTCTTTAATTGTCCTCATCTCTCTTATTTTTTGCATCAACATTTTGGTTTTTCCTGATAATTTGTTCACATGCAACTTGTTCTTAGACCCAGCTAATTTTGTTGCTGTTTCCATAAGAGCTTTGGTTACTTTTCTGTTAACTTCAGAGATGACCACTTCTTCTGATGTTAGGCCTTCTGAAGCAGAGAATCTGTTCTTCAGTTCCAACTTGAAGGTATTATGATGTTTTTTAAGGTTGGTTATGTCAATAGATTTTGTTTGTCTTATGAGCTTGCTACGTTCGAGTTTAGTGTTGAGGTGCATCTTACATCTCACCAATCAATGGTCACTACCTGTGTTGAACTTGTTTAGCACACTGCAGTCTTTTATAACGAATTTTTTGTTATACATAATACACTGCTGGACAATTCCTAAGGACGGATCATAAACGGCTATATAGCGCATAAAAAAGTAAGTGTGGTTGGATGCCAAGTGAAATAAAATAATGTCAGAATGCCAGGACGTTACAAGAAAGACAATTTATTGTGCTCTGAAATCCAGAAGGCTTTGGAACGTGTTCAAGGGACAAACAGGCCATTTTGTGCAGAATACGTAAACGTGAAAAAATGCAATTACCGTCCGCAGGCGTTCCGGCGTAAGATGTCAATACGGGATATGGCCACCATGGAGGGCGATGCAAGATTCCACACGTCGTGTCATGCTTTGCACAACATTATCAAGCAGCTGTTGGAGTAATTTATCCCATTCTTCTGTCAGTGCACGGATGAGGGTGTCCTTTTTTATTGGAGGGCATTGGCGACCAGCAAGACTCCTCCCCAAAGTATCCCACTCATTTTCAATGGGATTCAGATCTGGAGAACGTGCTGGCCATACGAGGCGTTGAATATCCTCGCTCTCAAGACACTCCTGGACAGCGACTGTTCGATGACATGTTGCGTTGTCGTCCATGAAAATGAATCTATCACCGACAGCACCACGGAACATGCGAACATGAGGTAGCAGAACATCATTAATGTATCTTTGGCCAGTCATAGTCCCAGATGGAAGCACATAGAGGGACGTACGGCCATTGATCATGATGCCAGCCAATACCATGACACTACACGTCGGATATCGGTCCCTTTCCTGTATGTTTGCTGGACAAAATGCAGTACCACTATCACGCCAGATCAGTTGTCGTCGACAATCAAACGATAGACTGTATTTACTTTCATCTGAGAAGAGGACAGCAGACCAGTCGTTATCAGTCCAATTGCGATGTTGATGGCACCATTGCAAACGGGCGGTACGGTGACGTCTGGATAATGGGATGCCCACAACAAGACGGCGGGCGTATAGTCCTCCTTCATGCAAACGTCTGGCGACTGTTTTTCGGGAGATCCGCTTGACAGTAGCAGCCATAAACTGATTTGCTACCTCACTAGCTGTGCTGCGCCGGTGTCTTTTAGTTGATAGCACTATGTACCGATCTTCTGCAGGTGTCGTACTGCGAACACGACCTCCCCCGTGACGTTTGCTACACTCTCCATTTGTTTGAAATGATTTCCAAAGCCTTGAAGCAGCACTGTGGGTGACGTCGAACTCCCTGGCAACATCTGTTATTTTTCGCCCTTCTTCAATCTTGCCAATAATACTGCCACGCGTAAAATCATCTAGGTGATGTCGAAAAGACATACTGAAAATTGCAAGTTCGTCAATTGATTCTTTCCCTTTCAACTTTGCGTTTGAACAAGAACGGTCAATACGCGTCAAATCCTTTATATCTCTTATCAGCGCTATGACGTCACGAACAAGTTCGGCAATCCAAAATTTGCATACGCACAACACGTCTTACTGTATCCCGCACTTATGCTAATTTCCACATTTTCCTACCTTCCATTTTATGGTTGCTATCGTTGCTATTGTCATCCGTCCTTAGCAATTGTCCGGCAGTGTAAAATCAATTTCACTTGTCATCCCATTTGGATGTCTCCATGTCCATTTCTTGTGTAGCTTTTTCTTGAAAAAGGAGTTGAAGATGAAAAACCTTTCTGCCTCTGCAAACTCAACGAGAGTATTTCCACCCTGGTTTCTGTTGCCGTGACCGAATTTACCTACTGAAGTTTCATTCTGTTGCCGTTGCCCTACTTTTGCATTGAAATCTCCCATAATTATCTTCAAGTGCTGCTTACCTTTATTATTTAGATGACGAATTTCCTCATAGAATTCTTCAATTTCTTCTTCAGGATGACTTGTGGTGGGTGCATAAGTTTGAATAATCTGAGCCTTGTATCTTCTCGAGAGTTGGATAACGAGTCGTGCAGCTCTGCATGTCAACTTCTACAACTTTATCCTTCAGTTTCTTGTTTATTATAAATCCAAAACCACTAGTTCTGCCAGTATCTGTCGCACGATAGTAGAAGAGATGTCTACTTTTCAGTTTAATGAGATCTTCTCCTTTTCTCCTTACCTCACTTGCCCGACGATGCCCCACTTGATACTTTGTAGTTCCTCTTCCAATTCAAGAAGCCTTGAATCAGAAGTTAGGGATCGTCCATTTTACGTAGCCAAGGTCAGCATCAGATGGCAGCCTAGTCCGTTTCTCCGGGGATTCTTAGCACCCTCTGCCTTCATGTCGCACTGGCCGCTGCCTTGGCCAGGTACATTCCAGCTGCCGGAGACTGAGGGCCAAGATTTAAGTTTTGGAGTCATTTTGGAGGGGTTTGGCCATAACTCACCACGCTGGCCAAGCGGGTTGGTGAGTGTGGGATAGCATTTCCTCTAATCCCGATGGTATAGTTATACCGCTATGGGCGGTCGTCAGAGCCCCTTTAGTGGGAACAGGATGCACCACGAAAAGTCGGGGTTGACATTTGTCAAGGAGAGGCTGTGATGTTACGCATCACCTGACCTTATTTTATTGGTGTATATATGACAAGGATGGTAAGTCAGATAATATCTGAAAATTTCGTCGTCCAGTAGCGGGACTCGAACCAGCGTCTCCCAGATTGCGGTCGGGTATGCTAACCACTACACCACTCAGAACGACCAAGTGTCAAGTTTCCGATTAATTTGAATATATCCATGACAGGATTCGCTAGTCGAAGCAACCGGCATTCATGTTTAGCGAATCTGGAGTTTAGGAATCCTATCCCGTGATTACCCGGAGGAGCAGATAAATCATGAATGGAATACGGGGTTACACCATACAATACAAAGTTTGAAGATGACAATCCGTTTATTGGTGTATATATGACAAGGATGGTAAGTCAGATAATATCCGAAAACTTGAAAATTTCAATTTTTCGGATATTATCTGACTTACCATCCTTGTCATATATGCACCGAAACGGATTGTCATCTTCAAAATTTGTATTGTATGATGTAATACCGTATTCCATTCATGATAAAATATGAACTGTTTGCTGCGCCATTTTGTAGGACTGATGCTGTTAAAACCACCCGTTATGCAAAATCTATAGATTTCACAACTCACTTGAAAAATGTCTGGATATTTTTAATGTAAGTCATCATTTTTTTTGTAAAGCAGGTTTTGCAAGACTGTAAATAACACTGTAACAATTCCTGTAACTAGATATACCATGTTTAGGGATGTGCTTACAAATAAGTAAAAAATAAAAAATAAAAAAGTACAATTTTCAAGAGCAATTTACCGTTATGTCTTAAAAGAAGAGTGTTTAATCAATGCTTGCTTCCAATTCTTACTTATGGACCAGAGGCCTTCAATTAAAAAAGGTATGTAGGGTCTGTGAGCATATCAAAGATACATATAGAGATGCATGCTTAATGTAGACAAGAACGATTTTAAAAAGAACACGTGCATCAGGAAAATGGAAAGAATGGATGACATTAATCAAATAAAAATCCTGAAATGGAAATGGGCTGAACATTTTGCTAGAACTGACCACCGTTGTAGAACTAAAATACTAGACTGGATACCGAGGGAGAGGAAAATATCCAGAAGAAGACCACGTGAGAGATGGCCGAATGAAATTCGAAAGCGTGCCGGAGTGACATCGAAGAGACCGGCTGAAAACAGAAAGTTGTGGAAGAGCCTTGGGAGACGTTGATCGAGCAGTGAATCGATAGTGATTGATGAAGCCAGGCACTAAAAACAAAGCGGTTACACTAAAAATTACAGTATTTGAATTCAACGAAAGTCTTGCCCCGCATCACACGAACGGCGAAAACATAGGCGAGTAAACTTCACACTTCGCAAGACATTCGTATTCTTAGCAACATGTAAAAACACATTTCTCGGTACAAATCAGAAATATACACCAAATCATATGCTTACAATCGGATAACTCCGTTTTACTGAAGTGATATTATAAATTAAACTCCAAGCTTTCACTTTTCATCGGGAATCTTTTCCAACGCGTAATAAAACGTTCAAAGAGGAATTCGGGGAAACGTTCAACATAACCTAAATTTAAATGCTTAACGTAGCAAGAAAATGCGTGTAACACAACGTTACACACACACACTTGTGGCAAGAAATGAATTACGAGATGTCATTCAGTATGTTCTGCGTTTCACCACTTCAGAAGAGTACGCAACACAGCGGAAAGTTTAGCAGAAACGGTGACATTGCACACTTGTTCCCTAGTAAGAATTTTTAATCTAACTTGCAGCTGCCCAATTTGGGTTGGAATATGGAGTTATTCCCATGGAAATAACTGCATAAATAACTCCATATCCATCCCAAAAGTTAATCCCCTAAAACATTTAGAACAAAAAACATACCTAATTTCGCATTTTTTATTTTTTTAAGTAATGCACCGTGAAAAATAAAAACAAAACCGGAACACTTTGTGTGTATTTTCTTCTCGAAATAATGCATAACTTTGCCGCTAGAGGCGCCAACCTCATTCTCACATTTCGAGCTTACCAATGCAGAAAAGTATTTCTCAAATCGGACTAATGGTTGCAGAGATATGGTATCTACAGACGGGCCAGCAAAATAAGCACTACTTTTTTTTTTTTTTACAAAAGACGTGCTAAAAAAGTTTATTCTTTAAGTCTAGACTGGCAATCAATCAAATCAAGATAACTGGAATAAAAACATGAGATCAATTTTTACTTTATACTTTTGACGAGTTTGGTATGTTCTGCAAGCTAATGATTATCAAGACGTGCTGTTAATATGTGAATCGCTTGTAAAGTTTACGGGTATATCGTTATGTGAGTGTGATACATCGTTGACACGACTATTGAAATCCGCAAATAGTTTATGTGGTGTCTACTTAAAATTACAACTTCTATGGTGCAGAACGTTAGATTCGTGGAAAGAACAGTAAACGTTTCTAAGGATTTGATTGGAAGTAAATTATTTTGCTACATTTTCTTAAGTGTGAATCCTAAAAACACCATAGGCTGCAAAAAAGAGAAGCACGGCAAAACAAGAAAAATGACATCGAATTCTCAGGTGAATCGAATCTGAAAGGATTTGATAAACCGAGTTAATCTAATAAGTTAACGCAATTTGTTTTTCGTGTTTGGAAGGTTTTGATAAAACAAGTTAATAAAACAAGTTAATCTAATAAAAAATCCTATTAGATTTTTTATTAGATTAACTTGTTTTATCAAATCCTTTCAGACAAGAAAAAAAAATTTCGAATCCTTTCAGGCACTAATAAAAAAAAACATTTCAAAGTAGATTTTTAGAAGAAATTCATCTAAAAAGAGAATGAATGCACTTATGCATCCTGGAGAAAATCTGTACATAATTTAAGAAGAGCAACTTCAGCGGTGTTCTTCAAAATCTAACCGGTCAATGAAAAAAATATATATCAATCGGGTTTCTACACAATCTGTAAAACATTCACAGATAGAAATAGTTACTTTCGATCTTGAGCGGCTGACGTGTATTACGAAAATTCAGATTGTGCACAAAACATCTCTCATAACGGAGGATATCCAAGACAAAGGGGACTTTAAAAAGGGGATGTTCTTTTCCTCATACAAGGGTTGGACAGAATAATGTGAACACCACGTTCAGAGGCGTGGCTTTTAATGCAGCTGCGTACGTCGCTATACGCAAAGGTATCCACCACTTTTTCGTTGTAATAGCTTTGTTTAGAACCTCAAGGTCCTGTTAAGTGCATTTAAAGTGTCTTGTTGCAAAATTTCTTTCAGGGTGACGACGAAATGAGCTATCTAAAGCGCGTAGCCTCACTTCCCTTAATCCATTTTCCCTAATTCCCGTTTGCCCTAAACACGTTTACCCCAATGGCGTTTCCCCGAAATCGCTTTTACCCGAATTCCCATTTCCCCTAATTTCGTTTCCCCTAATCTCGTTTCCCCTAAATCTCGTTTCCTCTAAATCTCATTTCCCCTAATTCACGTTTGCCCTAAACACGTTTACCCCAATGGCGTTTCCCCGAAATCGCTTTTACCCGAATTCCCATTTCCCCTAATTTCGTTTGCCCTAATCTCGTTTCCCCTATTTCACGTTTGCCTGTATCAAGTTTTTCCTAATTCGCGTTTTCCTTATTTCGCGTTTGCCCTAATTCATGTTTGGTTTTTATTAACCGAAATAAAACGGTGATTCTTGATATCTCAAGAGAATTATTCTTTCCTTTCTTGTTGATGATGTCGATAACCATGCCAACAAAAGTGTAAAGAAGTGCACATGGTGAGGACCATTATACGATTAGTCCTTAATGCAGCCATTGTATCTGTCACGCCCCCCCCGCTCCGCTACCCTTCCTCACAGATAAAGTACTACATCGCATTAAACTTTTATTAAAGCAAGAGATACTATTGAAAAGCATTCGCTAGAATTGTGAACGCAGAAGGCCCACTTTTTAAGAGTTCTTAGCGTACTAGACCCCTTCCTTCTCCCCACCGTACGAGACTCTAACCATGAGCCGTGGAAATGCCTTTTGCTAATTGAGTTCCCCCTTAACAGTAAACGTCAGTTTGTCCTGTTTGAATGTTTTCTCAGTTAGCACCATCACTGATTGCGTGTAGGAGAACTGGCCATCGGTGAACTGGCCACAAAGATTTTAACAGGCTGTATAAAAATTGCGTTTTCGATCGCTTCGTGGCCACGTTCTTGAAAGTTGGTTTTCTGAATCACATAAAGTTTCCGTAATTTCGTCTTTTCTTAATTGCGATTAGTAATGTAATTCTTAAAAAAAATGTTTATGATCTACAACTGAACAAAAGATTTCAGGATTTACAAACTGCAAGTCTGCAATTAATTATCTGAGGGCATGTGCTGCCTCACGAAACCTTTCGGGGGGGGGGATAACACCAAAAGTATAAAATATAAAGATTTCTGGTCTGATCGGGAGATTTTCAGCATTTACAACCTACAAGTCAACAAATTATATAAGGGCATGTTTTGCTTCAAGAAAACTGTCGGGGGGGGGGGGCACACGTGTACAATGTTAAGTTAAACGAAATTTGTTTTGGATTTTATGGATTTTTACACTGCCTCAAAATAAACATCTTTCCTTTTCTTTCTGTTGAACTTGAAATCCAAAAGGATAAAGAAAAATTTTTGTAATTTAAAAAAAATTACAATGCCCCCTTTTTCGTTCCTAAAAATTGATAGCTGCAATAAGGTGCACAAAATCGTCTTTTCAAATTTTTACTGTCTGTAGCAGTGGCTTACGCACATAGATCGTTTTCCAAACTTAGAAATATGAAAAGTTACTTCTGATTAAATGTGAAACAGCAACGACTTTTTTTTTCGTTAGTAATTAAAACAAAATTGCTACAGACTTAGACAATTTGGACATTGTTATAAAGTTTGTAACAAAAAGAAAAACAAAAGCTACAAAAGTTAATTTTACCTGAAACTACGTTTGTTTGTGTGCTTTCTTAAAGCTTCAGTTTTTAATTTATAGGAAAAATGATTTCATTTATAATTTCATTTAATACGAAAACCAATTATTTCGAATTCCACTTTCAGTTTTATACAATTTATTTGAATATGTACCAATAAAAGATAATTTTTGGTTAGAATAGTTCAAGAGACGCCCGTCATGTTCAATGTTATATGTATACAAACTTAATTTCTGGATATACATCACTGCTGCGTTGCGCGTCATGATCTTCAGAATGTGTGTTAAAAAATTTTGTTTTAAAATTCGGTTTTAAATTTTGTCCTTAACTCTCCTTTTGGGTATATATATATATCTTCATCATCATCATTGTCAACCATTATCAATCCACTGCTGGACGAAGGTCTCCCCAAGTTTCCTCCACAACGGTCTGTCTTGTGCCAGTCTCCTCCATGTCACCCCTGCATACTTTCGAATTTCATCCACCCATCTCCCATGTGGTCTTCTTCTGGGTCTTTTCCTGTCCCTTGGAATCCAATCTAAAATTTCGGCTGTCCATCGATGATCTGTCCTTCTGGCAGTATGTCCAGCCCATTGCCATTTCAGGGATTTAACTCTGATCATGATGTCTTCCACTCTTGTGATTTTTCGGATCCACGTGTTCCTCTTCTTATCTCTCCTGGTTACACCAAGTATGCACCTCTCCATGCTCCTTTGAGTTGTC
Organism: Macrothele yani; assembly: GCA_039090855.1. Lineage (NCBI taxonomy): Eukaryota > Metazoa > Arthropoda > Arachnida > Araneae > Macrothelidae > Macrothele > Macrothele yani. Next base: position 13,403,748 of record CM076992.1, read on the forward strand.
TGCAGCCTTTGTATGTCTCTTTTAGTTAAGGTCCACGTCTCTGCACCATACGTAAGCACTAGAAGGATGCATTGATCAAACACTTTTCTTTTAAGACATAATGGCATATTGCTCTTGAAAATTATGCTGTTTCTTCCAAAAGCTCTCCAGGCAAGTTTTGTACGCCGATTAATTTCTTCATCAATGTGACCCTCACTTGATATCTGCTGTCCAAGATAAACGTACGTGTGTGTTATCTCCAGCTTTTTCTCCATCAATCGATAAATCTTCATTTCTTGTAAAAGCATTGAACATCACTTTTGTCTTCTGAAAGTTCATTTTTAATCCCACTTCTTTACTCTTGTCAGCAAGTTCCTGGATCATACTCTGCAGCTCTGATGGGGTATTTGCAAAAATGACTACGTCATCAGCAAAACGAAGGTGGGTTAGATAATCTCCATTAATCTTTATCCCCTTGTTTTCCCAGCTCAGCGACTGAAAAGCACCCTCCAATGTGGCATTAAAGAGCTTCGGAGATATGGTGTCACCTTGTCTCACTTCCTTTCCAATTTTTACGTGTGTTGTATTTTCAAACAGCCTAATCTTTGCACTTGCATTTTCATAGATGTTATTAATAACATTAATGTATGCATCTTCAATACCGCAGGTTTTCAGAGCCATTGTAACTGCTGATGGTTTCACCGAATCAAAGGCTTTTTCATAATCGATAAAAGCCATGCACAATGGAAGTTCATATTCCCTCGCTCTTTCAATTAGTTCTCTCAGCACGTGGATATGATCTATTGTGCTGTAGCCACTCCTGAATCCAGCTTGTTCTCTCGTTTGAGCCATGTCCAGTGTTACCTTCAAGCGGTGTGAAAGAACTTTAGTGAAGATTTTATAAACTACTGATAGGAGGCTGATAGGTCTGTAGTTTCCGAGATCCTCAATGTCACCTTTCTTATGTAGCAGGATCATTGTAGCGGTGTTCCAATCCTCAGGAATCTTTCCATCATTAAGGCATCGAGTGAAAATTTGGGCGAGTACTGTTTCGATTTCTCCACTTGCTTCTTGTATGATGTCTACAGTAATTCCATCTTCTCCTGGAGCTTTTCCCCGCTTCATGTTCTTGATTGCATGTGCAACTTCTGCTGGAAGGACTGGAGGAACTCTGGTACTGGTATCTTTCATGATGTCTGGAGTGCATGTATCATCCCTTTCATATAATTTGGAGTAGAAATCTTTCACTCTTGTCAAAATTTCGCCTCTATTTCTTGTTACAGAACCATCTTCTTTTGTCAGTGCCATAATCTGTTTTCTTCCCTTACTGAGATGTCCCTTTGCTATCTTTAGGCTTTGGTTGTTTTCAATTGCTTTCCTCACTAGTTCACAGTTGAATTTTCTTACGTCTTCAGTGATACTTTTTCTTACTGTCTTGCATAGCTCTATATATTCCACTTTGTGGGACCGATACACAAGAGAGTAGATGAGGCCCCAGCGCTCGCGAGGAGAAACTTAAAAAAATCGACGACCGAGAGGAACGGAGTCAGGCCCGTCGAAAACAAAACGTTTCATAATTTTCGAAAAATATGTCTTTCGGTAAAATGTTTATTCGATGAATCTGGTTTCGATATTTTTTCATTCGATGAATCTGGTTTCGATATTTTTTCATTCGATGAATCTGGTTTCGATATTTTTGCATTCGATGATTTCGTTTTCGATGGACTCGCTCCCGATGATTTTGTCCTCAATAAAATCATCTTTCTGTGGCTTCAGAACTAGTCCTCCTTGGACGCTAATCCAGAGGACCATGTCTCGGACCACGCTGCTAACGGGAGGGGCTTTGTGTGTTTACACAAGAAATATATAGTTCATATACTTTAAACACACTTCAAGCGATTAAATAACAACTATGAAGGGGTTTTTTTTGTTTGTTTTTTTTGAGAATGAAAAAAAAGGTGTGTAATATAATATCTTTGGCTATAGAAATCGGTTCACTGAATCATCCCCAGCGCAAGTGTGTCACGCGTATGCACTCCACTTGCGACCTGATGCAAATAACTACCCAGCATAAATCCTGGAGGTCAACCTTCGGGGTTAGAGTACGCCTGAAAAACAAAACAAAAAAACGAGTGGCATTCTCCTGTTTTCTGCACCTGAGAAAGCCCACCTGTAAAGTACGTGCCACCCCACCCCAGGGGTGGGTCGAAATCTGGACGGTAGGTTTCTATAACTTGGCGTTTCATGGCAATGTGCCACTATATGCGAAAAAAAAAAAAAAAAAAAAAGAAAGATGTAAAGCGTTTCACGATGCTGGCTAATAATTTGAATCTCTGAAGAAATGAAGTGTGGGAGAGAGACGTTCCCCAAATATGGCGAATGCATGACTGGACGAGGAGTACCGATGAACAAGCTTTTATGTTTTTAATAGGCTGATGCTTTGTTTTCTCTATACCAGATATGATTCATCAGATTTGTTATTCCACTCTTCTCAAAGTATCTCCTAAGGACAGGAAACTTGGAGGAGTTGATATGAAAAGAAAAGTACATGGTAAAACAATCTGTTTACGGATGACAGGTGAGAGAAGACCTTTGACCTCCAAATGTCTTGAATGACACCAACGCAAAGGGAAAAAACCGAAATGGCCCATTTTTATATACAAAGCGATGAAGAGTTTCCGTTACATTTATATCATCTGGTTTAGTGGGTGAACAATTGTGTTCTTATTTTGCGATCAGAATAATGAATAGCAATTTCTGATGTTCATTTGCAACACTTTTTTTTGCAAGAAAATTTTCCAAAACTATTTTTTGGGTTAATTTTATATTATTATTAAAATAAATGTCTGTTTTTATTCCGTTAAAAATTAAATCACCAGCATTTCAGCAGCTTGAAAAAAAATGTGCCTTCAGATAGATCTGAATGATCTGTGAGGCACTGCAGATGTGATAAACTCTTGCCGGCGTAGCTTAATTGGAAAAGCATTCGACTCCGGAGCATAAGGCTGTGGGTTTGAGGTCTGCCACCAGCAAATGTGGGTTTCACATTCGCGACGGAACGTAAAAATTGATCTTCTGGTCGTTAGGTTCTTCGAAAAATATGTGATGCTTCTTAAACACATCGTCCGTAAGTAATGAGAATTCCTTCTTCGCTTCGAAAAATATGTGATGCTTCTTCCGCACATCATCTGGAATTAATAAGAATTCTTTCTTCGCTTCGAAAAATGTGTGATGCGTCTTCCACACATCGTCTGGAATTAATAAGAATTCTTTCTTCGCTTCGAAAAATGTGTGATGCTTCTTCCACACATCATCTGGAATTAATAAGAATTATTTCTTCGCTTCGAAAAATGTGTGATGCTTCTTTCACACATCGTCTGGAATTAATGAGAATTCCTTCTTCGCTTCGAAAAATGTGTGTTGCTTCTTCCACAAATCGTCTGGAATTATTGAGAATTCCTTCTTCGCTTCGAAAAATGTGTGATGCTTCTTCCACACATCGTCTGGAATTGGTGACAATTCTTTAATCTGCAGAGAGTTACTGCAAGCGTGGTTTGCGAAACCTGCAATTTCGTGCCCTAGCCTTTATCAATGAGGGGATACATGTGACGTATTATTGAGGTGATGCACAAGTCAAGACGGCAATTGTCAGTGATAAGCCGTTGCCGGCGTAGCTTAATTGAGAAAGCATTAAGCTCCAGAGCAGAAGGATGTGGTTTGAGCTCTTCCACCGGCAAAGTTGGGTTTCACACATTTTACAATATATGATAATAATATGTTAAAATCATATATATTAGATATTTTGTAAATAATACTTCTTTATTCGAATCAGAAAGCTAACAAGAAATATGACAACGGATTTTCGGTTGTAATGAGCACGTCTTTTGAATCCTTTCTGACGCGAATTAAATTTATCAAAGTCATTCGAAGTCAGTAGAACCGGTTAGGAAAACAATCAACCGGGTTTCTATAATCGATAAAATATCAAGAAATAGAAACGGCTACTTACTTCCACCAGCGGCTAAAAAGCATGTTAGAAAAATTAACAAATGGAGCACAAGAAGTTTCTCATAGCACAAGATATCAGAAACAAAAACAAAATTCAAATCGTAACTTATCGTTAAGAGAAGATGCAATGTACTGTTTTATAGTATTATTCGTATTATTTCACAAAACTTCTAAATATAGAATTTACTCAAGATAACTCTATAGCTTAAATATAGCTATAGAGTTATCTTGAAACTTATCGTTAAGAGAAGATGCAATGTACTGTTTTATAGTATTATTTGTATTATTTCACAAAACTTCTAAATATAAAATTTACTCAAGACAACTCTATTGCTTTTGCTTTACGGATTCCACAGACTGATACATAGGCATCGTACAATCACCTGTGCAATAAATTAAGTAGTGCCTAATTTCTTACGGTAACACAATAAATATACATTCGGTTGAGTCACATTATTGTGACCACCAGCTAATATCCAGAGAAACCGCTGTGTGTAGCGCGGACAGCAGCCAGACGGACTGGGAGTGACTCAGTAAGGTGCTGGAAGGTGTTCACAGGTATGTGGAGCCAAGGTGACTGCAGTGCATCTGACAGCTGCTGGAAGGTGCGTGGTGAAGGATCCATAGAGCGAACAACACGATTGAGGTGGTCCCACAGATGCTCAATTGGGTTTAAGTCTGGGAAATTAGGGGGCCAGGGAAGTACTTTGAAGTCAACATCGTGCTCTTCCAACCACTCTCGGACATTTCTAGATGTGTGACACGTCGCATTTTCATGTTGGAAGATCCCGTCCGCCACAGGGAACACAATCAGCATGTATGGGCGTACGTGGTCTCCAAGGATGGATTCATAACGAATTCGGTCCATAGTGCCTTCCACAGGTATGAGTGGACCCAGAGAATGCGACGAAAATATTCCCCAGACCATAACGCCGCCCTCACCAGCTTGTGTTCTTCCAGCAATGGTTGAATAATGTTTGTTTTCCTATGCTTCTTGCCTGATACGCCAAAGTCCATCCGCTTGATGAAGCAGAAAACATGACTCATCGGAGAAGGCAATCCTTTGCCAATCAGCGGAGGTCCGATTCCGATACTGCCGTGCAAATGTAAGCCTTTTCCGTCGATGCTCTTTCGTTAGCATAGGTGCAGTGCCCATCTGTCTGTATCGGAGCCCCATATGCAGCAGGGTTTGCTGAACTGTCGTTTTAGACACACTTCCGGTTGGTTCATTCGGCCAGTGAGTTGCTCCACTGTAGCGTGTCGATCAGCCCTCACGCACGATCGAAGCCGACGTTCATCTCTCACATCAATAGCACGTGGTGCTCCGCAGTTTTCACGTAACATTCGCAATGGTGCCATTTTTCCAATCACGGTACGCTTTAGCCACAGCAGCACGCAAACAGTTGCAAGTCTGATAAATGAACTGTGGCAACGTGTGGAAGCAGCCTGGACCAACATACCCCAAGCTCACATCCAAAGCCTCTTTCGTTCGATGCCTCGGCGTGTAGCGGCCGTTATTGCCAGCCATGGGGTCCACACGAACTATTGATGTCTGCGTGTTCCGCAAGTCGCACAGGCCTGTAGGCTCAATCGTTTCATCTTTGTATCTGTTGTTATGTGTGTAGTAAATCTGGCTTTGCTATCTCGTGTCCTTCTTGGTGTTGCATTTTGGGTGGCCAGCAGTGTATAAGGTACAGTTATTTTATGCGCAAACATTCATTGGTATCCTTGTTACTGTATCACCTGATTATGAGTTTCCTTCAGCAAACCAGCATCCGCTTTGGAATGAGCTTTCATTTCCCCTACAGGAATGGAAGAAATTCTGCTCGTTAATAGTTCTGTTAAAAAGGGGAAGGTGGAAGGGGGAGACTCGTAAATTTGGATGTAGCTCTATTTACGTTTTCTCACTCGGCCTTTTCCTCTTCCTCTCCATCATACGAGCTAACCTATAATTTTACTCTTTAACTGTAACAACGTAGGTTTATCATGCACATAATCTTAATATGCCAAAGTCATTTGAGGAAATTGAATGGTAGCTGACCAAAAGACTCGCTGTCTTTAATTATTAGGTTGCCGTGCGTAATTGCAGCAGCTATCAACTTGTCCCATGGTGTCGACCAATTAGTTGATCTCAGAGGAGGTCGGCATTGGGAACAGGTTGACACATGACGACAATGTCATCAAGTTATTGGTTCATTTCCAAGTTTCTTTTTTTATCCTTACGTTTTCATGGATGCTAAAAAATGCGGACCTCTTAAAGGAATCAGGCTCTTAATTGCTTCTATAAATTATCCATTTTGGAAATTAAAAAAAAATGACGAAGAGGAAACAAAATATTTAGAAGAAACATTGCTAGACTGGGATAACGCGCTGCTCTACGTAATGTTTCTTCAGCTTTTCAGCCATCTTGTTTAAAAACGTGAAAGAAAAAAGTAACTCGGGCACGTGTAAGGTATGCGACGAAATTTATTAAAGGTGTAATTATGAACAAAGTTTCTGCATCATTTTCCTGAACTGTTTCACTAGATGTTAATTAAAAGCATATCTCAACGTAGGTAAGGGTGAAACGCCTTAGGGATTTTCTGGAGCAATTTGATATCTTGATGAAAGTATTCTCTTTCTTTAAGCAACTGTCATCCATCGTTGTAAGAATATGTTCTTCAGAGTTTAACGACCAACATGAGCACTTCTATAAAGGGCTATAAGCAGTTTCCCGGTTCTAAGTTGTGTTCACTGGTCCCAGGGAACGGACAAGGCTAACGTCGTCGGACAAAAAAAAAAAAAAAAAAAAAACAATTGGAAATAATAAACAGGAACTGTACATCAAACTATACACAAAATAGTATTAAGTGTGCAACCTAATTGTCGGCCCCTAACCGCAAGCGATTGTAGAACGTCGGCAAATGCAAATAGCTGTGTGCGATAATGGCTGATTGCAGCGCCATCCAACAGCTTTCCAAGCAACCGTAACCGCTCACAGCTGTAGTGACAGAAGGGGCGAAAGTTGACGGTGAAAGCAATGTAGCTCGAGAAGCAACATTTGAGGCACTGACTCGTGTTCGCACTACAGCTGAAAAAAGGTGCCACAGAAGCCCAGCAAATGATCTGTGCTGCTTTGGGTGAGGCTGCTGTGTCCTACAGTACGTGTAAGAAGTGGTTCCAGCGGAACGTCCATGACAGCCCCAGAAATATGACGATGAGGAGCTGGAACAACTGTTGGACGCGGATCCCTGCTGCACACAGTCAGAGCTTGCCCAGGAACTCGGAGTAACACGGCAAGCCATTGCAAAGCGCCTGCAAATCTTGGACGGATTCACAAGGAGGGCAGTTGGGTGCCCCACCAACTCACAGCTGCGAACAAGTCTAGGCGCTACGATGTTGCTGTGTCCTTGCTCTCCAGATTCAAGAAGAAGGATTTCCTCCGCACCATTTTGACCTGTGATGAGAAGAGGATCCTCTACGATAATCCTAAGCGGCGCAAACCGTGGGTTTATCCAGGTCAGCCTATCACCAGTATCGCCAAACCGAGTATCCATGCCAGGAAGTTGTTGCTGTGCATATGGTGGGATCAGCGCGGTGTGGTACACTATGAGTTGCTCAAACCTGGTGAAACGGTCAATGCTGAGCGTTATTGTCAGCAACTCATTCGTGTGAGTGACGCAATGGAAGCGAAAAGGCCATACCCCGGCAAGAGCAGAAGGTCGGTCCTTGTTGCTTCAGGATAAAGCGCGTCCTCACACCGCGAAAACGACTTTAAGCACGATCACCGACCTGGGATGGAAGATTTTGTCCCACCCGGCGTATTCTCCAGACTTCGCCCCGTCGGATTATCACCTTTTTCGCTCCCTGCAAAATCACCTGAGTGATACGCACTTAACTTCTGTCGAGGAGGTCCACACAAGTATTGATGACTTTTTCAACTCGAAACAGCCCTCTTTTTTCCGCAGCAGCATTCGGCAGCTCCCTGACCGATGGCTCAAATGTATCCAACACGACGGGGATTATTTACCTGATTAGGTACGTATTCGATTTGCTATAATTTGCTGTCAGCGTGCCGTGTCTGTGGCCGAGAATTAAGTTGCACACCTAATACAACTATACTAGCAATCAGTACTCCCTCTAAGCGGCCGTGGACAATGCCCGCCTAACCCAATGAGCTGGGCAGTCATCAAAACCACTTGGGCAAAAAAATATTTTCTCAGCTTCTCTTACTAACGCAGTACAAGTTGGAACTTGGATTGGAACCCTTATTTTTTTCAAATTCTCCCCATTTTTATTACCTTTCTTTCCGCAATTGATGTTAAATAAAAAAAAATTATTAAACACTTTTCATTAATTAAGATTTTTATTTTATAAAAAGTGAGAAGCTCAAACTTACTTCTGGAACAGAGCCGTTTTACCAGCGGCTTACAATACAACTGACCGGAATGCCTTTCCCCGCCAACTAGCATGGGTGCATTAGTTAGTACAATGAACTTGGTTACGGTTTGCTGTTTTGAGAAAAGACCCAATATCTGCCTCTTTCTCGGCGTGGGAAAATCGCTAATCCGCATTCTCGCGTTCCCTATCTGCTGACACGAGGCTACTTTGCAAGAAGCCTTTGAGAATGAAGAGGACAATGAGACGAACTTAGAAGGAGGCGAACGGCATTTAAGAAAGGTGTTGTTTTGACTTTTGAGAGCCAGAATTTTATTTATTATTATTATTATTGCAGGTAGGTGATTTTCCATTCATGAAAATTAAATAGGGATTTGGGAATTTTAATCTAAAATGCTTACTGCGCGAAAGATTTTTCAGCTGCTCTGAAGAAGTTAAATCGCTGCGCGGCTGAACTTCAAAGGGAACATTGCTAGCAATCTAATTTATTGACGTAAAATAGAAATAAAAGTTTCCAAGATTTCGCACTTCAACCAGATGGCTTTTTCAAGGAAGGTAGACAGCTAAGTGCAAACTGAATAATAGAACACTTCAAAAATTTGAACGCAGTAACTCGACTAGACAATAAATAAATAGATGCGCATGTAATAATTATTCATTCACATAAAACCAGACGTTATGCTGGTTGTGCACGCGGTACCGTGGGAGAAAACGCAGCATTTTTGACAATGGTTCCGAACTCGCGGCAATTCTAGAGGGACGCTATTATTACCTGCCTCACTGTTTGTAATGATCTCTTAAGATTTCGCGAATGGCAGTAGATTTAGGCGTGGAGGAGGAAGCTAATTACTTTATATCATCCAATATAGGAATCAACTTCAGAACTCGTTCAGAAGGATGAATTTCGGTGCCGTCATAAGGTATCCGGCACCACTGAGTTCCAAAATCTCTCTGGAGTCAACGGCAGCAATACAACGGTTCGTCGAAAGCTCTAGAGAAAGGGTTTCCATGGCCAAGCAGCGGCACCCAATCTTAACATCAGCAAGATCAACGCCAAGCATCGGTTGGAGTGGTATAAAACTCGATGCCAGTAGGCTATGGAACAGTAGAAATACATTTTCTGGAGTGTGTGACGTAGTACAGAGGTGAAGCACGTGTCAAGACGATAAATCTTCACCGACAAATTCCGTCGGTGTGTAGTTTAGTCTGTTAGAACAACTCACTCCAAAGCAAGGAGATACGGTTTCGATCCTAGTCACAGACAAATTCTTGTTTGATATTCGGTAATTCCTCTTTTTTCACATTGGCACCCGAACGTAAAAATGGATCTACTGGTCGTTGGGCTCTTCGAAAGTGTGTGATGTTCGTTCTACACACCTTCTGGAATTAGCGAAAAGTTACTTTACACCAAAAGAAAAACAAATTAAAAGCGAGATGATGTGACGTACTACAGAGGCAAAGCACGTATCAAAACGACAGATCTGCAGCGAGACATTCCGTCTGTGTAGTTTAGTCGGTTAGAACAACTCACTCCAAAGCGAGGAGACGCGGGTTCGATCCTAGTCACAGACAAATTCCTGTTTTCACATTGGCGCCCGAACGTCAAAATGGATCTACCGGCCGTTGGGTTCTTCGAAAATGTGTGATGTTCGTTCCACACATCGTCTGGAATTATGGAAAAGTTCCTTCTTTTCCATAATCTGTTCCTTCAACAATAATAATAATAATAGGGAGAAGATTTGATGTACTACAGAGGTGAAGCATGTGTCCAGACGACAGATCTGCATAGATACATTCCATCGGTGTAGTTTAGGCGGTTAGAACAACTCACTCCGGAGTGAGGGGACGCAAGTTCGATCCCTGTCACTGACAAATTCCTGTTTGATATTTAGTGACGGGTTTGATCCCCGTCACCGACAAATACCTGTTATTTTCACATTGGCGCTGGAATGTAAAAATGGATATACTGGTCGTTGGGTTCTTCGAAAACGTGTCATGTTCGTCTCACACATCGTCTGGAATTAGTGGAAAATTCCTTCTTCGCTTCTCAATAATGATAATAATAATAATAATAACAATAGGGAGATGATGTGACGTGCTACAGAGGTGAAGCATGTGTCCAGACGACAAAACTGCAGCGATACATTCCGCCGGTGCAGTTTTGGTGGTTAGAACAACTCACTCCGGAGTGAGGAGACACGAGTTCGATCAACTCACTCCGTTTCAATATCTGTCAGTCCGACAAACGAGTCGAGGTACGGAGGCTGCCAGGTGAACGTCAGAAGCCCTACTGTGTTGCACCAACTATACAGTTTGGTAGGGGAGGCATCATGCTATGGGGCTGTTTTTCATGGTTTGTGCTGCCCCCGTCCTAGTTCCAGTTCCATGGAGTATTAACGCTTCGTCCTACGATTTCATTCTCGACAAAACTGTACTCCCAACATTATGACATAATTTTGGAGAAGGCCTTTTCCTTTACCAACGGAACAATGTTCCGTACACAAACCGAGGTCCATGCAGGAATGGTTTAATGGCATGGAAATGGAAGAACTTGATTGGGTGGCACAGAGCCCCGATCTCAATTCCATGGAACAGCTTTGGAATGAAATGGAACGACGACTACTTTCCAGGCCAAACCGTTCGACAACGGTGACCGACCTAACTAATGCTCTTGTGGCGGAATGGAAGGCATTTCCCCTGCAACATATGAGAATCTACTGGAAAGCCTTCGCTAGATTGAATGTTTGTTGGTTAATAAGTCACCCCTTAAACATTACCTTCATACCATCAGTTGCATCACTGGAACTTCGTACTGTTAAGCATCGGATGGCTACTACATATAAAAATAACCTTAATTACACACTAAGCTAAACTAGGCGACCTAACTGCCAGAAGGGACAAGTCTCTGAAATCACTTACGACAGACAGCTCTTTATCGTAGAAACTTCACGGTACTTCAGGAACACAACGTATCAACAAACGATAGTGATCCTACGTAGGCCATTTCAAAAGTTTTGCACACTGCACAGGCGCTGCCGTAGGATGATGCAATGGCTCCAATCGTTGCGCCAGTTGAGAGTCAGACTTCAGTATACAAAGTTGTGTCTACGTTTGCTGACTAATTTGTTCCTGTCCCGAAAAATTCTGCCTAAAATTGGAGGAAGATTTTGATGTAGGATCGATCCTCGCGTAGCGACGAGCGATCCTACATCAAAATTGAAAATTTGCGTGGAAAATCCCCTACAGAAATTCATAAAGCTTTGTGTGAAGTTAGTGGGGTTAGTGTAGAGGATCGTTGCACAGTGTCACAGTGGGCTTCTTGTTCCCGCCAAGGTCATCGCAGACGATCCAAGAAGTGGCCGGCCATCAGATGCAACGGACGACACTTTTGTGGTAATCGTCAACAGCATTTTGGAAGAAGATCGACGGAAAACATGTGAAGAGATGCATATAAAGCAAACATGTCTACCGCTTCGGTTTTGAGAATCCTAACTGAAGAGTTATAGAAGAGAAAAGTGGCTGCCAAATGGATTCCGCATAATCTGAGTGAAGAGCAGCAAGTATAGTTCGCAAAGAGATCGCAGAAGAATTGCTTCAGCGGTACGAGACAGAAGTCGAAACGTTTTTGGACAGAATTGTTGCTATAGACGAAACCTAGATATTAGATTTTGAACCAGAACTGAAATCTCAATCCGCTCAGTGGAAACATCCAGAATCGCCTAGCCAGAAAAAATTCCGCCGCCAACAATCGAAGGTTAAGCTGATGATGATTATGGCCTATGAAAAGGTTGGCGTGATAGCAACAGACAGAGTGCTTGAGGGGACCACTGTAACAGCGGAAAACCACAGAAGGTTTCTGCAAAATGTTTTGCGCCCAAAGATTCGCCAACGAAGGCCCAACATGCTAGCAGCTGGTGTCATCATTTTGCACGATAACGCAAGGTCGCATGTTACCCGTACAGTAAGATACATTCTGGAAAAGTATGGATGAGAATGGCTTCCCCACGCGCTATACAGTCCTGACATGAGCCTACCAGACTATGACCTGTTCCCGAAATTGAAGAAGCCAATCCACGGGAAACGATTCAGTACGATTCAGGATGTTTCTAATGAGGTGACCCGAGTAATGCGATGCCTCAACAATGGAGGTGTCCTGACTGTAATACAAGACTTGCCCAAACGTTGGGCCGCTATCATAAAGAAACATGGAGATCACTTCGAAGGCCTGTAAAGGTATGCTGTGAAATAAATTATTTTTTTAAGAGATAACCCAAAGTGTGCAAAACTTTTGAAATGACCCTCGTATATCAACTTAAGTTCGACGTGTTTGCATCTAATATACACAGTCTAGTCACATTATTGTGACAACCTCCTATTTTTGGCATCAACATCACGTAGCCAATGAAAGAAGACACGTGTCGTGAGCTGGTTTGCAGGGTATATAAGGTGTGCTGTAGGCAATCTGAAAACATATCACTTGCTGCTGTCATGGATAAAAGGAGCGATTTATCCGATTTGCAAAACGCGATGTTTATCAGCTTTCGTACCAAGGGTGGCAATATTTCTAAAACAGCGCAGTTTGTGAATTGTTCGCGCGCGGCAGTGGTTAAAGTGTATCGTGATTGGAGAAATGACACCATTGCGAAGAAGCGACGTTGAAACTGCGGAGCACCACGTGCCATTGATGTGAGAAGTGAACACCGGCTTCGAAGGTGCGTGAGGGCCGATCGACACGCTACAGTGGAGCAACTCACTGCCGGATGGACCAGTGGACTACCGGAAGTGTGTCTAAAACGACAGTTCAGCGAACCCTGCTGCATATGGGGCTCCGATACAGACAGATGGGCACTGCACCTATGCTAACGAAAGTGCATCGGAAGAAAAGGCTTACATTTGCACGGAAGTATCTGAATGGGACCTCCGCTGATTGGTAAAGGATTGCCTTCTGCGAGGAGTCACATTTTCTGCTTCATCGAACGGATGGATGCTGGCATATAATGCAAGAAACATCGGAGAACAAACTCTCTTCAACCATTCCTGGCTGAACACCAGGTGGTGGGGGCAGCGCTATGGTCCGGGGAATGTTTTTGCGGCATTCTCTGGGTCCACTCATGCTCGTGGAAGGAACTATGGACCGAATTCGTTGTGAATCTACGCGTGCAGACTACCTACACCCATACATGCTAATTGTCTTCTCCGGGGTGGATGGGATCTTCCAGCACAATAATGCGACGTGTCACACAGCTGGACATGTCCGAGAGTGGTTGGAAGAGCAAGATTAAGACTTCAAAGTACTTCCCTGGCTCCCTAATTCCCCAGACTTAAACCCAATTAAGAATCTGTGGGACCACCTCGATTGTGTTGTTCGCTCCATGGATCCTCCACCACGCGCCCTCCAGCAGCTGTCAGATGCACTGCAGTTAGCGTGGTTCCACGTACCTGGGAACACCTTCTGACACCTTATTGAGTCACTCCTAGCCCGTCTAGCTGCTGTCCGGCTTGCACACGGCGGTTACTCTAGATATCAGCTGGTGGTCACAATAATGTGACTCGACCGTGTACTAATTACAGCAATTTGCTATCCACATCACACCCCACTTTTCGCTGCTTGCTCCAACATTATATCTCTCGTTCTTATCTGTAAACATACACATGTCACTCAGCCTGACCTCAAGACTGTTGCCAGCATAACATTCAGTGAGTGGAGACTGTGATAGCAACAAAAGGTGGTATAACGAAGTAAATTTCTCCGTCATTTTTTCCACGCCGGGGCTCAAACCCGGGTCCCCTCATTCCGGAATAAGTCACTCTACCAATTGAGCTACTCGGACGTTCGTTCTGACTGCTATCTGCCTTTATGTCGTGTGCGTCCCGCTGGCAGGTACATCACATCTCCCCCCTTCCCCGAAAGAGAGCCGGGGGCATGGCCCACGGGTCGGCCGTGACCATGAATCGTTGCAGGCAGCCATCCGCTGTAGAACGTGAACTTGCAAACTCCCAGTCAGTCTGGTGTGTGGAATGCAACGTCACACACATTTATTTTTCGAAGCGCTGGAGAAGGGATTCTCTTATTTTTCCTGTCTCGCGGTGTGGAAAGAACATCACACCATTGCGGGATCTTTAACGGCCGGGTCATCCGGGAAGTTCGGGCGCCATTATAACGAAGTAAATTTCTCCGTGATTTTTGTCTACGCCGGGGCTCGAACCCGTGTCCCGTCATTCCGGAATAAGTCTTTCTACCAATTGAGCTAGGCAGACGTTCGTTCTGACTGCTATCTGCTTTCATGTCGTGTGCGTCCTGCTGGCAAATACGTCACAGTGGGCCAACTCGATATTAATCCCTTTCCCATTACAGGGATTTTGTGAATAGGCAAGTGTCCGAATACTTTTGATCAAATAGCGTATACCACAGAAATAGTGTACTTTGCTCTTTAGTATCAGTGATGTATTTTCCATTTCATTAGTTTATTTTCCTTTTCCGTACTGTACGTAGATGGATAACCTAGTGATTAGCACGCAGGATTGTGGCGTGCTGCCGGCAAACCCCCACCTTGGTTTGAAAGTCATGTAAAGCCGTTGATGTCGGGTTAGTGACTCCTGATCGTAAACAAGGCTGCTCCTCCATTCCCTTGGGGCATCGTTCAGGTGTATCCATTGTTTAGCAAAAGTCGCTCTCAGTCGGTGTTTAACAGCTAATCAACCAACAATTTCGCCTTTCGTATCTTTTCCAGTTCGTGATCAGCACAAAATTGCTTTAGATGCTCTAGAACTCAATCCTTGAGAGATCGAGAGTCAGATCAGTATCTTGAAGCCAACCGTTGTTAAAAATTTGTTTCCGTGTGTACCAAACACTGTTTTAGCATTAAGAACACTTGCGTGCAATAAAATTACGGTTCGCACATTCAGCTGCTTTGTACTTAGCCGAAGCCTTCTCTGCTGTGATTCGTACCACCTGAATTCTCTTAAGGGAAGCATATGCTCGGGGGACACGCAAACCTTTGGCTGCTTCAGAACCCCCACGCAAACAAACTTAATTGAAAGTTTTAATTATTCAGAGGTTATATAAAAGAAAGATTGCTTACACGAATTGTACTCAGAGGTATTCGAGATCAGAATTTAAAAGACTTGGTGTATTTGCTTAAGAAAAGGATTGTTACACAGACATTTTCATTAAAACAACAAGTGTGTGGTTTTCTTTATTTCTCTTTTTCTCAGTACTTCATGACGCTTAACGCTTTATTAATTTTTGATCGGGCACTACGCCTTTTGGGGGAGAGTATTGTCGTTTTGAACCTGGAATTGTTTGATGACAGAATCAAAAGTGCGAGTATGACACACAAAAAACAAAAGAACATAACGATAGAAAAACAAACTTAATTTCTTCATCGCAAACATTTTAATAAATGAAATTGAACTGTAGGATAAAAAATTATGAGTCGTTCATTTAAATTTTGAAAAATGAGAACTTAGAGTTTTGGCGAAAACATGTTTGAAGGCGTTTTATGACGTGCAACTACAATACAAATAACTGAATGGCATTCTTATTTTTTTATTATCGTAACGTAATATCTTAAAGAAATAACTATTTTTTAAGATATTTCGTTGATATTTCAATAGCTTTGAAATAGTGATTGACATCGTACCACACAAAAGAGTTAGAAATCTGTTTAAAGTTCAGTTCCTAGCTTTACTTTAAATAACATTTAAAATCGTTATATTTTAATAGAAAAACTTAAACAGAAAAAAAATCGCATGTAAGCGATATCAACTGACCTATTTTTTCTGCCTAGTAACAAATAATCCACGAAAACAGAAAATTTCCACGGTATTACATCTATTCTGAGGACGCAAGGAATGTGGACAAAGTGAACGGTGGACAAGGTGAACCGTGGACGAAATAAACTGGACCAAGTAAACGTGGACGAAATAAACGTGGACAAAGTGATCCGTCACCTCCATGGTTAGGTACCACCTGCATCCAGTGTTGCAGGTATTGTTCCATAATGAGCGTCTCTGGTTTCAAGCAGATAATACGGGTACACCCGTGCATTGTGTGAAACGTGTTAAGTTGTGGTTTTCAGAGCATGAGGATGAGGTACAGCCTGGCTACCTCAGCCTGGTGCATTATGGAAAAATATCAAGTTCTGGTTTGCAGAGCATGAGGATGAGGTACACAGTCTGGCTACCTCAATCTCAAGACCTTCATATTATGGAACATTCGTAAGAATACATAAAGCTATCTCACTTTCCACCTCCAACATCCCTCGCATAGTTGAGACATATTTTACAAGAAGAATGGTCCCAAATTCAGTTATCTTATGTGCATGACTTGTATAAGTCTATTCCAAGTCGAAATTCTTCTGTTCTGAAAGCCCGAAGTCGACCTACAGCTTATTAACAAAACGTTCTCCACAAACAGTGTTTCCATTATTTTGATAAACCCTTGTGTCAGTGTTGGGGTCTTCCTCTGCTACACAAACTCTCAACACTGGGTTCTTCCACTTCTGCAGAATATCTACCAGAGGTGAGTTCTTCCTCTCCTATAGCACGACTCTCACAGTTCGGCTCTCAGACAAACCTCTACAGCAAAGCATGGATGTAACAACCTCCCTTGCTGTTGCAATTACTTTCACAGGTCCCCCCAAAAAACAAAAAAAACATTGAAATTGTGTATATTTAGTCATTTATCAAAGATCCCATGTACAACGATTCCTACACAGCAAAAACAGAGTTGCTGGGCGGCCAGCACTAAAAACAGCACTGGCAGCCAGCAGCGGCCCAGCACTATGTTGCCGCTGCCGAACCGTCAATAAAATGTCTCGGCGGCCACCACATGGACCAGTAGCTGGCCAAAACTTGGCACCCCTATCAGTTGTCATATGCCAGAACAGGGACATCAGTTATCCATCACAGGCAGTGCCTACCACTAGCGGCCCTTAAGCGGTCCTGCAGGCACGTGCCATAAATAATGGCTAGCCTAATGTGGTCCACCAGTTTCTCGGCAGGGGCAGCTGGCAATCACGTGACGTAACTAATGGTTTGTCCACCAATTTTCCAGAAGCAGCCATAAAAAAAATAACCGCAGTTCCCCAAAGGCACAGCTCCTCTCTCTTTCCCAACGAAATTTCTGCATGCCGGCACGGCGCTGGGAAAATTTTCTCAACATGTCCTGAAAAACGCCCGTTTGGATCAGGGTAGCATCGAAACAACGAGTGTCAATTAGCGAAGCGGACGTTTTAGCCACTACACTAGTTTGCCACGCACGAGACTTTGCTTAGAGCTGAGCTTGTTTTCTGCACGATGTGAAACGAAGGGTACTGTTTTTAATTTTACAATACTGCGAGTTATTTTTCATAAATGTCCGTTTCTTATAATTCATAAATCTATTTTTTCAACGTAACGGTCCGAAGTGCGTTTGTTCTAAAGAGGAAAGATATTTTACTTTACCTGTCGTTAGTTTTAGGAGTGAATTCCTCCAATCTTGTGTATTTAACCCATGGATGAGTACAATATATCCACATAACGTTGCTCCTTTTTATTAATTTTTTTTATTTTTTTAAATAATTGATAAATTTTGTACGCGTATAATTCTTATTTTTTTTTTCAACATAACGATTTTTTAATGTTTTTCTTGGACTTTTGTTTGAAGCGATTTAGTGTATGATAAAACGCAAGATTATACAGAAATTATTTCTTGTTATTCATGGGAATGGATTGTTTGTGTTTCATGGCTGTCTGTATTCTCGATTCTTTGTGTGTTGGTGCAGGAATTTTGCTACGAAATGAGTTTCTATCTATTTCTTACAGTTCATTAATTATTTAAATGACTTTCCTCTGACGGTAATATTAATCGGCGCGGTATTTCTTTAGGAAATTAATTCGCCTTTCTACATATGGCTTTTTTTTTCTTTTCATCCACTAAAATAACACTATGGCGATAGCGTCGTCTTCAACTAACTGGTACCACGAAAGACTGAGCACGTGTTGCTTCTGCGCATGCGCAGTCCCGCTGCTTCCACCTAGTGTTGGCGTTGCTTCGGTTGCCAGCTACATGCCACTAGTGGCGCTTGCTTGGAGGCCCGTAATTCACGGCGATGCTGCAGGGCTATCAATAGCTGCAAACTGATGGCGCTCCCACCAACGGACAGCTACCGTGCCGTGATCAGCATGTTCAGTGACCCATCACTGCCAGCTGGTGGCCAGCAGTTTCTCAACACTTGTGTTTTTGCTGGGTAATGCTGTTACAGCTAATATTTAAGTTCCACTGCCGCGCTTGTTCTTGTTGCAAATGCTTGGCTTGAAAATATCTTTCATTTCGTTTTCAGAAATTCGCACCTGGCGTGGCGTCCGCGTTTCGATCCTATATCCCTACGTGGAGAGGGAGATCGGGAAAGAAAGAAACAAAAATTTTAACGCGCTCTGGGACGGGATATTACCCCTTTAGACCCAATCAGGAATTACTATAATTAAAATAATTAAATACATATTAATAATTAACATTATTAATTAGGTAATTAGTTCCCAAATTTTGGCACTTATTAACCCGAAGCAATGTGCCCGAAATTAGAAGAATTTCCGCGGCAACAAACCAAATTAATTTTTATTTTATCGTCTATTAAGTACTGTGTGTACAGTAACTTGAATTCAAATTTCTTATTAACCCTTTCCACCCCATTGTTGTTCAGAAACAACATATATTCTTTGAATTTTCGTAGTCCTTCTAACACAATAAATTCTTACTAAACCCATTGTAGCTGGTAGACGACTATCCAAAATCACATTGCAAAAACTGCAAGACAGCATATGACGTAGAAGTCTTGTCTTACTTCTACGTTAATTTGAAACATCAACATACTAAGAAATACAATGAATAGAAGTTCTCGAAACTGTTTTTGCACGATAAAAAATGTAGTTAAAAGCTGATGATAAATTAAAAGACTTTACTAAGCACAATTAAAACATCACAGTTAAAAAACATAAGACCTTTCGGAACCGCATCGGTCCCATCCTCAGATGTAACACAATCACACACAATACATGACGGAACAATGATATAAGTACATCAGGAAATTAGTCACGTGATGAGGTGGCGTAGTTTATATGCGCAGATGAACCGAGAAAAAAAAAAAAAAAAAGGGCTTAATTGATGTTATTTACAAATGTTAAATTTCAGAACGGAGTTGTTTCTGGCTGTCAATGCGAGTTTCCATGCGTTAGGAATAATAGTAGGGTAATCATCATTACAGCACGCAGACCCAAATTCGTAAATAATTAAGCTTTCAGCAAACAGAGTATTAGGCTTCGAAGTTAGGGTGGTTAGAATGCGTGTTTCGTCCCAGTAAGGCTGGTGAGACCCTTTCGAAGTAAGTCGAGATAGTGCAGTATTTTGGGAACCCATTTTGACTGTGTATTTGTGTTCTTTCAATCTGGTGTGTAATGAGCGCATGGTAGATCCCACATAGACAGTGTTAGCAGGAGGTGAGCTCGTTGAAACTAGTGGAACACAGTAAACACCGTACCTTTGGTCCTTATCTTTAGGTGGTCTTTCGTTTCTGACCAATGAAAAAATGCTTTTTGTCCGAATGCCGAAGTCAATATTAAGAGGTCGGCAACAGTTTTTCAAAACATTAACCAAATCAGGTACATAATCCAAGGCTCCAACATATCTAGTATTATTATGTTCCCTCCTAAGAGAGGACATAAATTGTCTCTTAACTTTGTTTAAAACACAGTTAATAATGGTACCGGGGAATCCGTTGGCTGATGCAATATCAAGAATCCTAGAAATTTCAAGGTTTCTGAATTTTAATGTAGAAGAGTGCGTAAATGCTCGTCGAAAAAGGAAATAAAACGCTGAAAGCTTGTAGTTGAGGGTGGGTGGATTCCATAGGGATAATAGTGGAAGTTGAAGTAGTTTTACAATAAACTGAAAAAGAGATGGACTGTGAGAGTGGGTTACGAACTAATAAGAAATCCAAAAATGGGAGGCTGAAATTAGATTCTAGATCGATAGTGAATTTGATAGTGGGGAATTCGGAAGATAATCGATCAGCAAAGTGAGAAAGTTCGTCTTGGGTTGAGTCCCAAAAGACTAGAACATCATCAACATAACGAAGATAAAGGATAGGGTGAATTGGAGAATTATGTAGAACTTTATCTTCAAGGTACTGCAGAAGCAGCTCTGCAAGGATAGGGGACAGAGGGGAGCCCATAGGTGCACCCTCCAGTTGACGATAGATTTGATTATTGAAGGTAAAAAAAGAACGATTGAAAACTAGTCGAAGAGCACTCATGACAGCATGAACTTCTTGAACGGATATATGGCCAAGGGAAAGGAGTTTGGTCTCGATAAGGTTATGAACTGTAGCTACCGGAATATTAGGGAAAAGAGCAACAACATCTAGAGACGCCATAAAAAAGGGGGCGCCACGAGAGTTGAAACGTTTAATCTTGGAAAGGGCTTGAACAGAGCTAGATATGGAAAAAACAGAGTCCGAAATAAGAGGTTTAAGGAATTTGGAAAGAGCTTTCTCAAGAGAACGAATAGGGTTACAGTGGCCTGAGACCAGAGGTCGAATAGGTTGGCCAGGTTTATGTATCCATAGTCTCCGCTGATAAATCTTCGCAAATAGTCATTTTAAATAAAAATGATTATCTTTCTAAAATGTATGATGCACTTGTCGATATCCCTCATCTGGAAGTCAAAAATAACCCTGTTGCAGCTATTATTTCAGCCCTAAGTAGGCTTCGACTATCTGGTTCACTTCCGCATTGTATTTCCTCTTGTATCCACCCCCCTTTTGGACCTAGTGTCCCTAATCTCTTTGGTAAATTAAAATTACATAAACCTGGCCAACCTATTCGACCTCTGGTCTCAGGCCACTGTAACCCTATTCGTTCTCTTGAGAAAGCTCTTTCCAAATTCCTTAAACCTCTTATTTCGGACTCTGTTTTTTCCATATCTAGCTCTGTTCAAGCCCTTTCCAAGATTAAACGTTTCAACTCTCGTGGCGCCCCCTTTTTTATGGCGTCTCTAGATGTTGTTGCTCTTTTCCCTAATATTCCGGTAGCTACAGTTCATAACCTTATCGAGACCAAACTCCTTTCCCTTGGCCATATATCCGTTCAAGAAGTTCATGCTGTCATGAGTGCTCTTCGACTAGTTTTCAATCGTTCTTTTTTTACCTTCAATAATCAAATCTATCGTCAACTGGAGGGTGCACCTATGGGCTCCCCTCTGTCCCCTATCCTTGCAGAGCTGCTTCTGCAGTACCTTGAAGATAAAGTTCTACATAATTCTCCAATTCACCCTATCCTTTATCTTCGTTATGTTGATGATGTTCTAGTCTTTTGGGACTCAACCCAAGACGAACTTTCTCACTTTGCTGATCGATTATCTTCCGAATTCCCCACTATCAAATTCACTATCGATCTAGAATCTAATTTCAGCCTCCCATTTTTGGATTTCTTATTAGTTCGTAACCCACTCTCACAGTCCATCTCTTTTTCAGTTTATTGTAAAACTACTTCAACTTCCACTATTATCCCTATGGAATCCACCCACCCTCAACTACAAGCTTTCAGCGTTTTATTTCCTTTTTCGACGAGCATTTACGCACTCTTCTACATTAAAATTCAGAAACCTTGAAATTTCTAGGATTCTTGATATTGCATCAGCCCACGGATTCCCCGGTACCATTATTAACTGTGTTTTAAACAAAGTTAAGAGACAATTTATGTCCTCTCTTAGGAGGGAACATAATAATACTAGATATGTTGGAGCCTTGGATTATGTACCTGATTTGGTTAATGTTTTGAAAAACTGTTGCCGACCTCTTAATATTGACTTCGGCATTCGGACAAAAAGCATTTTTTCATTGGTCAGAAACGAAAGACCACCTAAAGATAAGGACCAAAGGTACGGTGTTTACTGTGTTCCACTAGTTTCAACGAGCTCACCTCCTGCTAACACTGTCTATGTGGGATCTACCATGCGCTCATTACACACCAGATTGAAAGAACACAAATACACAGTCAAAATGGGTTCCCAAAATACTGCACTATCTCGACTTACTTCGAAAGGGTCTCACCAGCCTTACTGGGACGAAACACGCATTCTAACCACCCTAACTTCGAAGCCTAATACTCTGTTTGCTGAAAGCTTAATTATTTACGAATTTGGGTCTGCGTGCTGTAATGATGATTACCCTACTATTATTCCTAACGCATGGAAACTCGCATTGACAGCCAGAAACAACTCCGTTCTGAAATTTAACATTTGTAAATAACATCAATTAAGCCCTTTTTTTTTTTTTTTCTCGGTTCATCTGCGCATATAAACTACGTCACCTCATCACGTGACTAATTTCCTGATGTACTTATATCATTGTTCCGTCATGCATTGTGTGTGATTGTGTTACATCTGAGGATGGGACCGATGCGGTTCCGAAAGGTCTTATGTTTTTTAACTGTGATGTTTTAATTGTGCTTAGTAAAGTCTTTTAATTTATCATCAGCTTTTAACTACATTTTTTATCGTGCAAAAACAGTTTCGAGAACTTCTATTCATTGTCTTGCTCAGCACGAATGTTTTTCGATATCTTATACTAAGAAATAGTTCCTAAATGAAAGAAACCTTAACGGCCAGACGAAACATGTAAACAACAGAAGTCACACTTACGGAAAAAGATGCTTTATTCAGGATGTAGCAAACACACCGTAGCACTAAACTCTCGACACACCACACAACTCTTAACACAACGCTCTTTTCACAACGCTCCTTTCAATAATCAGTTTACAACCCAACGCTCGCCAAGCAACAATTTAGTCGTCGCTTTTATCTCTTGTTCTTATCAATATCAGGCATACGTCACGTGCATTCAACCTCAATTGTGTTGCCAAACGTATTCGTTGGAGAGAAAAGATATTACGTTAAGAGTGAAGAATAACAGAATAAACTCAAGATTTACATAGGGAAAGAAACTAAAAAGGAAATTTAATTTAGAATATGCGTCACAAGGATTTTCCTATATTGTCGGCCAAAAATGTTATATGACTTTGTGCTTCACACATAGAAAAGAAACTGCTTTGACGATTTCCATATGAAGTGAAAAATATTCTATTGGACATTTTCCTGTATTCAGATATGGGAGATCAAAACAGAATTTCCTTTTGAAAAGAACGAGGTGGTTTAATGCTCATGAAGGAAACAAAATAAGGAAAAGGAAGTCAAATTATCAGAAATTTGAACTTTTGTATCCCAATGTTCATAAAAAAACATTTTGTATTTGATTAATAAAATGTCATAAAAAAATTTCAGTGTTATATTCATTTATTACAAGCCCAAAATACCACAAAATCCCGGAAAAAATGTTTACAATTTCAAAAACAAAATTTTGGGATGGAAAGGGTTAAGTTTGTACCTCCAAGCTTTGAGCCGCCCCTGTGGCCCAGTGGGCTAAGCGCTGGCTTATGCTCCGAGGTGGGTCCAGGTTCGAATCCCGACACTGGTTCTCTCCCTTCCCTGGAACCAGTGGCCCTAAATCAGGGACGGGCTACTGCTTTTATCCCGCTGAGTTGCTCACGGTGGTCGCTAAACCTCCAATCGAAAAAATAAATGATGTTACTCATCCGTTGCGATGCATATTGTTCTAGTGCAGCAACAGAATCAGAAGGTTGTAAATAAAAAATCAAAATGGTTATAACAAATCCTCGCTATAGTGAAACGAATTTCACGTTCCGCCAAGGTTTGACTTTTTTTTAGGGAATTATAAAGCAGAAAGAAAAGGACACGCAACGTTATTTACGTTGTATAGTTTTGCAATGAATGTGGCATTAGATACAAAGTTCTTTATGGTTCCGCGTAAGACATAATTTATATCGTGGTAGTAGCATCCGAAAGGTGAAACTTAAGGAACCTTGACATCCTTGAAGCAGAAGGTCTCTTTAAGTAGCCAAAGTTCAACAAAACTGCCACCTAAAGTGCGTGTACCTGACCTTCAAATTAGCAGTAAATATTTTCTCCGTTCGTCCCTGCTTATTTGACCAATCGTGCAAAACACAGAAAATGCTTCATCATCAGGGGGGAGAGGTATTTAACGACAACGATTGCTCTTTCTTGTGCGAACCAGGAATAGCATGCGACGTAATAAACAACACATAATGTAGCTTTTTCCCCGTCCTGTGATTCATCGTTCGCTTCCCGACGATGGTTATCTTTTCCGGAAAAGAGGACGCAGCTAGCGGTAACCTCATGCGGCGAAATGGCCAAACTAGCGATGTGTGGTCCGTGATTTACCGTGGAGAAACCGTGTGAGTTCCTCTGCTTCGGCCATAATGGTGGCTAATGGGTTGGTGATGGCAGACCATTTTCGTGACATTTACTGCCAAGCCAACGCAATGGGGAGGTACGTGCTAAGGAATTGTCTTCAAAAGATCATGCCACGCTACTCAACATGAAGAAAAAACAAAATAAAAAAATACGATGCATTCGTCGTATTTCCACAGCGGCTGGACAGTAGAATTTAGCAGCACAAGATAAAAAGCGGTATGGATCAAAGCATACAGTAGGTATACAGAGAGACTGGGCACTGACGGGGTGTAGGGAGATTCCCCCGCCTTCATTTTTACAGCAAGGCAATTCTTTTGAGTATAAAAATCATGACGCCATATAGGAAAAAAAAATAATAAAAAAATCGAGAGAGTACTCTGGTACCAGTGCTGCCAGCGACTTTAATCTGAAATCAGTAGATCAGAGATCAAAAAACTCAGCAGAAATCAGTAGATCAGATTTTTTTTTTGCTTGAAATATGCACCACCTCACGAATGTGATGTAGTCTCAATATGAAGGAACCAGTAGCGTACCCAGAAATTAATTTTGGGGGGTGCATATCGTCACCGCAATGTCAAAACCACCAATGCGAAATTTTGTAGTTTGAATTATTGCTAAATAAAAATTAAATTTGATCAAATAATCTCTTTTGCAATTATATCATGCTGTTCAAGTACTATACATAACATTTACATCAAGTTGCATCTGTATTATGCATCAGTGAATAAAATTTTTATACCTGTATGATGTCAAATCAACAATCGAAAAATTCTCACAATTTTGATTTTATCAGTGCAGCTACGATATCATTCCTTCCTAAAGTGATGAAAAAATGTACATGAGAATAGGCATTTTTATTTTTCACATATACTATTAATTACAAAGTAATGTTCATTGCACGATTTTGTTTTCCTGCTATGGTATGTACTCAAGGTAAAAGGCTTACCCCTCCCACCCCCAGGCCACAGCCCCCACCACTCATTAGCCTGACGCCCTGACCACCACAACACCACTTTCTTTGGTGGTATACAAATGGGAAATGCAAACGGGAAGGGGGGTGGGGGTGGGAGGGTGGAAGGCATAAACAATAGGCATATGTGATCTGGTCTAACCATTCCAAATAAAAAAGTAACTAATGACAATTTAAGGAAGACCAAATGGTGGCACTAGCAAAATAAAGTCACCGACAATTTTTATCAATTTTTAATACTAGACAAAATTATTTTTGGGGGTGCATATGGCCCTTTGCATCCCCTCTGGGTACGCCATTAGAAGAAACTGTTACAGCAGGGCTTGGTGCTGAGTTATATTACAGCGCCCTGTGTGAAGGGTTCGTTCGATGCTTTGCTTCCAGAGTTTTGTTTCTGGACCTTAACCCGCATTTTACCTGACGTGAGCAAATAAACAAAATATAAACAAAATGTCAATCAAATAATTAGCTCGCTCTTGCAGTGAGGAAGGTGCTTATTCAGATGTCATGGGGTATGGCTTCAAGCATTGTCCATCATTTTCATTCTTTCATTATCTTATTAACACGTCGAATCTCCTTCTCTCGCCTGGTCAGTATTCTCTCTCTCTGGTCATCAGCGTCATTGCTTTCTGCTTGTTCCCGTTCACACCGACCAGCAAGCTATTCGCACCTCGCTCTCTCCACTTCTTACCACGGAACTTCCTGCAACCGAGTGACACGTCCTCTTGCTGAGAACCCCCCCCCCACCCCAATGTCCCCTGCAGAAAAGTGAATTCCACGCTCTCCAAGAAAGCGCGGACACTCCTTGAAAATGCCTTCTCTCAATGCTCCCTCTAAGAGGGTTCCCTTCCAACATCTTCCGCTTGCGTTTTTCCCTCTCCTATGACGGCTGAAGAGCAGTTATGTCCTGTTCCCCCTTTCTCTCTGAAGGCGCAGAGTTCCTTAATTGGCTTCGCTGTCCCTTCTTCTCACATCCACAAACCATAAATCAAACTTCCCTTCTGTTGCGATGCTGAGAAACGTGAAAGTCGTGCCCACTGACAAACGCATCGAAATTGGCGGGAAAATGTGCTTACAATTCGCTGTCCTTAAATGGTTACTCAACTTCGCTCCTGATAAATATGGAATCCAGGTTACAGAACACTTAAAATTACTAGTATGACAAATATTACCAGTACTCCACAAACTACTATTAAACAGCGGAATGAAAATTCAAACCATATGACGTATACTCTAATTTAACTTTGGGTTTTAGTTACTCTCTCTATGCAAATTTGAGTTCAGTCTCCTTAGCGTTTTTCAAACTTAACGTTATATCTTCTCTCTCGCAAGAGCATGGTTGGTAACACCCTGGGTTCGAAACGTATTACGTGTGTATGTGTATAACAGTAGATGCGGAAGTTGAGTCACTTGAAGTTGTGATTTCTTCATGTCTGCGTATTATACACTCACTGTCATAAAAATCGTCGCGCACCAAGAAAAAATTGTGCGATTAACACGAAACTCGGTGATTAACTTCGGGAAGGGCAGACATGCAAATGATTAAAGTTTCGTACGATTCCGAATGCCCGCGCGTCCAAGACAGGAGCTGCAATTGCAATCCTTGGGGCTTATAAGGCGCGGCGCAGGGGACTCCACATTCGTGCCGAAGTGCACGGAAAGAGCCAGGTGAGATCCCTGAGCGATAGGCATGCCGAGGAGCCGCCGTGTATGTGAGTACGGACAACTGACGGAGTTTGAATGAGGCCGTATCGTCGAGATGAGAGAGGCAGGGTGGCCAGCGCGCCGAATCGACCGCCATTTGGGCAGGTCCGACAGTACGGTGCGATCGTGTTGGGAGCAATGGATACGGGAAAGCACCCAGACACGGAGGACTGGCTCTGTGACACGCAGACACACCACCAGCAAAGAGGACCGTTAGATCGTGAGAGCGGCTCGCACAGATGCAACGACGTCCTTGTCCAATGTCCAGAGACATGTGGCGGCTGCACAAGGGGCTCCTGTGTCTGCCAGAACCATTTCCAGATGCCTGGCAGAGGCGAATCTGCACGTTTTATGCCATTAAAACCTGACCATCGTCGGCGTCGATTGCAGTGGTGTCAGCAGCAAGCAACGTGAACCGCTACGGATTGGCGACGTATAGTGTTCAGCGACGAATCCCGCTTCTGTGTGGGAACGGACGACCACAGTGTCAGAGTGTGGAGGACCGCAGGTGAGCACTCCAATCCAAACTCCACTGTACAGCGGCACACGTCCCGAACTGCAGGCGTGATGGTCTGGGGAGCCATCGCGTGTGGCAGTCGGACTTCCCTCGCAGTGATTCGAGGGACGTTGGCAGCCCAGGGCTATATAAGGAGATCCTGCGGCCCCATGTGCTACCTTACCTGGCGGGGCGGCCCGGAGCCATTTTCCAACAAGACTACGCCCGTCCGCACACGGCTGGAGTTTCCCAGGACTGTCTACGTCATTCTTCGATGATTCCGTGGCCTGCCAGGTCGTCTGATCTCTCGCTCATCGTGCACGTGTAGGACCATATGAGACGCCAGCTTTCTCCATGTCCACGTGTTCGTGATTTAGAGCATCAATTGCACGAAGTATGGGCCAATCTGT
Source organism: Macrothele yani (assembly GCA_039090855.1). NCBI lineage: Eukaryota > Metazoa > Arthropoda > Arachnida > Araneae > Macrothelidae > Macrothele > Macrothele yani. The sequence goes on from CM076992.1 coordinate 13,432,022, forward strand.
CCCAGGATAACATACGGCGTCTCTTTGACTCCATGCCGGACTGTATCACCGCATGTGTCCGAGCACGAGGCGATCCGACGCGGTACTAACGCTCACCGGAATATGTACCGTATGTCCGCGGGAAATCTTCCTGCTGCTGTGATATTTTAATCACTTCTGTCCTTGGTATGTGCCATCTCACTACTAAAATCTCACTTCAATCCGATGCCTCCTTCTTGGTGCGCGGATTTTTATGACAATGAGTGTATATTTAGTGTTGGTGCTCTGTTTCTCGTTAAACGTTCTCTCACAAGTAATTGGGGTTACTTCACTGATATTGTTGAAGACTGAGTTGGGCTAAAGGAGTTTTGGCTGAATAAAGACTAACTGTAAATAACTTTTTCTCGACGTTTTCTTGAATGACTGTTGTTTCACTGTAGGTGAAATTTTTGAGAACTGATTTATGTAGTCAGCTATACGTTCAGCCAGCTATACTTACACGAACATTACAACTATATATGTTCAGTCAGCTATACTTACAAGAACATGTAACGTACCAGGAGATGTGACGTACCTGCCAGAAGGACGCACACGACATAAAGGCAGATAGGAATCAGAATAAAACGTCCGCGTAGCTCAATTGGTAGAGCAACTTATTCCGGAATGAGGGTACCCGGGTTAGAATCCTGGCGCAGATAGAAATGACGGAGAAATTTACTTCGTTATAAACATTACAACCAATACAATCTGAAGTCGTTTTCGTATAAGATATTACTGATGATCAGCTTTATAAAATTATGCTCAGCATCAAAACTAATCTTGGTGTAAGTAATGATGGCATTGGCCTTTTAAAGTAGTCACAGTTGTATTGGTCCGTTTTTCTGATATTCTGCGTTTTAACAACTAGGGAAAACCTTTGTGTACCAGACTAATTAATTGTCTAGAATAAACTAGCACAAGCCGCCAACTGTAACCGATAACTCGGGTACAGTTGGCAAATTTTGAGCGAAGCTATTGCAAAATCTGAGCTCATTAAGACGTCTATTATAACAAATTCTAAAAAAACGAACGCGTAAAATTTATGACTTCCAGAACAAAAGTACGAAACATTCTAAAAAAGAAATGCCTAAAATTTATCATGAACTACTTCCCTTTCACGCATTCACGTTGGTTGTGATCAGGCTGCATGTAAACAAAGCGGAAAGACACACTCAGATCGGGAACCACGTTTTTCATTTTGTATCGCGAAAGACAGGCACACACACATACACAAACTTCCTTTTATTTTTACAGATTAAGCAAGTGCTGAGCTAACAGACGGAGTCTTTCTATTTCTTCGTTTTTTCAATTCAAACGATTTTTTTAAATTAATATTAGTCAGCCGACTTTGGTAAAACGGTTAAAGTTTAATCGAAATTCCTCAATGACACAAAATTTCGGAAATCGGAAGTCGTCAAAACCTGACCATGGACGATGTACAATCGCATGCCAAATATCACGATGATTGGATGTGTCAGGTCGTAGCTATGCCCGAACAACTAATTGTCCCGAGTCTCGTATAGAGAGCGGATTTTTTCAATTATTATTAAAATTGATCAGTTTTTTAATGGTCATTGTTTTTATACGACACGAATAATCACCATGATACCAACCCCATGTCACTCACCATGTCCTTCCCTTTCTATGCGGCAAGTGTCACCGCGATCGGCGGAAGATCGTTGGAGGAGATAGGTAACAAACGACCCCTTCTCAAAACCCGGAAAACCCCCTAAAATGCAAGTTTTTGGACGATTATTCCTCAATGACATGGAATTTCGGGAATCAGAAGGGGTCAAAACCTGCCCATAGACGATGTCCAATAGCATGCAAAAAATCACGGTGATCGGATGTGTCATCTCGTACCTATGCCCGAACAACTAATTGTCTCGAGTCTCGTAAGGAGAGCTCCGCTCGGCTTTCGGCCTCGCTTCGCTCAAAAATATTTCATAACAACCAGTATGAATTAAAAAAAAATAATAGCTAGCAGGTTTTGAATAATTTTAATCTTTTTCAGCTTTTTCTCTTCAGACCAGTTCTGAGGTGAGTCTTGTCGATTTGATCATTAAATGGTGAGTATTGATAGAATACAGACATTCTCAGACGCCATGTCCTAAAATGTGTATATGGTCTTAAAACAAAGAAATATCAGTAGGTTGCGAAAATCTATCAGCAGATAGGAGTCAAACTCGGTAGATCTACTGATAAATCAGAAGAGAATGGCAACACTGCCTGGCACTCTTTATAGATAAATAATTTATGCTATAGGTTAGTTCCTTTTTTTTTTTTTTTTTTTAGATTGAAGGTTTAACAACCACCGTGAGCAACTCAATGGGCTATAAGCAAACGCCCGTACTTAATTTAGATCCACTGGTTCCAAGGAAGAGAGAATGAGAGAGAGAGAGACAGTGCCGTAAGACAAACACGACATCCATGCCTCACCCTCACCGGGATATATGCATCTTCCCAATGCCAAGATTTTTGTGTGTGTGAACTAAAACGAACAATTCGAGAGGGTGTTATTGGGTGGCCGCATAAAATCTACCCGTTTTTGTGGGCTACAAAGAAAGGAGGAGAACACAACAAATAACGTTCCTAGGATTTCACATAATTGCCATCATTCTGGATGACCTCTTGCCATCTGTCTATGAGTAGGTGAATCCCACGCAGGAAAAACTCCTGTGTTTTAGGGTCAAAAAAGTCGTGTAATGCCGTTTTCACATCATCCACATCATCGAAGGTTTGGAGAGCGAAAGCGTTCTGTAACGATTGAAAAAGGTGGCAGTCCGTAGGTGCCTGGTCAGGGGAATACGCCGGGTGAGGTAACATTTTCCAACCAAAGTCCAGTAATTTTTGCCGAGTGTTTAAAGCAGCATGAGGTCTGGCGTTATCATGATGAAGGATCACGCCTTAACGATTGACGAGTGCTGGCCGCTTCGATGTCAGTTGTTCTCGCAATCTGTCCAATTGTTGGCAGTAGAGGTCAGCATTTATCGTTCGGTTAGGTGCCAACATCTCCCAGTGGGTTATTCCCTGGACATCCCACCAAACACTCAACGACACCATTTTGGGATGCAGTCCTCCTTTTGAGAACGATGGAGCAGGCTCCGCACCTTGGCACACAGTCCGTCGACGCTTTACATTACCGTACAGTACCCATTTATCATCACCCGTTACAATTCGTTCCAAAAACGGTTCATTTCTGTGAAAAGAAAGCAAAGAAACACAGGTACGGAACTCTCCTCCCGTTGCTTTGCATAAAGCTGGTGCGGAACCCAGTTATCTAACTTGGTGATGAACCCAAGCGCATGCATCCGTCTTTCGACTGTTGTTCTGTGTACCGATCACGTTCCCGCTAATTCCTGAATGATTGAATGTGGGTCAGTTGTTATGGCTTGGTCCACATCCTCGTCAGAAACCACGGATGGACGTCCAGGACGTGGTTGACCTTTACAGCTTCTGTCTCCGTCCCAGAATTTTCGAAACCAACGGTGACATGTGGTATAATCAACTGCATCCTCCCCATACACTTGACAGATGTTGCTGCAAGCCGCGGCTGCAGTACTGCCTTTATCGAACTCGTACAGTAAACAATGTCTAATGTGCTCCTTCTCTCATGGCATGTTACACCGTCCGTGAATTCTGTTACGAATGACTTACTCGGACAAACCTAGTGCCTCTATATGCTCTACTGCTCCACACTTTATTGACCGAAAATTCCGCATCGCAGCGTCCTCTGTGACGTAACTACTCCGATCGCAATTTGCATCTATTACAAAAACGGGTAGAACTTTTGCACACACCCAATATTTGCATACAGCCATAGGCGTACAGCTTTGTAAACATCAGGGCAGGCTCGACTTAAAAAAAACTGGTGCGTTTATATACTAATTTTCTTTAAAGTAAAAAAGGGAATTAATAAAATTAAGCTATTATTGATCGTCATCCAGTAGTTAACTTTTGAACATTTTTTAAATAGTGCATATTGCACGATTTTCATTCAATCCTCGTGCTTGTGAGTAAATTTAAATATACAACTTTTGTTAGGGGCAAAAGATGTTCTTCGCGGCAGTTTAACGACCATTGTGAGCAACTCACTGGGATATGTAAGCAGTCGCCGTCTCTAATTTGAGGCCACTGGTTCCCGGGAAGGGAAAGAGGCAGTATGTGAACTATTACAGAGGTAAAGCACGTGTCAAGACGACAAATCTGTAGTGATATATCCCGTCCGTGTAGCTTAGTTGGAAGAGCAACTTACTCCGGAGTGAGGGGCCACGGACAAACTTCTGAATTCACATTGGCGCCCGAACGTAAAAATTAATGTACAGTTGGGTTCTTCGAAAAAAAGTTGGGTTTTTCGAAAAATGTGTGATGTTTGTTCCACACATCGTCTGTAATTAATGAAAAAAATCCTTACTTTGCTTCAAATAATGAAAAAAAATATATATTAGAGGGAGATGATGTGACGTACTACAGAGATAAAGCACATGTCAAGAAAACAAATCTGCAACGATATATTTTGTCCGTGTTGCTGAGTTGGGTAAGCAACTTACTCCGTATTGAGGGGGCGCAGGTTTGATTCCGGTCAGGGACATATTTGTGTTTTCATAAGTACGGTAAAACATGCGTACCATCCATGCCTCCCTCACCCGGGGGGCAAGGACCCATCCAGGTGAACAATTGGTAGCCAGCGCTCTGTACCACTCGGTCAACGTAGCGACTTCTTGTTTTCCTTCATATTTCACTTAATAAGGCTTTCATTTTTCATTAGATCTGAAAACAGTTTGTTTTATTGAATTCAGCATAAAATAACAACTTATATATTACAGAATTTCTTTATACTAAAATAATATATTCAAAATACACTATCTCGAAAGTGCGCGTGGAATGTATCAATTTGTCGTTAAACCCCCAAATAAAAAGAAAAAAGAAAAGTATCAATTTCGATTTTTATTAATCTATAGTTGATGTGAACTGATATAAGCATCTTATTCCATAACTTCTTGTTACAATAAAAAAAATTGTTACCAAAAGATAATTTTGGTGGCTCCTGCAGAAATCGGGCATGCTGGGCATTTCCTGATTTCTCCTGGGGCATGTGTAATATTGTAACCTGGGCATCCATCTTTCTCAAAAGAGAAGTTATTCCCGCCATTTCGATGCGTTGGTCAGTGGGCTGGCTCGCACTTTCTCAGCGTCTCAACAGAAGGCAAGTTAGATTTATGGATTCGTGGATGTGCGAACGGGAACTGGCATAATGATCTGTGGGAAAAGCAAGCTGAGTTTTGTTGTTACGACAAGGTGGAATGATCGGAATAATTCTCCGTCAGACGGGAAAAGTTTTTCGGCATCCCTAAGAAAGAAGGGAAGACAAGGTAACATCGAGACTTTCAGAATGTCCGATGCCGAAATGGGAGATCAAAGCAGAAATTAAGTTTGGAAAAAGAAACTTAGCAGCGAGGTAATAGAAACACACACACACGCCTTATACACAGGCGTGCAAAAATTAAGAACGCGACGGTTTTTCGAATGTAACGTTGTGCAGAAGTGCTCCACATCGACTCAAATCATACCATAAGATCCCCAAGATGTAAGAATATGGGACAAGTGAGCAACCCCGTCCAAACAAGGAATACAAAGGATACAAAGGCACTTTATTGAAAAGGTAGTTTGAGCACAACTGGACAGAAGACAGAAACGTCCATGTGACAGGCGGCTGCCAAGAAAAATCCAGTCTTTAGTAGGGAATATTATCACCCCTGAATGCGTTGTAAGATTTACAACGTCTGTCTATGCTGAGGACGAGGTTGTCAAGGAGCTGTTGAGGCTTCGCTGCCCATTCCTCCTGTAGCGCCAGTCGCAGCTGCGGAATGGTTCACGGAGGCTGGTGACGTGCTGCCAAGCGTCTAATGAGAAGGTCCCACATTTGTTCGATTGGATTTTACTCCGGGGACCTTGTGGGCCAATCCATGCGTTGGATATTTTCACTCTCCAACAGCTCTGCGACAGCCACTGTACAATGAGGTGTAGCATTGTCGTCCATGAAGAGGAACTCAGGGCCCACAGCACCTCTAAGCATACGCACGTGAGGCAGGAGAACCTCGGTACAATAGCGGACACCAGTGACTGAAACTCCTTGGAAGATGTGGAGATAAGTACGGCTACCAAGCATGATACCGCCCCAAACGAGAACTCCACCACCTCCAAACCGGACCCTTTCAATGATGTTGGGGGTGTGAATACGTGTTCTCTGCTCTCTCCAGATGTGTATACATCCAGAATCGCTCGTCAGACTAAATCGGCTCTCATCCGTAAAGAGAATTCAACCCCATTGTGATGTGTCCAGTTCTTGTGTTCCTGGCACCACAAGAACCGCTGTCTCCGATGAGCAGGCGTTAATGGCACACACCGTACTGGTCGTCGTGCAAATAGACCACCTTTGTGTAGCCTCCTGGCCACGGCAAAACGCGATAACGGACGTCCAGTTGTCTGTTGCATGTGCCTTGCGATTTCTCCCGCTGTCTGCCGTCTGTCTCTTCTCGCCTGTAGGACAATATACCGGTCGTCCGCCGCCGTGGTTGCTCGTGGAAGACCACTGCTTAACTCTCGGACAGCTGTTCCTGTCGTTTGAAATGCTCTCCAAGCTCGTGAAACGATGCTGTGGGCGATCCCGAACTCCTTGGCCACACTGGTCACACTTCGACCTTCTTCCAACTTCCCAACGACACGACTTTGGGTAAAGTCATCCAGATGTCGTCTACTGGACTGCCTGTTGGCCATATCACACGGTGGCAGCAACTCGACGTCGTTCAAACCGAAGTACACCGTGCAATAGCTTTCACCTAATTGCTGAGCGTACACCGTCCGTGAGCTTTATACCCTTCCGACACTCCCCCGGCCCTACGTCATGCTGCATATATGCGCATGCCCTACCGTAGCGGACCCTAGTCTATCTCCTGAGTGGTCTTTCGGTCCGTTCTGCCTGCTCGTTCCGCTGTTATGCTAATTTCTCCTCTTCGTCCTTAATTTTTGCACTCCAGTGTATAATAAGAAGGAGGAGATCAGTGTACATATACCTGTAGCGTTTGTGTGTAGCTGACTTACTGAACACTACATAAATCAATTCTCAAAACTTCACTTACAGGGAAACAGGAGTCACTCAAATAAAATTAAAGAAGTAGTTACCTACAGCTATTCCTTTATTTCTGTCAAAAGAAACTTGAATAGTTGCATTCCAACATAATATAACACTTAATAGTCGAACGTTAAACTTATCCAATTAGTAGCAAACGTCAGAACAAAACAATGTGAGTGGTAGATTTTTTAACGATAACTATATAAATATCAGCACAACACGCAGCCTTTCAATAGACACAACTTTATTTAAGGAACGTCTCTTTTACAAATAACATTAACTTCCACCAACAACACAACCACTGCTGCTTCTCAAAACATTATATACATTATTCAGTTCTTATTTCAGACATACACGTCATTCGTTCCGACCTCAGAGTGCTGCCAACCATACTCTTGCGAGAGAGAAGATATCGTTAAATTTGAAAATTGCTAAAGAGAATGAACACAAACATACATAGAGAAAGAAACTAAAAAGGAAAGTTAAATTAGACTACATGGCACATACTATAAAAAACAATATACACTATCTACCAACAAGTAATTGGACACCCCTGCAATCGACGATATCTGCGGTCCTGATACACTTCACGGCCGCCGCCGTTTAATATCGTGTGGGACACAACAACACAACCAGTCACATGCAAGATGCCACGCAGTTCGGAGCTCTCTGATTTCGAGAAAGGTGTAATCGTCGGGTATCACAGAAATGGCCGATCCATACGTGACATATCCAGCGAGTTGAAGTACCCAAAATCGACAGTGGCCTATGTGATTGGCAAGTGGAAGGTGAGAGGTGACTGTCGGAATATGCCCTGACCCGGCAGACATAAAATACTGGGAGTTAGAGACCGACGGGTGCTGGCCACAGAAATGCGGAAGAGCCGCACCAAATCGATGGGCCACATCCGCGAGGAGTTTCAACAGGCATCCGGGAGTGTTTATTTGATGAATACCATCCGTAAGGAAGCCCATCTGCTCGGTTATCATGGACGTGCTGCCGCCCACAAGCCTTTGATTACCATGTCCAATAGCGCTGCTCGGCTAACGTAGTGCAAAGAACGTCGACAGTGGATCGTTGAACAGTGGAAACAGGTTCTCTGGAGCGACGAATCAAGGTTCACCCTCTACCGTTCGGATGGCAGGGTCTGGGTGTGACGTTTGCCTGGAGAACGCCTCCTGCCGGAATGTATTGTGCCAACTGTGAAGTTCGGCGGCGGTGGAATTATGCTATGTGGGTGTTTCTCCTTGTATGGCACGGGACCCTTGGTCGCAATTCCTTGTAGACTCAACGCCGATACCTACTGCACCATTTTGGATGACCGTGCGCTTCCTACGTTGTGGCAGTTTTACGGGGTGGACCCATGTTACTTTCAGGATGACAATGCCACCTGTCATGTTGCGAGGTCCACCATGGCTTGGTATGGTGACAATGGGGTTAATCGAATGGACTGGCCTGCGCAGAGCCCGGACCTTAACCCTATCGAGCACCTCTAGGACGAGTTGGAGCGTCGACTTAAGGTGTGCCCCCACCGTCCGAAATTGGTGAAGGGAACTGACCTGTCTTCTCCAAGCAGAGTGGAAGAAAATACCACTTGCCGTCGTACAACGTCTGGTTGAGAGTATGCCCCGGAGGGTCGCAGCTGTAATCGCCGCTCGTGGAGGCTCCACCAACTGTTGAAGGTGTATAAACTTCGTTTTCCTTTGGCATCACAGGTGTCCAATTACTTGTTGGTAGATAGTGTATAAATCAGGACAAGCATATCCGTGACTTTCCCCGTATAGTGCACTGAATAAAAGTTACCACTGCAGAAGAGCGTTGTCTTATTTTGCTAATAATTCGGGGGGAAATATAGGTAAAACACAGGAATTGTTTAATTACTTTAGAAGCAAAATGCCTAACGAACTTACGTGACACGCCAACGAAAGAAATCCAGTGAATAGGCCTGTAACATAAGTACAGCTATACACTGATATGCCAGTTCATTGGGCACACCTTCCCTCGTCATTTGAATGCCTTACTCCAACACGTGAAACAGAATGAGGTCGCGGATAGCCCTGTGGTTAAAGAAGTCCACACCCATTAGTATCTTTGGGGGCTCGACACGAGATCAACCGCCTAACTAACAAATGTCCGCCGTGCCTCGGAGAGCACGCTTCACAGCTATTGGACCCCACGTTACAAAGAAGATAATCTGTTCCTACCAACCCTTTACCACGCTTCCATTTGTCATTCCTATCTGAAACCCTGGCATTAAAAGCTCATAGCTTCCTATTTCCAAGGGCTGTTTGAAACCAAGGATCAGATACTCCTTTTTCTAAAATCATTTACAACATGATTTGCATAAGACGGCACGTGAAAGCAATGTGCAATTCAAATCGAGGAGACTATCTCGTCGAACATCAGTTAGCGTCCGATTGAGGTGTGATCTGAGTGACTTTGAACGTGGGGTGGGAGTTGGCGCCAAGCGGGCGACTTGAGCATCACCGAAAAGGGCCATTCTCCTAAGCCTTTCACGCATAACCGTTGCAAGGGTTTACTGTGAATGGTGTTGCATACGGGACTTGAACAGGGCCCACCCGGACGAACTGTCAGAAATTAGCGCCTCGGCAACAAGCCACAAGGACAACAACCGAAAGTTCGGAAAGGAAAGAATCAAAATATCAGCTTCTACTGTATTTTTACGAGGTTTGTACCGAAAGTAATGCAAAGTGGGTATAACGCTTTTATGAACTGAGAGAGGTCGTTGAAATTGTACATGTAGGCAGAGTAACTCTTCCTCTATAGTAACCCTTCTCCATTGCAGGTAAATAATGGATTCCTAGCAGAAGCAGCGTGCCGTCATTCAGTTCTTTACTAAGGAAGGGTGCAGGCTGTCCGACATCCACAGAAGACTACAGAATGTTTACGAAGATGGCACCATTGACAAGAGCAATGTGCACAGATGGATGAAGAAGTTTAAAGAAGGGGAAACCATATTGAAAACAAACCACGCATAATCTGCGACAACACGAATTGTCAACGAGTGGATGAATTGATTCACGCGGAAAGACAAGTCACAATCCGTGAGCTTGTTGTACAACTGGACTGTAGTCACAATTCCATACAGAAGATGGTGGAAGACTTAGGGTATCGGAAAGTGTATGATAAGGGGGTACCTCGGCAGTTGACACCTGGTTTGAAGGAAAGGGGGTTGAAGGTCTGCTCTGATCTGCTGGAAGTGTTTGAAGTCAATGGAGACAGGTTTTTTCTAATCTGGTGACAGAAGACGAAACGTGGGCGTATCTTTACAATCCGGAAACGAAGAATCAATCCATGGAATGGCGTCACACCTCTTCCCCAGGGCCTAAGAAGTTCAGGAGCCAGCGATTATCACAGAAAGTCATGGTGACTGTTTTTTGGGATGACAGAGGGGTCATTCTCTTTGATTTTCTGGAACGTGGCCGTGCCGTGACCAGCGAGTGGTACATTGAGACACCCAAGGAGCTTAGAGAAGCCATAAGGAGGAAGAGACCAAACAAGAAGCTGAGACATCTTTGGCAACAAATCAGGCGATCAGCAAATTAGGCTGGTCGGTGGTCCCCATCCACATTACAGGCCAACTCTGGCGTCCACTGACTTACACCTGCTCTGTCCAGTGAAGGACAGTCCCCGGGGACAGCGATTTGATGACACAGACGAGGTGAAAGTGGCTGTGAAGAAGCGGGTACAACAGTCCGCACCTGAATTTTTTCAATGAGGATTTGAGAGTTGGGTTCAACGATTGCACAAATGCATCGCGTGCTATGGAGACTATGTTGAGTAGTACCTTTGTATAAAGAAAGAGTTACTCTTCCAACATGTGCAATTTGAACGACCTCTGTCAGTTAATAAAAAAGTTATTCCCCCACTTTTGCATCACTTTCTGTACAACTATCGTACAATACGAAACTGCAATAGCTCACGATACTTAAAAGTTAGTGTATTGGTTTTCTCATAACTATTGTACAGCACTGTAGCATTAATGCACTGCACTGTATTAAAATAATACCACGCTTTCCAAGAGAAAATCTGTACATCATACAGATCTGTTAGTATTCCTCCGATGATATACATTTAATTTCTTTAAACCTATCTTTAATGAAAAGCAAAATGTCAAAAAGAAGTTCGGTCTCATGCTCGGTGATGAAATGTTCGAAGTTATATTTGACTCTTACATTCGTGGAACTTTCTGGAATTTCTTTTATTATTCCAGCTTAATACGAATGTCGAATTAAGTTTTCAAACAGATAAGGGTGAGAATAGGGCGGAAAATTGCATTTCATTTTCTCCAGCTCATCATTCCGATTTTTGATCTGCTGAAGTTGTTCAAGGGGGACTGCAATAAATATTCTGATTCCTCCTCTTTCCTTCTCCTTTGTTGAAGAAGAGGAAAATGTCTGAGGGGAGATAGAATGATGCAGACTTTGTGCTTTTAGCTTAATCAAGAAAAGTAATTTTTATCGTTAGAATATTTAATCTGATCAATGGGCAAAGCGCATGTCATTAAAAAGTCAAAGTTTAATAAAATGTGAAAGAGCATTTCTTTTGATGGAAGAATTACTTATCGTAATGCTTTCGAGAAATGATTTGATAAGTCAAAAATTAATGAAATTTAATTTGATTATGATTCATCCCTATTTCGCAGGTGTAATTAGGGCAAATAAGTTTGTTTCCGAGCGGGTTGGAATGAAATTTTCGGCTGGCAAGTGATGCAAATATTTTTCTTTCACTTAAATTGAGTTTGGTTGGTTAATGTAGGTATACAATGGAATTTTAACAGTCTCATTGCACCGTAATAATACAGTCAAACCCCTATTTAAAGGACTGCGATTTAACGAATTTCGCGATTTCACATACATTTTTTTAGTGGTCCGGACGGAACCACATTGAAACTAATGCTTGGCGTTTCCCGATTTAACGAACACATTTCCTCAATTTAGCGAAAATGTTTTATATTTTTTTAAACCACCAAACTACACAGTGCGTCAAAGAATTTTTAAGACTGGCGCTAGATTTCAGCCTACGGTGGCGCCACCAGTGTAATCACGAATGCGTTATAAACCATGACCATCTGCTTGCTTTCTGCCAAATGAAATGCGCAGTTATTAAAGGAACTCAAACGAAACGGGCGTTCATTAGAGAAGTAAAATTTTTTTCATGTTGAATTATTAAGATGGAACAAAGGGCTGTTATTAAATTTAACGCAAAACTTGGTAAAAGTGCCTCGGAAACGTACCAAGTGATGAAACAAGTTTACGGTGAGTTTTGTTTAAGTAGATCAAATGTTTTCCTGTGGCACAAACGTTTTTTGGACGGAAGAGATACGCTAGAAGATGATAAGCATACCGGAAGACCAAGCACATTTAGGATACCTGAGATTATTGAAAAAGTGCGTGATTTCGTGGAAAACAATCGATGTGCGTCACTAAGAATGATGGAAGAGTCTTTAAACATCAACAAAGAAACGATAAGAACCATCCTGCATGAAGATTTGGGCAAAACAAAAGTCTGTGCTAAATTTGTTCCACACACGTTAAGCAATGAACAAAAATCAAGGAGAAGTGCACATTGCAGAGATATCATTTCAGCCGCTGAAAATGATCCAAACTTCTTAAAATAGATTGTTACTGGTGATGAAACATATTGTTTTCAATATGATTCTAAAACAAAGCGACTAAGTTCGGAATGGAAGTAAAAAAACTCGCCACAAGCCAAAAAAACCAGAAAAGTTCCATCGAAAATCAAAACAATGCTCATTACATTATTCGATAGTAAGGGTATTTATCCACAAAGAATTTGTTCCAAGTGGACAAACAATTACTGGTGAGTTTTATTTAAATGTTTTGAGGCGTTTGATGGGCAGAATTCGTCGCATTCGTCCAGAATATCGAGATGAAAACAGTTGGTGTTTGTTGCACGATAATGCACCCAGTCACACCTCACTTCTTGTTCGTAGATTTTTGGCGAAAAATAACGTCTGTGTGTTGAATCATCCACCGTATTCGCCTGATTTAGCACCCTGCGACTTTTCTTTGTTCCCAAAACCTAAAATGACGTTAAAAGGGTGTTATTTTGATGATATTTCGACCATACAAACAGCTTCGACGCGTGCTTTGGAGGCAATTCCGGAAAGTGAACTGGAACAGGCATTCGAGTCATTATTAAATCGCTGTAACAAGTGTATTGAAGCCGGAGGGGCTTATTTTGAATAACATACCAAAACAAATTATAATTTCTTGTTTCTATTTCATTTTACAGACCCACTCTTAAAAATTCTTTGACGCACTGTGTATGTTAACCAGCATTTTCACGTTAAAAGTCAGACAGAGAGGTTCGCGTAACAGGAAAACTTTACGCATGCAGTTAACCAGCGTTTCAAAGAACATCATCTGCAACACAGCTTGACGGAATCATATTGGGTGTGTGTTAAAGTCCTACCCGTTTTTGTAATAGATGCCAATTGCGATCGGATTAGTTACGTTACAGATGACGCCGAATTTTCGGCCAATAAAGCGTGGAGCAGTAATAGCATATAGAGGCACTTGGTTTGTCTGTATGAGTAAGTCATTCGTAACGGAAATCACGGACGGTGTAACATGGCATGCGATAAGGAGCACACTAGACATTGTTTACTGTACGAGTTCGATAAAGGCAGTACTGTAGCCGAGGCTTGCCGCAACATCTGTCAAATGCAGGGTGGGGATGAAGTTGATTATTGCACGTGTCGTCGTTGGTTTCTGAAATTCCGGGACGGAGACAGAAGCTGTAATGATCAACCACGTCCTGGACGTCCATCCGTGGTTTCTGACGAGGATGTGGACCAAGCCATAACAAATGACCCACACCCAACCGTTCAGGAATTAGCGGGAACGTGATCGGCACACGGAACAAGAGTCGAAAGACGGATGCATGCGCTTGGGTTCATCACCAAGTTCGATAACTGGGTCCCGCACCAGCTTTCTGCAAAGCAACGAGAAGAGAGAATCCGTTCCTGTGGTTTCTTTGCATTCTTGTCACAGAAATGAACCGTTTTGGAAACGAATTGTAACGAGTAATGATAAATGGGTACTGTACCGAAATGTAAAACGTCGATGGACTGTGTGCCAAGGTGCGGAACCTGTTCCATCGACCTCGAAAGGAGGACTTTATCCCAAAAAGGTTTTGTTCAGTGTTTGGTGGGATGTCCAGGGAATAGTGCACTGGGAGTTGTTGGCACTTAACCGAACGATAAATGCTGACCTCTACTGCCAACAATTGGACAGATTGCGAGAACAACTGACATCGAAGCGGCCAGCACTCGTCAATCGCAAAGGCATTATCTTTCATCATGATAACGCCAGACCTCATGCTGCTTATCCCTCGGCAAAAATTACTGGACTTTGGTTGGGGAGTGTTACCTCACCCGGCGTATTCCCCTGAACTGGCACCTACCGACTACCACCTTTTTTATCATTACAGAACGCCTTCGCTCTCCAAACCTTCGATGATGTGGACGATGTAAAAATGGCATTACATGGCTTTTTTTACCCTAAAACACAGGAGTTTTTCCTGCGTGGGATTCACCTACTGATAGACAGATGGCAAGAGGTCATACAGAACGATGGCAATTATGTGTAATCCTAGGTACGTTATTTGTTGTGTTCTTCTCCTTTCTTTGTAGCCTAGAAAAACGGGTAGGACTTATGCACACACCCAATAAATCAGTTCGCGTTTCCTCCGACTATCAACCGTAAGATTCTTACAGGAGGAAGCAAATGACCAACAAGTTCGAAAGAAGCGCAACGTAAAGGCTTTCCAGAAAATTGTGCTAGTAAATTGCAACCGCTGGATGTTAAAGTTAACGTTATCGATGCAATGAATTTTGTGCGAAAGTCCTGGAATGCAGTTATGACAGATACCATTAAAAACTTCTTTAACAAAGCACGCTTCTCAGGTTGTGAACAAGAAGAAAGTGGGACCAATACCGAAAATCCTGCTGATAATTTTACGGATGACGATCTTGCAGAATGGAATGAAATTGGGTCATCAGATGTTATGTTTTCCTATTATGTTGATTGTGACGTAGAAGTGCATGCATGTTTTCCTATTATGTTGATTGTGACGCAGAAGTGCATACATGTTTTCCTATTTTGTTGACTGTGACGCAGAAGTGCATGCATGTTTTCCTATTATGTTGATTGTGACGCAGAAGTGCATACATGTTTTCCTATTTTGTTGACTGTGACGCAGAAGTGCATACATGTTTTCCTATTATGTTGATTGTGACGCAGAAGTGCATACATGTTTTCCTATTTTGTTGACTGTGACGCAGAAGTGCATACATGTTTTCCTATTATGTTGATTGTGACGCAGAAGTGCATACATGAAGAAGAGGAAGCAGAACTGAAAGTTAGCTGCTTTAGTTATGCTGCTTGCTGCTAATGTTATAGAATGTGCTGAAAACTACTTGATGCGCTTCGATATTAATGATGACATTTTTCGTGCACTTCATAAAATTGAAGCTGCAATTTATAAAGCTAAACGTTCAGAAAAAAATATGCAATCTTCTCTAAAGCATTTCTTTTCTACAATGTAAAAAGGTAATTAACACATATCCTGTTTTTACAAGTTAATGAGTACTAATTGATTTTCTGTTTCATGCAGTTTATGATGCTGAAACAATTATTTAAGAAGCTAAATGTTCGTAGAAAATAATTAACCATAGTATTATTTTTCTCGCAATTTTAAAGTACCCTTAAATTTTGATGCTACATATTGAAGTCTAATATCAACGAAACGTGTATTTAATATTCAAAGTAAATGTGTACGTATTATAACATTGTTGATAATAAATTTCGTAATTAAATGTACTTATACATAATTTAAATGTCACTGAAAGAAAGAGAACATAGCTGCTTTCGTGTTCTATCATGAACACTAGCTTAATTTACATGTTTCATTCGAAAGACTTCCTCGATTTAGCGAATTCCGCGATTTTAGGTACAAGACTGTTGGTCTCTTGAAGTTCATGAAATCGAGGTTTGACTGTATCTACTGACGACCTTTCAAGAAACGAATATTTCGCATTTACGAATGTTACACGAATTAATAATTTGTGGCTCTGTGATGTACACTTAAGTAACAAATTATTAAGAGCACCTACCTAATAACGTGCTGGGTCCCCTTTGGCGTTTAAAACAGCCTCGATTCGATGTAGCATGGATAACGAGCAGACGATGTTGTTCCACAGGTATGTTCAGCCAAGAGGATGTGACGTCGGCCGTCAATTGTCGAAAGTTCGCTGGATCTCTGTTATGAATGGCTCATTCTACAGGTGTTCGATTGAGTTAACATCTGGAGACTTTTAGCACCACAGTCTCCAGATGTTAACCCAATCGAACACCTGTGTGTGCTCCTGGAAACACTGTGAATCGATCCGAGCCTTGTGGCTTGGCGCATTATCCTGCTGATAGTAACCCTATCTATCACGAAACGCTATGAACATGTACCGGTGTGTCTGGTCTGATCTTCCAAAGGTATTAAGAAACAAAATGTCAACCATGAAAACAGACCCCGTACCATTACACCGCCTCCACCAGCTCGTACGGTTAACACTAGGCAGTCAGAATCCATGGATTCGAGCTGTTGACGCCATATCCTGAGGTTAATATTAGGGAGCCCAATGTCCGTCATAAAAATAGAACGCGGGCCATTCCATCGCCTCCACCAGCTCGTACGGTTAACGCTAGGCAGTCAGGATCCATCGATTTGAGCTGTTGACACCGTATCCTGAGGTTAATATTAGGGAGCTCAATGTCCGTTTTAAAAACAGACCGCAGGCCATTACATCGCCTCCACCAGCTTGTACGGTTAACGCTAGGCTGCTGGGATCCATCGATTCATGCTGTTTACGCCATATTCTAAGGTATTCAGAAACCCAATGTCCGTCATGAAAACAGACCCCAGGCTATTACGCCACCTCCACCAGCATGTACAGTTAACGCTAAGCGTCTTAGATGATCCATCGATTCGTGCTGTTGACGCCATATCCTGGCCCGTCTATGAACGTATCTTAACTGAAAACTTGGATTAGCGGACTAGGCCACCAATTTCCAGTCCTCAAGGCTCCGGTTTTGGTGCTCCCGTTCCTACCACAGACGAGTCTGTCAGCTTTTAGCAGAGACGAAGGGAACACAGGAAAAACGTCTGCTGTTATAGCCTATTAGTACAAGTGTGCGGCGGGCTGTGCATGCGGAAATTCTCCTTTGCGCTGTTATACTGCGCGGTTACATGGCGTATTGGAGCTCGTCTGTTACCTCGTAGAATCCTCCCTAGCCGCCGTTGTCCTCGAACATCAACCAGTTGTTTCTGCCCAAAGGAAAACCGCTGAGTGCTTGTTTTGATGAGTGTGTACCACCCGTAGTACATTCTCGATAGAGTTGTTCTTGCATAGCCGAGAAGGTTTGCCGTTTCTGAGATGCCCGCTTAGCACACAGGAACGTAACCATTACAGGGGGTGAAGAAGGCCCCCCCCACTGGAAGGCATGGAAGTCCCCTCCTCCATAAAACGTACGTTTCTGTAAACTTCATGAACACTTGTTTTCAGTGGTTTATGAAAACTTCTTTTGTATTTTATTATAAGCATAAATACTTTACCTTATTTATTCCCGTGTTGTATTTTTAAGGAAGCAATTTTGAATTGTTGGCTAAGTCGCTGTTGCGCTGTGGTTAAGTCGCTATGCACTGTGTGGAAGGCGGATGTTTCTGACGGGTGTTCGAATTCCCCGGTCCTGCCGGCCATCTAGTAGTCTGCGGTTTTTTCCGGGCTTTTCCGCAGACTTCCTGTGCTTGGGGACGCGAATACGTAGATGGTTCCCTATCAAGTCGGCTCCGGTCACACTTTGTCCCTTACCCGTATGCAGCAGAGGAATGGCAAGCCAGCTACATTAATTTGACAGTAACCCTCAAGGGCGCATTGTCGTCTTTGCGGAAATCAACCCGTCATGGGCGGACGAGGTAGTGAGAGAATTTTGAAATGATACAGCACAAAAGATGTATATGACAGAGAGATAGAGAGAAGCAATAGTGGAAGTGTAGTTGCGCGGAAGTCTAAAACACTGTTCATCAATTCATCACTGTTAGATGCCAAGCTGCTGTTAAAACCCTACCAGGTAGTTAATTTCCCAGGGAAGAAGTGTTGTTGTGTAGACGTATTAGATACATTTATTTCTGTATTCGTTGGAAAACTGCGCTAGAGGGAAATCTTTGTGCGTGAGATAGAGAGAGAGAGAGATAGAGCGTTTTCAGCTTCTTTTTGTTCATTGCTTTGCGGTCAGTAAGAATGGTTTTACGATGCATTTGAAGAAAAGGGGATTTTCGGCCGGAATATCGGATGTCTTGGTTATTGGTTTGGGAAGGGAAGAGATCTGAATGTTAATCCCGGTAAGAAGACGCTACTTCCGAGCACCAGCAAAGAATTTTTTTATTGTTATTGTATACATATAACACGTCAGCATCTGTACGTTTTCCATCACCATTGTAGATATGTTGCCAATTATGTTTTTGTTGGCACTGTAAATACAGGCCTTCTGTTTCCTCCATCCTGGTTTTCTCAATAAACATGTTGAAAACCAGCAAAAATCAATTGACACAGAGAAAAATGTAAAACCGAAGAAGAGAAGTAGAAAGAATCGAAATACGACATTAGTGACTTCTCGATGCTACTGCGTGAGCATGGAAAGAGATCTGAAAAGTAAACTAAAAAAAAATAAATACTGTTTTCATACGAGTTGAAAATTATTTCAGCTCCAGTGATGAGGAACGTGCAACTCAACTGCCATCAAAAATCTCAGAGAATGTGATTTATTTTTTACATTTCAAAAGAATTCAGTTTCTTTTCTCCCCCGTTGTCTCCATATATTGTTTTTTATTTTATTGTTTTTACCTTTTAGCAAGGATAAATTATTTGCTAGTGAAGTAAAGAAGTAAACTAAAAAAGGAGTATATTTGCAGGAAAATGTACATTGCAGTTGAACACAAAAACCACCGACGACTATCGCTTGCAATAGTGTGACACCTTCCATGCTGAGGAATGTGCATGTAGAGTTACTTTCACAAATACAAATGTGTATCGTGGGCAATGGCGAACTCTTCGAACATACTCTACATTAACTTTTTATCAATGTGCGCCAGTTTGCCTTTTTTGTTTTTGTTTTGTCTGACGTCATCAAACTGTATTGACATAAATACCCATTTATGCAACAAATTGTGTGTATTTGCTCATACCTATGTCTGGTCCCTTCAAACGTTCACACAAAAGGTCGCGCATCGATTTCGGACATTTTAGGGTATTCAGGCGACAATTTATCTTATCCGTGATGTCGTTTTGTACTAATTAATTGATGCTCTACAACTTTGTAGCTGGAAATTTTGCTCTATCTCTTTTCGTTTTCGATTTGCAATGGCTAACTTCCGCATTTCGCCACTAGGGGCGCTGGGGTTGCATTCGATCTGGCGTAGTCGCTTTACTATACTGTTATCTCACTTGCATAACTGCACCTCTCTCCATTGGCAAGTTATTTCAGGCTAAAGAGACTTTCCAATGGACCCTGTATATTCTGCTACTGTAAGAAACCGAGTACTTAACTTATTTTCCAGGCGTTTATACGATGCATATGCATCAGTCTCTGGATTTCTTAACACAAAAACTATTAAAACTATCAAGAATAAATTTTACACACATATAATTGACAAAAGTCACCAGACACCCCTTCAAAAGCAAATGAACGGATCCGCTGCGTTGTTAAGTTGCGCGGAACAGCTGCAAACGGTATAAAAACAAGTCTGCAGCTGACCGCGATCATATCGCACTGTGAGGTTGACTGAAAATGTCGCGGCGGGAGAGAACTGACTTTCAGAAAGGAAAGATTGTTAGGTGTTATATCAGTGGGTTGTCCATAAAAGAAGCTGAGAGGCGTTTAAAAATACCCAAGTCAACTGTTTTGGATGTACTGAATAAATGGAAGACACAGGGCTTGCCTGAAGCAGCAAAACGTACCTGCAGAACAAAGAAAATCTGTGATAGAGGACGTCGAAGCCTCAGGAGAGTCGTTACAGCTAATCGACGGAGTACTGCACAAGACCTCAGTGTACAGGTGAGTAAAAATGCTGGAACCTCGGTATGTACACGTACCGTTCGCATAGAACTTCATTCCACGTCTTACCGTGGTCGTGTGCGTTTGCTCATAAGCCTATCATCTCCACTCGGAATGCTACTCGTCGTTTAGCATGGTGTAAAGAACATTTATCGTGGACCGTTGATCAATGGAAACGGGTCCTATGGACTGATGAATCCAGATACACGATCCATTAGTCTGATGGCCGTGTGTGCGTATGGCGGCAGCCGGAGCAACCCTATTTACCACAGTGTACTGTCCCTACGGTCAAGTTTGGAGCTGGCAGTATAGCCTACTCGTGTGGGGGTGTTTTTCGGGGTATGGTGCCGGCACATTGGTTATTGTGGACAAACCTGTTAACCAGCACGTCTACCTAGATATTCTGCACAATTATGCCCTACGAACTCTTAGGCAGTACTATGGAACTGAGCCTTGTTGTTACCAGCAGGATAATGCACCAAGCCATAAAGCAAGGACTGTTGCGACGTGTAATTCCGTATCGTGTGTGGACTGGCCAGCACAGAGCACTGATCTTAATCCCATAGAGCACCTATGGGATGAATTAGAGCGCCGCATAAGAAGTTTGGAACTAAGGCCTACTACTAAGCAACAATTAAAACAGACATTTAACGTGGACCAGGAACATCAAACAGCGAAGATCTTTGTTTGATGTACTAAGCAACAGTTAGCGGCAGCATTATGTACTGAATGGAAGCGCATACCTATCGCTGTGTTCCAAAACCTTGTCGAAAGCATGTCTCGAAGGCTCAGTCCATGCATTAAGGCCTAATGTGGACCGACACAGTACTAATGTATGTTAATAAATGCTATGTTGTGTTTCTCTTCTAGGTATCCGCTGACTTTTGTCAATATAGTGGATATACACCTATTTTTTTCTTGAGTTAGCATAATGCCTACCAGCCTAGAATATGGCGGCCCATCGGGAATTCTCCCGGTATCCCAGCTGTCTAGTCCGCGCCTGGTTGAGATTGCCTCTACTTGTGATAGAAGTGGACAGTCTAGATTTTCCCATTGAAAGCCCGATGACACACTTTCGATTTTTTTTTTTTTTAATTTTGTGCCGTCTTTAGGAGTCGCTTGCCTTGCCAATTGCATAGGGATGGGGCTGGCTTATGACAGTGTTTCGACAGATGAGTTCTTCGGTGTCGGATTTACGACGAGCTGACTTACTCAATCGATAAGCGCAGATCTCCTAATCTCTCTTACTCAAGGAATAACAATTCGCATGTTATATCGAAAATCGAAATAACAGAAATTAAAATTACCTTTCTGTTCATCGTTTTTGTGTATTTGTTCTCATGTAGTAACTCAATCGATTTTATTAATTCTAAATCTTGGCGCCCCCTAAAATTTTGGCGCCCTAGGCAGCCGCTTAGTTCGTCTGGTGGTTGAAACGGCCCAGCCTGAGTGATTTCTGATTGTTAACGTGAAAGATTTCTACCTTCTTATTTCTTTGTTTTCATTTCGTTCTGTACATTTTTTTTTCTTTTTTGCCAAATGACTGAATTTTCAGCTAGTCAATCATAATAGTACTGATTGCTTTCCAAAAGATTTCAGAAAAAAATCTGTTTGGTTGCTGAAAAACTTAAAGTATTGCAAAGCGAAGAGATTTTGATTTTCTATCCACTAACTGTTATTTTCCATAGCATTCTGATTTCAAAAGAAAACTTTTACTTCGTGAAATTGGCTTTCTTGGAGAATGCAGT
The DNA here is from genome assembly GCA_039090855.1 of Macrothele yani. Taxonomy (NCBI): domain Eukaryota; kingdom Metazoa; phylum Arthropoda; class Arachnida; order Araneae; family Macrothelidae; genus Macrothele; species Macrothele yani. The sequence continues at coordinate 13,454,074 of CM076992.1, forward strand.
TTCGCTTACGACAGTTGAGAGAAAGAAGGAAAGAAAATGAAAGAAAATGGGACTAACAAAAAAAAAAAAAAAAAAAAAAAGTGCTGTACACCGTGTATGCTGTCCGAAACGATGCATTGCTCTCATAACAGCCTAATGACTACCAGCGTCCCGCAGAGCATTGTTCGGAAAAATGCCGCTAGGGTGCGCGTTGCTGCTGTTGTAGACGTGCGTTGCCAATCTCAGCAGTAAATCAAGGAAATAAAAGCAGGAGAAGTAAACTTCGCATTGTAGAGAAGAAATATGACAACTGAGAAAAAAATTGTATATCATTTTTTATTTTATTACCGTCGCTCACCGGTATAAAGACTTAGGGTAAAATTTCATTCATGGGAATCGTCTCAACGTCGAGAATTAACGAAGATCTGGGTGTGTGGTCTGTACTTTGGATAATTTTAGTGGAACAGAAAGTGTGGGCTCGGATATAATAGAGCACCTTTCACCTCACCGTGCAAAGTCTTCCCACGGAATGGGGTGGTAATAGCCTGACACATCCGGCGTTCTTCTTTTGCCTTCCTTTTATTTTCTTTTATTCTTTGCTCTTCTTATGACTACATATCAGGTTCAACTGACTAAGATCTCTGTGCTATTAATCTTAGTGATGGAATCAGCTTTCGAAGACAGTAATTTATTGAGTCATTGATTAACATTTGTGACATCTGTTGCACTTAAGATGTTATTTATGGAGAAATATCATATTCCTCACATTTTAAGCTTCTAGCAGCAAGAACGTAATTTATTGTTTCGCAAGCACCAAATTCTACCGGGAACTAGGCTGAACTGGGAACTAGTTTAGGAAAAAATTGAAATAAAGCAATTCTCTGCTAAAAACTGACTCAGAGAGAAGAATTTAAGTTTCATTTTTTTTTCTTTTGAGAAAATTTAGGGTTATGAAACTTCTGAAAAAAGTTCAGATATTCTAGATTAGATAACTGCATTGGATTTTTATTTTTTTTTTTTTGATTGGAGGTTTAACGACCACCGTGAGCAACTCAATGGGCTATAAGCAGTCGCCCGTCCCTAATTTAGGGTCACTGGTTCCAGGGAAGGGAGAGAGCCAGAGCCGTAAGACAAACACAACATCCATGCCTCACCGGGATTCGAACCCGGACCCCTTTCAGACGAATGATTAGAGGCCATCGCTGAGACCACTGCGCCACCGGGGCGGCCTGCATTGGCTTTAATTTGAGAATCGCTGGCTCATTTCCAACTAGCTAACTTATAGACCGTCCCAACCCCAAAAGTTTAAGGACCAGCCCTTTTAATACATTCAAGTATAACGTTTCGAATGTTTTTAAGACATTTTGCTTTCGTTAGGTTCATGTATTGAACTAGTACTAAATGTTCAACACGGTCCACAATCCCTTTTCCGAAATCCTTGGAGCCAGTTATATTTCGGATTTCACAATTTTTCGGCTTTCAGAATAAAGGTAGCGCCCTTAGTGGGGTCTGGTTTATCTTTCAGGACGATAACACGCCATGTCATCTGTCAAAGTTGGTTGGCGAGTGGTTTAATCGAAAAGTTGTAAGAAAACGTCAGTGGCCGGTACAGTCACCGGATCTTAATCCCATAGATAACATGTGGGTGATATTGAAGCAAAAGACCCGTCAAGAAGGACCCACATCTAAAACAGCATTAATTGAGTCTGTAAGGGCAGTATGGCACCGTGTTATCACCAATGGACAACTAGAGAAGCTCATTAGTTCCATGCCAAGAAGGTGAACTTTGCCACTACGAAACCGTGGTTATCCAATTAAATATTAAAGCGTATTTTTCTTGTTGGTCAGTTATTTCAAGTGTCCTGCAAGTTTCAATAATGCACTGCACAGTAATTTTACGTAAATGCATTGTACACTAATTTCACAAATTCCACTAATTTTTGCTTTTTATGACTAGGCGCTGTACTTTTGCTTGTAATTTCACTTCTATTATTAGTAATAACATTCTGTAAAAATATTTGAATTCAGCATAAAATTTCCTTTAAAATAATGTATAATATGTATCTCGGACTTTACCATTACGCTGTATCAGCTGACTTCCAAACATCAAAAATTGACTTTCGGTCTACTGGCACAGGACTTTTGGCCACAATTGTACACATCACGCAACAATTCAACTCTCTCAGATGCAGTTTTACCGATTTTAAAAAGAACCGGATATTTGTTCTCTGCTGCATGACAGGGTGTGACAATGTTCTTCCACCGAATGACGTCATGCACGGCGTAAATATTCATCTATACATTTCTCACCCAAATGCTGTTGCCACCGCATAGCTGATAAATGACTTATCAAATAACCATGCCTTCCCAAACTGTGGGTATCGCATTACTTAATTGACGCACTGTGTATGTTAACGGACATAACAACAGACAAAACAATTCCATTGGCATTTTGTAAATCATGTTCAAAATGGGCTCTTAAATAGGCATATAAAATTACTCACTAAACTCTCCCCTATTAAGGCGAGAGTCTGCTAAGTAGCTATGGTGCTGGAAATCAGAATTTTTAAATTTTTTTATTCGGAATACCATAATTAATTCACTTAGATACGTGAAAACATTCAGTTATGATACGGAACCACTTGGGAATGCGTTGACACATCCCGAACGAGTAAAAACACTGCCACAATAGACCGGAGATTTTGTTAAGTCACGCTGAGACATGGCAAATTAGACTGGGACTTTTTTATAGGTCTCATGTTCTATACTTGGTTATGTTCCTTTGAGACATGCATTTTTGCTCTTTGTCCTTTTTTTATTCAAAAGACTGGCACCTTCAAGAAGTTAATCTATCATAGCTTTTACAGGTTTCACAATTTATTTCAATATCACTCCATCGTCGTTCCCTAACAAATACCACTCATTGAATTAATAAATCATCTAATCCTTCATTTATTCGACCGACATTTTGTCGTGTGTGACATTTATATTCCAAAGGGATCTATCTACCTGTTCACGTGCTTCTTTTTTAGCAGGGAGTGCTGTCAAGGGATTTCGTTCGTGTGTGAAAAAGCAGACGCTTTAATTAAGAGTGGATAGCAGAGAACGTGAGGAGGGAAGAGAATGGGAAAGGGGGGGGGCAAAAATGCATAATAATCTGAACCAGAAGTCTCTTCTATAGCGATACCTCGTTGTTAGTTAAGGCTTTGCAGCTCAATACCAAACACATGCGTGTGATCGAAAACAAGCGTTCGTTTTTCTGCGTAAGTTACTTTTTATCCAGCAAATGAACACTTTGGCATCACGAACGTAAGTTAGCTAGAAACGATGTAAACATTTCCTCAACTCCCCCCACCCCCAACCCCCTCCTAGCTCCTGTCTGCTGCTTAATTATTGGTATTCAGCTACGAAGCGTGAAATTGGGTAAAATAAAAAAAATAAAAATATATATATATATGACCGCAACAGGGATTCTGTCGGAAACTTAGCAGCGTTTTCAGAACAACGCACAGTGCACGTAGAAATAATCACGCAAACGTAATATTACCTTTGCCTTTTCAATTCTGTTGCTATTCTTTCCCAAACAAGTGTCAAACACCAAATCCCCGATATTATGTATGCGCAAAGGCACGACGCTATTATGACTTCGTAAAGAAATGGAGATGAAGTTTTTGGGGGTGTAGATGTGGGGGGTGGAGGGGAATCATGATTAACTTCTGAACTTTTGTGGTCTCGATTCTAGTTGACCTGTTGACTTCATTCATTGTTTTGTTTGCTGTTGTGTAATGGAATATCGGTTTGCAACCGGCACCGATCAATAATTCTGGAAGAACAAAGGGTTTTACATTGATTCAGTCGTAAGAAAATCGCGCCAGAAAAGGGAAGAAGAAATATGTACAATCACACGAAAACAAATATTGTGACATGATGCAATTTTTTTTACGACCACCGTGAGAAATTCAGTGGGTTTAAAAGTAGTCTCCCGTTCCTAATTTTTTTTTTTTGATTGGAGGTTTAACGACCACTGTGAGCAACTCAATGGGCTATAAGCAGTTGCCCGTCCCTAATTTATGGTCACTGGTTCCAGGGAAGGGAGAGAGCCAGTGCCGTAAGACAAACACAACATCTATGCCTGACCGGGATTCGAACACGGACCCCTTTCGGATGAATGATCAGAGGCCATCGCTTAGACCACTGTGCCACAAGGGCGACTCCCTAATTTAGGGCCACTGGTTTCAGGGAAGATCCACTGCCGTAAGATGAACACAACTTCCACGCCTCTGCAGGATTCGAACCCGGACCCAACTCGGACGAATGATCAGAAGCCAGCGCTTAGACCACTGCTCCATCGGGTTGGCCTTTCTTTTTCTTGTATCGGGGTTTAACGACCATCATGAACAGGGCTATAAGCAATAGCCCGTCCCTAATTTGGGGTCATTTGTTCCACGAATGGAACAAAGCTATCACCACCAACGGGCATATCATTCATGACTCATCCAGGAGGCGAGCCCAGTCCCAACTGTATCGACAGATGCGAATACCGCGCCCCAGACCACGCGAGGAGGACCCATGTTGCACTCTTCTTCGCAGATGGTTCAAACTTGGCACACAGGGTTTACGATGACTATGTCACCTCCCTGGTGTGGATACTGCAATGTTGTTGCCGGGATTTCCTCAGTAAGTCTCATTGTTGAACATACTGGACATGCAGGAAAGCGCCGTATCGCCAATGTACACAGTCGTGTCAGAATAATATGACCGCATAGCTGATAATGGGAATAACCACCCTTGGACCTGATGACAACGGCGAGACAGCGTGGCATGAACGCAATCAGGCCCCGGAAGGTTGCCCGAGGCACACGTGGTCATTCGGACTGCAGCACAGCACGGAGGTCCCGCAGATGACGTGGTTGTGGGTCGGCAAGTCGAGCCTATCGATTCAAAGAGTCCCACAAGTGCTCTATGGGATTGAGGTCGGGCGATTTCGACGACCAAGGAAGAATGGATACATCGCTGTTGTGTTCCTGGAACGAGTCACGTACCCCGTTAGCCACGTGGCACGGCACATTGTCCTGTTGGTAGACACCATCACTACCAAGGTAAACATCTAACATGAAGGGATGCATGTGGTCAGCGAGGATGGACGGCTAGCTATTGGCTTTCAGGGACCTATGCAGTGGTGCCAGCGGAACCAGGTTTTACCAGGAAAACAACCGCCAGGCATGCACACTGCCACCGCCGGCCTGCACTTAAGCGACAAGCGTGTCCGTGTGTCGGTTCTCGTCTGTTTGACGTCCTATCCGCCACCGATCGTCATTTCAGTGGAGTGGAAGCCTTGACTCGTCGGAGAAGGCTACATTTTCCCACTCTTTCACTGTCCAATGACGGTAGTTCCAAATGAACTGCAGCGTCGTAGCCGATGAACCTGGGTTAACATGGGCGCCTTGACGCAGCGTCGACTCCGGAGACCCATGCGCAACAGGGTTTGCTCTACGCTTACTGGGGACACGTACCTGGGTACACCAGCGTTCATTTGCTTGATCAATTGTTGCACTGTTGTACATCAATTGCCCTTCACCAGTCAACGGAGTCGACGTTCTCCTCTGGGGTCGATGGTCTTTGAGGCTTCACAGTTATGACGTCGGGAGGTACTCGGTGTGCCAGCGGTCCATTCTCGGTGCACACTTACTACACCACATCCCGAACAGCCCACGAAGTCTGCTGTTTCTGAGATGCTTCCACCCTTGGCGCGGTAGCCGATGATCATTCCTTTGTGAACGTCCGTCAAATCACTAGCATTGCCCATTGTGCTCACGTGACTCACTATGGATCATGTTTCCTCGCCAGCCGCTTATATCTCCGTGTGGTCGACCTTGTCGCGTGCACTCTGTGATGCGTCTGGGTGGGTACACTGTGGTTCTGGGGGTGGTGATGTTATTCTGATACGACCGTGTATAGGGGTTCCGTGTGGTGTCCAGTGCACACGCAGAATGTTCATTCTTCTTCTTCCAGCAGGACCGACAAATACGAGGTGTGACAATTTAATTCCTGGAACGATTGCGTAGTGTCGCCTTTGTGCGATGCGGTCGGAGTCATGTGTCTATGCGTGTCTGGACATATTTCGAGTAGTGCCTGCGTTTAACGCAGACTAGTACAGTAGAACCATTCGTCAGTGAACAGTTGCGAAAGCAATGCAAGTCTGTGTGTGAGTTTTGAAATAGAACTGTGTGATAGGAATTTAGGGCAAACGCATTAACTTAAAATTCTGTGTGAAGATCAACAAAAGTGCTACCGAAACGTCAGAGCTGTCAAAAGTGGCGTATGGTGAGGACATTATGAAAACGTCAGGTGTCTTTGAATGGAATAAGAGCTGAAAAAAAGCACGCCTGTCACGATCGCGGTTCAAGATCATGCTTATGTGTTGTTTCGATCACACGTTCACCACGAATTCTCTAAACAGTGATAAAGGGCCAACCAACTGTGCTATTTATAGGTGTTGAAAAGGTTACGGGATTCTGTTCGAAGAACTGAACTGTGGCCTGACAATGCTCTAAACAATGATGGGCACAGTGTCCGCGACTTCCTGGCTAAGAAATCAATTACCAAATTGGATAATTCACCTAACTGAGACCATTTTGATTTTTGGCTCTTTCCAAAAATGAAAACTGACATGAAAGGACAAAGATTTTCAGACATTTCTGACATCCGTCTTAACGTGACAAAAGAACTCAAGAGTATTCCAGAAACAGAGTTCCAGGTATGTTTCCAGCAATGGCAACAGCGTCTAACTAAAACATAGCTGCGGAAGGGGATTACTTCGAAGGTGACAAAGGAACTCAAGAGTACTTCACAGAATTCCAGGTATATTTAAGTGCATGTTTATGCTGCAGTCTCGCTGCTGGCACATAGATGCTCGCTCAGGCACCTCGCTGCTTGCATGTAGCTGCGATGCTCGCCATGGAGCATTTACCCTGCAGCTGTTCACATCGCTTTTATTATTATAGGAATCACGACTGTATCTCTTATTGTCAAACAGATTTTACCAGCGTCATGGCAAGTTTTACAATCACTGCATATGAAGCCACCAACTGCAGAAGAATTCAAAGAAATTGCTGATATGTTTTACAAGAAATGGGGATTCCGTAACTGTCTGGGTTCTATCGATGGAAAGCACATGCGAATACTTCGCCCTCAATGGTCAGGCTCCATGTTCTTTAATTATAAAAGCTACTTTTCAATAGTTCTGCAGGCCATCAGTGATGCACACAGTAAATTTATTTTCATTGAGGTCGGACCCTATGGAAAACAAAGTGATGGGGGCACTTTTATAAAGTCTGCCTTGTATGACAAAATGAAAAAGGGTGTGCTTAACATTCCTGAAGATAAGTTCTTACCAAGTACTGACATCCAAGCCCCTTTTGTGTTCATAGGTGATGAAGCCTATTCTTACTGAGACGCATGATGAAGCTTTATGCTAGGAAAACTCTTGATCAATCCAATGAGAAGTTAAATGAAAAGTTCAAATCACAGGAAAACTCCACAAACAAAACTTACTTCTATAAAAACACAACACGGTTTTTAAAGATACGAGAGAGATGACTGCTTAGTTTCACACTCTGTTGGGGAAGTGGGTCAATGGACGGGAAGAGTGTCCTTGAAGGAACCAATTACAGCGTAAGTTTGAGGATGCCTGGCGATGGTCAAGGCTCGAAAAACAAACCAGTTTGATATCATCGCTGTGGCGACGATCGCAGCGAGCAGCGCAGATAGCATCGCTGCTCCACGATAAATGAGCCTATAAAGATTTATGGTTTTGTTTCATCATCGCCAGGCATCCATGTGCACAGCTCTGCGATGTGCCAGCAGCGAGGCTGCAGCATAAACGTACCCTAAAGCAATGACAGCAGCGTCTAACTAAATGCATAGTATAGTATAGTAATTTATTATGAAACCTGTACCACCAATTGGCTTTACAGGGATTTCAAAATAAGGTTGTTAAACAAAAATAAAAGGTATTCAACAACACAAATCTAAACTCCACATAATCACACCAATAATTGAACATCAATATTTTCCAACTCCCAAATCAACTAACATCACATAGAAAAATAAATAAATAATTAATAACAAATGTTATAAATTAAGTTAAATTAAGTTATGAACTAATGCATAGCTGCGGAAGGGGATTGCTTCGAAGGTGACAAAAGAACTCAAGAGTATTCCAGAAACAGAGTTTCAGGTATGTTTCCAGCAATGTCAACGGCGTCAAACTAAATGCATAGCTGCGGAAGGGGATTATTTCGAAGGTGGCAGCAGCCGATAGTGCACAGGTACGCACACATTTTTCCTACGGGTGCATTCTGGGAATTAAATAGTCACACCTTCTATATCAAGTGTCAGTGGTAGATCTGAAAGCAATCGAAAAAAACTCCTCATGATATCCCAGATGTGCACAGCAGGAAAAAAGAAAGTTGGGTCATAGCTGGTCAAGGTAAAGCATTGAAATTACATACTGTAGATACTCCAGGAAAACGCGTGCCAAATGGGAATCTACATTATCTTGTCGGAAAGTGTCATTAGGAAAGCCGCGGCAGAAGGTTAAGTAATGGGACACCAGATGTTCTGGCGTCATAACTCGTGTTGCCCTACATCGTAGCTCAGATGACAAAGTAGTGTGGCACGGTTGAGCGTACACAGTAAAAAAGTAGCTTTAATGGAAAATTACTGCGTATCGCTACAGTGAGATGTACTCATATTCGACAATTTACAACTGTAGAATTTACAGTTATGGAGCTGTCAAAGCTAACTGGGGCGCCCCGGTGGCGCAGTGGTTTTAGTGGCGGCTTCTGACCGTTTATGATGGGTCCGGGTTCGAATCCCGGTGAGGCTTGAATGTTGTGTTTGTCTTATGGCACTGGCTCTCTTTCCCTTTCCTAGACCCGGTGAACCGCCAATAATAATTAAAAAAAAAAGAAAAAAATGAAATGCGATCTGCTTATCAGCAGGTATGGAAGAGGGACACTGCGCATGATCATTGAGTGTGTGAACTGTTGTGGTTGTTACTAACGTGTAGCGTGCGCGTTGTGTGGTGCACGTTTTGCGAAGTATAGAGGAAAAAAGAGTAGAAAAGTTACGTGCAAATGAAATATTCCTTTTTCATTTGGTGTGGTGCTAATGTAATTGTTATTAATATTTCATAATCATCATCATCATCATTGTCAACCATTACCAATCCACTGCTGGGTGAAGGTCTCCCTAAGTTTCTTCCACAACGGTCTGTCTTGCTCCAGTCTCCTCCATGTCACTCCCGCATGCTTTCGAATTTCATCCACACATATCCCATGCGGTCTTCTTCTGGGGCTTTTCCTGTTCCTTGGAATGCAGTCTAAAATTTCGGTTGTCCATCGATGGTCTGTCCTTCGGGCAATATGTCCAGCCCATTGCCATTTCAGGGATTTTACTCTGATCACGATGTCTTCCACTCTTGTCATTTTTCTGATCCACTAGTTCCTCTTCTTATCCCTCTTGGTTACACCAAGCACGCATCTCTCAATGCTTGAGAAAACCATTCTTCATAGCTGCGTAAAATGTTTATCTTTATTTTAAGTGGTAGATTAATGTTTCAACGGACTTAATTTCTCAGCTTTTATAAATCAAGGTTTTATCTTTTCATGTCTTCATGTACTACCATTTATTTAATCTTTTAGCTGCCTTCATGTTTTTTAGCTCATTAGCATAATAAAGTATTATGACTTCAGTTGTCTGCAGTCTTTGAGTGTCAATTTTAGTTAAGGTCCACTTCTTCGCTCTGTACGTAAGCAAAGGAAAGATGCATTGATTAAACGCCTTTATTTTAAGACATAATAGAATATTGCTCTTAAAAGTTGAGCTGTTTCTTCCAAAAGCTCTCGAACCAAGTTTTATACGCCGATTAATTGTTCATCAATGAGGTCCTCGCTTGATATCTGCTGTCCAAGGTAAATGTAGGTACCGGTTTTCTTGAGACTTGAGAATTTTCCCATCAATCGAAAAATCTTCATTCCTTTTAAAAGCATTTTACATCAGTTTTGTCTTCTGAAAGTTCATTTTTAATCCCACTTCTTTACTCTTGTCAGCAAGGTCATGAATCATACTCTGCAGATCTGCAGGAGCAGTTGCGAAAATGACTACGTCATCCGCTAAACGAAGGTGAGTTCAATAACCTCCATTAACTTTATCACTCTGTTTTCCCAGTTCATGATTGAAAGGCATTTGCAATGTGGCATTAAAAAGTTTGGGAGATATGGTGTCATCTATACTCACTCCATTTCTAATTTTTATTGGTACTGTATCCTCAAATAGCCGAACCTTTGCACTTACATTTTCATAGAATCGCGTGCGAAGGTTCGAATTTATATATACACTCATGGTAAAAAAAATAGTTGCACCCAGAAGGAAGCAAGCCACAGGAATGAAACTTGGTGGGTAGGTTTGACATCGTGAGACATGCAAATGATTCCAGAATCATGCTCGGCCGCGCATGTGACGCCAGCCAGTTGGGGTCGTAGCGCTGTGCCAGACCGGCTATGTAAGGTCGTCCCGTTGCGCGTACTTGCCATTCTGACTCGTGCTGTTGTGTTGGTTGCATTCTTTGCAAGTGAAGTATGCCTCGGAGAAAAGTTCGGAAGCATTTCGAGCAGTTCTAAGAGTTCGAGAGGGGCCGCATCGTCGGGCTCCGGGAAGCGAGATGGTCTTATCGCCGTATTGCGCGTCATACCGGTCGTGCGGATATCACCATAGAACGCTGTTTTGGCGGCAGTGGACAGAACAAGACACGCAGCATGGACAGGTAGGGTATGGAGACCTGGACCAACCATGGAGAGAGAGAGAGAGAGAGAGAGAGAGAGAGAGAGAGAGAGGACCGACTGGTTGTCCGACATGCGTGGAGTGACCCAACAGCCACGATTGTGGAAGTTCAGCGAGCAGTGATGCCCTCCATGCATCGTCCGTTTAGTGCCAGCACCATTGACAGACGGCTGCACGACGTAGGAGTACACGCACGCAGTCCGTTACGACGACTGCCCTTAACACCATTGAATCGTCGCCAAAGACTGCAATGGTGTCGTGCCAGACTATCATGGATCCACTCAGAATGACAGCGGGCGATCTTCAGTGACGAGTCCCGCTTTTGTCTAGGAGAAGACGACCATCGAATCCGTGTGTAGAGACACCGTGGTCAGCGCCAAGATGAACGGTTTGTTGTCGAGCGTCACACGTCCAGAAGGTCTGGTGTCATGGTGTGGGGTGCAGTTGCCTACGATGCCAGATCACCTTTGGTGTTCATTACAGGCACTTTGACAGCGCAACATTATGTTAATGAGGTCCTGCAACCAGTGGCCCTATATGTTTTCTGAACTCGCACTCCGGTGCGATTTTCTAACAGGACAACGCTCGTCCGAATACTGCTGCTGTCTTGAGAGTTTGCCTTGGCCATCCGCATCGCCAGACTTATCGCCGTTTGAAAATGTGTGGGATGCTATTGGACGCGCTATCCACATTCCACCCCTACCTCACAATCTGCAGGGACTGCGTGAGAAGATTCAAGCTGCATGGGATGGCTTATCGCAGGACACCATTAGGAACCTGTAAAACTCCATACCGAGACGTCTGGCATGCTGTGTGAGCAAACATGGCGGACCAGCGTCATACTGAGAGACACTACTTATTAACGTGTAGCTCAATAAATATTGCCTATATCAGTCTCAATGTTGAATCGTTTATTCTTCCTGGTAACCTTTACCTTCCTTCCGAATACTTGTACAGAAAAAGTTTTACGATGAATGTCAGTGCAATTTAGGCGCTTAGCCCACAAGATCGAATTGTTCCCCCGAACTTCCACTTTGGAGTTAGAATCCAGTTGGCGCGCCATTACGAACTGCCTCCTGCACACGCCTTATGCAGTTACTGAACTAAAACACCTCCCGTCGGCAGCTATGACGTACTGTCTACTTCTCTCCCAAACACACACGGTCTGACTGCAATCCCACCCCAGATCGCGCTAAGTGTTACTTACTTTTTGAGTCACCTACGTACAAGCGAGATTATATTCTGGTAGGAGATTGCATTGGTGTTCTAAGGTAAAAGTGTTTAAAGTATAAACTGTTGGAAATCGTATGTCCGTATCTGGTTCTTTCTAACTGCCTTTCGGTTACAGCCAACAAAGTTAGTCACGACAGGGTATAAGCAGTCGCTCGTCCGTATTTTAGGACCACTGCTTCCAGAGAAGGTAGAGAGCACTCTGCCCTCTCTTTCTCTCTCTCTCTCTCTCTCTCTCTCCAGCCTAGCCTCATCCACCATTCAAACCCGGGCCCACGCGCAGGAATGGTCAGAAACCGCCGCATAGGTCACTGCGCAACCAGTGTGGCATATAGATACTTCAAAGAAAAAGTTTTGTTGCTTTCTTTTCAATCTGGTTACATCAATATTTCTTGTTTTTGTGTGCAGAAATCCTGTCTCTACTGATGGGCAGAAAAAGCGGCTTATGTCTTTTCCAAAAGACGTACTAAAAATATGTCTCCATTAGTAGCCGACACACGGAACAAACGCTTATCCACGTAATGCAGAGCTGTCAGATGACGCAATAGATCTTCCCGACCGTTAATTGAAAACTTTATTAATACACCACGTTTCGTCGGTATAACTCTTTGTTATTTCGTGATGACAATCCTAAACAGGCAGATGAGTACACGCTAACAAGCATAGCCTCATCAAACGTGCTTTCAGACTGAACAAGAGATATAGTAGAGCTATCGGTTTTCACCAGTCGAGAGTGAACTGTGGGAAATTTTATGAGGACTTTATGTGTCTTTACACCGATCTAGTCAGTTATGAAAATCATGTTTTAGTTGACTTCTCTTTGTACTACACGTTATTCAAGGAAGGGATTATAATTGATTGCATTTGTTTTACAATCAGAGATAGCCTAGCTTTTGGCCGAAGCGGAAGCGTTAGTTAAACCTTTCCAAACCTTGTGAAAACACAGGTTTGGAAAGGTTAACTTCCAAACCTCGTGAGTACCATGAGATAGTATACCAATTCAAAATAAAAAAAGTAAAAAATGGAACTTTTTACGAACATTTTGTGTGGAGGTCCCTTGACCCCGTGTTTCGACTCCTTCCAAAAACCGTCTGCGGTCTAAGTTAGAGTACCATGAGATAGTATACCGAATTTGGTGGTCCTAAATTGAAAACTGTAGATTTGCATAGCGGACAAACAAACAAACAAGCATTCAACTTTACATGTTAGATTCACTTCCATGTAGGGAGGGCGTTTTCACAAATAGGTGTTTTTGTCATCAGTAGGGACGCTTTAAGACCCTCTGACGCCCGCGGCGCGTCCTGGCACGAGTTCCCCACTTCCCACGCGCGCACGCGCTCACATGATTTCATTTTATCATCTAAAGCCTAAAAATATTGTTAGGTATATCTTTTCTTTTTGATCTCAAAAAAAAAAAAAAAAAAACGATAAAAATTTCTTGCAGTGTATTTCAGCAATAAATTTCCATATGAAACTGATATACAGTATACTATTACGTTTACGTAAAAAGTTCATCTTATAAATAAGATCGGAAAAGAGAAAATAACTATGCGACATATATCCCGGACCTTGAAAAAGTGGAGGTTAGGTAGGAGCACGTAGTTTATATCAAAATCAATTGAAATTCAAGGTATCGGAGCATTTTTCTGATTTTCAGTAGATCCACAGAACAATAATCAATATAAGAATTTATTGTAAATAAATTAAAGAAATAAATAAATTTTTAAAAGTACACTATATTGACAAAAGTCACCGGACACCCCTTCAAAAGCAAATGAACGGTTCCGCTGCGTTGGTAAAATGCGCGGTACAGCTGCGAACATATAACAAGTTAGTAAAATCATGCAATGCATTGATTATGATACGCTTTCCAACATACTAGAAATCATAAAATGGCTGTGGAATAAATCTCACTCCTACGCCCTGATCCCATTTCGATGATATTCAACAGAACTGGTTCAGTATACCTCCGAAATAACATGATAAAGTTTTGTCGCAATCGAAGCAATTTTACGTAAGTTATGATGTATAAGGGCTATGGAATAGACCCCGCTTCTGTGTCCTAACCTTTGACCCATTTCGCCCATTTTAAATAGGATTCGTCCCCAGGCAGGCCCTACAACATACTAACATTTCATCCAAATCGAAACATTTTTACGTAAATTATGACGCATAATGGCGATGGAAGTGATTCCGCTCCTATGTCCTGACCTTTCACCCTCATTTCGCCAATTTTCAATAGGGTTTGTCCCCAGGTGATCGCCTACCACATACTAATATTTAACCGAAATCGAACCTTTTTCACGTTAGTTATGACGCATAAGAACAGTGGAATGGATCCCGCTCCTATGTCCTCACCTTTGACCCCATTTCGTTCACTTTCAATAGGGTTCCTTCCCAGGTGATTCTCTTCCATACTAAAATTTCATCGAAATCGAACGATTTTTACGCGAGTTATCGTGCAGACGAACATACGCTCACAACGCGTGACGTAATGAGGCAGATGGGAATCGTGGCCATCTGCTAGCAAAAGTGTGACGTCATAAAACTTTAATAGGATCCGCACATTTGTTTGACTGCTGACGTCATGAAAATACAGGTCGCGCCATCTTTTTTCTTCCCAATTAATGCGTTCCAATACCTAATATTTTCTAAAACGCAACCATAATTATGCAATCCAACATTTGTTTGTCTACTGACGTCATCAAAGTACAGGTCGCGCCATTCTTTTTCTGGTTTCAACACCACCAAAGGAAAAGTTATTGATTTTTAATATAATTATGGTTATGTTTTAGAAAATATTAAGTATTCCAAGTTATATTAAGAAGCTATTTTAATCGATGTTCAAATTTTCATCCTTGGGAACACATTAATTGTGAAGGAAATATGTACAAAAGTTTTTCCATTGGAAGTCATCATCATCATCATCATTGTCAACCATTATCAATCCACTGCTGGACGAAGGTCTCCCCAAGTTTCCTCCACAACGGTCTGTCTTGTGCCAGTCTCCTCCATGTCACTCCCGCATACTTTCGAATTTCATCCGCCCATCTTCCATGTGGTCTTCTTCTGGGTCTTTTCCTGTCCCTTGGAATCCAATCTATAGGAAGCAAAATTACGCCGCCCCGGTGGCGCAGTGGTCTAAGCGATGGCCTCTGATCATTCGTCCGAAAGGGGTCCGGGTTCGAATCCCGGTGAGGCATGGATGTTGTGTTTGTCTTACGGCACTGGCTCTCTCCCTTTCCTGGAACCAGTGACCCTAAATTAGGGACGGGTGACTGCTTATAGCCCATTGAGTTGCTCACGGTGGTCGTTAAACCTCCAATCAAAAAAAAAAAAAAAGAAGCAAAATTACTTGACGTCCACCTTAATAATATGGGATAAGGGCGATGGAATGGATCGCAATCCTATGTCCTGACCTTTGACCCCATATCGTCCATTTTCAATAGAGTTCGTCCCCATGTGGTCCCCTACCACATACTGAAATTTCATCGAAATCGAACCATTTTTACGCACGTTATGGCGCATAAAGGCAATGGAATACATCCCGCTTTCGTCTCCTGACCTTTGACCCCAATTCACCCATTTTGAACAGGTTTCGTCTCCAGGTGGTCTCCTACCACATTGTAAAATTTCATTGAAATCGAACCATATTTACGCAAGTTATGACGCATAAGTGCAATGGAATGGATCCCGCTCCTACGTCGTGACCTTTGACCCCATTTGACCCATTTTCAACAGGGTTCGTCCCCTGGTGGTCCCCTACCACAAGCAAAAATTTCATCGAAATCGAACCATTTTTACGCCAGTTATCGTGCGGACGGACGGACAAAGCTGGAGCATATACGCTTCTTCAACCTACATTTGGAAAGCGTAAAAAACAAGCCAGCAGCTGACTGCGATCATATCGCACTGTGAGGTTGAGTGAAACTATCGCGGCGGGAGAGAACTGACTTTGAGAAAGCAAAGATTGTTGGATGTTATATTAGTGGGTTATCCATAAGAGAAACCCGAGAGGCGTTTAAACATACCCAAGCCAACTGTTTTGGATGTACTGAATAAGTGGAAGACACATGGCGTGCCTGAAGCAGCAAAACGTACCGGCAGACCAAAGAAAATCAGTGATAGAGGACGTCGAAGCCTCATTAAAGTCGTTACAGATAATCGACGGGGTACTGCCCAAGACATCAGTGTACAGGTGAGTAAAAATGCTGGAACATCTGTATGTATACGTACCAATCGCAGAGAACTTCATTCCATGGGTTACCGTGGTCGTGTGGCTGCTCATAAGTCTTTCAGCTCTACTCGGAATGCTACTCGTCGTTTAGCATGGTGTAAAGAACATTCATCGTGGACCGTAGATCAATGTAAACGGGTCCTGACTGATGAATCCAGATACAGGATCCATCAGTCTGATGGCCGTTGATGGGTAGGCGGCACCCGAGGGAACGCTGTTTACCACAGTGTACTGTTCCTATGGTCAAGTTTGGAGCTGGCAGTGTACTCGTGTGGGGGTGTTTTTCGTGGTATGGTCCCGGCCCATTGGTTATCGTGGACAGACCTATTAACCAGTACGTCTACCTCGATATTCTGGACAATATGTCCTACCAACTCTGTGGCAATACTATTGAACCGAGCCTTGTTACTAACAAGATAATGCACCGAGCCATGAAAGAAGGACTGCTACTGCGTGGTTTGACGATAATTCCGTATTGTGTGTGGACTGTCCAGCACAAAGCCGTGATCTTAATCCCATAGAGCACCTATGGGATGAATTAGAGCGCCGCATAAGAAGTTTGGAACCAAGGCTTACTACAAAGCAACAGTTAGCTGCAGCATTATGTACTGAATGGAAGCGCATACCTATCGCTGTGTTCCAAAACCTTGTCGAAAGCATGTCTCGAAGGGTCAGTGCATGCATTAAGGCCAAAGGTGGGCAGACACGGTACTAATGTATGTCAATAAATGCTATGTTGTGTTTCTTTGCTAGGTGTCCGGTGACTTTTGTCACCCGACACCTAGAAAAGAAACTCAACATTAGAAAAGCAACTTAGGTGTGCAGGACACCCCGGACACCCGAAAAGAAACACAACAAGTCCAGCGCAACTCCAAAGAACTTTTTCCATCAAACGTGTAGCTGTGATTAGTAAGTTGGGTGCTATCACATTATCCTTTTATTACAGAAAATAAACAGTTACATTATCGTTGAAGATAGTTTTTTTTATTTTTAGCCAATATATATATATATTTTTCAACTTTTAGCGCATATATTTTTAATTTTAGTAAATATTTTACTATTTGTAGCACATCTTTTGAGAAAAAGATAATTCTTATGTCAAATATATATCAAATACGTGGAGATAATGTAAATGGACGATGTCATCACTCTTTCCACGTTATTTTTTAAACAACGCATAGCGACTGAAAAATTGTATTCCGGCACTGCTGGGATCGAACGCCAGAACTCTCGATAACTAGTCGAGTGCGTTCGAATTTACGCTACAGCGCCAACAATTCTCAGCGCAATGCGTGGTTTATCAGTCAGCATCTGACTACACGAATGCGTATTGATGGTCTCAGCAACTGAGATGTCGTCATCTGGTGGCATTTAACGCAACAGCTACGTCATCTGGTGGCATTTAACGCAACAGCTACGTCATCTGGTGGCATTTAACGCAACAGCTACATCTGGTGGCATTTAACGCAACAGCTACGTCATCTGGTGGCATTTAACGCAACAGCTACGTCATCTGGTGGCATTTAACGCAACAGCTACATAGCTGTTGCGTTAAGTGCCACCAGATGACGACATCTCAGTTGCTGAGACCATCAATACGCATTCGTGTAGTCAGATGCTGACTGATAAACCACGCATTGCGCTCAGAATTGTTGGCGCTGTAGCGTAAATTCGAACGCACTCGACTAGTTATCGAGAGTTCTGGGGTTCGATCCCAGCAGTGCCGGAATACAATTTTTCAGTCGCTATGCGTTGTTTAAAAAATAACGTGGAAAGAGTGATGACATCGTCCATTTAAATTCTTATGTCACCGGTTCGTCTGTCCGTCCTCTGTGGACACCACATCTCTGCAACTATTAGTTCGATATGAAAAATTCTTTTCGTACTGCATGGAAAGCTTGAAATGGGAGAATGATGATCATGCATTCGCTTCGTTTTTTACAATGCACAATTTCGCCAAGAGAGCGTACATTTTTTTCTTTTTGATTGGAGGTTTAACGACCACCGTGAGCAACTCAATGGGCTATAAGCAGTCGCCCGTCCCTAATTTAGGGTCACTGGTTCCAGGGAAGGGAGAGAGCCAATGCCGTAAGACAAACAGAACATCCATGCCTCACGGGATTCGAACCCGGACCCCTTACGGACGAATGATCAGAGGCCATCGCTTAGACCACTGCGCCCAGAGCGTAAATGCAGATGATATCGAATTCAAAATACATTTTATTACATATCATCATCATCATCATCATCAACCATTATCAATCCACTGCTGGACGAAGGTCTCCCCAAGTTTCCTCCACAACGGTCTGTCTTGTGCCAGTCTCCTCCATGTCACCCCTGCATACTTTCGAATTTCATCTACCCATCTCCCATGTGGTCTTCTTCTGGGTCTTTTCCTGTCCCTTGGAATCCAATCTAAAATTTCGGCTGTCCATCGATGATCTGTCCTTCTGGCAGTATGTCCAGCCCATTGCCATTTCAGGGATTTAACTCTGATCATGATGTCTTCCACTCTTGTCATTTTCCGGATCCACGAGTTCCTCTTCTTATCTCTCCTGGTTACACCAAGCATGCACCTCTCCATGCTGCTTTGAGTTGTCTGCAGCCTTTGTATGTCTCTTTTAGTTAAGATCCACGTCTCTGCACCATACGTAAGCACTGGAAGGATGCATTGATCAAACACTTTTCTTTTAAGACATAATGGCATATTGCTCTTGAAAATTATGCTGTTTCTTCCAAAAGCTATTCAGGCAAGTTTTGTACGCCGATTAATTTCTTCATCACTGTGACCCTCACTTGATATCTGCTGTCCAAGATAAACGTACGTGTCTGTTATCTCCAGCTTTTCTCCATCAATCGATAAATCTTCATTTCTTGTAAAAGCATTGAACATCACTTTTGTCTTCTGAAAGTTCATTTTTAATCCCACTTCTTTACTCTTGTCAGCAAGTTCCTGGATCATACTCTGCAATTCTGATGGGCTAGTTGCAAAAATGACTACGTCATCAGCAAAACGAAGGTGGGTTAGATAATCTCCATTAATCTTTATCCCCTTGTTTTCCCAGCTCAATGACTGAAAAACACCCTCCAATGTGGCATTAAAGAGCTTCGGAGATATGGTGTCACCTTGTCTCACTCCCTTTCCAATTTTTATGTGTGTTGTATTTTCAAACAGCCTAATCTTTGCACTTGCATTTTCATAGATGTTATTAATAATATTAATGTATGCATCTTCAATACCGCAGGTTTTCAGAGCCATTGTAACTGCTGATGGTTTCACCGAATCAAAGGCTTTTTTCATAATCGATAAAAGCCATGCACAATGGAAGTTCATATTCCCTCGCTCTTTCAATTAGTTCTCTCAGCACATTGATATGATCTATTGTGCTGTAGCCACTCCTGAATCCAGCTTGTTCTCTCGGTTGAGCCATGTCCAGTGTTACCTTCAAGCGGTGTGAAAGAACTTTAGTGAAGATTTTATAAACTACTGATAGGAGGCTGATAGGTCTGTAGTTTCCGAGATCCTCAATGTCACCTTTCTTATGTAGCAGGATCATTGTAGCGGTGTTCCAATCCTCAGGAATCTTTCCTTCAATAAGGCATCGAGTGAAAATTTGGGCGAGTACTGTTTCGATTTCTCCACTTGCTTCTTGTATGATGTCTACAGTAATTCCATCTTCTCCTGGAGCTTTTCCCCGCTTCATGTTCTTGATTGCATGTGCAACTTCTGCTGGAAGGACTGGAGGAACCCTGGTACTGGTATCTTTCATGATGTCTGGAGTGCATGTATCATCCCTTTCATATAATTTGGAGTAGAAATCTTTCACTCTTGTCAAAATTTCGCCTCTATTTCTTGTTACAGAACCATCTTCTTTTCTCAGTGCCATAATCTGTTTTCTTCCCTTACTGAGATGTCCCTTTGCTATCTTTAGGCTTTGGTTGTTTTCAATTGCTTTCCTCACTAGTTCACAGTTGAATTTTCTTACGTCTTCAGTGATACTTTTTCGTACTGTCTTGCATAGCTCTATATATTCCACTTTGGAAGTCACATCTTCTTTAGTTGTCCTCATCTCTCTTCTTTTTTGCATCAACATTTTCGTTTTTCCTGATAATTTATTTACATGCAACTTGTTCTTAGACCCAGCTAATTTTGTTGCTGTTTCCATAAGAGCTTTGGTTACTTTTCTGTTAACTTCAGAGATGTCCACTTCTTCCGATGTTAGGCCTTCTAAAGCAGAGAACCTGTTCTTCAGTTCCAACTTGAAGGTATTATGGTGTTTTTTTAGGTTGGTTATGTCAATAGATTTTGTTTGTCTTATGAGCTTGCCACGTTCAAGTTTAGTGTTGAGGTGCATCTTACATCACACCAATCTATGGTCACTACCTGTGTTGAACTTGTTTAGCACACTGCAGTCTTCTATGATGAATTTTTTGTTACACATAATAAAATCAATTTCACTTGTCGTCCCATTTGGATGTCTCCATGTCCATTTCCTGTGTGGCTTTTTCTTGAAGAAGGAGTTCAAGATGAAAAACCCTTCTGCCTCTGCAAACTCAACGAGAGTATTTCCACGCTGGTTTCTGTTGCCGTGACCGAATTTACCTACTGAAGTTTCATTCTGTTGCCGTTGCCCTATTTTTGCATTGAAATCTCCCATAATTATTTTCAAGTGCTGCTTACCTTTATTATTTAGATGACAAATTTCCTCATAAAATTCTTCAATTTCTTCTTCAGGATGACTTGTGGTGGGTGCATAAGTTTGAATAATCTGAGCCTGGTATCTTTTCGAGAGTTGGATAACAAGCCGTGCAGCTCTGTCAGAGGAACTTTCAACTTCTACAACTTTATCCTTCAGTTTCTTGTTTATTATAAATCCAACACCACTAGTTCTGCCAGTATCTGTCCCACGATAGTAGAAGAGATGTCCACTTTTCAGTTCGATGAGATCTTCTCCTTTTCTCCTTACCTCACTTAGCCCCACGATGTCCCACTTGATCCTTTGTAGTTCCTTTTCCAATTCAAGAAGCCTTGAATCAGAAGATAGGGAGCGTCCATTGTACGTTGCCAAGGTCAGCATCAGATGGCAGCCTAGTCCGGTCCTCCGGGGATTCTTAGCACCCTCTGCCTTCATGTCGCACTGGCCGCTGCCTTGGCCAGGTACATTCCAGCTGCCGGAGACTGAGGGCCAAGATTTAAGTTGTGGAGTCATTTTGGAGGGGTTTGGCCATAACTCACCACGCTGGCCAAGCGGGTTGGTGAGTGTGGGATAGTTTGCTTCTAAATATCCCATTGAAAAAATCTTTTACCTTTCGATTCTACTTATATCGAACACTATTTTTGGTACAGTCACTTTTCCAAGTTGCGCATAGATTTTCCGCTGAGATGCGTTAAAGTAAATTACGGTTTCCCTGAGATCTCTACTTCTGAAACACCGATTTGAAAAATTCTTTCTGCACCGGATGCAGCTCTTGATGGGAAATGCTTTCCATAAAATTTCTAATTTTTGGTAAGGAATGGTTTAGACACCAGGGGGCGTAAGTGTTAATTTCTGCTTTTGATGTATTTGCTGCAAAATCTGAGCTTCTAATAGCTCCAATAAAAAAATTATTTTGTAGACCGATCCCGCTCATGTTGATACCTTTCCGGAATATATTCTATTTAAATTAATGCATGGTTTCTCCGCCAGGAACGGAGATGTATATTATATTTTTGTTAATATCTCTGCTTCTAAGAGTCCGATTTTAAAAAAAAAAAAGACTCCTTCTTTGTTGTATAGCGTGTCCGGGGCAAAATGTTTCTCATATAATTTCTAGTTTTTCTTAACGCACAAGTCTGCCACCAGAGGGCGTATTATTTTCGGCTACATACAACTAACTATGCAAGTCCTGTATGCTTATTTTCTTGCTAGAATAACGCCCTATTTCGCCGCTAGGTGACGCTAATGCTTAATCTGTTTTTCTCAATATCTCTGCTTCTACATGTCCGATTTAAAAGATTCTTTCAACACCGAATGTCATTATCTGGTAGAACATTATAGGTTAGTATATGAGGAGTTCTATAGTTCACAGTTCTGTCGCAAGGAGGTGCTTGTGTACTTCAGTTTGCAGCTGTATCTACACTTCTAAAAATCCTATTGAGAAATTTCTTCTTTACTGTGTCCATTACAACAGAGATGTGGAGTATCATTCTCTTTTAATAATGCACATATTTCCCGGTATGGAGCGTAAAGGTCGAAACCTTTTCCTCGTTATCTGCGCTTCCGGGAGAGCCGTATTTGAAAAGTTCATTTTCCTTAGCATAGCTTTTCCATGAAGAATATTTTTCGCCTATTTTAAATTTTTCTATTACCAAAATTCTTCCGTTGGAAGGCGTAAAGTTACATCATGTTTCCTTCTACAGTCATATTTCTTCTTTTAACAGTTCAATTTGAAAATCTCTTTGTCTCTGATATGCTACGAGAAACTTTTTGTGCTCCATTTGTTAATTTTCGTAACATACTTTTTAGCCGCTGGTGGAAGTAGGTAGCTATTTCTATTTCTGGATGTTTTATCGATTGTAGAAACCTGGTTGATTATCTTCTTAACCGGTTGCATTGGCTTTGAGTAACTTTGATAAATTTAATTCGCGGCAGAAAGGATTCAAAAGACGCGCTCATTACATCCGAAAATTCGGTGTCATCTTTCTTGTTAGTAAATATATTTTAAATTATTAGCTCATAAAAAATTATATTTTTCTGTTTTAGCACCTAAAATTCCTTTCCTTGTTAATAATCCTGTTATGTTAGTCTTACACGTGCTGCTCTTAAAAACGAGAGCAAAAAATTCAGCTTTAAAAGTGCAAAAAAATCGAGAGAAAGAGAAGTCGCCGCCCCAGTGGCGCAGTGGTTAAAAATTGCAGTCTTAAAAATTGCTTTTCAGAATTTTGCATTTTTGCTTACGAGAATAGTACTGTACTTGAACAATTTCTTTAGAGGGAAATGCCATTTTGTTTATCTTAATCAAATTTTAGCGTCGTGACATGCAGACACAGCATTTAACTCCTCCATAACTCTCTTCCTTTAAGCCAGTGACCTTACCTTGTACTCTTCTCCTCCAAAACAGTCGTCAGCCCCGTCTTGCTGCCTCACTGCCGCGAGAAAGTTTAAGAGCGCAAGTACAGCTTTTTTCGTTTTTTTTTGTTTTTTTTATCTTCCGATTTTAACGACCACCGTGATCAATTTCTGGATGGTCTATAAGCAGTCTCCCATCCCTCATTTAGGACCACAGGTTCTAGGAGAAGGAGAGAGCCAGTTCCTTATGGCAAACACAACATCCAAACCACACCGTAGAGGTCTGCTCGGGCCTTTTTTAGTGAGACCGGCCCGGCTCAAGCCTTTGCGTTTAAGGCCCAGCCCGGCCCGTTTCTAATATTAAGCACTCAAACCGGCAGGTCCCGGGCCCGTCAATTGCAGCCCTTATTTAGTTCCGGCCGGCCCGACCCGTGATGTGCCATTTGGAATTGTTTTGTATTTCTATTGTATTTTATTAAATTGAGAAAATTAAATAATGAAATATTGAAAATATTTAGTTTAATGTGAGCCTAAAAATATTAACTAAACTTGAACAAGTATCGAAGAATATAACTTTTAAAGAGATACAAAAAAGAAGACTAAACGTGTTCAAAATCTCATTTTCTCTGAACTAGCAAGTGATAATACTACAAAAGTCAATCCCTATACAGATTAGGGATAAGAGAAACAATCGATGTCATCCCACACTCTCATACCAACAAACACACGCACACCCCACATCACTGCAACCACTCCTCCGTCCCCCACTCCACACAAGACACACACTAGCTCGGGGTCAAATCTTTTTGTTGTCAACAAGTCCCAAAGTGGTTTTACCATCTTCATAACTACAGATGGTAAAAACACTGGGAAGTGCCTGTACTTGCTTTTGTGATTACGTCCTAGGCTATGTCATGGAAGTAAGTAAAGCCAGCAAAAAAAGTTAAACCGACCAGGAAATCGGGGAACACGACTTTTTTCTTTCTTTACCATTGCGATAAAAATAATTTGTCGACTTGGCCCGGCCCGGTCATAAGTGTCTGGCAAAAGGCCCGGCCCGACCACAAGTGTCTGGCAAAAAGGCCCGGCCCGACCACAAGTGTCTGGCAAAAAGGCCCGGCCCGACCATAAGTGGCTGGCAAAAAGGCCCGGTCCGTTGCTTTGTTTTCTAAACTAAAAAAAAAAAAGAAAGCCCGACCCGGCCCGTGCAGACCTGTACCACACCGGGATTCGAACCCAGACCCTTCTTGGACGAATAGTCAATTACCAGCGCTTAGACCACTGCGTGAATCGGGGCGTCATGGTATCGTAGACTCCACTTTTCGTGTTGGGATATCCTGTTTAGTAGCACAAACAAACAGCAGAGCAATTAGTAATAACCTCCCTCAGCCGCCCCGGGGGCGCAGAGGTCTAAGCGCTGGCTTATGATCATTCGCCCGTGAAGGGTCCTGGTTAGAATACCGGTGAGGCTTGGATGTTGTGTTTGTCTTACGGAACTAGCTCTCTCCCTTCCTTGGAACCAGTGTCCCTAAATTAGGGACGGGCGACTGCTTATAGCCCATTGAGCTGCTCACGGTGGTCGTTAAACCTTCAATAAAAAAAACAAAACAAAAAAACCTTCCTCAGTGAATTCCTATCCACCGTGTCCATTTCTATACTAACGTGAAAAAAAGGCTTAAGCTAAGGATTTGGAAGAATGGAGAACAGCTGAATTTTCATGGATTTATGGATGCTATTTTGATATCTTTTCTATGGAGACGTAAACAAAGCACTTCCTATGGGAAATACGTAGTGCTACACGACGGAAAACTCGACACTAAAATTACTCGACAAAGTCCAGATTATATTTTGAAGTTAAAACGTCAATTGGGTGGGCGGCAGGGTGGGCAGGAGAAATTTTAGGGTGGGCTATAGCCCACCCTTTCATTTCCTTGGCGACGTCCCTGGTCCGGGTTCGAATCCCGGTGAGGATGGATGTTGTGTTTGTTTGACGGCACTGGCTCTCTCCCTTCCCTGGAACTAGTGGCCCCAAATTAGGGCGGGCGACGACTGCTTATAGCCCACTGAGTTGCTCACGGTACTCATTAAACCCACAATGAAAAAAAAAAAAGGGGGGGGGGAATGAAATATCAAATAAAAAGCAACTGTTTTTCCAACAAACGCCAATTAAAACTGAAATAACTTCTTCTATTTTTCCAGTAGTCAAAGGAAGTGACACTAGTCTTTCACATCCTTCGAATCTGAACGCAAATGAAAAATGAAAGGAACGAAATTATAGGAAGTGTAGATCAACAAGAAAGAAAAGAGGGGAATTTTTGTCCTATAAATTCAACCATCGCCTTTTACACGATGATTTAGAAGCAAATCCATGGCATTTTTTGCTCCGTGATTTATTTAGGAATGGAACAAAATAAAAATAAATATCTACACAACAAGATGTTTCTTAAATCTAAAGTGCGCACTCTATTTACGATTCTGCGTCAGTAACTTCTCAATCGTGTTCCTAGCATGACGTCCGGGTTAAGACCTAGATGCCGGCTATGTATCCTAAGAGCTGATGTTATTCCGGTAATCTAGCTTGTAGGAGCCCCTTGCTAGCCCCCATCTGACGCCTACAACATCCAATTTCGGCGGCTGTGGCTTGGGCGCCCTCTAATCATATAATTTGGAGCCCTTCAGTAATGGTGGTAGAATAAACACGTGAATCGGCTTCCATAAAAGTCTTTGGAATCCCCCACCCCTTCCGAGCAAGCAACCCCCGCCCCCCCCCCCTCCCTTACCATGCCTTGAGATTTCGTACTTTATCTGTCGAGCCCCGTTTCTCCTCCCCCGTCTTACCCGTCCCGTCTGGAGGATCCTCTTGGCTATCAAATTGGCACTTTAGGATGAGGGTGGGGGTGTCACTGGGCAGTTTTGGCAGGAGTGCGTATACTAAGATAAATATGAGATGGGAGGAGAGTGTTACAGGCCCGTCCCTGACCCTGCTGTACTTCATTGCGGGTCAGTTCGTTTTTTGTTTTCTTTTTTTATTCTCTCGCGCCAAACGCTGATGAATTTAAGTGGCCTATGTGCGTTGCTGTGTTTTTGTTTCCATATTTATAATACAGCAACCGTATTATAAAATGAAAGTTGTTCCCTAGAATTACGGTCCCCCGAAAGGGGATTTTTATCAGAGATGGAAAACATTTTCACGTCATCCGAGGCTGTCGAGATCACAATCTGAAAATATTTTTCATATTATCGTAACGGAAAATCAGCAAGTATTTAATTACGACGAGGATCTAATAATTTTATCGCATCCTCATGATGCGGAGCGTCAGCGTTTATGAAATATGGCAATAAATACCCAACACTTAGATGAGAAATGATATGATTCAGATAACTTTGCTGCCTTCTCTTTTCCTTTGTTTTTCCCCTTCTACGTAGAACAAGGACTGTGTGTTTAGTCCTTCCCATTGAAGAAGGTCCATGGGTATGCTTCAAGGGGTGAAGGCACATGTATGAGCTAAAGACAGCGACATCAACACCCGATTTTTTCTAAGGGAAGGTTACAAGCAGAAATGGGTGGGAGGTATTGCGGTACTCTTTTTTATGAATCACCAGTATATGAACCAGGTACACTGTGAAAGATTTTCTGAAATTCACGAGAAACTTTCGTGATTTCTTTCGTGAATTAACGAAGCATGTTTCTGATACAACTTTTTCCGTGAAATGACGGGAAAAACTCTGAATTTCACGAATTTTTCGTATGCCAGAAAAATTCTGAATTTTCAGAAACCTGTGACAGCGCTCCGACTCGAGCGATGCACATTTAGTCGAAAATCCATTCCCTTGTTTATTTATTTATTTAATTATTATTTTATTTATTCATTTATTTATTCATTTATTCAATTTTATTAATTCATGTATTTTTTTTTTGAAGAAGGAGTACGTTTTATTTTGCCATATACTTTCGGGTGAATCTTTTTTTTTTTTTTTTTTCTCTCCGTCCCCTCTCTCCCAGCACAAGGCGGCACAGGACGGACCGACATTGTAAGAAAACGCTGGCGACAGCCATCGGCGAGCTGGCTTTGTAGTATGTTTTATGGGGGCAATAGAAGTGTGTCCACCGTCTAGAATCCACAATGCGTGTTGGGCAGACCGGAGACTAGTTGGAACCGGGGCTAACAGTTTAATTGGGTAGAGAATTTACGGCAGGGGGTAGAATCACGCGGTAAACGCAACGAGGGGTTCTCAGAATGTCACTGGAACGGGTAGGAATCTTGACCCCCTAACGAATGGAAGATCAAAATGTTAATTTTCCGACCAGTAAGATCTACACTGGGGAATTTAATTCAGGGAGGCTTGCGTTTGCCAGCTAGTGATTGGATGATGGGATGTTTTGAGGTAGTGTGGGTCTTCTTGGGGGTCGTCGGAAATTTTTACAAGAGAATAGAAGAACTTCGTCACTTCACGTTTACAGTTTTACACGAAACTTTTACCTTTGCTGGTTTCGCGGCGTGCATCGCGTGCACTGTCCTCCATGACTGTCACCTAGGAAGCGGCAGGACTGAAGCTACCGTAAGCTGCAGATAAGAGATCCCAACCGGTTTCCGGATGAACGGACCCCACTAAGGACCACTAGGGCCCATACGACGGTCGCAGCTGCGGATGGAAGCTATAGTAATACCCACCGGACGAGAATTCCCCCGGATCAGGAGTGATCAGCAGCGCGACATCTAGGCCAGATTCAGATGTTGAGGTAGGAAATCCATCCTATTCTTTCTTTGGTGCCCCCTCACAAAATCTTTATCGTAGCAGTCCACACATAGAGTTAGTATTGTTTATAAGCAAATAGCTAATTGAGTACAGGTTCCTGTCAGAGAGTCGTACATCATTTTTGCTAATATCATGAGCGTATATTTATTATTATGCCAAATCATAACCAATATATTTATTATTATGCCAAATCATAACCAATAAATTTGTTTTTGTTTGTTAATTTTGTCTAAGTTCTATGATGAGTGTGTCGTTAACTACAATATGTGTGCTCAACCCTAGATTATTTGGAGAACATATATAACTTTTGGAACCGGAACTTAGCAAATCTGTTCATTTATGCTTTTTATTTTAAATCTAGACGTTCACAAAAATATTGCGGCACACAGCGGACCCTTTGACTCCCAAAGGAAAATCTGCTGTGTGAAACACAACGCCCCGTCAGTGGATCCTGAAGCTGCGTCAGCCCTAAATCAGGGAATCGCAGAATCACAATCCACTCGACACCCCCTTGGCTCCCAATATTACGCCGGGTGAAATCAATTAGGAACCCGAGCGATAATAAACCTTTCCGCAATTTCTTCCTTATGTTAATGGTAAATTGTCGTTTTCAAGAGATCATATGTAGACGATTTTAGGAAGAGAGTGTCTGACCCCAGGTCTTAAACAACCCTTAGAAATAGGAAGCTAGGAGATTTAATCTAACGTGCCCGATAGGAAAGTGACACGGAAGCAAGGTAGAAGACGCCCTTATTTACTACCGGGGACCAGTACCCGGGGTCCGACGGCTTAACGTGCCCATCCGACGCACAGCGTGTCTTTAGTGGTTCGAGCGTTCGTATCTGCCTGGGATCGAAACTAAGGTTTCTCTGTGGCAGTCACGAACACTGCCCACTAGGTCATCCGCGGCCCAAGTCTGTGCAGTCTTTAAGACAAAAGCTATATAACTATCTAGAGTAAATTTTGTATTTAGAAGTTTTGTGAAACAATACTATAAAACAGTACATTGCCCCTTGTCTTAAAGATAATTAAAACTTACAGTCAGTTGAAAAAAATATATCAAACTCCAAATCATTCTATTGCTTCGAATAATCACGAAAAAAAACATACGTAATTTGTAATAATACCTCGTACAATAGAAATGAAATTACTAAAAACACATTTGAAAAAATAACCACCTCCAATAGAAAACAAAATGATTAAATCACTCACATTACTGAAAAAAAAAAAACCCAACACCATCGAGCAATTAAGTTTTGCCTTGAACGTGAAGTTCGTTCCCGTGGCGTTCTGGCTCAGTGGTTAAGACGCGCACCAACATCCTAAAAGACCTGGGCTCTATCCTCACGACCGGCCCAAAAGGATTCTCTCGCGTAAGGGCTGAAATACACAATTTTGACAAAAAGTCCCCAGACAACCCTTCAAAAGCAAATAAACGGATCCGCTGCGTTGTTATGATGCACGGTACAGCTGCAAACGATATAAAAACAAGCCTGCAGCTGACCGCGATCGTATCGCACTTTGAGGTTGAGTGAAAATGTCGCGGCGCGATAGAACTGACTTTGAGAAAGGAAAGATTGTTGGGTGTTATATTAGTGGTTGTCCATAAGAAAAACCGACATGCGTTTAAACATACCCAAGTC
This sequence comes from Macrothele yani, assembly GCA_039090855.1. Classification (NCBI taxonomy): domain Eukaryota; kingdom Metazoa; phylum Arthropoda; class Arachnida; order Araneae; family Macrothelidae; genus Macrothele; species Macrothele yani. The sequence goes on from CM076992.1 coordinate 13,483,815, forward strand.
AACTGTTTTGGATGTACTGAATAAGTGACAAATAGCGTGCGTGAAGCAGCAAAACGTACCGGCAGAGCAAAGAAAATCGGTGAGAGAGGATGTCGAAGCCTCAGGAGAGTCGTTACAGCTAATTGACGGAGTACTACGCAAGACCTCAGTATACAGGTTAGTAAAAATACTGGAACCTCGGTATGTACACGCACCATTCGTAAAGAACTTCATTCCATGGGTTACCGTATAATGAAGTCATTCAAATGCAAATAAACGGATCCGCTGCGTTGTCATATTGCGCGGTACATCTGCAAACGGTATAAAACGAGCCTGCTGCTGACCGCGATCATATCGCACTGTGAGGTTGAGTGAAAATGTCGCGGTGGGAAAGAACTGACTTTGAGAAAGGAAATATTGTTGGGTGTTATATTAGTGGGTTTTCCATTAGAGAAACCGAGAGGCGTTTAAACATACCCAAGTCAACTGTTTTGGATAAACATGTATAAGTGGAACACACATGGCGTGCCTGAAGCAGCAAGACCTACCGGAAGAACAAAGAAAATCAGTGAGAGAGAGAGAGCGTCGAAGCCTCAGGAGAGTCGTTACAGCTAATCGACAGAGTACTGCGCAAAACCTCAGTGTACGGGTGAGTAAAAATGCTCGAACCTCAGTATGTACACGTACCATTCGTGAAGAACATCATTCCATGGGTTACCGTGGTCGTGCGGCTGCTCATAAGCCTTTCATCTCCACTCGGAATGCTACTCGTCGTTTAACATGGTGTAAAGAATATTTATCGTAGACCGTAGATCAGTGGAAACGGGTCCTATGGACTGATGAATCCAGATACATGATCCATCAGTCTGATGGCAGTGTGTGTGTATGGCGGCAGCTGGGGGAACGCTGTTTACCACAGTGTATTGTTCCTACGGTCAAGTTTGGAGCTGGCAGTGTACTCGTGTGGGAGTGTGTTTCGTGGTATGGTCCCGACCCATTGGTTATCGTGGACAAATCTGTTAACCAGCACGTCTACCTCGATATTCTGGACAATTATGCCCTACCAACTCTGTGGCAATACTATGGAACCGAATCTTGTTGGTACCAGCAGGATAATGCACTAAGCCATAAAGCAAAGACTGTTACGGCGTGGGTTGACGATAATTCTGTATCGCGCGTGGAGTGGCCAGCACCCATAGAACATCTGTGGGATGAATTAGAGCGCCGCATAAGAAGTTTGGAACCAAGGCCTACTACTAAGCAACAGTTATCGGCAGCATTATGTACTGAATCGATGGGCATACCTATCACTGTGTTCCAAAACCTTGTAGAAAGCATGTCTCGAAGGGTCAGTGCATGCATTAAGGGCAAAGGTGGACCCAGACCGTACTAATGTATGTCAATAAATGCTATGTTGTGTTTCTCTTCTAGGTGGGCGGTGACTTTTGTCAATATTGTGTATTCCGCGTGTTGGAATTTGCAAAATTACAATCTAAATAAGGCAAAGCGTAGAATGGACTTTTCGGAAATAAACGGAATTACTGACTACGGAAAATCTGTGAAAATACAGAAGTTAAAAAAACAGGTGCTTTTAAAAACGGAAGTTTCATTAAAAGACGGGCAGTTACCGGCAACTTTGCTGCACGTTATTTTCAGAAATTTTTCGTTAATTCACTCCACTTATTTTTTTACAGTGTACATAAGGTAGAGAATAATTTTTTTGTGTACTGTTGAGATCTACTTTTTTATATACTTTCTTTTTATTTGCCATTGACCATTGAAGATTATCCAGAAACTTTTTGACCTTCTCAACTTTATTTAAATTACCGTGCTAGAACAATATATTACACAGTAAAAAAAGATACACTGAATTTTCGGTTGTAATGAGCACGTCTTATGAATCCTTTCCGACGCAAATAAAATTAATTAGAATTATTCAAAGTCAGTGGAACCGGTTAGAAAAAAAAGTCAACCAGATTTATGTTACAATTGATAAAACATCCAAAAATAGAAACAGTTGCTTACTTCCACCAACGGCAAAAAAGTATGTTACGAAGTTTAAGAAATTGCGTACAAAAAGCATCCATAGGAGGAAGAATATCAGAGACAAAGAAATTTTCGAATCGAACGGCTAAACAACGAAATACAGAAGGACATGTGATATAACTCTACCGCTTTATTCCATTTTTCAGAAGAATTTTCCATAATGGAAAAGTTGAAAATAGACAAAAAGCATTCTTAATGGCAAAAGCTATGCTAAGGAAAAATAACTTTTCAAATCGTCTCCCGGAAGCAGAGATAGCTAGAAAAAGGTCTTGATCTTTACGTCCCCTAGCGAGAAAGCTGAGCATTATTTAAAGAAGGTAACGTTTCCCATCTTTATTGTATATAGCAAGTGGCATACAGTAAAAGAAGAAATTTCTGAATTGGGTTTTTAGAAACAGAGATACGACTGCATACAGAAGTACACAAACATTACCTAGCGACAGAACTGTGAACTAAATAACTCATCAAATACAAACCTAAACTGTTCCACAAGGTAAATGGAACCCGGCGTTAAAAGATTTTTTTTAATCGCATATTTAGAAGCGAAGGTATTGAGAAAAACAGATTAAATATTTGCGCCCCATAGCGGCGAAATTGTGCATTATTCTTTGAAGAAATTGCATGCAAAGAGTTTTCATGGTTAGTACTATCTGATCGAAAGAGAATTTTTTCAATTGGGTTTTAGAGCAGCAGATAGTGCTGTAAACTGAAATGAACTTACTTCCTCTAATGACACATTTGTGAATTAAAGAAATTCTGAAATTACATGAGAAACATTTTTCACTGGAAACGCTCTTCAACAAAGAAAGAATTTTCAAAATCGAACATTTAGAAGCAGCTATATCAACAAAAATAAGATATACATCCACGCCCCTGGAGGAAAAACTACGCACTATTTTAAACAGGAGTTATTCTCAAGAAGGTTTCCGAGGAGAGCGGTATCGGTCTACGAAAGAATTTTTCCAATTGAGTTTTGAGAACCGCAGATTTTGGGGCAAATACATTAGAAATAGAAATAAACACTTACGCCCCCTGGTGTCCAAACCATCGTTTACCAAAATTAAAAATCATATGCATAAACATTTCCCATCAAGAGCTGCATTCTATGCAAGAAATTTTCAAATCGGACTTTTAGAAGCAGAAACATCGCGGGGGAGGGGGTCTGTACGCCCTCCAGCAAAAAATCTGCGCATTACTTGAAAAAGAGACTGTACCTAAAATAATCTTCTATGCAAATTGCATCGAAAGGAAAAAAGGTATTTCAATCGGATGTTTAGAAGCAAATATGTGGAACAAAATGTACAGTGTTTTGAATTCGACATCATCTGCGTTTACTAGCGGCAAAGTTGTGCATCGGAAAAAGGAAAACGGAATGCAAGGATCATCTTTCTGGGATTTTGAGCTTCCCAGTGCAAAAATAATTCTAAAAATCGGATTAATATTTGCGGAGGTATGGGGTCCATAGGGGAACGGACAAAGTTTTAACATGAGTACGATCTTTTTCACTCTTTCCAACAGTAGGTTGAAGAAGCGTATATGGTCCTGCTTTGTCCGTCTGTCTGCCCGCCCGCCCGATAACTCACGCAAAAATGGTTCGATTTCGGTGAAATTTTAGTATGTGGTAGGACACTACCTGGGAACGGACCCTATTGAAAATGAGCGAAATGGGGCCAAAGGCCAGGACATAGGAGCGGGATCCATTCCATCACCCTTATGAGTCATAACTTATGTAAAAATGCTTCGATTGAGACAAAACTTTATCATGTTGTTCCGGAAGTATACTGCACTGGTTCTGTTAAATATGATCAAAATGGGTTCAAAGGTCAGGGCACAGGAGCGAGATTTATTCCACAGCCATTATCCTCATAACTTGAGTAATTATTTCTGGTATGTTGGAAAGCGTATCATAATCAATGCATTGCATGATTTTACTACCTTGTTATCGAAGAAACGTGCTAAAAATAAGTGGGGCCGCCCCGGTGGCGCAGTGGTCTAAGCGATGGCCTCTGATCATTCGTCCGTAAGGGGTCCGGGTTCGAATCCCGGTGAGACATGGATGTTGTGTTTGTCTTACGGCGCTGGCTCTCTCCCTTCCCTGGAACCAGTGACCCTAAATTAAGGACGGGCGACTGCTTATAGCCCATTAAGTTGCTCACGGTGGTCGTTAAACCTCCAATCCAAAAAAAAAAAAAAAAAGAAAAAGTGGTGTGAATTCACGGAAAATTCTTGAAAATAACGTGGAGCAAAGATGTCGTTATATGTCCGTCTTATAACGAAACTTCCGTTTCTTCTAACTTCAGTATTTCGAGAGATTTTCCATAGACAGTAATTCCGTTTATTTCAGAAAATTCAGTTTCGGGTTTTTCCGTATTTATACAGAAATTTCTCAAAATCTTCGATTTTGACTCTCTCCGTCCATTTACCAGAGATTCTCCTTCCCTGACGTAAGAAATTTGCGAGACCTTTCCCTTTGCCCCTAGTGGGATTCGAATAAAGTTCGTCTTCAACTGAAGCCGCGCGTGTTACCGTTGGTCCACAAAGACGCGTAATGGACAGTTACATATACTAGGGAGGATCGAAAAGTAACGCACATCAATTTTTTTCTCCTTACAGGTTGCAGTTTGGCAGACAACGTGTTTGAAATCACGCTACATACCGGTTTTTCCGGATTAGGTGTCGCCGTTGTTGAACGACGGCGCAATGATGTCGAGTTTGTCAGCGTCGTCTACGAAAGAAGAGCAAAGCGGTGTAGTCCGATTTTTGTGGGCTAAACGGAAAACTCCGACGGAGATTTCCAAAGAAATGGTCGAAGTGTATGGTAGTGATTGCCTGGACAGCAGCAACATCTCCAGATGGTGCAGTTTCTTTGCAGATGACCTGTAACCGCGTCCTCACTTGCCACTGTGAAAGTCATTGAACAAGCAATTCTGAGTGACCAGCGGATCCATGTGTGCATATTGGCGCAGAAGTTCAACATTTCGTACGGTATAGCGTACGATATTGTGCATGACAAATATCAATTTCGCAAGGTCAGTGCGCGATGGGTCCCAAAAACTTGAGAGACGACCAGAAGGGACAGAGAAAATTGCACAATTTGGCTGGGAGGTGCTCCAGCACCCACCTTACGGTCCGGACCTGGCTCCTTCGGTTTTCGTCTGTTCGGTCCCTTGAAAAGATTCCTAGGCGGCCAGCGCTTCGATTCAGCTGACGAAATCAAACCGGTTTGTCCCCAAGTGGTTATACGCCCAGAAAACGGACTTTTATGAACAAGGTATACTAAAACTGGTACCACGTTAGGATAAATGTCTCGAGCGTCTCGGTTCTTATGTTGAAAAATAACTAAGAAACATAATTTCATTGTGTATATGTTTTGCTTTGCTCATATATTAAACCGATGCCAAAAAAAATAATAATAATAACGTGCGTTACTTTTCGATCCGCTCTCGTAAGTTAGTACATTTAGCTACCACACACACCCCGTTCCTAAAATATCATCCTCGTAACACTTCTTTCCAGGCAATGAACTACATAGACGTTAGCAACCTTGCATCCCATAGTGTCTCGCCAAGTGTCAAACAAAGTTTTGCCCTTCTGCGCAACTATATATACGCATCTACGTCAGCCTCAGTTTTTTTCTTTTCCTGTCTTTCTTTTTTCGAAGGAAGGAATGACGTTCTTCCACCTTTTATGTTTCTTCGAAAAAAACCGAGGATATTTCTCTCTTCCCTGACCAATAACACCAACAAGTTTTATGCCAGTGTGGTTGAGAGTCACTGGAGCTACTATTCCTGCTGATTCAACCTGAGAAGTAATTTCTTTTGAGCCATGCTGCATTACTTTATTTTGCTTTTTTTTTTAAATGTTGCATACACGTACAAATAAGTTATTTATGGTCATGCCACCCTGGTGGCTCAGTGGCAGTGCTCCTAACCTGTTCCTCAAATGTTTCCCTAGATCATAGGTAGAACTTCTCTAGGGAAAAAGGAATTATATATCTCAAAAGTTTTACTTTATACATATGTATATAAAGTAAAACCTTGATACATATACAACGGTCGTTACATATGTTAACAAGTTCGTTGCTATCTTTGTAGCCTGTTGTTAACTTGTAATGTTACGAGGCTCGTCTTATACCTCGTGAACCTCGCGTAGTTGAAGATGATAAAATAATAGTAATCAGAGTGATAATAATTCTAAGTAATAGGTAATAAGCAATTAATCCTTGCGATCCGTTAATAAGTCTAAGAAATCTTTATTCTTCTCTTCATTTAATCCCCTGAAAAGGTTGTCTGTTTGCTCTATTAATTTTTCTCCCAGTCCGCCTAAAACCTCCCAGCCTCGCCTGGGGCAATTCCCTCGTCGTCCTGTTTTGCGACTGCTCGCTTTTGAAACCTAGAGACAACTGTCTTCTCGCCTCCTCTTCCCTTCTCACCAAAAATGCCCTTAAGCATATCCGAAAGTTCCTCGTGAGACACAAACACACCGCCCTCGGTTAATCTCAAGCCTCAAAATCAAATGTGAGCGGGCTGGGTCCATTAGTCGGGCGGCATTGAAATAGAAACCAGTAAAGCATCAAAAGAGGCGCGATAGAGCTAATCTGCATTCAACATACAATGTGCAAATACTAAACTCCTACAATCTGGTGTACAAAATGAACCATGCTTCCTATGTTTAATGGGGAACTGACACTGAGAAATTTCTCTCACGGTTTGTGGAAACAAAGAAAGGGTAGCACGTGATGGAATAAAAGTTTGTGACGTGCCTGCCCAGCAGGACGCACACGACATAAAGGCAGATAGCAGTCAGAACAAACGTCCGCGTAGTTCAATTGGTAGAGCGGCTTGTTCTGGAATCGGTGGACTCGGGTTCGATTCCTGGCGTGGACCCAAAATGACGGAGAAATTTACTTCGTTATAATGGCGCCCGAACTTTCCGGATGACCCGGACGTTCAAAATCTCACAATGGTGTGATGTTCTTTCCACACCGCGAGAGAAGAAAAATAAGAGAATCCCCCTTCTCCAGCGCTTCAAAAAATAATGTGTGTGACGTTGCATTCCACACACCAGATTGACTGGGAGTTCTCAGGTGCACGTTCCACAGCGGATGGCTGCCTGCAACGACTCATGGTCACGGCTGACCCGTGGGCCATGCCCCCGGCCGTCTTTCGGGGGGGGATAGGGAGATGTGACGTGCCCGCCCAGTAGGACGCACACGACATAAAGGCAGATAGCAGTCAGAACGAACGTCCGCGTAGCTCAATTGGTAGAGCGACTTGTATTTCTCTGTCATTTTCGGACCCAAAATGACAGAGAAATTTACTTCGTAATAAGTTGCATTACAAGATTTTATATGAAATCGTAAAACCTAGTATAAAATCTCTGTAATACATAAAAGCTAAGAGTAAAACCACACAAAATGAAGAAATATAGGTACAGTAAAATAAATGTTTCTTTATCAAAGTATAATTCACCGGATGATATGCAACGGTTCCATCGTTATCGTTCAGTCCACCTTTTTTTTTTTTTTTTTTTTTTTTTTTGATTGAAGGTTTAACGACCAACGTGAGCAATTCAATGGGCTATAAGCAGTCGCCCGTCCCTAATTTAGGGCCACTGATTCCAGGGAAAGGAGAGAGCCAGCGCCGTAAGACAAACACAACATCCATGCCTCACCGGAATTCGGACCCGGACCCATATCATCGCTTAGACACTGAGCCCCCGGGACGACATCCACTTTTCAAAGCATCTGGCGAAGGCATTTTGTGGAAGCTGCTTTAGCGACCCATGCACATCTTGAATAACGTCGGCATCTGTGCTGAATGTTGCGCCTCGGAACTTCTCCTTCAGTGTTGGAAAGAACCAGAAATCGCACCGCGCGAGGTCAGGACTGTAAGCAGGCTGTGGCATGATTTCAATACTCCATTTCGTAAGAAACTGTTGAACACAAGCAACCATATGTGGGCGGGCGTTATCATGGTGTACGGTCCACTTGACCGCCAGCTCCTATCGCTTAATCGATATGTGTCGTTGCAGACGCTTCAAGACTGAACTGTAATGCTTGGCATTGACAGTAATTTGTGGAGGAACGGCATGCTGGTAAACTACACCTTCATGATCAAAGAAAATTATGATCATCACCTTCCCAGCTGATTTGGTTTGGCGGACTTTTTTCGGAGGAGGCGAGCCTGTGTGTTTCCAGGCACTCGTTGCGCGCTTCGTGAGGGGGTCGAAATAGTGGACCCATGTTTCATCGGTAGTTATTACTGTGTTTAGAAAGTTCGGATCCTTTGCAATCATTTGTTTCCACTCATGACACACCTGAACTCTGGCAAACAATTGTTCTCTCGTCAGGTGATGAGGTACACATCTGGAACACACGCACACACGATGCAGCAGTAATTTGTAGCATAAAATGCCGACGTTTTTGTAATATTAGTTGACGCCGCTATGTCTTCACACGTCATTCGTCGATCTTCTTGCAGGGTTGCCTAAATAGTGTTAGCAATATGCTCTGTAACAACACTTTCAGGTCGACCAAGCCTAAAAGCGAGTTCTGATGACAAACGCCTTTATTTAAAATCATGGTGCCATCTAAAAATCGTTGACTCACTCAAACATTTATCTTTGTCAGCTTTTTTATTAAATCAACTGTTTCTGGGGCCGTTTTACCCAAACGATAGCAATATTTTATCGCACAACGCACTTCACTTCTTAACTCTGAATGACTCACCTCCATAGCTGTATGGCGAAATGCAGACGTACCTTAAACAACTGCGCAAACACAAAACCAGAATCGTCTGCCACGGCTAATAACTGTTGCCATAGATACTTCCTTAATTCCGACAGTCGTCTGTGTGGTTATTTTTTCCCTTCGTACTCTTGGCAACTCGAATAAAAATTACTCTGGGATTTTATGGAACGGCCTTTGTAATTTTTTTTTTCCTTAGGAAATTCTATGGAAATCTAGGGAATTTCTGCCTATGATCTAGGGAAAGATTTTTTTTTTTTTTTTTTTTGATTGGAGGTTTAACGACCACCGTGAGCAACTCAATGGGCTATAAGCAGTCGCCCGTCCCTAATTTAGGGTGACTGGTTCCAGGGAAGGGAGAGAGCCAGTGCCGTAAGACAAACACAACACCCATGCCTCACCGGGATTCGAACCCGGACCCTAGACGGACGAATGATCAGAGGCCAGCGCCTTAGACCACTGCGCCACCAGGGCGGCAGGGAAAGATTTGAGGAACAGGTTGGGAGCACTGCCACTGAGGCCCACGGGGCGGTAGAATAAATTTGCTGTACACCTGGGTAACATTGTATTTCCGAAACCAGTGTTTTTGGCATTGAAAAGCCCTGAGAAACATTTTGAACAAATCAACCATTTTTAAGTAAAATTATTACATGAAAGGAAAAATATCATTTCAGTTTTTTGCTTCTTTAACAAGTTAGCGTGTTAAAGTGGTGGAATTATATCCTTTGTAGCAGTGTTTCATTATTCCGTGAGTGTGACAAGACTCCAGTGTAAGACCCAGTAATTATTTTTTCTGCCCCCTTTTTTCTTTTTTTTTTTTTTTTGATACGTTCGATGTTGAAAGTTTGTATTTTGTTTTGTTTTGTGTCGACTCTTATGTAAATATCAGCCTGTCGTCCGTTTCTCGCCGTTGCTGGAATTCGCGGAGTTTTATTCATCAGTACGTGATTTGCATTCAAATGTCATCGGAATCAAAGGGTAATACTGATTACGTTAAGAAACAAAAACGTCTGGCAATGAAAAAGCGACACATTCCTGACGCCGGAAACAAAACCCGTTCTCTCTGCAGGTGTTTTCGCGGGTGCCACCGGAAGTGGGAATGTCATAGAGCGACCTGCTCCTGAAGAGCACGAGTTCGGGCACTACTTACCGGCGCACGCGCCGTGGCACGCTCGAGAGGTCGTTGGGTCAGGAGGGCGGGAGCGACGACAGGCTCCATCCAGAGTCCTGCCCATCGTCTCCCACGCGGTCACAGCCTCAGCGAACAGGCGACCCCTGCTTCGCATGTCCACCCTGCTTGCCTGTCCTCCCTCCAGGAGGGGAAGGCAACTTCGCACACAAAAACCGCAGCGCAATCTCTATAATTGCGAACACGCTTTTCAAAAGCATGTATTTTTTTTTTTCCCAAATAAAAGAAACTGAATGCATTCCGAAATCAATTATTCCACAGCCAGGTCTACCTAACATTTTAAACTGTGTTAGACTTCAATGCGCAAATGTGCAAATTATCATTGATTTGCTATCGGAATTGAGCGATATCCTTCTTTTTTTCTTTTTTTTTTTGAGTGGAGTTTTAACGACCACCATAAGCAACTCAATGGGCTTTAAGCAGTCGCCCGTCCCTAATTTAGGGTCACTGGTTCCAGGGAAGGGAGAGAGCCAGTGCCGTAAGACAAACACAACATCCATGCCTCACCGGGATTCGAACCCGGACCCCGTTCGGGCGAATGATCAGTGGCCATCGCTTAGACCACTGCGCCACCGGGGCGGTTGGAAGTTTAACGACCACCGTGAGCAACTCAATGGACAATAAGCAGTCGCCCGTCCCTAATTTAAGGCCACTGGTTACAGGGAAGGGAGAGAGCCAGTGCCCTAAGACAAACACAACATCCATGCCTCACCGGGAATCGAACCCGGACCCATTTTCGGACGAATGATCAGAGGCAATCGCTTAGACCACTGCTCCATCGGGACGGCCTATCTTAGTTTGCATATGTATCTGTTTCGGAATATCGAACTTGGTTTGTGATCATTCGTCCGAGATGGGTCCGCGTTCGAATCCCGGTGAATTATAGTTGTTGTGTTTGTCTTACGGCATTACTATTATTTTTTCTTTTTTTTTTTTTTTTTTTTATTTGCCGTTTAACGACCACCGTGAGCAACTCAATGGGCTATAAGAAGTCTCCCGTCCCTAATTTCGGACCACTGACTCCAGGTAAGGGAGAGAGCGTTTCTATGACAACATGAATGAGCGTATGGAGGTGAATGGACCATTGCGTTGTGCAACGGTTCGCTCAGAAAAGAGAAGACATCAGACTACCTCAGTCCCTTCATGCTTCTGCTTTTAACAGCGCGTGTTTCTTTTATCTGAAGTGTCAATGAATTAAAATCAGTGATATTATATCTTAAATTCTGGCTTTGTTGGATTCGAACTGTTTTGATAACTTTTGTGAAAGCTTCACTGAACATCTACTATCAGAGCTTAAAGAACTCTATGTGTCAAATTTTGATACAGCTCAATTAAAAATGAACAGAAGGGGTTTTATTCCCTTGATGAATATAAACGAAATCAGTAAGATACATTACTTGTTACATAAAGTTGAATAATTGGACATAGTGTTTATTGAGGTGTACAAATTAGCAGATCTAATGTTCAACGTTCCATCAACAAATGCAACTGCCGAAAGAAGTTTTTCCGTATTAAAAAGAATCAAGATATATCTTAGAGCCACACAATGACATGCACATTCGAGGAACTTGGCTGGTTTGTTAATAGAGAAAAACATTATTTTTAAATATGAAAAAGTACTCGGAACAAACATTTTTGTAAAAACGTAACACTCAAGTTCACACAAAAGGAAAGAAGAATGGAGTTCATGTACAAATAAGTGTTCAAATCCTAATCCTCATAATTATTTGGTATCATGATAGCAATAGCATGTACTTAAAATTTAGAAAAAAATTTTACTTCTGTTACTTAACAATTAAAAAATAACCTTCGCAATTAAAAAAAACCAGTACTGTGGGGTGGGGGTGGTGAAGAGGGGTGAGATAGCCCAGGTCTCGGACCCAAGATACATCACTGGTGGAAAGGTTTCAGAAAATTCTGAATTTACCGTCAATATAAGAAAGAAATTGCGGAAAGGTTTCTGAAAAATCAGAATTTTCCTGGCGTACGAAATAACCGTGAAATTCAGTTTTTCCCGTTATTTTACGTAAATAGCTGCTTCAGAAACATGCGCCGTTAATTCACGAATGAAATCACGGAAACTCGTGAATTTAAGAATTTTTTTCACTGTATTGTAGTATTTATCAATGATATTCTGACCTTCTCACCACTGAGTGTAAGGATCTTTACTATCCGTTCTTTTGAAGTGTGAACTGAGCGCGTGACGATAGCTACGATTTTTTTCATGAGGAATCCTTCATGCTGCCCATATTTATGTATTGAATAGTTAAAATTTTATTAGTATATTAACGTACTTAAACTGAATGGAAAGATTATTACGTACGCCTTCCTAACAACGTCTTCTTCCATCTTTTGCCCTTACAACAGCAGCCAATCGTCTTGGTAACGACTCATTGAGCTGTTGAAAACACGGATGTGCTTCGTGGCAGCACGAAGCGAAGACTGCTTGCCGTAGAGCATCTAGAGTTGCCGGTGGGGATCAGAGTTGGAAACGGGTAAAAAATTATGGACCCTGACCCGACCCCGACCCGGCCGTCACATAATTTCACTCAACTCGGACCCAACCTGGACCTGACCCGGAGAAATCTGCTTTGAGCTATGAATTAGAATATATCATCATCATCATCATTGTCAATCATTATCAATCCACTGCTGGATGAAGGTCTCCCCAAGTTTCTTCCACAACGGACTGTCTTGAGCCAGTCTCCTCCATTCACCCATCTCTCACGCAGTCTCTTCTGGTCTTTTCCTGTCCCTTGGAATCAGTGTTTCTTTCAGGCATACATCCAGGTGGGCGAATCCCTCCCGAAAACGACCATTCGCCCCCCCCCTACCGGAGACATTTTAGGTTACCCAACCAAATTTTAATAAATTCAGGCTATGGTGAAAAAGGAAGTTTCGTTTATTTTTATGAAACAAATATTTCTTCAATTTTTTTTTTAATATTTGTTCAAGTGGAACTAGTTATTTATTAAAAAGTGTATTACGACGAATGGTATTCTTCAAAATATAATAAGTAGACTATTCATACCTAATTGTCTGGGAATCGTGATCCAGGAACAAGAGTGCGTTGAATGTATTTTAACAGATAAAAATTTAAAGCCTGCGGTACCTCCCCCATCCCTCTTTTAGCTAAAAACAGTTTGTTATTCCTGAAATGTTTGAGAAGTAGTTATTATATCAGGTATGTATATAGAATTTTTCTTCGGGGGGGGGGCAAAAAAGGAAGTTTTTGAAATGCACCATCTGGAACAAAATTAAAGGTAATGAAAAATTGAAGTAAAATTAAAGCATTTTTTTCTAATGTAAGTTGATACATTTTTATTAAATTAAGGCATTTTTTCTAATGTAAGTCGCCCTTTAACCAAAAAAAAAAAAAAATGATAAATTTTCCGGAGGGGGAGGCACCCTCTAAATGCGCCCTTGTGCTAGATATATAGTAATTACTTCTATATACATGTATATAAATATAGTAGTTGAAATTATATATATTGCAAATGGAAAACTTGCCCTCTAAGGTTCCATTTGCCCCCCCCCTGGCCAAAAAGTCCTGAAAGAAACACTGCTTGGAATCCAGGCTAAAATTTCGGTTGTTCATCGTTGGTCCGTTCTCCTGGCAATATATCCAGCCCATTGCCATTTCAGGGATTTTACTTTGATCATGATGTCTTCCAATCTTGTCATTTTCCTCATCCACGAGTTCCTCTTTTTGTCTTTCTTGGTTACACCAAGCATACATCTCTCCATGCTGCTTTCAGTTGTCTGCCCGGCAAGTCGCATTGTGTCGAGCTCCTGGGTACGCAGTTCTTACACATCTTCTACCGGCTGCTTCGCGAGGCACGTGCCCTGACCTACTTTTTACTCTCCGTGTTTTGTTTCACGGACTAGCATTTTGTTCGCCGTTGTGTTGTGTTAAGTGTTCGCTTAATTGACTTCGCTTCTCTGCGTTTTTCTGGTCACATAGCCACCAGCTTCTGTGAATTTTTTGTCTCGGGTTTTCAGCATGTCAACCGAGCCCGCTATTTTACCGGCAAATTCTCAAGTGAGTTTTTCTACTGATACTGCTACAATTAGCGCTTCTGATCTAACGTCGGACTTGGTTAACTTATGTATTACTATTACCCCACCTGTTACTTCAATGGCTGAATCAACAGGATTTGTTTTCTCGCAATCTCATTTTCCTCAGCTATCTACAACTGTACCAACATCATCACAACCTTCTATTTCTTTCACTATGCCGACAAAGTTTCTGGATCCACCATCAATTCACATATCGTGCTTCTAATACTTTAGTGAATTCAAATATATTGGATATACACTGAAGAGCAATTGAATTAGAGATACCTGTCTAGTAACGTGTAGCACCACCTTTCGTCCTGATGACGGCGGCGATTCGTCTCGGCATGGACTCGACAAGACAGAGGAAGCGTTGGGAAGCCATACGGATCCACGACCCCCGAACAAGCTCCCACATGAACGGATGCTGCCTCGAACATCTCTCCCGATGGCATCCCAGATGTGCTTGATGGGACTGAGGTCAAGTGACCCAGCTGGCCAAGGAAGCGAGGTCACGTCGGTGGAGTGTTCATCCAACCATTCGGATACAATTCGGGAGCGATGGCAAGGTGCATTGTCTTGTTGTAGGATGAGGTCCCCAGTGGGATGTTGAAGACGCACAAACGGGAGCAAATGGTCGTCCAGGATATCCCGATAACGTTGACCTGTGAGGGACAATGTCACACGTGCCAGGGGTACCATTTCAATCCACGTAAACAGTCCCCAGACGAGAATTGAAGAGTACCCTGCTGGCAAGAAGGATCCATCACTTCATGTGGTTTGCGCCGTACTCGTATCCTGCCATCCGCATGTACCAACGTCAATCTCGACTCATCAGTCCAGGCAACATTTTTCCACATGTCTAGGGTCCAGTAGCGAGGTTCCCGCGCCCATGCTAATCTTTGCACCCTGTGATGTGCGGTCAGCAGCGGTACCCTCGTGGGACGATGGCTTCTGTACCCCATAGCGAGGAGATGGTTCTGGATGGTGTGGCTGCTTACACGTTTTTGTGCACCAGCGTTAAATTGCCGAGTGATTTCTTCCACTGTGGCCCGTCTATCCGCTGTTACAATGCGAGCTAGCCGACGATGACCCCGCTCATCCACACGCTGTTGTCCACGGCAGTTGGCCCTTGCAGGGATGGTTTTACCGGATTCGATGTACTCACGGTGCACCCGTGACACAGTGGCTCGTGAAAATCCCAGCGCCTGCACGACTTCCAAGATGGAGTGACCCATTCGTCGGGCCCCGACAATTTGCCCACGATCAAATGCGCTTAGATCCTTCGTCTTACCCATATTGCGTACGACTCTTACTGATTCCCGTCGCATCACTCCTTATATTGTCGGATCGCTGCATACGTCATGTCGTTCCTGTTTACAGAGCCGCCCACAGCGCCACATTTGCATAACGCCAGCTGTCTCTAGTTTAATTGCTGTTCAGTATAGTTCGCGTTAACGATAATCTTCGTCTAAAATTTCAAGACAATTCAAGCTATGGTAAGTGTCTATCTGAAAAATTCAGTTGTCTGCAGTTTTTGTATGTCTAAATTAGTTACGGTCCACATCTCTGTTCCGTACGTAAGCACTGGAAGGATGCATTGATTAGACACTTTTCTTTTAAGTCAATATGGCATATTGATCTTAAAAATTGTACTGCTTCTTCCCAAAGCTCTCCAACCAAGTTTTATATGCCAATTAATTTCTTCATCAATGTAACCTTTGTTTAATATCTGCTGCCCAAGGTAAATGGATAGGAATTGGTTTTCTCCAGCTTTACCCCATCAATTGATAAATCTTCATTCCTTGTGAAAGCATTGTACATCAGTTTTGTCTTCTGAAAGTTCATCTTTAATCCCATTTCTTTACTCTTCTCGGCAAGTTCCTGAATCATACTTTGAAGCTGTGAAGCATTATTTCAAAGACCTCTGAAGCGTTTTTTGAAATATTTTTTTTCCTATTCAAAAATAAAACGGAAATAAAACCTAGTCGAAATTGGGTCAGAAACACCTTGACCCGACACGTTTGACCCGCAAGGAATTGTAGACCCGCTGACCTGTTTCCATCTCTGGTGGGGATTGGAGGGCCCAGAAACAGACATTTCCAATTCGTCTAACAAATTCTCAGGTGAGAGCCATCACGCTTTCACTCACTGCAGGAATAAAACGAAGCATCGCGTGTCTTTCTTCATATCCATCAGTCGCCTTCGGTTTATGCAAAAGTTATGCTTTTTCGCCGCTCTCAGCGCCATTTTCGCCAGGCGGTCATTTTTTGAACTATTACCCCCTGCTGAAATCGCTTCCCGCGTGTTCCAAATAGGGTTCCTACTACGCGTTTGGTTGAGTTTCAGCCAGTAGATGTCTCTGCAGATGCCTTAAAATAAGGATGCTTTAATTACGTACAAGCTTTTGCGTGAAACATATTTTTGAAGATTGTGAAAACACAAATTTGTCCGTGATCGGACTCGCGCCCCCTCACTCCGGAGTAAGTTGTTCTCCTAAACTAAGCTACACGGAGGGAATGTATCGCTACAGATTTGTCGTCTTGACACGTTTTTTACCTCTGTAGTACGTCACATCAAATCCTCAATTTTTTTCTTTTATTTGAAGCGAAGTAGCAATTTTTTCCTTAATTTCAGGCGTTGTGTGGAACAAACATCACACATTTCTCGAAGTACCCAACTGCCAGTAGTTCAATTTTTTCGTTCGGGCGCCTGTGCGAAAACACAAATTTGCCCGTGAAGGAGATCGAAACCGAGCCTCATCACTCCGGAGTAAGTTGCTCTCCTAACTGAGCTACACGGACAGAATGTATCGCTGCATATTAGTCATCTTGACACGTGCTTTATCTCTTAGTACGTCACAAGATAAGTTGGAAATTATTAAAATCAATCGAAGTATCAATCGAATATTTAAACCACGTAAAAAAAAAAAAAAAGGAAAAGATAAAAATCATGGGAAATAAAAAACTTTCAATTTATTCCTGTATTTCATGTTTGAATTTTCAATCCAAACAAATTCGAAAGCAACTGCACGCTATTGTCATATTCACAAAACATTCTGAATTATTGGGAACAAACAAAGCAGCCAAATACAGTGGACCTTACATTTGTAATAAAATATTATACACCCATATCTATCAATAAATGACTTCGTTAGTTAGGTGTAACTAATCATTTATTTATCTACTAGCCGAGCTTTCGAAATTCCAAATTTATGGAAAAACCTTTTTAATGTGTAGAATGTTGTTATTTATTGACACTTTATCGATTGTATTAATCAGTTTAAAATCAAATATGTGACATCGCAGAAAGAATGCATAATATGCCAAAGCGTTTAATGCACGCGGAAGTAGATTCATGACCATTGTCTTAATGTTTGTTATGTTTATCTTTTTATTCATATTTCAAATCATGTAACTTATTCTTAACAGTTGCATGGAACCTTACATTGTTGTAATCGAATATGTCGTCATCAGATTTAAGCAAAATAAATAATTTCATTCCCTCTCCTGATATCCTACCGTGTGGTATATTACGTTCATTACTCTTGTAATAAGGGTGAAGATGTGGTTACCTTATGTCTGTGGAGGCCTTGTTTTTGGAGGATTTGATTTTGTACGAGAACTTATTCATTTCGTCATTTTAACGATCGCTGTCGAGCTTCTGAAACGCCTCTTTGGTCTCGTTTGTCGTTATGTCCCCCAGAGGATTGGATATGCCAACAAATTCACACAAGTTGACAGGCGAATCTTGGCTCTTGAGAGCAACGCTGGCCCTTCACAGAGGACCTTCGATAGCGAAGGAAATGATTCCACTTCCGAAGACTGGAAGTCTTTCGACGACGACGATGACGACGTATCTCTTGAGACCGGTACCAAAGCTATCTGTACGAACACTCGAAGGACACCTCAGGAAATGGAGGCTGACACAAGCTCAGATTCATTGGGCAATTGGTCAGGAAGACGGACACTCGTTCTATTAGCAGAGGACACATCATCTTGTTCCAGATATGATATTTCATCCAATGAAAGCATTGCACCGCGCAGGAGCCCTGGATTAACTCGCCACAATTGGTTTAAAAGACAGATCGCATCAAGACCACTGATAAAATGTTTATCCAGGATTTTGTCGTTTCCGTGTCGCCGAATTTCGCGAAAACTTTGTGGCTACAAAAAACATCAAGAGCAGTCACCGCAAATCGATCTGGTCGCAGAGTTGTGGTTAGACGTAAGCGTAGTTCCCAAACGAAAAGAGCCTGCACGCGAACTGCAGTCGGTGCCATTCCCCACTTTGAATACACTGGGAGTAGCCAAGACACGGTTTCTACTGCCACACGCTTGTACAACATTAACCTTATATTGGCTTCCACGGAATCTTCGACCAGCAGCATCTTCTCCGAGGAGTCTGATTCTCATTACTTTGGTGACTTCTCTTCAAGCGAAAGCATTGTTCCTAACCAGATTCCATTCACTCGGGACACTTGGTTTAAAAGAAATATCGCAGCAAGACCACTTGTAATGCTTATGTCAAGGATTTTGTCGTTCCCGTATCGCCGAATTTCGCAAAAGCTTCGTGGCTGCAAAGAAATATCAACAGCAGCAACATCAACAGCAGTGACTTTAAGAGCAGCCGGCAGAAATCAGTTCGATCGCAGAGTTGGAGCTGGACGTAGGCCTCTTTGCAGATGCCGAAGGAAGAGAAGATTCACGCGAACGGCTGTCGATATGGACTCATCGGAATCTGATGCAGGGGAACAGCGTCGCCGCCCTACCGATTCTACGCAAAATTCAAGAGCGCAAGCGCAGCGGGGAAGAAGAACGGGATTAGGATGAGGTTCGTCAAGATCCTTTTTCTCATCCAGAAGTACTTCTAGTCAGTCGGACGTGTAACCATTACAACAGATTGTGTTAAAACATGGAAAAAAGACTATAGTCGTTAAATTTCTTAATTTCATCCAGAAGTACTTCCAGGCAGTTAAATTTGAAACTGTTGATGAATATTGATAGCCAAGAAATGAAAAAAAAAACAAAAAAAAACATGTTATTTGCAATCAAAATGCAAAGCGTATAATTTAATAAATAATTCTGGAATACGAGAGTTGGTTTCCTTATTTATTATATATACAGTATATATAGTTGATATTTTCTTGTCAGAACTCTCTTAAACAATAGATTCCCAAAACTTAAGAGACTTTGATGGAGCTATTCTGTCAGCTCAAAATGTACATAGTTGTTGCAATTTAACTCAGCAAGTTTTTATACATCTTCATTTCCAACAATATGTTTGCTGCTGCTGCTGCAATAAGTTTCAAATGTTATTGTGGTGATGAGAGAATTTCCTTAACGATATGAACCACAGTTTCCATTCTGTGTGGTTTGAAATTATGATATGTCAGAAAACAAAGATCAAATATTATAGAAATAGGTACTACTGTTAAAGGAAACTAAGTGGCGCGTTCAAAACGCCGAAAGCTTTATGGAATTAAACAAGTTAGTAAAATCATACAATGCATTGATTATTATACGCTTTTCAACATACCAGATATTATTACTCAAGTTATGAGGATAATGGCTGTGGAATAAATCTCGCCCCTGTGTCCTGACCTTCTATCCCATTTCGATGATATTCAACAGAATCTGTTAAGTATACTTCCGGAACAACATGATAAAGATTTGTCTCAATCGAAGCATTTTTAGTCAAGTTATGACGCATAAGGGTAATGGAATGGATCTCGCTCTTATGTCCTGACCATTGACTCCATTTCGCCCATTTTTAACAGCATTCGTCCCCAAGTGGTCCCCTATCACATACTAAAATTTCATTGAAATCGAACCATTTTTACATAAGTTGGGGCGCATAAGGGAAATGAAATGGATCCCTCTCTTATGTTCTGACCTTTGACCCTATCTCGACTATTTTCAATAGGGTTCGTTCCCAGGTGGTTCCCTACCACATACTAAAATTTCATCGAAATCGAACCATTTTTACGCCAGTTATGGCGCATAAGGAAATGGGAGGGATCCCTCTCCTATGTCCTGACCTTTGACCCCATTTCGCCCATTTTCAATAGGGTTCGTTCCCAGGTGGTTCCCTACCACATTCTAAAATTTCATCGATATCGACCAATTTTTACGCGCGTTATCGTGTGGAAAATCAGGCAGACAGACGGAAAAAGTTGTAGCATATACGCTTCTTCAACCTACGGTTGGAAAGCGTAGAAAAGGGCTAAAAGCTATAGTTGCTCTCAGGGTTTACCATGGAAAATTAGAAACGCGGTAACGTTGCTCCAATAATGAAAATGGGACATTTAAAAGATAACAAGAAATAATAAAAATCCGTTCTGATGCGAATTAAATTTACCAAAGCTATTCAAAATCATTGGAACAGGTAAGAAAGCACTGACCGAAGAAAAAATTCAATCGGGTTTTTAATCCCGCAGATATTGCTGTAAACGGAAACGTCAACTTACGCCCTCTGGTGTCAGACTTGTGCGTTAAGAAAAATTGGAATTTATATGAGAAACATTTCGCAGCGGAGACGTTCTCCAACAAAGAAATAATTTTTCAAACCGGGCTCTTAGAAGCAGAGATATTGACAAATATAAGATATGCATCTACCGCCCCTTCCCCCTTCCCGCGGAAAAACCATGCATTATTTTAAAAAGAAAGTATTTTCAAAAGGTTTTTCGATGTGAGCGGCATCGGTCCATGAAATAATTTTTTCAGTCGAGTTTTCAGGAACTCAGATTTTACTGCAAATATATCAGACGCAGAAATTAACTCTTACGCCCCCTGGGGACCAAACAATTCCTTATCAAATATTAGAAATTATATGCTGAGAATTTCCTATCAGAAGCTGTATCCGGTGCAGAAAGAATTTTTCAAATCGGAGTTTTAGAAGCCGATATATTGAGGAAAACGCAATTTACCTTTACGCCCCCTAGCGGAACATGTATGCATTACTTGAAAATTTTGAACTTATGTGATGAACATTCTACACCGGATACGCTATCTAACAAAGAAGGAATTTTTCAAATCCGACTTTTAGAGGCAGAGATACTGACAGAAATAAAATAGACATATCTGGTGGAGAGGAGAAACCATGCATTATTTTAAGATGAAAATATTATCAAATGTTTATCAACAGGTGCGGTATCGGTCCACGAAATAATTTTTTCAATCGGGCTTTTAGAAGCTAAGATTTTGCTGCAAATACCTACGAAGCAGAAATTTAACGCTTACGCCCCCTGGTGGCCAAACCATATTTTCTAAAAAAAAACGAAATTACAATAAAAAAATTTCCCACCAGGAACTGTACCCGGTGCTGGAAGAATTTTTCAAATCGGAGTTTTAAAAGCAGAAATATCGGGGAAAGTGGAATTTACCTTTACTCCCCCTAGCGGAAAGTCAATGAAGTATTTGAAAATTTTGAAATTATATTAGAAACATGTCGCAACGGAAACTCTGCCCAACAAAGAAGAAATGTTTTCGAATCGGATCATTAGAAGCTGAGATATTGACAAAAACAAGATATATATCTACTCCCCTGGCGGAGAAACCATACATTATTTTAAGAAGAAAATATTCTGGGAAGGTTTGTCTACGTGAGTAGTAATGGTCTGCAAAATATAATTGAGATTTTAGAAGCTCAGATTTTGCTGCAAATACATTAGAAGCAGAAATTAACACTTACGCGCCATGGTGGCGAAACCATTTTATACCAAAAATTAGAAATTTTATGCAAAATATTTCTCATCACGAGCTGTATCCACTGAAGGAAACATTTTTCAAATCGGAGTTTTCGAAGCTGAGATATACAGGTGCGGTATCGGTCCTATGGAAAGCAATTTACTTTTAGGTCCCCCTAGCGGAGAATATATGCTTAACTTGGAAAGTGACTATGAATCTTTGACTTGAATGGAATCGAAAAGTAAAAGAATTTTTTCAATTGGTTGTTTAGAAGCAAATATATGGATTAGAATGTATCTTGAATTCGCCTCTACAAGACACTCATGCATACAGCGATACTGATCTGAGCGATGTAAGGGATACTGCTCAATGTGGTCTCCATTCTGAAGTTGTAAAATCTGAAGGCGGTGAACACTGTGTTCAACGGCCGATCGTAACTGATCCTCTGTGATGCTTCTCACATGCAATGTGATACTGTCTTTCAAGGCTGCCAAATTTGTAGTATGTCCTTGATAAACACACCTTTCAAGTGTCCCCATTAACAGAAATCACAAGGATAAAATTCCGGAGAACGAGGTGCCCAGGCGGTACGAAATGCACCATTTATCACTTTGTTCTCGTTGAAATGTTGTCGCAGAAACTGCTGTGCATAGCGTCCAATATGTGGAGGCGCTCCATCTTGCATGAAAGTGGTTGACTCAATGCATTGTTGCAGTTGGGGTACGACAAAAGTGTTGAGCATCTGTAGGTATATCTGGGCAGTCACAGAACATGTCAAAGGGCCATTTGGGATGAGCTCCTTCGAAGAAGAATGGTCCAAGGATAAATGTGGATATGAATCCACACCAGACTGTAACTTTAGACGAGTGCTGTGGAATCTGCTGGAAAACATGAGGATTTTCCATGTTCCAAATGCGACGGTTACGGGTGTTCACTGTTCCACTGAGGTAAAAATGTGCCTCGTCGCTCCACAAGAACTTACATGGCCAAGACTCATCCTCTTCCATTCTGGCAAGGAAGGTCAATGCAAAGGTCAGGCGTGGATTCCCTTTCGGCGGCAAGCAACTGGTATTTGTGGCTGATCTTATACTGATAACAATGAATCACCTTTCTTAGTACATTCCACAATGTGTCATAGGATAAATACAACTACCGTGACACTGCATGTTTACTACTGGAGCCTGCAACATTATTCATTGACTGTTCAACAACAGCTGTGGGAACATCTTTAACGACTTGTGAAGTGATATGTTTGCGCCCTCGACCTGGTTTAACTCCTAGATGTCCGGTTTCCTCGAATCGAGTGATCACTATCTTGAAAGCTCGTGGAGTCAATGGTACTCGGCGTAATATCTTACGACGGCGAAATTCCCAAAGTGCAGTCGCAGCACTGCCGTTGTTTTCATAAAACAGCTTCATGAGAAATACGTGTTCCCGCATGGTGATGGTCATCGTAGCTGATAAGAATGACATTCAGATCAGATCATACGTAGAGGACTTTAGAAAGGGAGTGCCTGACCCCAGGTCTTAAACAACCCTTTTTTTTTTTTTTTGATTGGAGGTTTAACGACCACCGTGAGCAACTCAATGGGCTATAAGCAGTCGCCCGTCCCTAATTTAGGGTCACTGGTTCCAGGGAAGGGAGAGAGCCAGTGCCGTAAGACAAATACAACATCCATGCCTGACCGGGATTCGAACCCGGACCCCTTACGGACGAATGATCAGAGGCCAGCGCCTTAGACCACTGCGCCACCGGGGCGGCTAAACAACCCTTAAAGGTAGGAAGCTAAGAGATTTGGGGTGGAGCGTCCGACAGGAAAATTACATGAAAGCGAGGTAAAAAGGGGGAGGAAAACGCCCTTATTTATAACCAGGGAGCCAGTACCCGGTGTCGGATGGTTTAACGGGCCCATATGACGCACGGCGGATATTTAATGGTTCGAGCGTTTATACCTGCTTGGAATCGAACCTACGACTTTTTCATCTCAGTCACAAACCTTGACCTCTAAGAATGACATTCAGCTGTTGTAGCCATCTTTATACGCAGAACTTGGCTTTTGCACTTGTGTTTATGCATATAAAACTGTGATTTCGTTGCTTGCAGCGGCACAAGTGCCATAGTGATGAGATTTGGTACTATTCTTTTTTATTTTATTTTTTTACGGAAATGTGTTCCGCATGTTGTGAAATGTCACTACACCAAACTTGGTTTCTTTTGGAATCTCTCTAGACAGCGTTGAATAGGGGTGCTTTGAAATAGTACTGTATAACTATACTAGTAATCGGAATTTCTTGGCGTAGATTATAAGTCAAAATTTCCAAGCTTTCGCACAAAAACCAGATGGCGTTTTCAAAAAGGTAGACAGGTAACTGTAAAATGGATAATAGAACACTTCAACAATTTGAACGCGGTGACTTGACTAGACAATAAATGAATAGGGCAAATATGATCAATCATTCGAAGAAACGAGATCACCATGGTTGAGCACGCGGTACAGTGGTAGAAAACGCGGAATTATTTAAAGAATTGAGTAAAAATGCTTAGCAACTGTATCATTGCAAGCCTCGCTGCTGCTCAAGATTTACAAAGTTTCGCGAATCACAGTAGGTTTGGGTGTGGAGTATGAAGCTAATTTCTTTAATAATTCCACATTGGATCAGCGGACTTGAACTTGACTTATCTTGAAAAGGCAGTGGTAATTTTACTGTCTTTTGTATCACTTTCATGTTCGTTGATTCTAATTCCAAAGGAACGTTTGGTCATTCCGATGTAGTATCGCCTGGAGCCGTCCGGATTTTCTAGTGGGATGGCATAAGCACCTGCCTCATTGAAAAGAGGGGCTTTTCAATATTTCTCTTAAGCATCGTATATAAAGATGCCGGAGACCTTATGCCGACACCGAAGTCCATCCTCCTGAGCGCGTTTCTGAGTTGATAGGAAACTTTTGGTAGGTAGGGAATTGAGCCTGGGTAGCGAAATTGCGGCATAGAAAGATTAACACAGCTGGTTCGATAAAGTTATGCATCTGGTTCGACGTATGTTCTGCCTCAGTGGCCAATTCGACGATATTTTTTAGCAACATCGGAGGAGACGGCGAAGGCTCTTTGAATTCGAGAATGGAAGATGGCCGTCTCGAAGTTTATTAATTAGGGTTCGTTAATTGCGATCATCCCGTATATTCGTTCAATGCTGATTTAATCCTATTTTGCTAACCCCGAGTTAATTCGTTCAAGCCGGTTAAAGGGTCAAAAGCTGTAAGTTTGAAATCTGAAAAAGCTTCCGTAGTATATGTATTGCTTATACTTCACCTGTTGGAAATTTTATCGGGATGTAATAGTCATACGATCAAAAGGCGTTGCATTATGATCGGAAATCTGGGGATATCCATTCATTAAATTTCACAAAAATTCATTCAAACGGAGGCTGCAATCCGGAGTTACAAACTGACTAGTGGAAGGATCTGCAGATTCGAATGATTGCTTACTCTTCCAGTGGAACGCACCCAACAGGGAGAAAAAAAGAAAGAAAGGAAAGAACCGTACCCATAAAGCAATACTCACTCCTGTCAAGTAAAACTGATACTGCGATTTGTAACACGAAACTGTAGAAACAAAGAAAGCGAAAAGGGAAATAATAAATTAATAAATATCACCATCATAAATGTATTTATTTTCTCCACCCCTGGGGGTTAAGTAGTTCGAAAGATCCTCGTTTTTTCTTCAGCCATATGCTTCCGACAAAAAATTCAAGACAGGAATAAAATAAATTTAGAACTAAGATGTAGTCTGAGATAAATTTAATCATCTTTTTTATTGCAGAATAAGCAATGCTTCAGAAAACGCAATTTAAATGCAATGAATCCTGAGAAACCATTCGTGATAAGCATCAATGTTAAGTGTAATCTTCGCAGGCCGCCAGCCGCCCTTGTGGGCGGACGAAATATGATTCACGACTATTATTCTTTCTCATCTTGTGTCTGAACCCACGGATTACTTATCGCACAACTCCTTTCCATCATTTGCTGACGGGGAAAGCATCATATCGCACTTATACAGTAGAAACGGCTAACTGTCGCATATTGAAACTTCCGAAGAGTTAGTTGAGAAGATTTCTAAATTTCCTCATTCAGTTTCATTTCAAGGATCGTTTATAATTTTTTCCAGATTTCTGGAAACACAAGGGATAATCAGTATAGACTAAATTAAATAGTTGAAAACACAAAAACTAACCAGAATGGCTCTGTTAAAAACACAAGAAATAATTGGAATGGTTCTATTAAAAACAGAATAACTGATCAAAAGAGGTCTATAAGAATGAAAGGACTAATCAGAATGGCTCTGTTAAAAACATATGGATAAATCAGGGTGGCTCTATTAAAAACACGACAATCGATCAGAACAGGTCTGTTAAAAATGCCAGAACTAACCAGAATGGTTCGATTAAAAATACAAGGACTAATCAGAATGTTTCTATTAAAAATACAATCGCTCAGAATACGTCCTCTAAAAATACCAGGAATAATTTGAATAGTTGAAAACACAAGAAATAACCAGGATGGCTCTATTAAAAATACACCAACGAACTGGAATAGTTTTAATAAAAACAGAACAACTAATCAGAGTAGGTCTACTAAAAATGAAAGGATTACTCAGGTTGACTCTGTTAAAAGCACAAAAACAAAACAGAATGGCTCTATTAAAAACACAATGACCGATCAGAGAACAGGTCTTCTAAAAATACCAGAACAAACCACAATGGTTCTATTAAAAATGCAAGGACTAATCAGAATGACTCTGTTAAAAACAAAATAACCGATTAGAACAGATCTATACTAAAGATAAGAGGATTAGACAGATCGGCAATGCTAAAAACACAAGAACTAATCAGAATGTCCCTGTTAAAAATACAACAACCGCTCAGAATACACTGTTAAAATTTTTGGGGTAGGTTGCACCAAAAGGTGGTGCTACACCAGCTGCACCACTTTCAGAGAAAATATACACCATTGTGTAGTGCAACCCAAACCCAACAACATGGTGAAATCTTGCATCATAATGTGGTGCAACCTTGTACTATAACATGTTGAACCATGTTATTGGGTTTTGTTTGCCCCACACAATGGTGTATCTTTTCTTGGAAAGTGGTGCAGCTGGTGTAGCACCACTTTTTGGTGCAACCTACCACAACATTTTTTAACATTGTACGTCCTTCAAAATACCAAGACTAAATTGAATAGTTGAAAACACAAAAACTAACCAGAATAACTCTGTTTAAAACCAAGAAAATCATTAGAATGGTTCTATTAAAAACAGAATAACTGATCAGAATAGGTCTACTAAAAATACCAGGACTAGCAAGAATGTTTCAATTAAAAATACAAGGACTAATCAGAATGACTCTGTTAAAAATACCACAACCAATCATAATACGCCCTTTAAAAATACGGGGACTGATCAGAATAGTTTCATTAAAAGCGTAAGGGATAATCTGAAGGGCGCTGCTAAAATCCCAATTACGATAAGAATTGTTTTGCCATAAATACGAAGACTAATCAGAAAGATTCTGTAAAATGTACAGTAACCGATAAGAATATGTTTGTTTAAAGTACGAGGAAAAATAAAATGGCACTTTTGAAAATACAAGGACTAATCAGAATGTCTCTGTCTAGAAGCCAACAATCGATCAGAATAGGACGACTAAAATGCAAGGACTAATCAGAATGGCTCCGATTAAAAAAACAAAAAAACAAGGACTAATCAGAATGACTCTGTTAAAAGCACAAGAAATAATCGCAATAGCGCTGTTAAAATCGCAATGACCGTTCAGAGTAGGTCTGCTAAAAATACAAGGACTTATCACAATGGCTCTGCTAAAAATACAAGGAGAAATCAGAAAGGATCTGATAAAAGACGCAGTGACTAATCAGAATGGCTTTGATAAAAGACGCAGTGACTAATCAGAATTGCTCTGATAAAAACACAATGCTCGACCAGATCATATGTAGAGGATTTTAGGAAGGGAGTGTCTGACCCCAGGTCTTAAACAACCCTTAGAAATAGGAAGCTCTGAGATTTGGGCTAGAGTGCCCGATAGGAAAGTCACACGGAAGCGAGGTGGAAAGGGGAGCAAGGCGCCCTTATTTATTACCGGGGGAGGGGGCAGAACCCGAGGTCTGACGGCTTAACGTGCCCATCCGACGCACGGCAGATATTAGGTTGTTCAAACGTTCGTACCTGCCTGGGATCGAACGTGAGATTCTTCCGTGTCAGTCACGAACGTTGACCACTAGGCCATCTGCGGCCCAATGAACGATCAGAATTGCTCGCCTGCTATAAATACAAAGGCCAATCGGAATGCATGATGATGCCCCAGGTGGCAGAATTGTGTATAAAGCAAAGTAAAAAAATTATATATATAAAATATTCTTTACTGAAAAAGCTTTGCGATGGAAAAAGATTTCCCAAATACGACTTCTAGACGCAGAGATAACAAGAAAAAAGTATTTATGCACGCCTTGGAGAAAACATTGTGCACTGTTTAAAAAAATAGTGTTCGTACTCTTTGCATAGTGAATGGCATTCAGTAAAAAGGAAAAAAAAATCAATAGGAGTTTTAGGAGCGGAGGTACCGTAAATAAAAATACAAAGTAAAGCCCCTTAGCGTCAGGACTGTGCACCATAAAAATCCGAAGGATATTAACAAAATGTTCTACGATGCGAATATTATTCGATGTCAAAAGAATTTTTCGAATCAGAATATTATAAGCGGTGATATCGAAAAATATGAAGTTTACGTTTTCACGTCCTAGATGCTAAATTGTGTATTAATCCGGCCAAGAAATGCGCGTAAAATGTTTTCATTTCCAGTGATATATAACCGAAAGGAAAGTTTGCAGTTGGGTTTTTCGGCGTTGCAAACAGAAACATACCGCATCGTCGATCTTCGTTTGAGCAAGAAATGCCAGTGCAAATGTTAGTCGGGTTTCGGCGTCACCTGACAACAAGCTTAGAAACCGATTGGTCTTATAAAGACACTAACAGTCAAGCCCGTTCTCCGAATGGTGAATCTATAAAATCAATTTTTGAACATAAAATTAGAGAAAGGGAAAAGTACTAAAGGGAAAGAAAAGTAATTTAAGATCCATAACTGTTTTACGATTCCGAACAGAGTCGTGACATCAATGCCTACGATTCTGACGTAAAACAGTAGCAGGCTTTAGACCCCTTAATTTTAAATCAAAATTTCATGAAATTTTTACAGCATTTCAACGTTCCTGGCATAATTATATTTAAACCGATCAGTATTTTGAACAGTAAAGCTAAGCCACCCTTTTGAACTTTTTGGTTTATAGACTCTCCTAGTGTAGAAGGGGCAGAAAAATTCAAGCATACACTATTCCAAAGCCGCCATTTTTTTTTTTTTTTTTTGGTTTTAGGACTTTTCTTGATATCCGGACCTTAAGACCTATCAGCATGCCAATTTTCAGATCACAATGTCATTTAGAAGTGGTCGAACAATTCGCAAATATTTCTAGCAGACAATGTTTCAAAGCCACCATTTTGATTTTATTTTGGTTTTCGGACTTTTCTAGGAAACTGGACATTAGGACCTACCAGCATGCCAATTTTCAGATCACTAGGTCATTTAGAAGTGGCCGAACAATTCCCAAAAAAATCAAGCAGACATTGTTTCAAAGCCGCCATGCCGCCCCGGTGGCGCAGTGGTCAAAGCGATGGCTTCTGATCATTCGACAGAGATGAGTACAAGTTCGAATCCCGTGAGGCACGGGTGCTGTGTTTGTACTACTGCGCTGGATTCCCTAGAGCCAGTGGCCCTAAATCATGGACGGGCGACTGCTTGTGGCCCACCGAGTTGCTAACGGTGGTCGTTAAAATTCCAATAAAAAAAAGCCGACATCTTAATTTTTTTTTTTTTTTTTTTTTTTTTGGTTTTCGGACTTTTCTAGGAATCTGGACGTTAAGATTTATCAGCATACCAATTTTTAGATTACTAGGTCATATACACTGCTGGCCACCCAAAATGCAACATCAAGAAGGACACGAGATAGGAAAGCCAGATTTACTGGACACATAACAACAGATACAAAGATGAAACGATTGAGCTTACAGGCCCGTGCGACTTGCGGAACATGCAGGCATCAATAGTTCGTGTGGCCCCCATGACTGGCAGTAACGGCCGCTACACGCCGCGGCATCGAACGAAAGAGGCTTTGGATGTGGGCTTGTGGTATGTCGGTCCAGGCTGCTTCCACACGTTGCCACAGTTCATCAGGCGTAGCCGCGGGTGGTGCTTGCCGGGGCACTCGGTTGCCGATCAGCGACCAGACGTGTTCGATGGGTGATATATCGGGAGAACAGGTGGGCCACGGCAGCAGTTACACCTGTTGGGTCGTGAAGAATTGTTGCACGATGCGTGCCACGTGCGGGCGCGCTTTGTCTTGTTGAAACGTGGCCGCTAGCAGGTCTTGCAGGTAAGGGAGGACTACAGGCTCCAAAACGTCGGAGATGTAGCGATGGCTGTTAAGTGTACCGGTGATGTGTACCAGAGGGGTGCGGGTGTCATATCCAATTGCGCCCCAAACCATAACGCCAGGCGACGGACCGGTATGGCGATGCATAATCCAGGCGTCATACAGTCTCTCGCCGCGGTGCCGCCACACGCGGATCCGACCATCGTGGTGTTGCAGGCAGAAGCCGGATTTGTCGGAGAAGACAATGTCGTGCCATTCCGTAGTCCAGGTGCCGCGTTCAACGGCCCACTGCCTCCGCACTCGCCGGTGGTGTAACGGCAATGGTAATCGGAGCAATGGGCGCCGTGCGCAGGTCTCGGCTCCTGCAGACGACGTCGAACGGTACGTGCTGTCACAGGTTGTTGCGCAACACACCCTAATTCCTGCGCTAACGTTCGTGATGTGGCGGTGCAAGCCGTCAATGCCCGCCGCACAACATGCCGGTTCTCTCGTTCGGTGTTGGGCCGCGGCTGCCGCAATCGCTCACGTCGGTCCGTCCGTCCCTCCTGCACCCACCGAATCCATACTCGCCTCACTGTGGCTGGATGTCGTCCCACACGGGCGCCGATGTCTCGGTAAGATAAACTGCTGTCGCGATAAGCCACTATTCGTCCTCTGTCGAACTCCGAAGTGTGCTGTAATGACTGCTGTATTTTGCGACGAGGCATCAGGAAGCTTCCAACGCTCAGGCCCGGCAGCACAACACACTTCCACTACTTACACCCCGCCTTCTGTACACCCTTCTCATAGTGCTTCTCGGTGGCGTGCCGGGAGCCCATGATTTGCATATGCCCTGCAATGCTAATCGTTTGTAATGTCCTCTCGAGGGCGACGCATGCTGCGAATTTCAGGCCAATCGGATGCTTCCTTCTCGGTGTTGCATTTTGCGTGGCCAGCAGTGTAGAAATAGTCGAACAATTCGCGGACCGGAATACTCGCATTTTCCCATTTTCCCACTTTGCTTTATATGTACATACTAGACAAATGCAAGACTTTACGCAGAATTTTTCACACGACCAAATGCTTGGACCCTCCATGTGAACTTCTGGAACGATCTGTGTTATTTAGTGGCCGCTCAACGACGGCAGTGGCAGCGTCTTTAGCCTGTTTCGCACGAAGCAGTGTGCTCCCTGTTTGTGGTCTTACTGCTGGACTTGTGGCGTATCTTGGGTCCGAGACCTGGGCTCTTCCCCCCCCCTTTCCGTCTACAGTTTTTTTTTTAATTGACAAGTTTAATTTTGAATTGTTAAGTAACAGAAGTAAATTTTTTTCTAAATGTTAGATGCATGCTATTGCTAACATGATACCAAATAATTATTAATATTAGAATTTGAACACTGATTTGTACATGAACGCCATTCTTCTTTGAGATACTTCATTTGTGCACGAACTCCATTATTCTTTCCTTTTGTGTAAACTCGAGTGTTACGCTTTCACAAAAATGTTTCTTCCGAGTACTTTTTCATATTTAAAAATAATGTTTTCCTCTGTTGACAAACCAGCCAAGTTGCTCAAATGTGCATGTCCTTGTGTGGCTCTAAGATATATCTTGATTCTTTTGAATACGGAAAAACTTCTTTCGGCAGTTGCAGTTGTTGACGAAATGTCTAATATTAGGTCTGCTAATTTGTACACCTCAATAAACACTATGTCCAATTTATTCACCTTCATGTAATAAGTAATGTCTCTTACTGATTTGTTTTGTGTTCATCAAGGGAATAAAGAACAGTTCATTTTTTAATTAAGCTATATCAATATTTCAAACATAGAGTTTTTCAAGTTCTGGCAGTAGATGTTCAGGAAAGCTTTCACAAAAGTTATCAAAACAGTTCGAATCCAACAAAGCCACGAATTTAAGATATAATATCACTGATTTTAATTCATTGACACTTCACATAAACTGAAACAACTCTCGCGAAACACGCGCTGTTACATGCGGAAGCATACGAGTGACAGATATTCGAAGTCTTCTCTTTTCTGAACGAACCGTTGCGCGAAGCAATGATCCAATCCCCTCCATACGTTCATGTTGTCATGGAAACGCTAGCAGGTAAGTATCAAAGTTCTTCGCATCAGAACAACGAAGACTCGAAGACCTGCTTGCGTTATGGCGTTGGTCATCGCTCGCCAGACTGATTGTCCTGATCGAAAAAAGCAAATCCACTTGTGTTTTTTTCGCACCGAAAGCATCGACATATCTTAATACTGTTGATAATTGATTTTTATTTCAGTATATTTAATTGACTTTTATTTGTTCTTTCTCTGGGCTTCGCAGCTAGAATCGAATAGACGCTATTGTCCTGGACGTCAGGTTTCTAATTAAAACGCGACAATTCCTTGGAGAGCACATGTCAGTAAACTTTTTTGCAATCGTTAACGTCATCGAAATTCCCGAAAACTAGCTGCTGCGTTTATGTTGATTTGGCAGGAAAGATCCACAAGCAAAGCATGTTCCAGCAAGCTGAGAGTCATCGTGCTTCCATTCACTGCACGACTGGCATAAAGCATCTCATATCTTTCTTTATAACCATCAATCGCTAGCGGCATAAGCAAATACTAGGGTGTTCAGGAAGAACCGGCATTTTTGTATAGAACAGTTCCGCGACGAAAATGTGCATATTTTCTGCGGGGCAGTTTTCCTGTGTCACAGACGACTGAAAGCTGGTACTGTGGACAATCAAACGAGGCGCGAAGCACATGTCGCGACCCAGGGGTTGAAACTATATAGCGGTCAATTGCAATGGCTACAAAGTTAGAAATATTGTTTCCATTGCGACATTACTGGAAAAATAGATTTAAAACTGCTGAAGGAGTCCGAAAATCAACGAAGTTGAAGGTGAAGCAGTTGCGGTTACTCGGATCGCTCAAACATGGTTCAAGAAATTTGCGGATGGTGACTTGAGCTTAGAAAGAAAGGAAGGTTCGGGTAGGCCCTCTACTATTAATTCGGAGGCCCTCCAAGCGGCTGTGAAAGATAATCCACGAACTAGCACTCGCAATTTATCAGAACAACTGGGAGTTTCTAAATCAACCATTGTTGAGCACTTGCACAAGATCGAAAATGTTTACAGACGTTGCCATGAGGTGCCTCATAAGCTCACCCCAGCTCAAGCTCAACGACGTGTCGAATATGCAAGGAACTGCTAGAAATCCACCCAATACTCGATTTATCAAACGGATAGGTGCTGGGAATGAAAAGTGGATATATCTGCGTAATCCATATTCTTCACAACAACGGCTGAATAGAGGTGAATAAGCTTTACCTACCCCCAAACGTGGACGTTTTAAGAAAAGGTTTACGCTGTGTGCCTGGTGTATTAATGAAGGTGTAATCCACTTTGAGCTCATTCCGAATCGTCGGTTTATCAATGTCGAACTGTATTTTCAGCAATTGGAAAGGATGCAAACTTCAGTGGAAGTACCGTGCCCTTAGTCAAACGAAAGCGAGTAATGCTGCAAGAAGCAATACAAAACCTCATACCGCTAATCGGATCCCCAGTTAAATTTCAAGAACTGCATGGAATCGAATTACCGCCTCCTCCAGCATATCTTGCTCCTTCAGATTACCACTTGTTTCGTGCGATTGAGCAGTTTCTTGATGGAAAGCACTTGACTGCTTTGGATGACGTCGAACGCGAGTGCCAAGATTTTGTCCGCCTCTAAACCGAAAGCTCGGTACCGTGCAGGAATTAAACAACTGGTAAGAAAGAAATTAAACAACTCAAACTGCGTAGTCGCAGGCCGGTCCCAGCACCCATGCTAACCACGGCTCAACGTCCAAAGCGACTACAATGGGCACGCGGGTATCAAAACTGGACCTTGAATGATTGGAAGAAGGTCGTCTGGTTGTATGAGTCTTGTTTCCTGTTGCGCCAAGTGTACGCCCAAGTACATGTGCGTCGTTTACCTGGGGAAGGTTTTGCATCAGGATGCACCGTGGGCAATGTCCTGATGGGAAACAGAATAATGTGCAAGAAACTATGAGGTTTACCACTTACCTTAACATATTTGCAGACCAGGTACATTCTGTTATGGAAACGGTACTCGCCTCTATTAGTGCCTTCTTTAAGTAGGAAAATGTGCCATGCCACACTGCCCGGGTTGCTCGAAAATGTTCCGCGGAAGAAGAAGAAGACTTCCAGGTATTGCCCTGGCCTCTAAATTTCCCAGACACCAATCCAATTGGGCACCTGTGGTTTGTATTGGAATAGCAAATCCGATCTGCGGCGGCTCAACCACATAACTCACAAGAGTTAAAGGATCTGATGGTAACGTGTTGGTACCGGTTACCACGAAACACCATCAGAACTCTAGTAGTGTTCTTGCTTCGCAGGGTAAGAGTTGTTTTGGCGGCATGTGGTGGATCAACACCATGTTAGTGTTGTTTGAATGGCGCAGTTGCTTTTAGCAATAAAGGAATGCTGAGAAAGTAAATTTTAACACAAGCTGCTACATATGACGACGCATTAATGAGAACAAAAATTAGCTTCATCTGAAGCTTAAATGAATATAACATATATACAGTTGATCCAAGCTATACACTTCTGTTACCATGTTGTAACTCTCAAAATAAGAAGGACGTTCAGATGAACTGACTGATAAAACATATTATGCAACACACTATTAGAAAGAGTTGAAATTCAACTTTGTTGAAAAGATACTTTAGGCTTACTGTTCTTAGAGACATCGGGAAGACAGCTACATGTCACCTTGATCGGGAAAAACTCCGCTAGACACTTGAGCTGGATCCGTCGTCATAGTCCAAAAAGGGAAGTATGCACTGTATCAACACTTGAAGCATATCCATAGCAGATCCTCGTAGTTGCTTCATAATTCCTTCAAACTCCGACGACATCAGACTTTGTCGACATCTGACTCGGATTCTCCAGACTCCACAGGTCATACACTGAGAGATACTACTG
The DNA here is from genome assembly GCA_039090855.1 of Macrothele yani. Taxonomy (NCBI): domain Eukaryota; kingdom Metazoa; phylum Arthropoda; class Arachnida; order Araneae; family Macrothelidae; genus Macrothele; species Macrothele yani. The sequence goes on from CM076992.1 coordinate 13,518,974, forward strand.
GCTGTACTTCGCCTCTATCCGAAGACGGCTCGTCTTTATAGCGGCTTGATGACGGTTTGTGACGTGATACGTCAACGTCGCTGCTTTGCGTGATTAGGAATGTTATTATTATTTTTTTTTTTTGAGTGTGCTGTGAAGCACTGCGGAAATTCACTATTTCCAACAGCTAGACAGGTGGTCATAGTATTTTGGCTCTTCGGCGTATCAGTGCTGGCCCAATGCAGTGAAGCTTTTTGAGTTATCGAATATAAAGCTTCCCAATCCAGGTGAATGGTCAGAGCTTCTGCAGAAGTTTTAACCGTCTGGGTGGAATAATTCATCTTCGCCTTGAAAGATAGCGAGGTACTCTGGCATATATTATGTCGACTTTCTTTTCTGCTGCACAACAGGTCCTTCATGAAGGTGTGGACCCTGCTATGCATTCCGTTTCTCCACTTTTTTGGCATATAACTCAATCTCCAGTTTTATCTCCTTCATGTCACTGTTTCCACAGTCCTATCATCATTCTTCAGTTCTTCCTAAGCTTCGTTCTCCATGTAACAGCATGTCCAAAACTATGCTCTCCGGGAATTCCCTACACCTTCCTCAAACATGACTGTTCGACTGCTGTCGTACTTATTGACCTTTTTTGAAGCATCTATTGCTTTAACTGTTGCCTTTATTCGCTCATTTGTAATCCTGACATTTCTGGTGATTCAATGCATCCCACTAAGCTTCTTCATTTTACCAGCATGTAACGTTCTTAGTTAATTATGGGCGAAAAGTCAGTTAACCCTAGAACATTACATTATGTGAATCGGCAGTTTGCTTTAACCATTTATGCGGCCCAATGTACCTTAACGAAACTGTGCCCCAAATTTTTCAAGTTCCCTAAATAGAAATACTTACGTAGCGGCCGGGTTTTATGAAAGCTACGGCAAAATAATGCCTCCTCCCCTCATCTCAGCCGCACCGACCATGAACCTACCACACGTGATAAGCGTTCCATTCTATTAATCTATTCCCTGCTCTACGACCCATGGGGAAGAGCTAGTAGTCTCCCGGACATGAATATCATGCCACTGGGTAGAAAGAAGTGACTGAAACCTCTTAACTGATTACCTGATGAAAGGTCCTTAACAATGACGTAAAACCTAAGAAAGGAGATATCCTTTCTTAGATTATACGCCATTGTTATAAAGCTTTTTGCAGGGAATCAGTCAGAAAGGATCAGTGTCGATCATCTCCTTAACCCTTTAACGACTACGCTTCTAACATGTTGCATTGCTCAGAATACCATAACGCCCGAAAATGTCTGCTGCTCGTTTTCCAATTTCATTCCCCCTCTCTTCTGCAATAACAAAAGAAGGATCAATGCTAGGTCACTACTCGAACTTCCTATCTCTAGGCTTGACATACCCTGAGCATCGAATGTTTCCCTGAGGCAAGTAGGGCATTCTTTTGGTGAAAGCCTTAGGCAGATGGGAGGGAGTGGTAACAGCTGCAAAATCTTATTTACTTTTACCCTTTTCCTTGAAAAAGATATGCTCTCAATGTGTTTATTTGGACTGAGCAAAATTAAATAATTTTTACAACAAATTTCTCCCATTACACTCCGCTTTTTGGATAATGCACAGTATCGCAGACAAGCAAAGCGAATTCAACTGAGCGATGCCAGAACTCTGAATGATATAATCCCTGGACAAACCAACTTCTAGTTTACTTCTTTGTTTAGCGACAACAGTGACGACTGAGAGTGACTTCTGCTAATCCCTAGGATGCCGTGCAGATCCAAAGAACATGGGGGTAGGTAATCCTTCTAGTGCTATCCGGGAGACTCGGGCGCTGCGGTCACGAAAAGGTTAAATAATCACTTTGAGTTACAATGGTAAGTGGTAAACAACGCTTTCTGAAGCGCAGGGTCACTCTAAACAGCGAATATATTCTTTCGAGCTGATTTCAGCCCATGTTGCTAACCCCGAGTCAATTCTTTCTATACAATTACAGGGTTCATTAAAGCATTAACTTGATATTCCGGATAACTTAATCCTCAGTAGTTGTAAATGTCCTTAACTAATCACAGAAATGTCACTCCTAGAGATTCAGTGAACACAAGTTACTTACAGATTTTGACTCTTCTTTATATGCCACTCATAATCCGCAAGTTGTTAGCACTCATCAATGAATGATCCCTTAATGTGACTTGGGATACAACTAATTCGCGAATACACCGAATACTTTTCTTGACATAATTTACCAACTGGTAGGTCAAGCGTTAACTTCTATCTCCAAAACAGAATAAGGAACTGATCGACTTTTAACAAGAACGTGGGTCGTAAGAGGATACTCAAAGCAGATACTAAAAACAGCCTTACGAAACTCAGCAGAATACATGTAGCGAGAGGCAGACTGCTCCAGACATAGTAAACATCCTTCTTGTCTCTGTTGAACTCATACGTCATTGTACTAAACTCATACGTCATTGTACTAAACTCATACGTCATTCTACTATTGACTACAATTCAGGTTGCCACAAGACATTCAGTCGAGAGAGAAAATGTAGGTGTTAAGTTGGAAACCATTTAAGGAGAAATAACCAAAATTTGCAGTGATACATAAAGTAAAAAAGAAAGTTGTATTAGAGTTTAAGTTACAAACATTTAGCTCATTCTCCAAACATCTTCTCATTGGCTAAGACTCAGCACATTGCTGGTCGTGCTACAGCCTGGAACAACCGACTTTTCGGTCTCATAGGCATTCTTTTATCATCCAGTACACTTGTTGGTTTTTTCTAGCTATTCCTTCTTTTTTACTCTTTAGTGTTCGCTTCTGTCATCAAAACTCCATCTTCCTCCAGTATCGATCTCAGGTACTTGAACCTTCTAAATCTTTTAATCTCCCCCTTCGCAGAAATTAAAGTCCCTTATTTTGTTTTCTCCTTCATTGCAGCAAATGTTCTCTGTTTTGTTTCTTCTAATCTTTAACCATCAGTCTTCTTAAGCACTTCTTCAGTTTTCCAGCTTTTCTTTTACTCTTGACACATAACACCACATTATCTGCAAACCACACAGTCAACGATGCTACTTCCCACGTTCCTGCAGATGCGTCTATTGATATACTCCAACTCTCACATCAAATTTTTCTGTTACTCAAACATTACGGGACGTATAAAAGTTCATTTTTTCCTTCTCCTAATATAAGTTAGTTTATCTACCGGCAGAAATGCTGACTGCCAAACCATATGACGAGGATTTAGAATAGAACGCCGGATTTTAATTCGGAGGAGAGTGAACCGCTGCCCTTGATGTAAAGATTCATGCTGAAAATGATAGCATCCAGTAGTTGAAACCTCTTCTTTGAGATCTTAGCAAATTATTGAAATACTTCTTTTTTAAGAAACGCCCACGCACACTCACTCACGTAAGCGTTCATGCACGCACACACAGGCGCGTCATGTAAATTCACCACCCCTTCTCTGAACCAATCAAATCGCGTTTGAAATTGAATGAAATAGGCAAGTCTTGTGGGTGGTGCACGTTCCTGCGGGCAAGACGATCATGGAATGACTGACTGGGAGAATGACAGTTGATGTGATAAATATTACTTCTCGCGGATGTTTAAAGCCGCCCCATGAATGATAGGTTTACGCATATATAAATTAATGTACGTTAAATACGGAGAATTTTAAAACTAGCCATATATCACGCTGCGCTTGAAGAATGTATAGCTCAGAAGGGCATACAAACCCGGGGCATTAAAATTCTTCGCCTGTGAAACAGTTTCCCTCCCTAAGATAAACAAGTAACCAACATCTTTACGTTCGTGGGTGGGTGTGTGTTCGATCATTCTTTCTCTAAGTCTGTTTTTTTCCTACCGTGTTCGTGAGGCTTCACCCATAACATATCGTTCAAAGAACTTCGCAGATGGATTAGGGTCAGTTAACCAAACGCCACAATGGGCTGTCGAGGGGTTCCCAGCAGTGAGCTGCTTCAGGGCGTGGGTCCATTTTGAAAAATTCACCATCCGCTTACGTGTGCCGATTGCCCAAAATTTCTCCTCACACTCCAGCGGGCTACCGATGACAGGAGGTCACATGACCAGGTCACTTCCAATATTCTTTCCCTCCCTGTCTTTTTCCATCTCGATACCGGCAACCCACGTGACTCCCGCGGTTTTCGACGTACGCACTCATAACGACCAGTGAGAATAGAAAAAAAAGAGGAATCCACAGAAACAAACCAAGCTTATGGATCCGCCAAGCGACGACGTCGAGTCTGCATGATGCCGGTTTTTGGGGTTCCTAATAACTGAAGTCAAAGGTCACCCGAAGACCTTCCCGTCTTGTTAATATTCTGTTCGGGGCTTCCGTTTGTAGGTGGATTTCCGCAAGTGGTTTGTAACCCATGAAAAATTGACTAACCGCCTCTTCAAGACTGAGATCTGCGGTGACTAAAAGATGTTCGGATCACGTTCGGACGGAAGAAGGGTTGAAGGAGCAGCTTTTCCTCTCACACGTTTGCATGGACGTGTGTAAGGTTTAGGAGGGGGTGGGAGGGGACTGCTAAAATAGACAACGGATTTATAGTTCATATCCTGCCTCTCCCAGCAACCCTCAATTACTGTTTGTTTACGCCAGTTTTTTTTTTGCTATCAGCGTGGGTGTCGAAAAGACTCTCGGATGTCATATGGCTATAAATAAGAGTTTTCAAAGCTCCTTTTTAAACGCAAATTAGAGGTTCATCATTAGAGTTTATTTCGTTTTGCGAAAAAGGAAAAAGCGATGCGTAGTCTTTTTTATGATTTTATTTATTTATTTTTCGGGAGCTGTGCCTACCTTCTTGCATACATCTGGCTACTATTACATTGTATTTTGGTCAAAAAAATACAATATAATAGTAGCCAGATTTCCCTACTTTCCTTGCTAACAGCACTTGCTACTACCAAAATAATTTCACTCTGTTCTAAATATGGCGTTTAAAATAATTAAGAAATGTAAATTATACAGTCGAACTCAATTATCACGATCCCGGTTACAACGAGATCTCGGATACTGCGAACGAACAGACTGGTTGTTTGAAAATGACGTAGTTTACGAGCAAAATTTCACGGCTGCAGCAATCACGGTAGTTGAGAGGTATAACGACTTAAACTTCTCCTGTACAACGACTTAAAAATAAATATTGGCAAGATTTAAAATGTGGGACCAAACAAAGAAACGATTAATGGCTAGATTGAAAATGTGTGACCAAACGAAAAACTGAATATTGGCTATATTGAAAATGTGTGACCAAACGAAAAACTGAATATTGGCTATATTGAAAATGTGTGACCAAACGAAGTGAGAAATGGCTAGATATAAAATGTGTGATCAAACGAAGAAACGATTAATTGCTAAATTGAAAATTTGTGATCAAACAAAGAAGCGAACAATGGCTGGATTGAAAATGTGCAACCAAACGAAGAAGTGAGAAATGGCTAGATTGCACGATAACTCACGTAAAAATGGTTCGATTTCGATGAAATTTTAGAATGTGGTAGGGAACAACCTGGGGACAAACCCTATTGAAAATGGGCGAAATGGTGTCAAAGGTCAGGACATAGCAGCGGGATCCATTCCATCGCCCTTATGCGTCATAACTTACGTAAAAATTCTTCGATTGCAACAAAACTTTATCATGTTGTTCCGGAGGTATACTGAACCGGTTCTGTTGAATATCGTTGAAATGGGGTGAAAAGTCAGAGCACAGGAGCGAGATTTACTCCACAGCCATTATCCTCATAACTTGACTAAAAATGCTTCTATTGCGACAAAACTTTAGTATGTTGTTCCGGAGGTATAGGGAACCAATTTCGTTTAATATAATCTAAATGGGGTCAAAAGTCAGGTCACAGGAGCCATATTTATTCCACGGCCATTATCCTCATAACTTGAGTAATGATTTCTGGTATGTTGGAAAACGTAACATAATCAATACATTGCTTGATTTTACTAACTTGTTTAAATCTGATGAAGCCGGTGTGTTTTCTCGATTGCCTTAAAAAAGACCCACACGTTTAAAGGTGAAAAGTGCATTGGTGTGATGTACATGAACCAAAAAATGGTTCCCAAAATTTTCTGCGCTCCCCAAACAGAAATGTTTACTTAACGGATGGGTTTTAGGAAGGCTGCGGCACAACAATTAGTTTCCATCTCTTAGCTCAGCAGTGCCGACCACAAACCTGTTAAAGGCGATAGTACTCCATTTTAATCCTTTATGCTCTGATTCATGGCCCAAGGAATGATGGGAAGGATTCCTTCACCTGACACGGACATAATGCCACTTGGTAGAAACAAGTTATTCAAATATCTCTATTTTTCCTTAGATTTGTCGCCACTGTAACCATTTGAGCAGGTAATCTGTCGGAAATTATAAGTGTCCCTAAATGAAGATTTTGAGCAATAAAACTCGGGGGAAGCAACGTTTGCTGATGCGCAGGTGAAATCTTTGCAGCCGCTTTCGGGTCACTTTTTAGACAGAAAATATATTCTTTCGTGCTGACTTCAGCCCATTTTGCTAACCCCGAGTTCTTTCGCTCCAGCATGTTAACTGATTACTGAATTTAGAGACAATGTACAAAACAGGGATGAGATCTAAATTTTGAAGCTTACGTATCCCGTTGAATTTCATTAACTCATGGAAAATTGAGTGACACAGTGTTTATCTTTTTTCTTCGAATTCAGATTTTGATTAAGACAGGTTACTCGTAGGACAGTCATTCCAAAATCTTCAATCCAACCTATTCATTCATATAACATGAGGTTACTTCCATTATTTTTATGCACCGTAAGCATGTGTACAGCAATTACACTTTGTCACGATGCGTTTTCTCGAGACATCATTGTATTGACAGAATAAAAATCCTAAACACGTGTTATAATCCCCTTAGCCGTGTGTCATAAATTAGTCTATCATCACTACAAGTTGTAACATGATTCATTATTTGTAGGTGGTGCACTATAATTAAATTCGAAGGTTGTCGTTAGGTTTGGGGGATCAACTGCTACAACGTAGACCGAATTTCCGAGCGAACTTTCCCCTGCCACTCTTGAAAATATGCGATTTGTTCGTCTTGTTTACTTTCTTGCTCCATAATAAGCTAGTGAAAAGATTTGATATCTCATTATGTTACCAACAATACAATTAATGTCAAATTAATGTACTGTTGAAAGGACAGATATTCCTAGAATTATGGAACTCAAGGTCGAAAGAAAAGAGAGAGATAGAAGAGGAGAAAAATCGTGCATCTTTCCTTATACCAATGAGCGAGAAAAGTATCGGTCATCCTATCGCTGATTTCAATCCTTCCTCTAGGGCAAGATCATCTTTCTGTTTTGGATGTCCCCAAGCGACCCTAAGAAAGGCCCTAATTCCACGAATGCCAGATTGCTTGGGACTGGCAACAACACTCTCTATGATAATAATTAACGCCTTAATCTTCGGATACGATCAGCAATTACTCTATTGACTCCCCTATGGGTTCGCTCCGTTGAGTAATGGGTGCCAAACATGGTGCCTGCTGTCGCCACGGTAACGGTCCCGCCAGGTGCATCATCTAGGTGATTACTTCATTTATAATGATGCAAGTTGCAGCGTAGATGACTATCAGAATATTCCAGTGCACGCAGTTCGGAAATGTTTGAATTGCATGCTGGGTAGAGTTCCCCTTAGGGTTGAAAGTATGTATATCATCCTGCTTCAGCAGAACATTTCCACCCTTTTGCTACATCATGTTATCAGACACTATTTCGTCTCACAGTTTCCTCTTCTGTTATTCAATATGTTACTCTCCAGAGGTGTAATGAGACTTTGCAATTCTTATTTTTGTTTGAAAACGAGAAGGTTAATTAAAACCGAGTAAGATATACGAAACGCATTGAACTTTCTTCGGAACAGATTCTCGTATTAAGATTAATTTGATACCATACAGTGAAAACCCGGATGTTCAAGCATAATGCTTATTTTACCAAAATGTAGAATAAAAGCATATTTTTGCATTTAGTGCATACTTTTGCATACATCCTGAAATTTTTTAGAAAAGCACTTTTGAAAACGATTTTATCGTTTTATAGACTTGATTCTTAGCAGCATCGTAATACAACATCAAACCAACTTGTTGAAGAAGTATCTCCTGTTATTAAATGGTGGTTGTGAAACACAACCACCATTCGCTCTCCCAACTAAGCCGCTTTAGTAAGTCGCTCTCCCAACTAAGCTACACGGACAGAATGTCTCAATGCAGATTTGTCGTTTTGACACATGTTTTCACATCTGCAGTAAGTCCCATGGTACTGTAACGAACCCACTTCCAATTCAAAGAGAAATGTTTAAACCACTAAACGGCCTCACCAGAAATGTGATTCTAGATTTCAATTCGTAATAGCTGGTGCTTGCAGGGGTTAATACGGAACTTTTTCTGCACATCAAACTCAATAAGTTAGACAAAGTGTTTATCGAAACTGGGTCCAAACTCTTATGAAGAGGAAATAATAATAACAACAACGGCAGTGGTACCAGGAGCATGCAACGTGGACTGCCAATGCATGGGAGCTTGTAATGTTGTCGGATGAATCCACATTTACACTATTTCTCACCGTAGGAAGTGTTTACGTGTAGAGAACACCGACAGAAGCATACAACCCAGACTGTCTGCTCCCAACAGTGAAGCATAGGGATGGTTCTGTCATGTTCTGGGCGGTCATATCATGGTTTTCAGCAGGTCCCCTGATCACCTTGAAAGGGTGGATGACTGGCAGAGGGAGTATGAAACCATTTTTGCCGACCAAGTCCTTCTAGTGGCTCAAGAATTGTTTCCTACAGGGGATGCCATTTATCAAGATGATAACGCCCCAGTTCACAAAGCTCAGAATCTCCAATAATGGTTTGAGGAACATGGGAACGAGCTTTTACACCTTCCGGCCTCCTAATCATCAGATTTAAACATAATCGAGCCACTGTGGTCTGTGTTCGAAGACAGAGTAAGATCCCGTAACCCTCCTGCTACATCTCTCAAAGACATGGAGCAGTTTCTGCATGAAGAATGGTGTAACATCCCACTAACCACCATCTAGGATTTGTATGCGTCCATTCAAAGGAGGATTTAGGCAGTTTTTAATGCCAAAAGTAGTTCCCGACACTACCAGGTACGCAAAACCTTCTTTTCCTAGGTGTTTACATTATTCTGTTCAACCTCTGTAGCTTCTCCAAAACACTACACATCTGAGTGTGTGAAATGGTTAATAAAAGTGAAATCTGTTGTCAGCGTTTTGTATTTGGTTAGTCTTTCTCAATCTATGGTTTGTAAATTTTGTCCAAATGGATTTGTTGTAGAAGAAACGAAATGCATAGCAAGGTTACTAGATATGTGGTGTAACGTTACGTCCGCTACGAAGTCAGCCTTTTATTGGTTTTTAAAATGAGGTCAGGAAGGGTGCAGATATCATGGCTCTCGGTTTTTGTAGAAGCTGTAAGCGAGTCTCCTCCTCCTAAGTGCTTGAGAATAGGGTAAGCGGACGATACAAGCAAAGGTCATGTGACTATTTGTTTTTCTTTTGGCATTTCACGAACAAGCAATTGAAGTTACTGCATGTGTAATCGAGCTTTAGATTCTCATTGATTTATCAAATTCAGAGGAAAGAGTTCTATGAGCCCACTTTCAAAGACGATTTCTGGCACTTCTGTTTTTTGACTAGTAACTGCACAATATTGCTTAATATGCCCAGAGTAAAAGAGCACGATCGTACGAGACTCAATAAGCTTGTGATGTAGTTTGGACCAGATATACGTAGGTTATTTCAAAAGTTTTGCACACTGCGCAGGCGCTGCCCGTAGGATGATGCCGTCGCTCCCACCAGTTGTGAGTCAGACTTCAGTATACAAAGTTGTATTAGGTGCTTGAATTAATTCCCGCTGTTGCACAATAGAGCGCAGCAGTGGTGCGCTGTGACACGGGCCACACGTGACCTCCCTTGCGCATGCACGTAGGGCACAGAGCACGAGCGTGTATCGCACTCACGATGTCGAGTTTGGTACTAAAAAGGAGCATTTGCAGGAAGCATTGCTCTTCTGCTTTCATCTCAAGAAATCTCCAGCGAAAAATCATCGTTTGCTAGTGCAGGCCTATGGGGAACATGCCTTATCGGAAACAACATGCAGAGACTGGTTCCGACGCTTCAAAGCCAACGAACATGACCTGAAGGACAAAGAGCGCTCTGAGCAGGCGAAAAAGTTCGAAGATGGCGCATTGGAGGCCTTATTGGACGAGGATTCATGTCAGACGCTCCACGAGTTGTCTGAAACAGCAGTACGGGTCAATGAGTCAACGGTTAGCAAAGGTTTAAAGGCAATGGGAATGATCCAGAAGCTCGGAAACTGGATCCCACATGACAAGGTTATTCTTCTCTAGGACAACGCTATACCTCATGTCGCCAAGTTCGTGAAGGAACTCTTGGAGGCACTTGGCTGGGACTTCTTACCCTACCCACCTTATTTCCCGGACATTGCTCCCTTGGACTTCCATTTGTTCCGGTCGCTACAACATGGCCTGTCATAGCAGCACTTCTTTTCTGTCGCGGATATCCAAAAATGGCCCGATGAATGGTTCGCCTCGAAAGAACGTGCATTTTTCTACCGCGGAATCCATTTGTTACCCCAACGGTGAGAAAGGGTCGTAGCTGCCAACGGACACTACTTTGAATAGACTATCCTGTACCGTTCTGTGGCAACACACAGGTGTTTGTGTGGCAAAAAACAGCGGGAATTAATTCAAGCACCCAATATTTACGTTTGCTGGCTAATTTGTTCCTGTTCCGAAAAATTCTGCCTAGAAATGGAGGACGAAAGTGAGTCAGGGTCAGATCGACCAGCGATCCTACATAAAATTGAAATTTTACGTGGAAAATCCCCTACCGAAATTCATAAAGCTTTGTGTGAAGTTTGTGGGGTTAGTGTAGTGGATCGTAGCACAGTGTAATGGTGGGCTTAACGTTTCCACCAAGGTTGGAAAAGCACCAAAGACGAGCCAAGAAGCGGCCGGCCGTCAGATGCAACGGACGACAATTTTGTGGTTATCGTCCCCAATATTTACGTTTGCTGGCTAATTTGTTCCTGTTCCGAAAAATTCTGCCTAGAAATGGAGGACGAAAGTGAGTCAGGGTCAGATCGACCAGCGATCCTACATAAAATTGAAATTTTACGTGGAAAATCCCCTACCGAAATTCATAAAGCTTTGTGTGAAGTTTGTGGGGTTAGTGTAGTGGATCGTAGCACAGTGTAATGGTGGGCTTAACGTTTCCACCAAGGTTGGAAAAGCACCAAAGACGAGCCAAGAAGCGGCCGGCCGTCAGATGCAACGGACGACAATTTTGTGGTTATCGTCAACAGCATATTGGAAGAAGATCGACGGAAAACATGTGAAGAGTTTGCATATAAAGCAAATAGGTCTAAAATTTCGGTTTTGAGAATCCTAACTGAAAAATTACAGAAGATAAAAGTGGCTGCCAAATGGGTACCGCATAATCTGAGAGTTTGCAAAGGGATCGCAGAAGAAGTGCTTCAGCGGTACGAGATAGAAGACGAGCAATTTTCGGACAGAATTGTTGCTGTAGATGAAGACAAAAAAATGAAAATATAAGATATGCATCTACGCCCCCTGGCGGGGAAACATGCGTTATTTTAAGAAGAAATTATTCTCAAAAGGTTTTTTCGATGTGAGCGGTATCTGTCCAGGAAAGAATTTTTTCAGACGAGTTTTCAGGAACACAGATTTTGCTACAAATACATCAGAAGCAGAAATTAGTACTTATGCCCCAAGGTGGCGAAACCACTTTTTACCAGATATTAGAAATTATGTGAAAAAAATTTCCCATCAGGAGCTGCATGCGATACAGGACGAAGTTTTCAAATCGGAGTTTTAGAAGCAGAAATATCGGGAAAAACGCAATTTACATTAACGCTCCCTGTCGGAAAGTTTTTTTTTTTTTTTTGATTGGAGGTTTAACGACCACCGTGAGCAACTCAATGGGCTATAAGCAGTCGCCCGTCCCTAATTTAGGGTCACTGGTTCCAGGGAAGGGAGAGAGCCAGTGCCGTAAGACAAACACAACATCCATGCCTCACCGGGATTCGAACCCGGACCCCGTTCGGACGAATGATCAGAGGCCATCGCTTAGACCACTGCGCCACCGGGACGGCCTATCGGAAAGTCTATGATTTACTTGAAAAATTTGAAATTATATGAAAACCATTTCGCCCCGGAAGAACTATCCAACAAAAAAGGAATTTTTCAAATCGGACTCTTAGAAGTAGAGATATTTACAAAAATAAGATATACATCTATGTCCCCTGGCGGAGAAACCATGCATTATTTAAAAACAAAATATTCCGGAAAGCTGTATCGACGCGAGGAGCATCGGTCTGCAAACGAATTTTTTTCAATTGAGATTTTAGAAGCTCAGATTTTGCTGCAAATACCTCAGGAGCGGAAATTGAGGCTTAACTTATAACTTTAGCCCCTGGTGGGCAAACAGTTTTTTTACCAAATATTAGAAATTACATGAAAAACATTTCCCATCAGGAGGTGTATCCGGTGCAGAAAGAATTTTTCAAATCGGAGTTTTAGAAGCACAGATATCGTGGAGAACGCAATTTACCTTTACGCCCCCTAACGGAAAGTCTGTAAATTACTTGAAAATTTTGAAATTATATGAAAAAGATGTTACATTGGAAACTATGTAATAAAGAAGGATTTTTTCAAATTGGATCATTAGAAGCAGAGATATTGACAAAAATAAGATATATATCCACGCCCCCTGCCGGAGAAACCATGCGATATTTTAAGAAGAAAATATTCCGAAAATGTTTATCGACGGGAGTTGCATCAGTCCACGAAATAATTTTTTCAATCGAAATTTTAGAAGCTCTGATTTTGTGGCAAATACATCAGACGCAGAAATTAACGCTTACGCCCGCTGGTGGCCAAATCGTTCTTCACCAAAAATCAGAAATTATATGCAAAATATTTCCCATCAGGAGCTGTATCCGCTGAAGAAAGCATTTTTCAAATCGGAGTTTTAGAAGTAGAGATATCGGTGGAAATGCATTTTACTTTTACGCACCCTAGCAGAAAATCTATGAGTAACTTGGAAAAGTGACTATACCTACAATACTCTTCTACATAAATGGAATCGAAAGGTAAAATAATATTTTCAATCGGATGTTTAGAAGCAAATATATGGAATAAAATGTATTCGATATCATCTCCATTTATGTCCTCTGGAGGCGAAATTGTACATTGTAAAAAAACAAAAAAACAACAACAACAACAAAAAAAAACGAAATAAAGGATCATCATTCGCACATTTCAAGCTTCCTAATGCAAAAAGTATTTTTCAAATCGGACTATTATTATAGTTGCAGAGATGTGGACTGACAGACGTACGGACTGGCAAACCGATAACTTTAGCACGATCTTTTTTTTTTTTTTACAAAAGACGTGCTAAAAATAGCACTGAGCAGTTTTATTTCTTATCAAAAAGAATATGATGTCTGCTTTGAAACCCACCGTTCCTCCCCTTGCCGTTTAAGGGTCTGTACTTTGAACACGATGTCTTGTCATTTCTCTGATCCATGTGTTCATTTGCCAATATTTCTTGGCTTATACCAAGCATGCATTTTCCAACGTTTCTTAGGCCGCGGGTGGCCTAGTGGTCAGCCTTTGTGACTGCCATGGAGATAATCTCAGGTTCGATCATGAGCAGGTACGAACGTTCGAACCACTAAATACCTGCCGTGCGTCGGATGGGCACGTTAAGACGTCGGACCCCGGGTACTGGTCCGCCGGTAATAAATAAATGCGTCTTCCTCCCCTTTCTACCTTGCTTCCGGTCATTTTCTTTTCAGGCACTCTAGCCCAAATCTCCTAGCTTCCTATTTCTAAGGGTTGTTTAAGACCTGGGGTCAGACACTCCCTTCCTAAAATCCTCTACATCTGATCTGATCTGATCCCATGCTTCTTTGGATTGTTTATGGTCTCTATATGCACCTAAGATCCAAAACATTATGACCAGGTCTTTATGCAAATCGAAGAAACTTCAGATAAACGACGGCGCGTGTAAAGGTCATGAAACCTTGTAAATAACACCTGATAATGAGCTCTGCTAATCGGTGTTATTCTTGTTCTTCATACCCGAAAGGTAGCGAGTTTGTCAAAGGTCAAATTGTAATGGCCATACGACTGGGTCAGAGCATTCCCGAGACGGCAAGGCTGATGGGGTGCTCACGGACAGCAGTGGTTAGTAACTTCAAAAAATGGTCCGAGGAGAGAAAGCCACGAACTACCGGCAAGGTGTCGGTATCACTGGATGATGGTCCAATGCCCAGGGGTTGGACAGAATAATGTGAACACCTAGGAAAAGAAGGTTTTATGTACCTACTAGGGTGTGGCATTTAAAAACGCCTGAATCCTCTTCGAATGGACGCATACAAATCCTGGATGGTGGTTAGTGGAATATTACACCATTCTTCATGCAGAAACTGCTCCAGGTCCTTGAGAGATGCAGGAGGAGGATAACGGGATCTTACTTTGTTTTCCAACACACACCACAGTGGCTCGATGATGATTAAGTCTGGTGATTGGGGAGGCCAAGGAAGGAGTGAAAGTTCGTCCTCATGTTCCTCACACCATGATTGAACATTCCGAGATCTGTGAATTGGGGCGCTATGATCTTGATAGATGGCATCCCCTGCAGGTAACAATGCCTCATCCATTAGATACTTGATCGGCCAAAATGGTTTCATACGCCCTGCCAGTCATCCACCCTTTCCAGGTGATCAGGTGACCTGCTGAAAACTACGATATGACCGCCCCGTGCATGACAAAACCATCACCATGCTGCACTTTTGGGAGCAGACAGTCTGGGTTGTAAACTTCTGACGGTGTTCTCCACATGTAAACACGTCATGTGGTGGGGATTAGTGTAAATGTGGATTCATCCGACCACATTACAGGCTTCCATTCATCGGCAGTTCACGTTGTATGTACCTGGGACCACTGCTGTCGTCGTTCTGCATTCATCCGGATCACCATAGGTTTTGCAATAGCAGCTCTGCCATGAATATCTTGTTTATGCAGTTCCCTGAGCACGGTTTTCGTTGCTACTGGGGTCTGGAGATGCAGATTGAGCTCCGCACTAAGGTTTGGAGCCGTGGTTTTCTTATTACGGGTAACAATCGTCTTTAATACTCTCCTGTCTCTATCAGTTAGGGTCGTTTACCGGCAGCTCTTGCGTTTCGCAAACTGGGTTTTGCCACGAACACGGCATGCTGTCATGACGCTAGACGTAGTAGCTCTCGATACCCCTATCACCATGGCAACTGTTGTCACAGAGGAACCAACTAGCCGACCACCAACAATTAGCCCTCTTTCGAAGTCCGTTAGGTCGCTCATTTCGTCGTCACCCTGAAAGAAATTTTGCAACAAGACGATTTAAATGCACTTAAACCGGACCTTGAGGCTCTAAACAAAGCTATTACAACCAAAAAGTGGTGGATACCTTTGCGCATTTCGACCTATGCAGCTGTATTAAAAGTCACGTCTCTGAGCGTGGTGTTTACATTATTAATTCCAACCCTGTATAAGTTATAACGAAGTAAATTTCTCCGTCATTTTTGGTCCACGCCGGGGATCTAACCCTAGTCCACTTATTCCGGAACAAGTCGCTCTACCAACTGAGCTACGCAGACGTTCGTTCTTGCTGCTATCTGCCTTTATATCGTGTGCGTCCTGCGGGGCAGGCACGTCACAAAGTACAGATAATTTTGCTATATCATTTCAAAGCAAAGGTCCGACGCGACGTAAAGATAAAAGAGAACGTTTTTTTAAAGGAAGTACTGGAGTCTAAAATTATTTTTCGCCCATTTTGTTCCACTCTAACTTGAATGAGGATTTATTAGTTCCAACACTGGTCCCAATTTATTTTGACATAGTCCCAATCAAATTAGAATAAAGTAAAGCTCAAATGTAGAAAATATCGTTTATGCAAATATGACATGCCGACAATAAAAGTTTATCTGCCCTCCCGATAGAGCCCACAAATATCTACTTACGGCAATCTCTTCTTCTTTTTTTCTTAATTCTTCCAGTTCACCAACGCTAGAAATAAGACAATCTTGATCAATACCGCTTTTTTTCACCCCCCTCTCCTTCCCCAACAACAACACAAAAAAAAAAACACGCATAGATGCACACAATATTTCTACAGTAGTTCACGCCACAGCAGATGCGGTTCGCGAAAATAAATGTTAGACATAAATTGTGTGATGGACTTTAAATCTCATCGATCATTCCGGATATGAACATTTAAGAGCTGTATGCCTTATAGAAAACGAAACAAAAACAACTACGACAAAACAAAAAAAAACATGCAGAGCATCTGAGAAAATACACTGGCTTAAGCGCCACAGCTTTGGTAAAAAACAGACTTTTGAGCGGTAGTTCTGGGCTAATAAGAATCATTTGCTGTTGTCCGAACATAAAAGCCAATGGATAGTATCGGGCGTCGGAATAGCCGATTTTTCGACCCCTATAATAGCCGACTGGAATAAAGCTCACAAAATATTAATTATTATTAGTACCAAAATAATTATTCGTTCATACCGAAAAGTCTAGACAAAAAGTATACGAAAAAGTGGGCTATTTCTCGAGTGGTCCCCGCGAAATGTCCCTGCGGGACAGTTCCCAAAAATTGAGGATAAAACAAAGTTCCAATGTAAGTAAAGCTCCCCTGCCTATGTGTAATATTTGTTCAGTTGACATCACCGCATCTCTTTCAAATACAAGAACTGGAGCATTTTGGATAATCTGGACTAGTCCGTCATCTTTCTCATCCTCAAGCCCAGTGGGAAAATATCCCATTCCCCAGACAATCAACGCGGGCATCACGGGAAACAGCCAGCCGGTGAGTGGAGGGATCCGACAGCTAAGAGCGCCAGTGTTCCACCTGCGCATGCCCGTCGAGTGTGAAATTGACATGATTCTCTCATTTCGCTGCTTCATCAGATAACGCATGCGCCCGAATCGTAGATAGCACGTAGCAGTCGGTAACCACATGCTAATGCTTCATCACCTGCAGGCATAAAAAGTCATTTTTTTTTCTTCCAATGATTCCGAGCTCTGTCCCCCAAAGTTGAGTTCAAAATGATAAATAGCAGTTGACGAAATAGACTAAACACATGAAATCAAATGTTTTTTTTTTTTTTTTTTGATTGGAGGTTTAACGACCACCGTGAGCAACTCAAATGGGCTATAAGCAGTCGCCCGTCCCTAATTTAGGGTCACTGGTTCCAGGGAAGGGAGAGAGCCAGTGCCGTAAGACAAACACAACATCCATGCCTGACCGGGATTCGAACCCGGACCCATTACGGACGAATGATCAGAGGCCAACGCCTTAGACCACTGCGCCACCGGGGCGGCAAAATCAAATGTTCACGTTCTTGCTAGTCACAGAAGCGTCTTCGTAGAGTTATCACTTACCACAGAATAATGGGGGTAAAACATTTTACCTTAGGTTTGTAGCGTCTTCCACATCAATACCTCTAGCATATCTTTTCTATTTTAATACACTTCTGCGCAGTGGCCTACCGGAAGAACTCACCCCCTCCCGCAAGGCCCTTTTCCCGAAATCCATTAGCTCTCAATTACTCAAAATTTTCAATTCCATTTTACTAACTAGGATTTCTGGGCTTTCTTAATAATTCAAATTCTTTGAAAACTACAGGTATTTTACTTAAAACCTTAAAGACTATGCATATACTTTATTGCGAAAACACATACGTACACGTTATAATTAAAATTAATATTGATTTTATACCAACATACAGTGGGCAAAAAAAGTACTTGCACACATACTGTATATAGTGTTCTTAGGAAAGTCCGTTTACCCCCTATAACGAAGTGAATTTCTCCGTCATTTTTATCCGCGCCGGGGTTCGAACCCGGATCCCCTCATTCCGGAATAAGTTGCTCTACCAATTAAGCTACGCGGACTTTTATTCTGATTCCTATCTGCCTTTATGTCGTGTGCGTCCTTCTGGCAGGTACGTCACATCTCCTGGTACGTTACATCATCTCCCCCTTATTTTTTTTTTTTTTTTTTATTTTTCGAAGTGCTGGAGAAGGGATTCTCTGATTTTTCCTATCTCGCGGTGTGGGAATAACATCACACCATTACGAGATTTTGAACGGTCGGGTCATCCGGATAGTTCGGGCGCCATTATAACGAAGTGAATTTCTCCGTCATTTTTATCCGCGCCGGGGTTCGAACCCGGGTCCACTCATTCCGGAATAAGTTGCTCTACCAATTAAGCTACGCGGACGATTATTCTGATTCCTATAAATAACCAGCGTTGAGACTTTGTTTATGTTCATAATTAACTAGTAACAACACTCTTTTGAATTCACTATTTTGAAGCTTAGTACAAGTATATCATTAGCTAGCTGGTAGGAAGAGATTCATTCATAATAATTAGCTTAGCGGAAAGTAAATAAAGCTAATACATTATACCCCTCTAACTTTTAAACAGCGTATCGTACCGCCACGGAAGTAACGTGTACCTATAGGAAAGTGACCATGCACAATCGATTGGACGTGCTTGTAACGCCTCTAGTGACGAAATACGGAACTTAGCAAAACTAACTCAGAAACCAAAAGAGATACGCAAAGAAGTACATACATACATATCACTAAGCTGTTCTCTGAGATTCAGAGGTTAGCTCCAAAAAGAAATACAAACTTCCAGATATTTTTACTTATTGTTGTCGTATCAAACTTCGCCATTTACAGCGATCTTGACATACAACTCGTGCTTCACTGATATCCATTACATGCCTTACACAAGATCTTTTATACTTCATACTCATAATCTTTTTCTCATGCAGACACTCCTGAATCTGATCCACCCATGTCTTCCTTGGCCTTCCTCTGCCTTTCCTTCCTGCCACTTGGGTTGAAAATATTTTCTTAGTAAGCATTTCATCACTCATTCTTTCAACATGGCCAAACCACCGAAGCATATTGGTCTCCACCTTGCTAACAACATTTTGCTTTACATCACACAACTGCAATACATCTTCATTCCTCACACAATCAGATCGTGTCTTGCCACAAACCCCACGTAAGTAACGCATTTCTCCAGCACACAAACGACTCCTATGCTTCTTCTGCAGTACCCAGGTTTCACTGCCATACATCAGAGTAGGAACAATTACTGTTTCATACACAGCCATGCGGGACTCTCTAGAGATCATATAATTCCTGTGAAAACCTCCCAGAGCAGCTATGACTTTCAAAGAAGTCCAATTACAAAATGAAAGAGCTGCGTTTAATTAGTACAAAACAGCACTTGGTTCAACAGAAACACTTACAGAAAACACGCATGTTAAAGTAGTAAACTTCAAATTACACACAAATCAACACAGACGCAACACACAGTTCGTGTAGTACAGTTGCAACTAACCTGACGAGTGGTCTACCGTACACATTGTTCAAGTGTGTGCACCATCAGCGACGATGCACTTCTGGACTAGGGACAGAAATGCATCTCAAATAGCATGCAGCATCGTAAAGGTTACAGAATTACAGGACCTGTTGATGCGTTCCTTTAAATCTCCCACGCTTGAAGGTTCCGTTGAGTACACTTGATCCTTCAGGTATACCGAAAAGAAGAAGTCCACCAAAGTTAGGTCGAGTGACCCTGGCGACCATTCCGTACAATCATCATATCCGATAATATTGTTGCCGAACGTGCGAGGTAAGAACGAGCGAATTGGAAAGGTTTTGTAGGAAGGTCAGCCGTCATGCTGAAACCATATGCGTGGTAACGTAGTCAAAGGAACATCATCCAGCCAATCGCTTACTAGACCAGATAACAGCTGCAAGTAACGCTGACCTGTTAAATTTCCTTCAATGAACACAGGTCCAATTACGGATGTTCGCCACATTCCACATCACACATTAAGTGACCAGCGTACTTGATGGCGTGCTTGTCTCGTCATGTGTGGATTAGTCACATCCCAGTATTGGGAGTTCTCGTGACTTATGATCCCGCCCCTTGTAAATGTTGACTCGCTAGTCCATAGGATGTTGTCCACAAACCACGGTTTTTCCTGTAAGGTGTTCAAGACGAAGTTACAAAAGTCAGACCGCCTTTGAAGTTCTCCAGGCATCAGCTTTTGCACGACAGTATCCCGGTAGGGATGTGCACCATGTTCGTTCAAGATTTACCACACCCGTGATGCCGATAATCAACACGCACGGCTCACTGCCGTCGTACTACTTCGGGGATTTGCAAGAACATAGCCCAAAACATCCGCCGGGTGTACTCGCACACTGGCACCAATGGGACGACCGGAACGATGACGCCCAGTAACGCTTCCTGTTTCTCGCAGGCGCCGGACAACTTTAGCAATTGTCTCTGCTACTAGATGCTGACGAATCGAAAACCGTACTCTATACAACCTCGCAGCCTTTTTTCCATTCTGCTGACATTCGCCGTACAGCAAGGCCATATCACAGTACTCGTCATTTGTGGAGATAGCCATCTACCTGCCGACCTCGTACTCTGATTCACTCTCAATTCCCACCCATCATTTATAGCCCTTCGGCTGTCTGACGTCATTTTACGTCAAACTTGAAATTAGCATAACTGCGTGTTATATCACGTAATCACTTTTCCGTTGCTGTAGCGTGCTAGCAGCCGAATATCTGACGCTTTGTTCGCCCTTTCTTGGCTTTTCTGTAAGTGTTCCTGTTGAACCAAGTGTCGTTTTGTACTAATTAAATACTGCTTTTTCATTTTATAATTGGACGTTTTTGCGTATTTCTCTTGGTTTCTGAGTTAGTTTTGCTGAGTTCTGTATTTTGCCACTAGGGGTGCTACAAGCACGTCCAATCGATTGCGCATAATCAATTTCCTATAGGTACACGTTACTTCCGTGGCCGTACGATATAACACCCCGTCCCCCTGAAATTTTTCCTTGCAAATTTTTTTGTGCTTGTTTATCGTACGTTATTAGCAGTGATGTATTCAGGCAATAAATGAACGCCTCCCCGTAGGTTTTTGTGCGATCTTCCCTTATATTTACTCTAAATGTGTTCGTTTATAGCTGAATATTTTGAGAAAATGAGGAAAAATATTATAATAATAAAAAAAACATCCACATGTGGACCTCAGTTTGAAATTTCTGTCATTCTTCATCAAAACATTAAAGAGTCCTCGCTGAAGAGGCAATTTTTCGCCGCCCCGGTGGCGCAGTGGTCTAAGCGATGGCCTCTGATCATTCGTCCGAAAGGGGTCTGGGTTCGAATCCCGGTGAGGCATGGATGTTGTGTTTGTCTTACGGCACTGGCTCTCTCCCTTCCCTGGAACCAGTGGTCCTAAATTAGGGACGGGAGACTGCTTATAGCCCATTGAGTTTCTCACGGTGGTCGTTAAACCTCCAATCAAAAAAAAAAAAAAAAAAAAAAAAGAGGCAATTTTTCAAACACTGACAACTCGGACTACTTCTGCAATAAAAACCTAATTCCACAGAGTAGAGATGCTTGCACTGCTATACATCATCTTATTTTGGAAATTGGCATTCAGCTTTATTTCAGTCTTTCAAATGCCGGCTTCCCATGTATACGGTTAAGCCTCAGTGTAGCTAACGTGACGTTAGTGCTTGCAATACAACAAAATATCTGCTACCAAATTTCTCACAAAAGCAAATTATTAGAAATTGTTCCCATAATGAGATGTGTTTTTTTTTCTGGCGGTTTACACTCTATGACAAAATACCTCAAATTGGCATCCAAACGGTTAGTTGGTTTTGTTTTTTTACTACTATTTCCTAATCTAAATACAGAGGCTGAAACCAAATGGCAGGACTTACACAATAAATGGCGTCTGGCTTACACTATACGTTTTCAGGTAACACTGTAATGGTTTTCTAATAATCAGAAACACGCTTATAGTAAGGCGAGGACATTTTTACCACTCCTGTCTCGGCGAGATTTTCTCCAGCACAGACCTACCTTACTAGCATCCTCAATATTTTACACCGCCCCATGCTGAAATACGTGGTCCATTACTGAATTAAAGCAAAGGTATAATATTTTTAACCACTTCTATGTGTAAATTTCTTGAAATTGGCATTTGCGATATAAGAGCATAAGAAAATTTTGTACTCTATTTAAAATGTTTATATCATTATCATCATCATTGTCAACCATTATCAATCCACTGCTGGATGAAGGTCTCCCAAAGTTTCTTCCACAACGGTCTGTCTTGTGCCAGTCTCCTCCATGTTATTCCGCATACTTTCGATTTTCATCCACCCATCTCCCAATGTGGTCTTCTTCTGGGTCTTTTCCTGTCTTTTGGAATCCAGTCTAAAATTTCTGCTGTCCATCGATGGTCTGTCATTCTGGCAATATGTCCAGACCATTGCCATTTCAGGGATTTTACTCTGATCATGATGTCTTCCACTCTTGTCATTTTTCTGATCCACGAGTTCCTCTTCGTATCTCTCCTGGTTACACCAAGCATGCACTTCTACATGCTTCTTTGAGTTGTCTGCGGTCTTTATATGTAGCTTTTAGTTAAGGTCCACGTCTCTGCACCATACGTAAGCACTGGAAGGATGCATTAATCAAACACTTTTCTTTTAAGACATAATGGCATATTGCTCTTGAAAATTATACTGTTTCTTCCAAAAGCTCTTCAGGCAAGTTTTATACGCCGATAAATTTCTTCATCAATTTGACCTTCACTTGATTTCTGCTGTCCAAGATAAACGTAGGTATCGGTTATCTCGAGCTTTTCCCCATCAATGGATAAATTTTCATTTCTTGTAAAAGCATTGTACATCACTTTTGTCTTTTGAAACTTAATTTTGAATCCCACTTTTTTACTCTTGTGAGCAAGTTCCTGGATCATACTCGGCAGCTCTGATGTGGTAGTTGCAAAAATGACTACGTCATCAGCAAAACGAAGGTGAGTTAGAGAATCTCCATTAATCTTTATCCTTTTGTTTTCCCAGTTCAGTGATTGAAAGACATTTTCCAAAGGGGCATTAAAGAGTTTGGGAGATATAGCGTCGCCTTGTCTCCCTCCCTTTCCAGCTTTTATGGGTGCTGTATTCTCAAATAGCCTGTAACGTACCAGGAGATGTGACGTACCTGCCAGAAGGACGCACACGACATAAAGGCAGATAGGAATCAGAATAAAACGTCCGCGTAGCTCAATTGGTAGAGTGACTTATTCCGGAATGAGGGGATCCGGGTTCGAATCCTGGCGTGGACAGAAATGACGGAGAAATTTACTTCGTTATAATGGCGCCCGAACTATCCGGATGACCCGACCGTTCAAAATCTCACATGGTGTGATGTTATTTCCACACCGCGAGATAGGAAAAATAAGAGAATCCCTTCTCCAGCACTTCGAAAAAAAAATAAAAAAAAAATAAGGGGGAGATGATGTAACGTACCAGGAGATGTGACGTACCTGCCAGAAGGACGCACACGACATAAAGGCAGATAGGAATCAGAATAAAACGTCCGCGTAGCTCAATTGGTAGAGTGACTTGTTCCGGAATAAGCGGACTCGGGTTCGAATCCTGGCGCGGATAAAAATGACGGAGAAATTTACTTCGTTATAAGCCGAATCTTTGAACTTGCATTTTCATAGATGTTATTAATAATATTAATGTATGCATCTGCAATACCGCAGGATTTCAAAGCCATTGTAAGTGCTGATGGTTTCACCAAAACAAAGGCGTTTTCAAAATCGATAAAAACCATGCATAACGGAAGTTCATATTCCCTCGCTCTTTCAATTAGTTCTCTCAGTACGTGGATATGATTTATAGTGCTGTAGCCACTCCTGAATGCAGCTTGTTCTCTCGGTTGAGCCATATGCAGTGTCACCTTCAAGCGGTGTGAAAGAACTTTAGTGAAGATTTTATAAACCACTGATAGATAGGAGGGTAATATGCCTGTAGTTCCTGAGATCCTCAATGTCACCTTTTTTATGTAGCAGGATCATTGTAGCATTGTTCCAATCTTCCAATGATATTAATACAGATATAAATAACAGAATTGTGATTATGTGTATATAATAGGTAAACAAGTTTTAGCCCCTCGAAATTTATAATTACTTCCCTGGAAAAAGTTCTATGAATGCAACACTGGTTATTTAATCAACCATACGCAAGCATGGTTGCATGGTTGACGATCTTCTTTTTTTTTTTTTTTTTTTTTTTACAAATTGTTTCTGTTATTTCCTTTGATAAACCTTACTTAAGGAGATTTTTTCTCACTTTACGCACTGGTCAGCGGTAACAAATTTATAGAAGTACAGAAAACTTTGTGTCTGGTACTTTAATTTATTCTGAATTGTTCTATTATCAGTGGGTTGTGTTTAGAAATGTGAGAGCGAGTGAGTGGATTGCATCTCATTAGAACATTGACACTCGTTTGATCTGCGAAATGTCCGTCGTTTCGTCCGCCATCACGGTGAAATATTTTGCAGCATTTATTTTCTTTACTATTGTATCCTGAATAATGTTTCCGCAAATGTTGATAAGATGGCATTAAATTAAAGGACCAGTATATATTGCGCGTTTGCTGCGCCGAATTTGAGATGTTTTGCAAGCACACAATCCTCAGAAGAAACTCGGAACTTCAGAAGTGCACGAAAATTACCATCCATCGTTGCTATGATAGCAACTATTAGACGGCCAATTCAACGTCAAAGAACCTCGGTAGGTGACTTCATCTATTATTATCGGAATTTTTAAAATCCACTTCCTGTCGGAGATTTCAATTTTTTTATAATTTTCATTTTTCAGACTGTACTTGCTTTCACCCTGTCTCCTGCGTAATTTTGTTGTTTTGATGAGATCTCTGTCTCATATTGTTCATTTGTTTTTCTGTTATTATTGAGTAAGTTAATGTGTCGTTACTCGCTAACCAATGCTAATGTTCTAAAAACTAAAGAGTTTATTTTTTGTTAAGTGATTAGATAGATAGATAGATAGATACATACATAGATTTTTGATGTGGGAATTTTTTTAAAACCCCAAACAAAAGTCTAGTTACGGCCCTGATAGATAGATAGATAGATAGATAGATAGATGACATTTTTGCTGTGGAATATTTTTAACCCTCCCCCCGAAACTAAAGTCTAGTTACGGCCCCGGTACTATGTGTGTGTACTTGTGGGACTTGTATAGTATTCATAGTAGTTCTGAAGGTTGTATATACGTACATTGAAAAATGATCTCAGTTTCGGTCGCGTTTCTGAAAAATACATGTACGTATTTATGTTGAGGTGACGTCATATTCACTTTTCCCAGTCATCCATGCGCGTGTTACAGGAGCTGTACTCGGAAGATATTTACTGCTGGTGGGAGAGTAAACGGACTGTAAAGTGGTTTTGAGGGCAACTCAATAAGCTTTGCTTCTTCCTTCCTGAGAGGGATATAGTTGACAGAAGGAACAGCTGGAAGTTTCCTTTTCTTCAGCCTCCCGTCGCGGTGGCACACCCTCAGGTTTTGTGGGATGGTCACTGACACACTGCATAACACTGAACAACCATGAGATATATTCAGTTAAACGGCTCTGCACTACATAGTCAGGTTAGCTCTGCGCCGAGTATAGCCACCTCGAGTTGCCAAAAGAGGCTGTTACGACAGAACGACCGTCGAAGAAAGTCACCGACTAAAGGATTAAGCTGAAACGCAATTTCCCCTCTCCCTTGTGCGCTGTACCTTTATGTTCAGAGAGAAAACTCCGACAAATGAAATATTCGCAGGTAGTGAATCCTGTGTATGTATGTAACCACTTTATGTAACATGCATCTGGTCGCGTATCGCTCCGTAAGTTAGGGAGTGGAATAAATTATCGCAGTAACTTACGCTTTATTTGTCGACGATCACGAGTTTTTGTGCGTTAAGGTCCAACAGAAATTTCAACGTAATATTACCATGCCAATTAAAAACGAGAAACTCTACACCAACTATACTTAAAGTTGTAAAACTGTACTAGTAATCCAAACTTATTGCCGTAAAATAGAAATAAAAGTTTCCGAGCTTCCGCCTATCAGCCAGATGGCTTTTTCAAGGAAGGTGGACGCAAAAATGGATACTGAATACTAGGACGCTTCAACAATTTGAACGCGATGACTTTATACAAAAAGAAAGACGACACTGAATTTTCGGGTGTAATAAGCACGTCTTTTGAATCCGTTCTGACGCAAATTAAATTTATCATAGCTATTCAAAGTCAGTGGAACCCGTATGGAAAACAATAGTATCTGATGGAAGAAAGAAGTTTTTCAATCGGGTTTTTAATCCCTCAGATATTGCTGTAAACGGAATCGTGAGCTTACGCCCTCTGGTTGCAGACTTGTGCGTTAAGAAAATAATTTGTTTATATGAGAAACATTTCGCACCGGAAACGCTCTCCAACACAGAAATAATTTTTCAAATCGGACTCTTAGAAACAGAGATATCGACAAAAATAGGATGTGACTTTACGCCCCAACCGTGCATTATTTTAGGAAGAAAGTATTCTCAAAAGGTTTTTCAATATGAGTGGTATCGGTCCAAGAAAAAAGAAAATTTAGTCGAGTTTTCAGGAGCCCAGATTTTGCTATAAATACATCAGAAGCAGAAATTAACGCTTACTCCCCCTGGTGGCTAAACCATTCTTTACCAAACAGTATAAATTATATGAAACATATTTTTTATCAGGTGTTGTATGCGATACAGAAGCAGAAATAACGCAGAAAACGCAATTTACCATTGCGTTCCCTAGCGAAAAGTCTATGATTTACTTGAAAATTTTGAATTTATATGAAAAATATTTCGCATCGGAAGCACTATCCAACAAAGAAGGAATTTTTCAAATCGGACTGCTAGAAGTAGAGATATTGACAAAAATAAGATATACATCTACGCCCCCTGGCGTAGAAACCAAGCATTATTTTAAGAAGAAAATGCTCCTAAAAGGTTTGTCGACATGAGTAGTATCGGTCTACAAACGACTTTTTTCAATCGATAATCTAGAAGCTCATATTTTGCTGCAAATATATCAGAAGCGGAAATTAAGACTTACGCCCCGTGGTGGCCAAACCATTTTTTTAGAAAAATTAGAAATTAAGTGCAAAGGATTTCCTATCAGGAGCTGTATCCGGTGCAGAAATAATTTTTCAAATCGGAGATCCAGAAGTAGAGATATAATGGGAAACGCAATTTACCTTTACGCCCCCTAGCGGAAAGTCTATGAATTACTTGAAAATTTTGAAGTTACATGAAAAACATGTCATACTAAAAAAACTATTCAACAAAGAAGGTAAGTAATTCTTCAAATCGGACTCGTAGAAGTAGAGACATTGACAAAAATAAGATATACATCTACGCCCCCTTGCGGAGAAGCCATGGAA
Source organism: Macrothele yani (assembly GCA_039090855.1). Classification (NCBI taxonomy): domain Eukaryota; kingdom Metazoa; phylum Arthropoda; class Arachnida; order Araneae; family Macrothelidae; genus Macrothele; species Macrothele yani. The sequence goes on from CM076992.1 coordinate 13,546,471, forward strand.
ATATTTTAAGAAGAAAATATTCCAAAAAGGTTTATCGACGTGAGTGGCATCGGTCCACGAAAGGATTTTTTCAATCGAGATTTTACAAACTGAGATTTTATGGTAAATGCATCAGAAGCACAAATTAACGCTTACGCCCCTGGTGGCCAAAGTATTCTTTACCAAAAATTAGAAATGATATACAAATGATTTTCCTTCAGGAGCTGTATCCGCTGAAGAAAAAATGTTTTAAAATGGGAGTTTCAGAAGAAGAGTTATCGGGGAAAACCTAATTTACTTGTACGCCCCCTACCGGAAAATCTATGCGTAATTTGCAAAAGTAACTATACCTAAAATACTCTTCGACATAAATGGAATCGAAAGATAAAATAATTTTTTCAATCGGATGTTTAGAAGCAAATATGGGGAATAAAACGTATTTTTGAATTCGACATCATCTGCATTTACGCCCTCTATCGTAAAAAAAAAAACGAAATAAAGGATCATCATTCGCATATTTCAAGCTTCCCAATGCAAAAAGAATTTTTTCAAATCGGACTAATAGTTGCAGAGATATTGTGTCTACAGACGGACGGACAAACCGATAACATAAGCACGATCTTTTTTTACAAAAGACGTGCTAACAAATGGGAAAATGCGAGTGTAATTCTTCATTCAAAGACATAAGGTGTCATGTTGGAATGACCAAACGTTTGTTTAGAATTAGAATCAACGAGCATAAATGAGACACAAAGGGCGGAAAAGTAACCATTGCTCTATCTAGAGAAGTCTAGTTCAAGTTCGCTGAACTTATATGGGATGACATAAAGAAATTAGTTTCCCACTCCACCCCGAAATCTACTGCCATTCGAGAAACCTTGAAGATCATTACCAACAGTGAGGTTTGCAATGATAGTCTCTCTCTAGAGTTGCCACGAATTTGGAACCAGAATGCCTTTTGTTCTTCTTCCAAGGTACCGCGTGCCGCCCGCTGGCGCAGTGGTCTAAGCGCTGGCTGGTGACCATTCGTCACAGAAGGGTCCAGGTCCGAATCCCGGTCAGGCGTGGATGCTGTGTTTGTCTTATGACACTGGCTCTGTCTCTTCCCTGGAACCAGTGACCCTAAATTAGGGACGGGCGACTGCTCATAGGCTATTGAGTTGCTCACGGTGGTCATTAAACCTCCAATAAAAAAAAAAAAAAAAAAAAAGGTTCCGCGCACCCAACCAACATGGCGCCTCGTTTCTTTGAATGAACAATTACATTCGCATCTATTCATCTATTTCCTAGTAAAGTCATCGCGTTCAAATTGTTGAAGCGTTCTGTTATTCAGTTTCCTGTGTACTTTCCTTGAAAAACCATCTGTTTGATATACGGAACTCCGAAAACTTTGATTTCTATTTTTCGCCTATAAATTCTAGTATAGTTTTACTATTTTACCGTGCTAGAATACCTCTTTATTATTGCGGCAGAGACCGATTGGGCTTCATGTATGTTAGAAAGTGATTTGATATCACGAAAGTTTTGATGTACTATTTTCCTTTCTCCTACGGAAAGAAAGAATTTAGGAATCGTGTTTTATGTGAGAGACGGGATGCAACCGCTAGAGAGATAAATACATTTCCTGAATTTTGATGAAAGTTGCCAAGAAGAATCTCTTGAATACCAAAGTGAATGGCAAACAGGTGCGGCTTTTGGCAAAATTGCGTGCGAGAATGCAACCACCTCAGCTGAGAGAAGTTCTTGTTGTCACAGAAACACCTGAAGACTTTCATTTCTCTTCGTGACAACGCATTTATCTTCGGCATTCTGAGTCAACTACATTTTCCCTCTATAATAGTGTGTTCATCTGACACCTTTTAAAACAATATGCTTCAAATCGTAACCTTAGTCTTTTGGATATCCATCTTTCACTTTGCTTTTTTCTTTACCTGATATTTCTAATTACCATGTTCTGTGACTATCAAGTTTTCATCATATAAGCCACCCGTTGTCTCAAGTGAATGATGACTATACAAAACTAATAATAATGATAATAGTGATATTCTCTTACGTCCTACACATAAAAAGCCGTGATGGGGGACCACAAAGAGCAGAAATAACGGGGTGGATAACAGTGGGGGAGACATTTGGGTTACATTATGGTGGGGGACAATAGAAAGGGGAAAGTAAGGCATAGAGATTAGTCAGACGAACGTTTGTCGGCGGCAAAACCTCTAATTTGGACCGCTACTCCAAAATTACAAAGCCCACGACCTACGGCGCACCTCTTACCAACAGCATTAGGGAAAAACGCTGACTGGGGTCGAAGTGATTTTCTGTCTAGATGACTGCACGCGAATCGTTTGTTTTGATTCCCCGAGGTTGAATGAGACTTTGGAGAAAAGATCGCTCTTAAACAATTCTTTTAAAATATTCTTGGTTTTGGTCAATTAAGACATTATCGTTTTTAAGACTGCTCCGGTTTCGACTTCGATCATGGAGCTTTCTTTTTTAAAACCACTTTGCATACACATCGCAGGGGATGGTCTCACCAATGATTACAGATTATACACGCCTGTAACAATGTGTAATGAAAATTCAAGAGTTGTGATGAAATTAGAACCAGTTTGCAAGAGCTGATACGGTGCTCGACAGCACTTGGGCTCGTCGTGCCTATCATTACATCAGATGTGGAGCCAATTTTCGGTTATAATGTATTCCGATAGCGTTATACGCTTTAATTCGCTAATTAAATGAATGAGCGAAGCAAAATGAATCAGAGACTCGCTGTACAGCTGTGTCTTTGAAATTCGTAGTTTACGTAGGAGGTAATAACACCTTTTCAGTTCCGCGAAGTCTTTTATAGTAATGCTAAGCAAAAATGCTTGCGATCAGGAAAAGTACGGGAACAAATCATCTGTTTTATAGACGTTATTGATTTGGGCCATTAAGGAGAGCAAAATAACAACCTATCATCACCCTATTGTATCGATGAATAATTTATAACCTTGCTTTTTCTTTTAAATAAGGTAAAGAATAAAAACCTAAAGAAAACAAAAGCAGCTTACAGATTTGAATGTCTCCGTATCTTATCGCATAAAGGAAACAGTCATATGCTTTGCTAAAATTCTGTAACTGCAGTAGCGTGGAGGTTTTATGTTTTGCGCTTTTTGTCCGTGTGAGGTTTAATGACTATCGTGATTGACTCATTTTCCTGTTCATATGTTGAAGAGAATTCAGGAACGCCGCCCATAACAAAAAATATGGTTTTAATCAGTACTTCTTAAGTTTTTTCTGACAACTAAGTCCCAAGCAATACATGCACTATCTAATCAAAAGTATCCCGACACTTGGCTATCCACAAACTCCTTGTAATATGAAAGGGATTAATATAGACTGGCGGAAAGTAAAAAAATAACACCAAGAAGGAGACGTCTGATACCAACGAAATTTATACAGCATAATAACGGAATACAGAGAATAACGTGATCAAAACATTATGGCAAAATAGAGCTGTATTTGCTGGTAAACTGAAAAGTAACATTTCCATATAACATGGTTAGTACGAGGTTGAACAGCCATGAACTGCGTCACACTGTGCAATTCTGGCATGGAGTCTGTCGTACAGAAGTTGGATATAAGTTTGGGGTATTGAGTTCCAAGCATCCTCAACCTGGACGCGTAAATCGGGGATGGTCGTTGGCCGGATAAATCGTTGTCCCATAAAATCCCACACGTGCTCAATGGGGGACAAATCCGGTTAACGTGCAGGCCATGGAAGTTGTCTCACACCCTGAAGTGCATGTTGCGTTGCACGTGCCGTGTGTGGGCGTGCGTTATCTTGCTGGGAAACACCACGATGGACCGACCTTACAAACGGCACAACAACGGGCTGAATGATGTTGTTGATGTAGGAGGTGCTGTTTAACGTACCCGGTACAAACACTAGTTGTGTACGGGAGCGATAGCTGATCGCTCCCCACACCAGGAGACCAGATGTAGGCCCTGTGTGTCGCTGGCGGTTGCAAGAAGGGTGGAGACGCTCCCCTGTGCGTCTGCGAACACGCATACGGCCATCGGAGGCTCCCAAGCAAAATCTGCTTTCATCGCTGAACACGACAGATCGCCATTGCGTTCTCCAGTGCAGACGTTGTCGACACCACTGCAGCCGTTCCTGACGGTGGGCTGGAGTCAGAGGTACACATGCGAGAGGCACACGTGCACGTAGTCCTGCATCCAGTAGACGGTTGCGGATTGTTCGCACAGTCACCTCAGGTGCAACGGCAGCTCAGATTTTCGTCGCAGTGGATTTTCTGCTTGACAACGCTACTCTTCTTACGCGTCGATCGGCCCGCTCATCAGTCCGTCTGTGACTCCCGGTTCCACGTCTTCTCGTGTGGGAATATTCCTCGGACCATCTACACCACCATCGTACCACCACCGATACGTACCGTCCAATTCGCTCGGCAATACGACGATACGACAACCCGGCCTCGCGGAGTCCGACTGGACGACCTCGCTCAAAGTCCGATAACTGCTGAAATCGTACACGTCTTCCATGTCCAGGCATTGGAGCTTCTTCAGGATTTTCGCACGTGTCCGTACGCCGACGACTGATTACATTCACTTCGCCGTACTCCTTAAATACCACCGACGATAATTTGCATATTATTCCGTGCTGTGGCGTAAGCGCTCACCGGTTGGTCCCGAAATTAACATCACACCTACGTAAACTCGACCCAATTAACATATGCAAATTTCATGATCGTCCGCCAATTCCTTCTTGGTGTTCTTTTTTCACTTTCCGCCAGTGTATATTAGGTGTACAAATAAGTTTCAAACGTTTCTTGTATGACGTATACCGCTAAATTACTTATCCGGCATTTCCCCGCGTTGCTGTCATGTGACCGTAACTGGTCCAGAGTATGAAATGTGACACGGAAGTTTGCCCAACAGTCAAACTCACTTGCACATCGGCAGGTGAAAGATGGCAAGCGGTACTGCATTTATTCGAGACTGCATTCTTTACGAAATTCATCAAGGAAAAAGTTCTGAAAAAGCATGTGCATCGATATGTTCTTTTCTGGGGGAAAATATTGTATCGAAAAGCCCCTGTGAGTTTTGGTTTAGACGGTTTAAAGCAGGTGATTTTGATGTTAGCGATCGAGAACGTAGTGGTGCCCCGCCGAAGGTTGCACATGAGGAACTGCAAGAATTGCTGGATGAAGATTCGTCTCAAACGCAAAAAGAACTAGCTGAAAAACTGGGGGCAACCCAACAAACCACTTCCAATCGTTTGCGCGCAATGGGAAAGATTCAGAAGGAAGGAAAGTGGGTGCCACATGACCTGAGCCAGAGGAACAAAGATGAGCGTGTCATGAAGTGTTTGAATCTGTCGAATGAACAACACAGAAAGTCTTTTCTGTAGAAAATCGTTACGAGTGATGAAATGTAGATATGGTACGACAATCTCAAACGCAAAAAACACTGGGTAGGTCCCGGTGAAGCAACGACTTCGACACCGAAACGCAATATTCACTCCGAGAAAGTTTAGCTGTGCATCTGGTGGGATATGAAGAATGTGCTCTATTATTAACTATGAACTATTGTAACAAGGTCAGACTGTTACTGCTGATCGCTACAAGCAATAATTGCTGCTATTGAACCAGGAAATCCTTCGGAAACGTCCATTCACAGGCAAAGGATTGCGTTCCGTGAAATTACTGCATGACAACGCGGTCGCGAAATCGGTCAAGGAAACGTTATTGACGCTTGGCTGGGAAGTTTTGGAGCACCCGGCGTATAGTGTAGACATAGCCCATTCAGACTAACATTTGTTCCAATCGATGCAACATGGTTTGCCTGCTGTACGGTTCCGGATATGTGACGAAGTGCAAAAATGGGTTGACGACTTCGTCGTGTCACACGACGAAGTACTCTTCATGGCTAGAATCCATCAGCTGCCCGACCCATGGCGGAAAGTGATAGATAATGACAGCGCATATTTTGATTCGTAAAGGGGCTGCGGGTGGCCTAGTGGGCAACGTTCGCGACTGCCACGGAAAGGACCTCAGGTTCGACCCTAGGCAGGTACAAATTCTCGATCCACTAAATACCTGCCGTGCCTCGGATGGGCACGTTAAACAATCGGACCCCGGGCACTGGACCCGCGGTAGTAAATAAGGACGTCTTCTACCTCGCTTCCGTGGTACTTTCCTATCGGGCACTCTAGCCCAAATCTTCCTATTTCTAAGGGTTGTTTAAGACCTGGGATCAGACTCCTCTACATCTAAAATCCTCTACATCTGATCTGATCTGATCTGATTCGTAAAGGTATTGGCGTTGTCTTTAAACGCTTTAAAACGTATTTGTACACCTATTAATACCTGTATCGGAGCTCGCCCAGTCAGTATTTCGTTTCGTCTCAACATGGGAAAAGCAAAGGGTTTCTTCGATTTCGACATAAGCCAGATCGTTATTGCAAGACGCCTTGGTAAGAGCATCTCCGATACAACGGCGCTGGTAGGCTGCTCACGCTATGCAGTGGATAGTAGCTTTCAAAGATGGTCCGAAACAGGTGACACGTCAAGCCGTCGACAAGGCGTGTGCAGGTCACGTCTCATTGATGCCAGATGTAAGTGCAGGTTATCTTGTCTTGTCCGCAGCAACAGGATGGTTACTGTGGCTGATGTTACCCATCATTTCTATTGTGGTGAAGGGCCCAGTGTGTCCTAGCACACAGTTCATTGTACTCTCTTGGATATGGGTCTCCGCAGCCGCAGACCCATTCGTGTGCCTATGCTGACAACCGTTCACCGTGGTCAACGCTTGAAGTGGGCGCGTAGTAATCGCCATTGGACCATAGCAGACTGGAAGAGGGTCACATGGTCAGACAAATCCCGTTTTCTGTTACACCATATCGACGGACGAGCACACGAGCTCGTCCGTCAATATGGTGTAACAGAATACGGAATTTTTCCCCCAAGGAAGCCTTCTCATCCGGACGCACTGTGGCATCGATCCAGGCGGCTGAAATTAGTGTGATGGTATGGGCAATATTTTCTTGGAAAACACTTGGACACATTATCCCTGTAGAGCGAACTCTGACATCTGTCACGTACCTGAACATCGTGGCTAACCAAGTACACCCCCTTACGAGGACTGTATTCCCTGGCGGAGACGGCGTCTTTCAATAAGACAATGCTCCATGCCACACAGCGAAGAAGGCTCAGGAATGGGTCCAAAAACATGAAGAGGTATTCGATTTAGTGCCATGTTCCCTAAATTCGCTGGACATGAATCCTATCCAGCATTTATGGTTTGAGTTAGAGAAACGGGTACGAGAAGTAACACGGGAACAATTTAGGAGAACTGCGGGATCTTCTGTTGCAGTCATGGTACCAAATAACAAGAGACAAATACCAATATCTCGTTGAATTTATGCCTCATTGGGTGAGAGCTCCTTTGGAGGCGAAAGGAGGACCTACATGATATGACTTAGGAGGTTTTAATGTTTTGGTTGATAGGTGTATACAGTATGCACCTGAAAACCTTTTTTGTTTTTCTTTCTGGGGATAAAATCATCAGCGTCGGGTAAAATCTACATGAACAGAATTTTTTGCCAAATATTCTGCTAAGAACTTCAAAATTTGTGCCCCCTCTCAGTATGATACTTAGCCCTCCTAGTAGCCCTCCAGTTCTGAATTGCTGGAGTCGCCATTGCTCCACAAGGAACTTTATTGCAATGTGTAGGCTGCAAATCCTTTGCAAAAGTCATTCTTTTCTCCTACGCTGTGTTCCAAATGAAGAGTATACACTGAGTTAATTTTGCATTAGGAACAACCCCCGTTTTAAATATTCGGAGCAATAACAAAGTACCACGTGATATCAACGTCACGTGCGGCTACAATAAATTATGCACACCTATCACCTATACGTAATCAGTAAACGTTTGATAGTAATGTGGACACGTGGCGAATTAAGCCAATTTGACCGCGGCCAAATAGTTGGGGCACGCAGGATAGGTGTTAGTGTTTCGTAAACAGCCTCACTTGTTGCCTGCTTCGGCGCTATCGTAACAAGGGTGTATCAGGACTGAACTAATTATGCACAGACATCCACCATTGGGGCTCACATTGGTCAGCCACGCGCGGTTGACCGCTCAGGTAATCATCAGGTGTCACGACTGTTCCGCAATGACGTGCAACAGTCACCCAGTTCACCAACCAGTACAACAGCTGTGCAGTTCGACCCATTTTCACATGCATCGTACTTGCTTTGCCTAGGGTTCCACAGTTGGAGACCAAAGAGGGTACACATGATCATGCCTAGTCATCGCAAACAACTCCTCGCATGAGCCAAGGACCGTCGGCAACGGGCCCTCGACAAATCGAAGAAGGTCGTCTTGAGTGATGAGTCCCGATGCTGATGGTCATGTTCGCATATGGCTTTAAAAGCATGAAGTCCTATCCCCTTTGCACAGTTGAGGTTCAACAGGCCGGTGGAGGTGGTGTTCTGGTCTGGGGAGATATTTCCTGACAAGCTCTAGATCCGTTGGTTATCATCCAACAAACACTGAATTGTGGACGCTACAGGGACCTATTGGCGGCCATCTCCATCCGTATCTGGAGGAAGGTTTGCACGGATCACAGTGCCATCTTCAACAAGTCATCTCACCGTGTCATCGGGCTTGTACACTGAAGAGCAATTGAATTAGAGATACCTGTCTAGTAACGTGTAGCACCACCTTTAGCCCTGGTGACGGCGGCGATTCGTCTCGGCATGGACTCGATAACACACCGGAAGCGTTGGGTAGCCATACGGATCCACGACCCCTGAACAAGCTCCCACAGTTCACGAAGATTTGATGGAGGGGGTAAGAGCCTCGAGCACCTCTCTCGATGGCATCTCAGATGTGCTTGATGGGATTGGGGTCAGGTGACCTAGCTGGCCAAGGAAGCGATGTCACGTCGGTAGAGTGTTCATCCAACCATTCGGATACAATTCGGGAGCTGCATTGTCTTGTTTCAGGATGAAGTCCCCAGTCGGATATTGAAGACGCACAAACGGGAGTAAATGGTCATCCAGGATATCCTGGTAACGTTGACCTGTGAGAAACGATGTCACACGTACCAGGGGTCTCATTTCAGTTCACGTAAACAGTCTCCAGACGAGAATGCCACCCCCACCAGCTTGAAGAGTACCCAGCTGGCAAGAAGGATCCATCGCTGCATGTGGTTTTCGCCGTACTCGTATCCTGCCATCCGCATGTACCAACGTGAATCTCGACTCACCAGTCCAGGCAACATTTTTCCACATGTCTAGGTTCCAGTGGCGATGTTCACGCGCCCATGCTAATCTTTGCACCCTGTGATGTAAGGTCAGCAGCGGTACCCTCGTGGGACAACGGCTTCTGTACCCCATAGCGAGGAGATGGTTCTAGATGGTGTGGCTACTTACACGTTTTTGTGCGCCAGCGTTAAATTGCCAAGTGATTTCTTGCACTGTGGCCCGTCTATCCGCTGTTACAATGCGAGCTAGCCGACGATGACCCCGCTCATCCACACGCTTTTTCCCACGGCAGTTGATCCTTGCAGGGATGGTTTTACCGGATTCGATGTACTCACGGTGCACCCGTGACACAGTGGCTAGGGAAAATCCCAGTGCCTGCACGATCTCCGAGATTGAGTGACCCATTCGTCTGGCCCCGACAATTTTCCCACGATAAAATGCGCTTAGACCCTTCGTATACTGCTTCCGACTCTTACTGATTCCCGTCGCATCACTCCTTGTATTGTCAGATCGCTGCAGACGTCATGTCGTTTCCGTTTACAGGGCCGCCCACAGCGCCACATTTGCATAACGCCAGTTCTCTCTAATTCAATTGCTCTTCAGTGTATAACTATTGAGTGGTTGGAGTAACACGACAACACGTTCACCACATTACCGTGGCTCTCAAACTCTCCTGACTGTAACCCAACTGAATATTTGTGGGAGGATATGTTAGAATGTGGTGTGAGAACTTCTGATCCTCCTCTACGGGATGAGCGTGAACTGATAAAGCTGCTGCAATGGACATGGGTCAAGTTACGCATGGAGAATGTTCGACACCTTGTAGAATCTGTTTCGAAGGGTCTGGGATCTTCGATTATAGAGAAAGATGAACCAACGCGTTTGGCGAGCGATGATCAACGGCATAACGCAAGTAGGTCTTCGTCAGCCTCCCCTGTTTTGATGCGAAGAGCTTCAATACTATCTCCTGCTAGCGTTTCCATGACAACATGAATGAGCTACGGAGGTGAGTGGACCCTTACTTTGCGCAAGGGTTCGCTCCTAAAATAGAAGATTTCAGACTACCTCAGTCCCTCCATACTTCCAGCGCGTGTTTCGCGAGAGTTGCTTCAGTTTGTGTGAAGTGTCAATGAATTAAAATCAGTGATATTATATCAAATGCGTGACTTTGTTGGATTCGAACTGTTTTGATAAATTTTGAGAAAGCTTCCCTGAAGATCTACTATCAGAGCTTAAAGAACTCTGTGCTTCAAATTTTGATACAGTTCGACTGAAAAATGAACTGAAGGTGTTTTATTCCTTTGATGAATACAAAAACAAATCAGTAAGATACATTACTTGTTACATAAAGTTGAATAATTGGACATAGGGTATAACGTAAACGTCTTTTCGTACTGCTACGTGTTTTTAAAACATCACCATACGATGAAAGAGTTCCTAAATTAAATCTTAACGGCCAGACGAAACATTTAAAAAACAGAAGTCAAACTTACGGAAATGATGCTTTATTCAAGATGTTTTCTCCAATACATCGTAACATAACATATCGGTATCAACACTGCACATTAAACACACCACACACCAACAACGCTACGTTCCACAACTCTCTACATTAATCGCTCCACAACGCTCCACAAGTAACTGTTTTATCGTACTTTATATCTCTGGTTCTTATCTAATAACAGGCATACGTCACGTTCATTCAACCTCAATCATGTTGCAAACAGTATTCGTTTGAGAGAAAAGATAGCACGTTAAGTGTGAAGTATAACTGAGAACAAACTCAAGATTTACATAGGGAAAGAAACTAAAAAGGAAAGTTAATTTAGAATATACGTCACAAGTGTTTATTGAGGTGTACAAATTAGCAGATCTAATATCAAACTGTTCATCAACAACTGCAACTGACGAAATAAGTTGTTCCGTATTAAAAAGAATCAAGACATATCTTAGAGCCAAATAAGGACACGCACATTCGAGCAACTTGGCTGGTTTGTTAGTAGAGAAAAACATTATTTTTAAATATGAAAAAGTACTCGGAAGGAACATTTTTTTGTGAAAACGTAACACTCAAGTTCACGCAAAAGGATAGAAGAATGGAGTTCATGTACAAATAAGTGTTCAAATCCTAATCCTCATAATTATTTGGTATCATCTTAGGATGCACTTAAAATTTAGAAAAAAATGTTACTTCTATTACTTAACAATTAAAAAATGAACTTTCCAATTTAAAAAAAAACAATACTGTGAGGTGGAGGGCGGGTGAGATAGCACACGTCTCGGACCCAAGATACGCCACTGTTTGCGGTACTCTGAACTACTACTATTCTATGTTTTGTTTTCCATGGCCAATTTTCTATTAAGAAGAAATCAAAAGCTCATGGCAGACACATAAAAAGTGATATCAGAAAACGCTTTTGTGATTTCACCTATCTACATAAAAGCTTGAATTACGCTTTTTAAAGACTCGAAAAACGCAGGGAAATAATCATGATTATTGCATTAAACGCAGCTGAAAACTCCAAAAAGAAAAAAAGTACTCAAAAACATCTTGAAATAAACAGGGTTTCGTGGATTAAAGAGAAACTATCATAAAGTCGGAAACCCTGCTGTTCAAAAAGCTTATGATTAATATTCCGACATTTTTTATGACTTGCCTAAATCAAACTCTGGTGTGGAAATATCCTTGGGTTATTGGTGAACTATGGCTGGAGACCGCAGCGTCATAAAATCCTTATAATCTTCTTACAGTTTGTACAGGGCAAAAGGGGACACGCGGAATTAAATGCAACATCAGTTAGTTATTTATGATGCCTTATTATTATAATTTTTTTTGCTGCTTGCTTTAACTCTTTATCAGTAATGACTGAAACACAGCGAATATAATAAAACTGAAAAAGAAAACACAAGCGCAGTATTTATGTATCAAGCTGTACAGAAAGTATCCGGAAAATACAGAAACATGTATTTCAAGATAAAAAAACCGTACAAAATACTTAACCTAATCGTCCAGGTCGTTAATATCGGAACGGATGACCTTGTTCCAACGATCTACGAATTGAAATATCTCATTGCGATTGAAGTCTGGCGAGAGGGAGTTGAAGAAGTCATCCATGCAACGTTTCACGTCATCGTCATTAGCAAAGTATTTCTCAGCGAGAAAATTCGACAAGAGATGAAAGACGGACAGCGTAAGGTCTGTGGAATAAGAAGGCTGCGACCATATTTCCCATTCCAGGTCGTTCAGTTTTTCGTGGGTCCGTAAAGCGACATGTGGTCGAGCTTTATCCTGGTGAAAAACAATTTATAACGAAGTAAATTTCTCCGTCATTTTTGTCCACGCCGGGCATCGAACCCGGGTCCTCTCATTCCGGAATAAGTCGCTCTCCCAACTGAGCTAAGCGGACGTATGCTCTAGCTGCTTATCTCATGTGCGTCTTGCTGGGCAGGCACGTCAGAAATTCCATGGCGATTAACCACCGCTGGGCGCTTTTCTTACAGTGCAGCATGGAGACAGTCCAACTGTTGGATGTAAGCATCCGCTGTGATGGCATTGTTCCGCGGTAAGAGCTCATAGTGAGTCACACCGCAACAATCCCACTAGCAACTCAGCATCACTTTCCGTCCATGAAGGGGTGGCTTAGCGACATTCTGTGGGGGTTATCCCGGCTTGGTCATTGGTCTTTGTCGCGTAACATTCACGTATGTGACCCATTTTTCGTCACCCGTGACCAACCAATGCAAAAAGACCTCTCGTTTTTCCCTTTCACGCAGAGCAACAGCAATGGAGTAGCGTTGCATCCGATTCTGGTCAGAGAAAGCATGGAGTACCAATCTGCACAGTTTACAAGAACATCCCAACTTCCGAATTCGGGTATTGATGGTCGTATAGGAGGTCTTCAGTTCCTCTGCCAGTTCCAATAGTGTTGCATCAGGCTTGGTCGATAGCACGTGTTGCAGTGTATCATCTTCAACCTTACTGGGTCTGCCACTTCTGGAAGCAGATCCCGTACACCAGTGTCGAATTTCCTGCACCAAATCATAGCAAGTATTCTGCCCAATAATATCGTCACCAAACGCGTTTCGCAATTTTCCAAGTGCTTCCATAACTTTGACGCCATTCAAATATTCATAGAGCAATATTGCACGCACACCTTCATTCCATATCGTCATCGTATCGTCACTACTTGAAACTAATCTCACCACAACAGCATACGTTCTGTCCTTAGAATCTATTCTTTTACACACAGCACTCTGAGATGTTTACGTCACCGCAGGCCCGCAGCATCATGCATTACACACGCCACATACAAATTTTTCCAGAAACTTTCTTTACAACCTGATATTTATATTTTAAGCAAAAGACATGTAGCGATTTGAAGTTTGATAGATGTATTTTACGTGATTAATTATGCAGCGGGATAATATTCGTTGAGAACTTTGTTGAACATACACTATACTGACAAAAGTCACCTGACACCCCTTCAAAGCATATGAACGGATCCGCTGCGTTGTTAAGATGCGCGGTACAGCTGCAAACAGCAGGAAAACAAGCCTGCAGCTGACCGAGATCGTATCGCACTGTGAGGTTGAGTGAAAATGTAGCGGCGGGAGACAACTGACTTTGACAAAAGAAAGATTGTTGGGTGTTATATTAGTGAGTTGTCCATAAGAGAAACCGAGAGGCGTTTAAACATACCCAAGTCAACTGTTTTGGATGTACTGAATAAGTGGAAGACACATGGCGTGCCTGAAGCAGCAAAACGTACCGGCAAACCAAAGAAAATCAGTGATAGAGGACGTCGAAACTTCAGGAGAGTCGCTACAGCTAATCGACTGAGTACTACACAAGACTTCAGTGAACAGGTGAGTAAAAATGCTGGAACCTCGGTATGTACACGTACCAATCGCAGATAACTTCATTCCATGGATTACCGTGGTCGTACGGCTGCTCATAAGCCTTTCATCTCCATTCGGAATGCTACTCGTCGTTTAGCATGGTGTTAAGAACATTTATCGTAGACCGTAGATCAATGGAAACGGGTCGTATTTAATGATGAATTGAGATACACGATCCATCAGTCTGATGGCCGTGTGTGGGTATGGTGGCAGCCGAGGGAACGCTATTTATCACAGTGTACTGTAGTTCCTACGGTCACGTTTGGAGCTGGCAGTGTACTCGTGTGGGGGTGTTTTTCGTGGTATGGTCCCGGTCCATTGTTTATCGTGGACAAACATGTTAACCAGCACGTCTACCTCGATATTCTGGACAATTATGCCCTACCAACTCTGTGGCAACACTATTGAACCTAGCCTTGTTGGTGCCAGCAAGATAATGCACCGAGCCATACAGCAAGGACTGTTACGGCGTGGTTTGACGATAATTCCGTATCGTGTGTGGACTGGGCAGCACAGAGCCCTGATTTTAATTCCATAGAGCACCTATGGAATGAATTAGAGCGCCGCATAAGAAGTTTGGAACCAAGCCTACTACTAAGCAACAGTTAGCTGCAGCATTATGTACTGAATGGAAGCACATACCTATCGCTGTGTTCCAAAACCTTGACGAAAGCATGTCTCGAAGGGTCAGTTTTCACACAGTATTTATTAGAAGAAAGATACAGGAGATGTGCTTGAATAAATCATCTCAAATGATGTATGACAAAAAAAAAATATTTACAGATGCTTGTAGCTTACGCTACTGCTTATTTATACGGTTCTGTACATTGATGATAGTAAAAAAACAGTTAATTACACTCGAGCGTCTGGTGAGGCAACAAAAGTCTCTGACAAAGCAAAGAATAGGAACAATTCAGCTTGAAGAGCGTTATACAATATTAATTTTGCACAGTATTGATGCAAGGAATAATACAGAATTCGAGCTTGCAGACATAGATTCAAAAGACAGGTGATGAGAAATTAACAAATGTATGCAGCTTGCGCTACGTTAATTACAGGATTCTGTGCAACGTTGGCATGACAACAGTTAAGTGCAGTAAAAATCTGGCGAGGCAATATGAATCTCTGGTAATACAGAGAGTAGAATCAATCCAGAATGATGAGCACTATAGTATAAATTTTACACAATATTGCTGAAAAAAAAAAAAAAAAGTTCTGACCGAAAGGTGATACGTTGTGGGTGACCTGGAAAACCAGGAGGTTGCAGGTGATCAAGGAGACAAACTTGAAATCAAAAGTTCGAAAGACAGATGATGAAAAATTTACAGATGATTGTGGCTTGCGGTACTACATGTTACATAAAACGGTGATATGAAAAATAGTTATATACAATAATTTTCCTGAGAATACAAAAGAAAAAATAATCTCTGAAAATACAGAGAGAAGACACAACTCATCACAGTGAGTATTGGAGAACACAAATTTACACAGTTGATAAGTAAAATTACACAGTTGAATCAGGAATTGAAGATAAGAATACACTGTAAAAACGACAAAGTTTACAGATGTCTGTGGTTCGTGATACGACCTATTTACATGATTCTGTACAATGAGAAGTAACAATTTATATATATTGGTTTGTCAGAGGTGGTAAAAAGAAATAGTCTCTGACATCGCAGAGAGAATACACAATTCAGCAAGATGAGCAATGAAAAACAAAAAAATTTACACATGAGTTATACACGAAATAAAACATGTGAAGAGGATGAGAACTGAGTCTTAAAAAAAGCGTGAAAAGAAATTGACAATTATAAGTAGCTCATGCTTCGAACATTTCATAGGTTCTATACAATAATTGATCTACTAAAAGTGATGTACAATAGTGAGACAAACAAGAAAATTCTGATAAAATAGAGAGTACAAATAATATAGTACAGTGAATGTTGAGGAACAAGATTACACTCAGTTGCGAAGCAAGAAAAAAAACAGGAAATGTGTATAGGAAAATCGTCTGAAAATGACATATGAAAAGAAGATTTACAGGTGCTTGTAGCTGACGCAACGACCTATTCACAAAGCTCAATACAGTGATGAGAGAATACAATTTATGTTTGATAATTTGTCGGGAAAGACAAAAAATAGTCTCTGGTGAAGCAGAGATTGAAAACAAATCAGCATTTCAAAAATTGTATCTATCAGGAGGTAGGTGAAACAAAAGTTCCGACTGTAAGGTGAAGCGTTGTGGGCGACCCTGCAAACCAAGAGGTTGCTGTTGACCAAGTTGATAGGAACTGTGGTTCACTGCAGCGTGCAACTGCAGTGGTAAGTTCTAGTCGAAGACGGGAGAGCAGGCGATTACGAAAATGACAAAGTAACGCAGTACTGACTTTATTTATGTCATTAGAAGCTTCGGGGGACGCTGAAGATGATACACGTGAATTATATGTTTTACAAGCACGAAGATGTAGGAGCAGACTGCCGGAAGGTGAATAGGGTGAGAAGAGTTCAGAAGTAGTGTTCGGTAGGCGCTGAAGGTGAGGACGGTCTCACAGGATCGTTGCGCTAGCGTGAAAGCGAAATGGAGTATTGGCAATAATACTGTGCAATACATGAAGACATGCTGGACGTCAGCCTCCTCGCCACAATACGGACAGGAGGGTGAAGATAAAATGGTCATGCGATGTAAAATGGACGGCACAGGGAGGCGGTTGTGTAAGAAAAGCCAATGTGAATTGATTTCAAGGGGTGCTGAAAGTGGGGAAAGAGCAGCGGACCACACTGCGGAGGTAGAAGAAAGTGGAATGCCAGAAATGGGAAGAGGTGCGGAAGAGCGAGAGAGAAAACGGTAGAGATCAGCTGTTGAGAAAGAGACAAGAGGAAGAGGTGGGCCATTGGACGACAGAACAAAATGGGAGAGGGAGAGAGGCAGTGTGGACAGAATGGAAGCACATACCTATCGCTGTGCTCCAAAACCTTGACGAAAGCATGTTGTCGAAAGCATGTCTCGAAGGGTCAGTGCATGCATTAAGGCCAAAGGTGGACCGACACCGTACTAATGTATGTCAATAAATGCTATATTGTGTTTCTCTTCTAGGTTTGTCAATATAGTGTATATTAACACTTCTTAAAAGACTAAGTAAGTACTACTCCCGGGTAAAAAGAATCAGCATAAAATACTTACGTACAACGAAAGCGTTATCATTTATTGTTCCACTCATGAGAAGTTCGAAGATTCATCAATACAATTCACTGACACAGTATTGCCCCACTGGTGTCAACACAGATCTCACTCCCGTGACAAATACCTGTTCGTCAATCAGATACACCGAAGAGCTAAAACATTATGGCCAGCGCGTCTTTATTCAAACCGAAGCAACTGCAAGTATAGATAAATGAAGCTTTATAAATAACACCTGATACTGAGCCCTGTTAAGCAGTGTTGATTTTGTTCTTCAGATAGAAAAGGCAGCTGACTTAATCGAGTTTGACCAAGGCCAAATTGTAATAGCCAGCCGACTGGTTCAGAGGATTTCCGAGACGGCTAGGTTTGTGGAGTGCTCACGATCGGCCGTGGTTAGTACATACAAAAAGCGGTTCGACACAAGAGTTGGAAAGGGACTCTCCAAATGCGTAAAAAGCGGAAAGCTACCTGAGTCGCTGTGTCCGAAGCATATTTGCATGGATTTCAAATGTGCTTTCTGCTCCGTCGTGACAATACAAAAACGATATGCGTGTTCGGTATGCCAACACTTCGTGAACCAGTGACGGGAAGTCGAAAGCTTTGCCACGTACGCAAGTCAATTAGATGTGCATACAGTTTTCCTATTGGATGAGTATTTCGCCACTTTATGCTATTTCTCCTTATCTCAGTGTATTTCTTACTGTATTGGACATCAAAGTCTTATATTGAACATGTCAAGGAACTGCGTGATGTCAAGGAATTTATCTCATTGGTTATGCTCTAGCAAATTATCACTTAATATTCTAAAACCAACGCCGTATATTTCCGAAACGTTCATAAAAGAGAGGACATAAATAACTTTCCAGTCAGGATTAATGATCTCCCCTTAAAATTGTGGACAAAGTTCAGTATCTTGGTGTTTGGTTTGATGAATTCTTTAACTGGAATACGTATGTTCAGTTTGTTTTAAAAAAAGTTTCCTTACAGGTTGGCCTGCTTGGTAAAATTAATCATCTCTTCCCTATCAATGTCCTAAAAACATTTTACTATGCTTTTATTTATACCTATCTCTCCTATTGTCTGGAATCCTGGTATTCAAATATAAGTGCAAACAATAAGTTATGCTTGCTCAAATTACAGAAGAAATCTGTTTGCTATATGCTGAACACAGATTACATGACTCATTCAAAACTATTATTTCTAAAACTAAATATTCTAAAAATTCATGAAATTTTTACCTTGAAACTAGGTATCATGTTTTTTAAAATAATGCATCTTAAACTGCCTATTTTTCAATCTGACATCAAATATCTGGATTATTCTATCTTCACCAGATCTGTTGCTAACAACAAATTATGTCAGCCGTGTGTTAGACTTAATTATGGTTTAAATAGCATACTGTATAAAGCCATTATCCTATGGAATTATCTCCCAGAGAGCATCAGATCCCTGGAAAATATCAAAAAGTTTTCCTTGTCTCTGCGAAATTACATTGTAAATCACCCTGATCTCCATAACGAATCTCAACCCTATCATTAAATTGTAGTTCCAAGCATGCTGCTAACAGTGGTGCTTCTGTTATAACCATTTTACTCGCTTTCATATATGCCATATGTTTTATTCTTTTTCTTACATCTGATAGGGGGAATCGCCTTACAACCAATGTGTTCAGATTCCTCCTGGTGTATTGCATTTTCATATAACTGTAAGTCTTAAATGTGTGCAATAAATAATCTTATTGTATATTGTATTTATTTTAGAACAAGAGCTGCTGATAAAGTTTGTAGGAAAACATTTCCTTTGTGCTTTCATTTACATAGAACTTATCAGTTTAGATAAGTTCTAAGTAATAAGTTCCTGTCTAAATACTCTGTGGTTGCTTCCGGATGTTATGATTTTCTTGTGGCCACATTCCCGGTCCCCTTCTATCTTTTGTTATGAGACAAAAACATTTCTGTACTATTTTTGCTTCGCTGAATAGGTTTGTAATTGACTTTTTTGCCCTATCTGCAAAGGAGGGCGCGTTAGCCCCATCAACCCCCAAAAAGGGGGCGAGGGAATCCCTCGTGGTGTTATTGTGTGCGTTATAGGGGGTTTCCTATACAACTGCACAGCAAGTAAATCGCTAA
Source organism: Macrothele yani (assembly GCA_039090855.1). Lineage (NCBI taxonomy): Eukaryota > Metazoa > Arthropoda > Arachnida > Araneae > Macrothelidae > Macrothele > Macrothele yani. The sequence goes on from CM076992.1 coordinate 13,565,932, forward strand.
CTGCCATAGTTCGTGAGATATTGGACTGATCAAGGACTTTCCTTGTAACCCTGTAAAACGAAACAGGCTTTAATTGTTTTTGCAATTTCAACCTTTTGCTGTCTAAGCGCAGTCTCTCTACATCTCGACGATTGCACTTTTGTCTGAAAAGTTATTTCCTTTAGCGCTTTGCTCTGAAATAACAAAGCAGAATTATCTGAACTTATGAAACGTTTCTGAACAGAAATGCAGGATCGTTTTGAAGATGGTTTTAGTGAGCGTCAAAATTTCAGCGACGGATCTATCTTCCATATAAGTGGAAAAGTAAACAGATATAGCATTCATATATGGGGGACTGAAAATCGTAGAGCAACAGTGGAGCATGTGCGGGATTCCTCAAAGGTTAATGTGCTCCATGCTATATCCTGTAAAAAAGGGGAATAGCCCCTTCTTTTTCCAAGAAAACACTGTAACGGGAAGTTCTTATCTCCATATGCTAATTTTTTGGTTGATGCTTCAACAGCGCGAAGAAAGTAACATTCGTTTTCTAACAGGATGGAGTACCACCCCACTGCCATGGAGAAGTTAGAAATTATTGGGTTGGCGCGAAGGAAATGTCCGGCGCGAACAAGCAGTGAAGACAGGCCCGGAATGGAACCATCCACAGGTGTTGCGGGAATTACGTCACAGATTTGCTATAAATAGCTAGCACGTGTGTGAAAAACAAGGCGGCTAAGGCGTGGTTTGTTTGAACGTGACGTGACTTGCAAAGGAAACATGCAGACACCGGATTTGAGAGTCATCTTCCTATATGAATTTAAACTGGACCATTCTGCAGGAATTGCCACTCGAAACGTTAACAAAGCGTTTGGGGAGAATACAGCCAACGAACGAACCATTCAGCGATGGTTTGTGAAGTTTCGAAGCGGAGATACGGACCTGAAAACAAAGCACATGGTCACCGATCTGTTACTGTTTCTGACGATGTTCTGTTACGTGTGGTTGAAGTGGAACCCTGTAAAACGTGTCATGAGATAGAGACAGAGGTAGATATCCACCACACGACAATTGTTCGGCGTTTGGCTGCGCTGGGTGAGGTCAAAAGGCTGGACATGTGGCTGCCGCATGTGTTGACGATTACCCACAAGACTAGACGTTTGGAAGTCTGCACGTCGCTGCTTGCCAGGAATAAACAGGAGTCTCTACTGCATCGAATCGTCACCTGCGACGAAAAGTGCGTCCTTTATGATAATCGGAAATGATCTGCACGATGGTTAAGCAAGTAACAGCCTGATGGACGGCATCCTAAGACACTCCTACACACCAAGAACATGTTGCTTCTTGTCTGGTGGTCCACTGCCGGGATAATTCATCGAAGTTTCTTGGCAAGAGGCCAAACCATCACTGCAGAACGTTACTGTGCTGAATTACACCAGATGCACCGGAAATTTCTGCAGAAACAACCGGCTTTGGTCAACAGACATGGTGTTCTTCTGCTCCAGGACAACTCCCGCACTCGCGTCGCACAACGAACGATTCTGACACTGGGCTATGAGGCACTGCCTCATCCTCCCTATTTCCTGGACTTGACTCCGACCGACTATCGTCTGTTTCTTCGCCTGGATCACTTCCTGTCCGGGAAACAGTCCACGACAGACAACGAGGTTCAACGTGCAGTTGATGACTTCTTCGGATCCCAGCCACAAGACCTTTTTCGTTCCAAGATCATGACCTTGCCGGACAGACGGCAACTATATGTCGATGCCTAGGTGGATTATTTTGCCTAGGTAAGTTGTCCTATTTTTCCGTTCTCCCCGGCCTCGTACCAAACCAATAATTTGGCTGATCAGAAACAACGTATCAAACAGCTGGAGTTGATGAAGATATGTTAACCCGTGTTTGGCAAGAATTCGACTACCGCCTTGATACATGCCGTGTGACTGATAGTACACACATCGAACATCTGTAAGTTGCTGTGACAAACTCCTAGATTTTGCCAGCAAAACTGTGCAAAGTAAGTGCCAATATCTTTAATAGTATTGGTTTTATAGAATGTTGAATCTTTCAATTTCATTTTTTTTTATTGGAGGTTTAACGACCACCGTGAGCAACTCAATGGGCTATTAGCAGTCGCCCGTCCCTAATTTAGGGTCACTTGTTCCAGGGAAGGGAGAGAGCCGGTGCCGTAAGACAAACACAACATCCATGCCTCACGGGATTCGAACCCGGACCCCTTTCGGACGAATGATCAGAGGCCATCGCTTAGACCATTGCGCCACCGAGGCGGCCAATTTCATTTGCAATATCCCTGTATTCTAAACTGCATATTTCATGTGTCTGTGCACTCACACAAAAAAGTAAATATGATGTGCAAAGTATAATGGTTATAATTTGTTGCCTAAGTAGCGCCATACAGTTTTTTAATTGGGTAATGAGGAAAGTGAGCCTTAAGAAGTGATGTTCTGTTAAAAATTGGTTGGGAGTACTTTAGTTTCGGAGCCGCCGCACTAAGTTATTTAATGCATTCTCAGCTACATACTGATTTGATTATGTGTCGGTCTTCTCCAACACATATCATAGATTGCAAACGATTTGTATACTTTGGAACAAACGAAAAAGATATATCATGTGAAAATCCTCCAATGTCTTTATTTCCGTAAATAAACAAAGACATCGCTCTTTCTACGTTTTAGCAACACATAGCAACGGAAAACTTGTTATTCGGTCACCTCTGGGGATCCGAATCCCAGATCTCTCGATATCTAGCCGAGCGCGTTAGCCTTACACCACGGCGGCCAAAAATCCACGGCGCTATGTGTGTTTTTCTGTTAGCTTCTGACATCATAAATCCGTAAGATGGGCTCAGCTACTGCGACGTCTCCATCTACTGAGACGTACTCCATCTGGTGAGACGTCTCAGTAGCTGAGCCCATCTTACGGATGTTTTGTATTTGGAGGATTTTCACTTTGGATCTCGCCCTTTGGATTTTACTGCTATAATTATTATATAGCCAGTGCCGTTAATTCCCACCAGATGGAGACGTCTCAGTAGCTGAGCCCATCTTACGAATTAATGATGTCAGAAACTGACAGAAAAACACACATAGCGCCGTGGATTGTTAACCACCGTGGTGTAAGGCTAACGCGCTCGGCTAGATATCGAGAAATCTGGGATTCGGATCCCCAGCGGTGACCGAATAAGAATTTGTCGGTCGATATGTGTTGCTAAAACGTGGAAATGAGCGATGTCTTTGTTTAAGATATCTCACTTTCTGTCATGTTCAACCTGGTGCTACAGCTCCGTTTTCTGTCTTCAAATTTCTCGAAGCAGAAAACGCACTTTTTGCTTCGATGAATTTACTACCTGCAAAAGAGGTTCTTTTACTATAGTTCATGAAGGGGTGGTAGAATTTGTGAGGTAAAATATTATGAAAGAGAGATGGAAGGGAAACATATGATATTAGAGCTAGGGGTGTAACTCAGAGGTTTAAAAACTTCAGGGACACCATTAATCCTATAACGCGGGGGAAATGGGGGGGCATTAAAGCTTATTCCTTAATTTATTCGTGCAGTTTTAATTTTGCATAAAAAGATGCAAACGATATCCGTTAAAGACATGCATTTTTTACATTTAAGATTCCACATCGGCTTATTTTTTTATTTTTTTTGAGGTTTAATGACTGCCATGAGCAACTCGATGAGCTCTAAGCAGTCGTCCGTCCCAAATTTACGGTCACTGGCTCCAGGAAAGGGAGAGAGCCAGGGCCGACAGACAAACACATCATCCATGCCTCACCGAGATTCGAACTCGGACGAATGGCCAAAGCCCAGCGTTCAGACCACAGCATGTTTTCATGCTAAGCAGCTAACTTCTTGATAATTAAAATAAATTTTCATTCGCAACTCTGAGAGCTATGGGCAGTCTCCCGCCCCTAAAAAGAGGCCACTGGCTCCAGGGAGTGGAGGAAGCCAGCGCCGAAACACAAGCACACTACTCATCCATGCCTCATACCGGTACTCGAATTCGGGCGTAGCAAGAACTACCAGTCAGATACCTATTCCTCTGACTACTTGGCCACCGGGGCGGAAAACTTTTGTTTGGAAGGTTAAGATGTGATAACTGGAAAAGGAAACCACGAAGGTTATAGATTTTCCAATAAAATGTTTCAAAGTGATAACAGTGTGTTGTTTGTGGGAAAATACGTGATTCAGAAATAAATTGCGACTGCAATTTTCTTCCTCCTATTAAAGTTCATCAGCAGAAGATGTCGTTAAAAAGAAAAGATACACAGAGTAGTTGTTTTAGCCGACACATCCTTAGAGTTCGAACGCTGTGGAGGTGTTCGTGCAAGGACAGAAAAAATACAGATGGCGTTACTGCTCCTGATGAGGAAAAGGGATACAGCGGAAACGAATTTCTACTTTCGACTGCATTGACGTGCCCACGCTAATAAACCCGGTCAAGGTTCGTATTCCGTTCCCACACTGGTGTGTTTTTTTGTTTTTTTTTTACCTTCGTCGATATCGGTTATCATCATTTATAAGATACCCATTTCAGGAGTGATTCCAGAAGAAACTAATTACTGGATTAATTACTAAAGGAAGCTTCCATTTTCCGGAAGGGTCTAGTTTACAATCTAATACGAAAAAGGACACGAGAGAGCGTTCAAATTTCAGCAGGAATGCTTTGAAGATTATATGTACTAAAAGAACAGCAAACTTAAAATGTAAAATATGCATTCATGGCATTTGTTTATTCATCTTCCAATAAATACTGCGGACCTAGAAACGACTTTTCAATTATGAATTTTATGAACTATACACAAATTAATGCATTATTATTATACATAATAATTAATCATAAGATATAGCTGATATGATTAATAAACAAAAAGCAGCTTAAATTTGTGTGATGTAGTTTCACGCACCATAATTTTTGTTGTAAATGACCATAGCACGTTTTTCTAAGTGTTCAAGCCATTTTTATTGTAGAAAATGTTTCCTTTTTGATTGGGGGTTTAACGACCACTGTGAGCAACTCAGTGAGAGATAAGCAGTCGTCCGTCCCTAATTTAGGGCCACTGACTCCAAGGAAGGGAGTGAGAGCCACTACCGTAAGATAAACATAACATCTATACATAATATAAACATAACATCTGTATACATAACATTAGCGGTAGTGCCGTTAATGCCCACCAGATGGAGACGTCTCAGTAGCTGAGCCCATCTTACGGATTTATGATGTCAGAAGCTCACTTAAAAATACATGTAGCACCGTGGATTGTTGGCCATCGGGGAGTAAAGTTAACGCGCTCGGCTAGATATCGAGAGTTCCGTGGTTCAATTCCACAGCGGAGGCTGAAAACAATTTTACGGTTGCTATGTGTTTCTAGAACGTGGAAAGAGCGATGTATTTATTTATTTCCTTAATTATACACTGAGCTAAATCTTGCGAACGAATGGCCAGAAGAGAGAAGACCTTAATTACTCCCATAAATTTTGGATACCGTTTCTTTTTCAATCAATGCATAGATGTTTCGCTAGGGGGAGTAAAAGTAGAGGGCGCACCGCATAAGCTCTTTCATGCTGTTAGAAAAAATCCATTTTATTTGAAGACGAGCTACGGATTCACTACTTTCTGCACTTCTTAGCTCCAGGCGAAACGATAGAATCTTAGGCCATCTTTAAGCGGTGCATAAGCTCTTTCATGCTGTTAGAAAAAATCCATTTTATTTGAAGACGAGCTGCGGATTCACTACTTTCTGCACTTCTTAGCTCGAGGCGAAACGATAGAATCTTAGGCCATTTTTAAGCGGTTTAAACAGGTGATAGGCCAAAAGGCAAGGTCATGACTATACGCCAGATACTCCAGTACCTCAGAGTTCATTTGCTGAAGGGTTTCAACAATGTGGTCAGGAATATGTGGCATAATCGTACAACAACAAAACACCTACAAACAGTAGACTTCGGCTTTTGCTTCGAATTGAGGGATTCAGCTTCTCACGTAGCATCCCAGTGTAACGAGCACTCTTCACTGATAAACCACTCTCCAGGTAATGCTTCATTTTTTGGTATTTGAGCGTCCCAAAAGCTCAAATGATAAACCACTCTCCGGGTTATGCTTCATTTTTTTGGTATTTGAGGGTTCCAAAAGTTCAACTGATAAACCACTCTCCGGGTTATGCTTCATGTTTTGGTATTTGAGGGTTCCAAAAGCTCAACTGATAAACCACTCTCCGGGTTATGCTTCATTTTTTGGTATTTGAGGGTCCCAAAAGCTCAACTGATAAACCACTCTCCGGGTTATATTTCATGTTTTGGTATTTGAGGGTCCCAAAAGATCAACTGATAAACCACTCTCCAGATTATGCTTCATTTTTTGGTATTTGAGGATCCCAAAAGCTCAGCGAGGAGTACATTTCCGGCTGATGGTTGAATATACGAAACTTCTTTTTGATTGGTGATTCCAGATGTTTCTATTCAAAATTGAGACGTTCGCTCTCCGGCTGGAAATGGTGGGTGGATGGATGTTCCGTACCGTGTGACGATTCTTTTCAAAATGACATCATCTGCTTACAATATCGGTTCAAAAGGTGGTTGCATGTCCTCAAACGATTGAGCTAGGGTGCTTCTGTAAGAAGTTTTGGTACTCATCCCGCAGACTTTACGAAAGTCTGTTGCACATGATTTCATAGGCAGAAGCATTTCTAATTTGCATGTGATTTACAAGTTCACCAATAAGTCATATGTCCGTTTCCCAGAACCGTTGCACGGACTTATTCAGCGTTGTCAACAGCAGCGGGCGTGGACTGTGGTTTAGCTTCTTCTCCTTGCGTTGCACTTGTGAGCACAATTTTGTATTTGGAAATCAGTTCGTAAAACTTCTGTTGTGATAAAACATTGTTTTCACACAGTGACAAAACTCTTTGAGAAATTTCAGCCCATGAAAGATCCCAAGAAATACCTTACACTCGCGGCCAGGCTAACCTGAATGTAGAGTGGAAGGTATTGAGTGTGAACTCCCACTGCATAATATACACTGAAGAGCAATTGAATTAGAGATACCTGTCTAGTAACGTGCAGCACCACCTTTCGCCCTGATGACGGCGGCGATTCGTCTCGGCATGGACTCGACAAGACACCGGAAGCGTTGGGAAGCCATACGGATCTACGACCCCTGAGCAAGCTCCCACAGTTCACGAAGATTTGATGGAGGAGGGACAGAGCCTCGAACATCTCTCTCGATGGATGTGCTCGATGGGATTGAGGTCAGGTGACCTAGCTGGCCAAAGAAGCGAGGTCACGTCGGTGGAGTGTTCATCCAACCACGACGTACAAACGCACAAACAGACGCACAAACGGGAGCAAATGGTCGTCCAGGATATCCCGGTAACGTAGGCCTGTGAGGGACGATGTCACACGTACCAGGGGTCTCACTTCAGTCCACGTAAGCAGTCCCCAGACAAGAATGCCACTCCCACCAGCTTGAAGAGTACCCTGCTGGCAAGAAGGATCCATCGCTTCATGTGGTTTCCACCGTACTCGTATCCTGCCATCCGCATGTACCAACGTGAATCTCGACTCATCAGTCCAGGCAACATTTTCTCACATGTCTAGGATCCAGTGGCGATGTTCCTGCGCCCAAGCTAATCTTTGCACCTTTTGATGTGCGGTCAGCACCGGTACCTTCGTGGGAACGATGGCTTCTGTACCCGATAGCGACTCTGGTTCTGGATGGTGTTGCTGCTTACACGTTTTTAGGCACCAGCGTTAAATTTAAGAGTGATTTCTTGCACTGTGGCCCGCCTATCAGCTGTTACAATGCGAGCTAGCCGACGATGACCTCGCTCACCCACACGCTGTTGTCCACGGCAGTTGGCCCTTGCAGGGATGGTTTTACCGTATTCGATGTATTCACGGTGCACCCGTGACACAGTGGCTCGTGAAAATCCCAGTGCCTGCACGACTTCCGAAATAGAGTGACCCATTCGTCGGGCTCCGACAATTTGCCCACGATCAAATGCGCTTAAACCCTTCGTCTTACCCATACTGAGTCCGACTGTTACTGATTCCCGTCGCATCACTCCTTATATTGTCGGATCGCTGCATACGTCATGTCGTTTCCGTTTAGAGGGCCGCCCCCAGCATCACATTTGCATAACGCCAGCTGTCTCTAATTCAATTGCTCTTCAGTTTAGTTTCAGTCTAAAAACCGTCTTTGAGCTTGAACTGGAACTAAGAGATACAAAGACGTTCTGAACGTTGTGCGTACGTACGTTAAAAAATGGAAATCTCAGTTTCGGTAAAACAATACAAATGTCCGCATTTTGGCTACGTCAAAGCTGCTGCCATATTAGAATTTACTCCTTTCTTCCTGAGGAGAAATTGTTGATATGAGGTTCAGCGGGAAGCTTCGACCTCCTCTCATGGTGGCCCACCCTCAGGGTTTGCAGGATGGTCCCTGGCACATTACACCGTATTTATCCGGAGAAATACTGTAAAACATTAGATATATTGTATTTTCGGTGAAATGGCTCTGTAACGAGCTTCAGTTTGCCCCTGTTTTATCTGTTCTTCTGAAAACGGTGAGGCCATATTAAAGAAACCATGACAACAGGGCAACTGCCCAATCAAGGTCAGGCCTCCTTCACAGTGACCACAGCAACATCTTGAGCGCACTGCATGCAGTACAACTAACAAAAAAGAAAGAACAGTCGTTTTTCCGATAATTATTGACATCCTCGTAAATTCCTGACTTAGTAGTTAAAAATGGTCATTTAATTCAACTAAATTTTATAACTGGAAGCCATCTTTTCAACCACATGCTGAATGGTCGGTACTCGATAGTTGTATCTCTTGCAATAGGAAACGAAACCTGCGTGGTATCAGCCATTACAGATTCCTTTTCTATCACTTATCTCTATGGTTTGCTTTATATGCAAAAGAACATCAAGCACATGGCAATTTTATTGTTTGCAACCTTTGGGAATTTTATTTGTTTTGCTATTCATTCCGTAATTTAAAAGAAACCTATCTTTTATTTAAAATTCAAATGTTTTCAAATAACCCCTTGCTTAATTTTCTGAAATTTTCTGGCGCAGCGGAGGAAAAAACAGTTTCTTAAGATCGAGCATGAAGTAAACACGAGCCGCCCGGTGGCGAAGTGGTCTAAGCGATGGCCTTTGATCATTCGTCCGTAAGGGGTCCGGGTTCGAATCCCGGTGAGGCATGGATGTTGTGTTTGTCTTACGGCACTGGCTCTCTCCCTTCCCTGGAACCAGTGACCCTAAATTAGGGACGGGCGACTGCTTATAGCCCATTGAGTTGCTCACGGTGGTCGTTAAACCTCCAACAAAAAAAATGTAAAACACGCGTTATCCATCAGTCTTCGGGGCGCTATCAGTTTCTTTTTTTCTCACGGGCTCTTAAGAATGCACACTTGACAACGGGAAGAGCTGTGTGGGGTATAAATTAGCACCCGAGTTTTTTGCTTCACAAATGATAAGGAACTGAAAGCAAAACGAAAGTGATAATCAACGATGAAGTCGAGGTTATCATTTTTAGCGAGTTTTATAAACAAGGTTGTTAAGTGTCATCTCACAGGGTAATTAATTCTGTCAAGACTGAGCATGTTGTAGTAAAATTCTACTTGTATACGCGAAAAAGAAGAAAGAGCTTTCGTTTTTACCATTCGGTAATAGAGATAACATTCTTAAAATAATATCTTCACTTGTTACAACCTGTTTTCCAGTTTTGACTGCGTGCTTCAGTCCGCCGTTTTTAGTGCAATTCGTTTGTGGACTATTGGGGGTTATGAAAGACTTTTAGTTTTTAAAATGGTTTTATGCATTTTATTTTTTTTTGGTTTCGTTTCGTTTTTAGTACTGAAAAGTTATTTCAGTTTTGCGTAAAGACACCAGATGCACAATGCTTTGGAAATCAAAGACACATATCAAGCTTGAGATGATTTTAATCGCCTAATTTCTAAACGGTGACAAGAGGCATAACTAGGCATTTCTGCCCAGGGCAAACCGCAAAATATATTGCGCACCAATCTGCCAATCGCCCCCCCCTCTCTCTCTTACACACACGCACACACACAAACACTCCCAAAAAAGAACAACAGCAGCATTGAAAATCTAAGCGAGCACAAACTGCAGAGAAGAATATTTAAGAAAAATAGCTTAAAGACAGCAAAAAGCAGATACAATTTCAAAAATTTAACAGTACTACAAGACGAAACAAACTTGGCGTAAAATTGCATTTCTAAGTTCTAACGAAACTAGGTGTCAAAAATGGATAATTAAAATGTGATACTATAAGCGACAAACCGTCTTCACACGATATATAAAAGAGTTTTATGATGGAATAAAAACTTTAATGATAGTTAAAAATTTTAAAGCGTGAGACCTTTCGGGTCCTGCCAACAGGCACCCATCCTCAGAGGCAATGAACACCTACCGTGGAAGAGGCAGCTTATAAATAGATACATGAATGAACAAATGACGTACAATCAGTCGTCATGAGGTATATTGCGCATGTCCAGTCATTAACAGCTAAACCATAGTCATTAGCTAGTAGATACTATGTTGATAAACCTGTAAGCAGATATTTCCAAAGTCGAGGGCTGTTTCTTGGCAATTCATCATTACAGCAAGTTTCAGATAATTTATCGATGTACAGCTTTCAGTGAATAACAGCTGAGATTTTGTATGAGGAGCAGTTAGAATTTTAGAATCGTCCCAATTGGTAATGTAAGTCCCCTTTGGTTAAAAGTCGGGATAAAACAGTGGAAGTTGAACCATTACGATGGTCATATTGGTGTTTTTTGAGACGGGTTTTAAGGGTTAGGCAGTGGAACCGATGTAACATTTGTCAGTGAAATCCGGTGTTAGAGATTTAAGAGGAACGAGATATATTCCATGTTTCTGCAGGTCAGTAGGTCGGTCACGGTCTTTTTTAATAGATGAAAATAAGTTAGAAACCCTGATCCCAAAACTCAAATCATGGTGATGGCAAATAGTTCTTAAAGGTCTGACAATTGATGGAACAAAGGGAAAAGAACCTACGAACTTGCGAGTGGGACGATTACCAATCAAGGTGGTAGAAACAGAGCGAAGGAATTTGCTAGTCAATCTGTCGATCAAAGATTTTGAGTAACCAAAAGACTTCGCCTAATTACGAATGATATCCAATTCAGTCCTCCGGAGTTCATAGGTGGTGGAATGTGAAAAGGCACGACGAATTAAGAAATTGAAACCAGAGAGTTTATAAGACAAGGGGTGAGATGAAGTGGCGGGAATAATAATGGGACATGAACTGGGTTTTCTGAATACACTGAATGACAAAGAACAAGAGGAAGAGCGCTGAAGTTTAAAATCCAGGAACGGTAAGCATCTATCAACCTCCAACTCAATTGTAAACTTGATGGAGGGATATTTGGACGAAAGGCACTGTACAAAAGAGTAAAGATCCTATTGAGAGGACGGGCAGAAAATAAGGATGTCACCAACGTATCTGAGAAACAAAACAGGTTTAATTGGAAATTTTCCAATTAAAATTTTGAGGAGGAAATTCTAATTTTAATTGAGTCCAAAACATGTGCAAAACTTTCAGTTAGGATTGTAATCAGATTCCAAACAGTGATTTTTGCGCCCTATCTTGAGTTGCGCCCTGTCTGTCCAGCCCTAGTTATACGCCTCTGAGGGTGAGTTGTCCTCTTTCGAATTGGAACGAGAAAGCATTGTTCGTGAATATTTTAACCTTAATTATATAAAAGGTTTACTATAAAAGTCTTGCAATATGTGAAACTAAGTAGATAGTTACCTTAATACTGAAGTTTAATACTCACTTTACCACCGGTGTGGCGCAGTTGTTTAAGTCGCGGGGCTCAGCGTGGGAGGCAGACGTTTCTGACGGATGTTCAAACCCCGGTCCTACCGGCCATTTAGTCTGCAGTTTTCTTCCGGGGTTTACCGCAGACTCCCCGTGTTTGGGGGCGCGAATGCGTGGTTGGTTCTCTCTGAAGTCAGCCCCGGGCGCACTTTGTCCTTGGAACCCCTTCCCTGAGATGACTTGCCAGATGGATGCGCTGGCAGCAAAACAATAACAGACTATTGGTATCTAATGCTCTATGGCTACAGGCACCTACGGAACTTTTTCCCATGGTTGTTAAAGATGATGATGAATGCTCACATTCGAATTTGAAAACATTCGGAAGCCATTCCTTATCATACGACAAGGTTTAATTTTATTGTCTTTTCTTAAGGGTTCTAAGCCCCTGTCCTGCCGACCATCCTGTCTGCGGTTTTTCCGGAATTTACCGCAGACTCCCGGGTTTGGGGACGCGAATGCGTGGTTGGTTCCCTCTGAAGTAGAGCTGAGCCCGAGCCCGAAAGCCCGAAGCAGGTCCCGGGCCCGAGTCGGGCTCGGGCTGTAGAATATGTATTGCGGTTCGGGCTCTTAGAGAGAAGGAGAGCGAGAGAATTTTTTTTATATATAAATGTGATTTTATATGATTTAGCACATGAGGCACTTTATAATCGGTAAATGGAATTCTTCGGCAACTGGTTCTCGTTAGGGAGCGGGCATTCGAGATGGCTATTTATTCCGGGCTTGGGTAAAAAATGCCATGGGCCGCTCATTAGTGTGTTTCTGCAGAGAAGAAAACGCTTTCTTAAGAACTATACATATTGGATAGTTGATAGCATGCCGACGATCATTTACCCCTTATCTCCACGCAGTAGCTCCCTGCTAATTCTATTAAGCAACGTACATATTGTAGCGCATTACGGCGCGATAATATTAGCATTATTTGAGCAACATGCAATTGCAGCACCTCCCGATCATTTTGGATGCCCGGCTGCCCGAAGCACTTCAGGTGAAAACGAGCGGTCAAAGAAAATCGTCCAGTTACACTGTAGAAATAGATAGAGGTCCCTTCCAACCATTCCCTATTTGAGAAATACGTTGGTTAATTACAGAAGGAGAAGAGAGTGTAAGTGTGGAAAAGGAGATTTTTTTTCCATTGATGGTTGAACAGGTTAGCCAGTTTTCGGGCTCGTTCTGGCCCGGGCTCTATCTTGCAATATAAAATTCGGGCTCGTTCGGGCCCGGGCTGTATCTTGCAATATAAAATTCGGGCTCGGATGGGCTCGGGCTAATATACAACGGGCTCGGGTTCCGAAAATTGAGCCCGAACTCAGCTCTACTCTGAAGTCGGCCCCGGACGCGCTTTGTCCTTGGACCCCTTCCCTGGGATGACAGGATTTGCCAGATGAGTGTCGATGCGATGGTAGCAAAACAATAACAAGCGATTGATATCTGTTAACCTATGGCAACAGACACCTACGGAACTCTTTCACATGATTGTTGATGATGATGATGACTGCTCACTTTCGAATTTGAAAGCATTAGGAAGCGATTCCCTATCATACGACAAGGTTTAATTTTATTACCTTTTTTAAGAATGAGGTTCTTTTTCTTATCTTTATGAATGGAGCATTAAAACTTCTTTAAGGTTGACTTATGATTTATGAATATTTCGTTGGCACAGTAATAAAAAATTATCCTCTTCTTCCTTCCCCCTGTGCAATATGGCCTTAATGGAGAAGCATCTCCCGGATATGTCCAGTTGTGTAATCATTCCTCGAGAATTAGTTAAATGCGCGCGTTTTGTTTTGTTTCCTGTTCTTCATTTCCTCTATCCCTTTTATTTTGTTTTCACCATTCATTCTTTCCTTCTCAAGACCCTGAAACTTTTGTGTCCTTGCGTTTTGGGATCCGCTTCATTTACATTTCGTGATTCAAAGAAAGAGACGCATAGCACCAGCAGAAACGTGGTGAATCATGGCATGACCTTAGATATGAGAAAAGACGATCCTTCTATGTGGATTGAATGCGTAAGTTGGCCACAGAATATCAACTGTCTGAAACCCGAAGGACGAAGCATGCTTTAACGTTAATCGCTTTAGCACACCCCTAGTCGATACAGAGTGTATGGTATTTTTCTTTGCGTAATTATTACCAATGCTAGGAGTCGGAACATCAATCTTGGTAAGTTATTGTTTGTATTATTGACCATGCGCTTCAAGTTTTGACAGAAGTTAACAGTTAACTAGCTCATACAAGCAAAGAACGGAATTTGTAAAGATAAGCACCTGTAAAAAAAAGAAACAAAGTGGGAGAAAAATATCAGTGACAAATCTAACATGGCGAATGGAATCAGAGTTGGAAGCGGGTCAAACATTTTGGACCTGAACCCGACCCGGACCCAGACGTCACATAACTGGACCCGACCCGGATCTGTAACTGACCCGGACCCGACCAGAACAAATCTGCTTTGGATTTTAATATCTATATCATAATAATAATAATTATTATTGTTATAATAATAATAATCAACCATTATCAATTTAACTGCTGGATGAAGGTCTCCCTAATTTCTTCCGCAGTTGCCTGTCTTAGGCCTGTCTCCTCCATGTCCCTCCAGCATACTTTCGAATTTCATCCATCCATCTCCCATGGGGGTTTTATCGTCTGGTTCTTTTACTGTCCCTTGAAATCCAGTCTAAAATTTCGGTTGCCCATCGGTGGTCCGTTCTTCTGGCAACATGTTCAGCCCATTGCCATTTCAGTGATTTCACTCTGGTCATGATGTTGTCCACTCCTGTCATTTTCCTTATCCACAAGTTCCTCTTCTTATCTTTCCTGGTTACACCAAGCATACATCTCTCCATACTACTTTGAGTTGTCTGCAGTCTTTGTATGTCTTTTTTAGTTAAGGCCCATGTCTCTGCTTCATACGTACGCATTGACAGGATGCATTCATTAAACACTTTTCTTTTGAAACATAATGGCATACTGCTCTTAAAAATTGTTCTGTTTCTTCCAAAAGCTCTCCAGGCAAGTATTATATGCCGACTAATTTCTTCATCAATGTGACCCTTACTGGATATCTTCTGCCCAAGATAAATGTAGGAATCTGTTGTCTCAAGCTTTTCTCCATCAATCGATAAATCTTCGTTTCTTGTAAAAGCATTGTACATTAGGGTGGAGCGAAAAACACTTTTTTTTTTTAATTTGAAACGTCACCATGTGCAATAGTTGCGATTTTATTACTGAAATGACACCCCGAAATATGGATGACATTATTTGATATCTTAGGCTGCCCCAAGAACCTCGAAGTTTGAAAGTTATAGGGAAAAATGGTTTAAAAACACCCGCTTTCTCCATTTTGTGAATATAAAAAAATACTGTGTCACCATGTCATTTAATATCACCTTTGAGTGTGTATACACGAGTAAAAATTCAGCAGACGTGAGTTAATTTCTTAGGCTTCCCCAAAGAGCTCAAGATTTGTCATATTTCTCCAAAAATGGCATACGCTATGTAAATATGATAGACACCAGCCTTACCTAGTAGCATAACTTGAGGAGTGAGTTTATTTCACTTGGAAATCAGACTTTTTCAAAACTTGGCATCATCTTCCTATCCAAAAGTTTGCTCTGATGAATCCATCTCTTGCAAGAAGGCCGCACACATGAGCAGAAGAATTTGTTACAATCTTAACCATCCTCTCTACTGCCTGAGAATGGCAGGGCATTTTTGTAAATTCGTGGCAAGAACTTGGATATTTATCCGACTGTAGTAATTCCAGAAGCTCATCGTCTTTCCATTTCCGTGTGATGGGAGGCTCAGTCACATTACACTCTTGCCAGTCGATTAGGTCGATGTAATCATTGCTCTGGAAATTCAGCTTAGGAATCCGAAACTTCCTAATAGTAGCTGCTTGTTCGGAAGATTTCCTGGCCTAGAAATATGCTTCGTTAATTCACGAAAGAAATGACGGAAACTTGTTCTGAATTTTTTTACAGTGCAGTGGATGTGGCAATGCGATCGGTCACTGCCATGCGGTAGAGGTGTCTGTCATCCCGCGCAGTCGTGCGATTTTTCGGTCCATTTCCCGGATTTCTGTGTGTCCGAGCCTCATCTGCCCGCACCTCGTTCGCATCACCGTACGAGTGGCCATTTCTCAGTTCGAAAATCCAGTTTCTCTCATCCCAACAATCCTTCCTCGCTCAAAGTCCGTCATGTGTTTACAATGCGACCTTCTTCGGCGACGGGGCATAGTGAGACACAAGAAACACCCTTTTGACTCAATGTCGGCTCTCCACTGATTGCAACATCTCGTTTGAGCCAGCTCTTTATATCCAAGACGGGAAAGTTCAAAGGGAGCTACTCCGAAACCGCATTCGCATTTTCATTGAAATTTTATTCGCTCAGCTCCTCGTTTTACTCATTTTAGTCGTCAATCGAAGAAGGTTGTTGTCCCGAATGAGTCGCCGTCGCAGAATCTGAAAACTTAATTAGGCATAATCAAAACACTCCTCTAATAAAGTAATAGGGTTCGCAAATGAATCAACGTAACTTCCAGTTCAATCTCGTTTATTTAGGTCTTTCACCGATTTCGGAATGATAGCTATAATAGCTTTTGTCTTAAGTTGCCGGAAATATTCCGGAAGCATATCTGGCGCATAACTGGAAGACCCTGGGTTCGACTCCCGGTGGCGGCCAACGAGAATTGTTCCGTGACTCACTTATAAACGTGGAAAGAGCAAAGATCTTTGTTTGATGTTCCTGGTCCACGTTAAATGTCTGTATTAACAAATTCATTGTGAACTACACTAAAACGTCAATAATCCGTGGTAATTGTGGGACGCTTGTGTCCTGATAATTGGAGAACACGGTTAATCCAAATTACGTTTTACTGAGCAAAATAAATTAAAACACCTGTAAAAACATAAGATAAAAATTCTTGTAGTATGAAAATGCAAGCCGAACATCTTAAAGCTTATTTAGGAAGACAGTAGTTAAATATGGTGTTACTGGGAAATCTACTTATCAGTGTAAAAGCCATGTATGCTGGCAGTAGAGCTTGTGTATGAGTGAATGGTGTTTCATCAAAATGGTTTTCTATTGGTGCAGGCGTCAGACAAGGTTGTGAAATGTCATCATGGCTGTTTAATATATTTATGGATGCATGCATGCGTGATGCCAAAATGGACAATACTGGTTTATGTCTTGGTAATTAATATCCGTGTGTGCATATTGCTGTATGGGGATGACACAGTCCTGTTGGCAGAGAGCAAAAGTGAGTTGCAGAGTATGTTGTCCCGGGTGTACGAAGTTTCAAACTGAGTTTCAAAAGTAATGGAAAAACTGAGTTTCAAAAGTCATGGTCAAACTGAGTTTCAAAAGTCATGGTCAAACTGAGTTTTAAAAGTCACGGTTTTTGAGCGAGGAACTGTTAGCTTTGAATATAATATAAGTCTAAATTGCACAGCGATTGACCAGGTGAATGAATTTGTGTATTTAGGAAGCATGTTTGACAGAGAGAACAAATTTAATGGTGAAATTATTAGGCGAGTGAATTCTTCATTGAAAGTCATGGCTGCTTTGGGAGGCTTTCACAGAAATGATGGGTTCTCCACAGAGTACCCGATGGCTGTGTATGAAAGTGTAATTATTCCTACTCTGATGTATGGCAGTGAAACCTGAGTACTACAGAAGAAACATAGGAGTCGCTTGTGTGATGGAGAAATGCGTTACTTACGGGGTTTTGTGGCAAGACACATTCTGATCGTGTGAGGAATGAAGATGTGTTTGCAGTTGTGTAATGTGAAGCAAAATGTTGTTAGCAAGGTGGAGACTAATATTCTTCGGTGGGTTGGCCATGTTGAAAGAATGAGTGATGAGATGCTTACTAAGAAAAATCTTTTAGCACAAGTGGCGGGAAGGAAAGGCAGAGGAAGCCCAACGAAGTCATGGGAGGATCAGATTCAGGAGTGTCTGCATGAGAAAATGATTATGAATATGAAGTATGGAAGATCTTGTGAACGTCGCGTGATCGATGTCAGTGAAGCCCGAGTTGTGTGTCAAGATCGCTGTAAATGGTGAAGTTTGATACGGCAACAGTAAGTAAATAATCAGTTAAATTTATCTGGTAGTTTGTATTAGGGGTATGCAAAAGTTTCCGCGGCCCCCGCTAGCAGGCGCTGTAAGGATCTAACCGGCCGGTGACCGTGCTGTCAGATCGTACATGAAAACAAGCATGGCTGTCGATAAAGTTCATTTGCGACACTGTTTGTTATTCATGTTTAATTTAGGAAAAGTGCGAGTGAAGCATACTGTTCAATATGTCCGGCGTATGGCTAAACGGTTATGTGTGAGCGGACGTGTCGAGAATGGTTTGTCAGGTTTAAGAAAGGTGATCTAAGCTTGGAAGACAAGCTACGTGCAAGTAGACCTCAGAAACTCGCAGACGAGGAGCTGGAATCGCTATTGCAAAAGGATGTCACACAATCGACCACGCAACTGGCGAAGCGTTTGAAAGTGGCTCAATCGACGGTGGTACGGCGTCTACAGGCCTTGAGAAAAATCCAAAAGATTGGTAAGTGGGTTCTGCATACTTTAACGGAGCGTAATATTGGTCAACTATTGGGCATCTGCATGTCGTTGCTGAAGAGGTTTCGAAGGAAGAATTTCTTGTGGAAGGTTGTCACCGGGGATGCAAACTGGGTCTATTGCGACAACCCCGTATGCAAGCGATCCTGGGTAGACCCAGGCCAGCTATCAACATGCACTGCAAAACAGGATATCCACGGGGAAAAGGTGCTGTCGTGTGTGTGGTGGGATATGCACGGAGTGCTGTATACCTCGAACTGTTGAAACCTGGCGAAATAATCGCTGCACAACAACATAGCGATCATTTGATGAAACTGAACGCAGCAATCGAGCAAAAACGCCCATGGAGAAGTAAAGGACGCCGCCCAGTCATCCTGTTACACGATAATGCAAGACCACATGTCGGTGCCCCACGAAATCAACCCTTGAACTGTTAGACTGAGAGGCTTTACTGCATCCGGCTTATTTCCCGGACTTTGCACCTTCAGACTTTCATGCGTTTCGCTCTACGCAACATGCCCTAGACCAGACGCGGTTCTCCACAGTTCCAGAGGTGAAAAATTTCGCCACTGCGTTCTTCAGCTCAAAACCTGAGTCCTATCACAGGGACATTCATTTGTTGCATGAAAAATGGCAAATGGTTATTGATGCTAACGGCCGATATGTCGTTGAATAAATGTGTACTGGTTTCCTGATTGTTACTGTCTCCTTTCTCCTTAAAACTGCTGAAACTTTTGCATACCCTTAATATTTCTTTGTGGAGCTAACCTCTTAATCTCAGAGAACAGCTTAGTGATATGTATGATGTCCTTTTTGTTTGGTTTCTTTGTAGCATTATCTTTGTTTTTCTTTTTTTTTTTTATACGCTCACGAATTTGTAAAACTTCAATGTAATCAACATCATCTTGAATTTCCACGAATTTAAGTAGTTTCTGCAGCTGTTAGTTTGTTGTTATTAATTAATACGAAACTCGGCTGGCAGCGTGATCTAAGCGCTGGCTTGTGACCATTTGTTCATTAAACAGCTCCATTCCATCGTGCTGCCTAAAGCAATCTTCGTTTTTCGGGGACGATACAGTCAGTAAGGTATATTCCTCCTTGCATACGACACCCCATAAAATACCATTAAACAGATAGACACTGTGCTGTGACTCGTCAGTGCAAAGCACAATTTTCCATTGGCCTACAGCCCAGGATTGATTTTTAATGTATTTTAGGCCAGAAATTGTGCTAAAAGGCTAAAAATTTATGCAAGCAAGGTACGATGCACAGATGTGGAACAATACCTCCTAATGAACATACTAAAAGTCCCCTATGATTAACCTTAAGCTAGGGCGGCCATCTTTCAAGATGGCCGCCGTTTTTCAGTTTTTCCCTCATAAGTCCCTAAAGCTTAGAAATAGCTTAACAACGGGAATCAAAGAATTGCAGGACGTAAAAAACACACATTTTCATATATAATACATTGATCTAGCTATGGTTCAGGAGATCTCAGCTCTTAAAATAACATATGCTTACATTTTCAGGCGGTAAACTTTGCAAGTGAGTACCCAAGACTACTTGTGTGATCCATTTGACTTAATATATGTATATCCAAATGTGAGTAGGGTATTCATTCCCCTGTCGATACTTTAATTAAAGTCAGTATCTAATGTAACGTACCAGGAGATGTGACGTACCTGCCAGAAGGACGCACACGACATAAGGGCAGATAGGAATCAGAATAAAACGTCCGCGTAGCTCAATTGGTAGAGCAACTTATTCCGGAATGAGGGGACCCGGGTTCGAATCCTGGCGCGGATAAAAATGACGGAGAAATTTACTTCGTTATACTAACAAGGTCACAGTGATAAATAATTGACAAATGGTAAAGACCAATCAATAATGTATTTATTGGAGTGCCGTAGTTAGTTGCGATTGAACATGGTAAGGTATATGTTCTCTGATATAAATTAAATGTCAAGGTCATCTGTTTCATTTCCATTTTGTAGCGATTCAGGAACTTTTGGGCAGTCAGCACAAGACAATCTTTGGCAATAGCCACACATTGCTGAGCAAGGCAGCCGAGAGTTAAAAAACTCACAGTTCTTTACACAAGTACCTTTACACCCACAAGAGATGAAGTTCAGCGATGTAGAAGGAGCAGGTTGAAGGCCCGTCCATTACCAATTTGGTGGAGATGTTCAGAAATGGTTGACACCGACACATTGTACTGTTTGGCGAGTTCTCTGACTGTGAGGCGAGGATTTACCTTCAAAGCGTTGTTATTAGTGAACGAATGTCGTCATCGGCCCTCCTCATCTTGTAGGCTCGCGTCACCGGAACGCAACTTTTCAAACCACCGACTAACAGTACGTTCAGGTGCTGCCTCCACGCCCCATGCTTCGACCACGTTACGGTGGATGGCGCTGCGAGCGGGTTGGTCTGCCAGCATTGTGGGCATGTTGAATGAGGCACCTCAGAAAATCGGCCGTTATTTTCCGAACGATCTGATATAGAAACCAGTGTAAACACAATTAATTTCCCTGCCACCATTGGCATCACCACGATGGTACTTTGTGATGTTGCATTACTTAGAATGCGCATATTTCGGGTGCTGGGTCTAAGGCTGAGGGAAGAGGAGCAGATAAGTACAATCTCTATGGCTATACGGGGACTTTGACTAGGTCCCTAAGTCGAAAGAGAGATATAAAGCCGGCATCTCAGACCTTTCGCCCACCGGAATGGTAGTTCAGAAATCATCTCTCTCTCCACATATTATGACTTTTACCTGAAAAAAAAATCAGTATTTGTACATTGAAAATTTGTATTTTCATGATATATAATAAATTCTGGTTTAAAATTCTGTATTATGATTTCAAACTCCATGTGGAAGCGGTCATTACACACTGCAATAGCTTTCAGTTGCAAGCCCTTAAAATTCGAACGATGTATGAGTACGAAAGTTTCATCTCCAGATAATTTCGCTGGGTGTTAAATGCTTATAACCACTTCACACCCACCGAGATGAATAATGATGGATTAGCTGTTGGCTTTAATTTGTCATAGGCGATAGCTTCAAGCGACAGTGACAGATGAATCCGTGCAGTCGTTTTTCACACCTCTGTTAGGAAAGAATTCGGAATTAGAATTAAATGGTACAACTGGTTTGATGTGTTGTTTCTTACTTTTATTTTTCCTTGCTTTTCTGACTGAAGTATTTGACCTTTTGTCCAAATAACTTTTGGTTGGTCTAGTGCAAAACGACCTCCCAGATTTAGAACGTAACCTATTATCCGGTTTCCAGTAAAGAGACGGACTCGTTAACAATGACAAAAGAAGAATCACATATGATGAAATCAAAATAAATAGATTTTCTCTTCCTCGATGCATAATCGTTTGTAACAATATTTCAAAAAAAATTAATATCGGACTGTCACCCAATCAACTTATGGATGGTTCGTGTCAAACGCTATCAATCAATCCGCTTACAAAATATTGCGCTGTAGCTGAACGTACGATAACTCTCCTTTCAGCGAGGGCAATACGATTTGCTATAAATGATCTTATTTTTCAAAATGTGTTACTATTATTATCAAGGCCGGATAGAACATATATTATTATCAAGGCCGGATAGAACATATATTATTATCAAGGCCGGATAGAACATTTGCGGTGCTCGGGGCGAAATTTTATAGCGGCGCCCAGAGCAAAATTTCATTGCGGACTTCATAGAAAATAAATCTCATATTTAATAAAGTCGATACGTGAAAAATTTTATTTTTGCTGACTTACATCTGAGACTTGGTTTTAACGTATTTTTATGTTCTGAAACAAAAAATCATATTAGTTTTTGCTTATCACGTCAACTTTTTGCTCTAAAGAACTTTGAATGTCCAAAAATTGGCGAAAAGAGTTTATTTTGGGCTAATGGCTTATGAGGTAAACAAATTTATTGATTAAGAATGGTATTATAATACGTTTTAAAATATAATCGGCTAGCAGATAAATATACTAGCATAACCTTAAATGAGTAAATTTATTTCGTTTTCATGAAAGAAAATTTCGCTTGAAAATTTTTCTTGGGTGCTCCATACTCTGACAGTCCCTTTTAATACTCCAACAGTAATCGGCCATCATATGAGTGTGCCATCTTCCTTGGTATCGTTCTTCCACTTTTCTTAAATCTTGGTGAAACCTTTCACCTTTTTCGTCACTCATATCACCTAGATTCTTAGAAAATCCATCAAGATGGCTTACGAAAAATGAAGTTTTATGCTCATGTTACAGCCAATACGGTGAAAATGTTTCAGCAATGTTTCCACGACATCTTTGTAATTTTCGGCTTTTTTGTTCCCCAGGAAATTATTGACAACATAAACAAACGAATTCCATGCATCTTTCTCAATATCATTCATAGAGCTAGTGAAATGCGGATCTTTCATCAGAGTTCTAATTTCAGGCTCGATAAAAACACCAGCTTTTATGTTTTTCATAACTTATTCGTGGTAATTTTTCACAAATGTACTTAAAACAGTTACCTTCTACATCTAAAGCTTTTACTATACTGCTTCATGATACCAAGTTCATGATACCAAGTTTGATGTAGAGAGGAGGAAAGATGATTTTTTCTCTATCTACTAGACTGGTTTATGACATTTTTTTTTTCTCCAACTTTTAAAGATGTTTTTACTGGCCAGTTCTTCTGAGTCCAATGTTTGTCCCTGGCCCAACTATCCCAGAGACAAGAAACAGGGATCATTAGTGTAGCTACCTTGTTGGCCAAGTGAAAAGTTTTTATCAGAAAATCCCGCTTAAATTGTGTGGTGAAAAGTTTGAGTCATTCAAGATCATAGCGAGAAACACAGAGTGCGATAGTTCAAAAACTTGACGTGAAACAAAAAAAAAAAAAAAAAAAAAAAAATGAGTGCCATATTTGAAATCAGGGTACCAAAATTAGTTAAAAACAAGTGTCAGATATTAGCCATAGCAGAGAAAAGAGTAAAATTTGTTGGCCAGTGTTATCTGTAAAGAACGCGCACGAAAACTGTGGTAAAGAAAATTTATCTCAAAGAAGTGTTTGCTTCAAGCTTAAGAAAATAAACATAAAATGGATTTAAATTTCAGACAGTCAAAGGGCAAAAAGTGTTAAAATCTACGATTTTCTTTCCCGTGAGTAGAGGGAAATGACCGATCCGAGCTTAAACCGCAGCCCATAGACTTAACATTAGGCTGCGGCCGGGCGGACGCAGCCAGCCGCAACCAGCCGCAGCCGGGTGGATGGAGGGCGTGGTTAGTAGCAGCCTCCAATTCCCCGCTGCAATTTTTCCCCCTCGACCGAAGTGTGTGCTTATCTCCGAAGATAGTAGTATTTATTGGACTTTGTCGAATTTTGGGGGAAATCAATGAAGGCTTATTCCTTATTTTTTAAATTTAATGAAGGTTTATTCATTATTTATTTTCCCCTCTCTCGACCCCACCCCCTTAGGTTATTGTTATGTAAAACGTTTTTTCCCTCGTAATTTGTTGATTTTTCAATTAATTTTCATGAATTCCTCATGTGTCTTCCCTAATGAAAATTATGTAGGGTAAGTATTATTTCTCTTTTATTTTCTCGAATAACACGGTCATGTCCTCATCTCAAGAAATGTTATTATGATATCTTATTTTTGTTCATAAATGTTTGATTTTGAGGGATGGCAACGCCCGAGTGGGAAAGGGGTTGGATATAGGGGGATGGCAACTCGATGTGTTGCCCCCTAGCGGTGCTTCTTGGAACTTTCGATTGATCTTTGATTTTGAGGGATGGCAACGCCCGAGTGGGAAAGGGGTTGGATATAGGGGGATGGCAACTCGATGTGTTGCCCCTAGCGGTGCTTCTTGGAACTTTCGATTGATCTTTGATTTTGAGGGATGGCAACGCCCGAGTGGGAAAGGGGTTGGATATAGGGGATGTCAACTCGATGTGCTGCCCCCTAGCGGTGCTTCTTGGAACTTTCGATTGATCTTTGATTTTGAGGGATGGCAACGGCCGAGTGGGAAAGGTGTTGGATATAGGGGGATGCCAACTCGATGTACTACCCCCTAGCGATGCTTCTTGGAACTTTCGATGGATCTTTGATTTTGGGGGATGGCAACGACCGAGTGGGGAAAGGGCACTGCGTAGGTGTTAGATATGATGATGCTTCTTGGAACTTTATTATTTCGATGGATCTTTGATTTTGAGGGATGGCAACGACTGAGTGGGGTCCGTTGGGAATTTCTGCATTTATTCCTGTGTTTTGCAAGCAAGATTTCCCCCCTCTTCAATACTATTTTTCCCCCGGAGGAAATGTTTGCGTAACGATGCTGGGGAATTTTCTTTCCAAGGGAATAAAAATGCTCTAAGGTCTTAGCGAGGTTCTAACTCACGATGATTTGGTTTCCAAAAATAGTCAGGGGGTCAAATGGTTTTCGTGTACTACGTATTCCCTATATATATATTTTTAAATTACTTTTACGTTATTTCTTCATGTGTTTTTATATATTTTTTGTATGTTTTGAGGGAGTTTTTCGTGTAGATGTAATGAATTTTCTGAGGAACTTTTCTTTTTCCTCCATTCAATTTTATTTCAGACCATGAGACGAGGAAATGCTTCTTTAGAAATTATTTCGTTCTTGTTCGCAGTAATTACTGGACATAGACTTCATGTTAATTCTGAGTCTTTAACCCCTGCAATAATATTTTCTCGTAATTTTTTCGTATGTTCAAGAACTCTACAGATCTTTCCCAGTTAAAATTCTGCTCAAACAATATTTTCGGTCTTTATTTCCTTATAGCTTCCCAATTTCCGATATTTTTCTTCCTCTATCTTTGAAATTTCATTAAACTTCTCAATAGGTCAGGATTCTTTTTTCTTGGACAAACTTATGAGTCCTTTTATTCACACTATCTTTTTTTTCATTTCATTTCAGCAAACGATTATTTTAGATGCAACAAATCGTCAGATTTTGGTTTCCTTATATAGCATATTTTCAACTTGCTTAAAAATATTCCTCAAAGCTTGCATGTATGTCAAATATACATTTTTTTTATTCTTTCCTAGTTAGCCATACTTTTCGTGGACTGCCTTGACAGGAAAGCATTCAATGTCAAGACATACAATCTAAAACCTTTTTCTTTCGATAAAATTTGTATTCTTTGAGCTGAATATTAGTCCCGCGTGTTCCCTCATTAACCTAATCTCAGTCAGATGCTGAAGGATTTCCTTTTGCTTGTCAGCATATTGACATAAGATTAGTCACATTTTCCCTTTGTTCGTTGTTGTGAATAGTTAGAAAGATTACAAAGTTTAAAGTAGTCTATGACTAAAAGGATGCTATTTACGGCCTAACGTGCTGCGGTATTGACTTTAGATAATTGTCCTTCTTGTTTCTTCTGGATCTTTGATTTTGAGGGATGGCAACGACTGAGTGGGGTCCGTTGGGAGTTTTTGCATTTATTCCTGTGGTTTGCAAGCAAGATTCCCCCCACCCCCTCTTCAATACCATTTTTTCCCCGGAGGAAATTTTTACGTAACGATGCTGGGAATTTTCTTTCCAAGGGAATAAAAATGCTCTAAGGTCTTAGCGAGTTCTAACTCACGATGATTTGGTTTCCAAAAATAGTCAGGGGGTCAAATGGTTTTCGTGTACTACGTATTCCCTATATATATATTTTTTAAATTACTTTTACGTTATTTCTTCATGTGTTTTTATATATTTTTTGTATGTTTTGAGGGAGTTTTTTCGTGTAGATGTAATGAATTTTCTGGGGAACTTTTCTTTTTCCTCCATTCAATTTTATTTCAGACCATGAGACGAGGAAATGCTTCTTTAGAAATTATTTCGTTCTTGTTCGCAGTAATTACTGGACATAGACTTCATGTTAATTCTGAGTCTTTCACCCCTGCAATAATATTTTCTCGTAATTTTTTCGTATGTTCAAGAACTCTACAGATCTTTCCCAGTTAAAATTCTGCTCAAACAATATTTTCGGTCTTTATTTCCTTATAGCTTCCCAATTTCCGATATTTTTCTTCCTCTATCTTTGAAATTTCATTAAACTTCTCAATAGGTCAGGATTCTTTTTTCTTGGACAAACTTATGAGGCCTTTTATTCAGACTATCTTTTTTTTCCATTTCATTTCAGCAAACGATTATTTTAGATGCAACAAATCGTCAGATTTTGGTTTCCTTATATAGCATATTTTCCAACTAGCTTAAAATATTCCTCAAAGCTTGCATGTATGTCAAATATACATTTTTTTATTCTTTCGTAGTTAGCCATACTTTTCGTGGACTGCCTCGACAGGAAAGCATTCAATGTCAAGACATACAATCTAAAACCTTTTTCTTTCGATAAAATTTGTATTCTTTGGGCTGAATATTTTTTCTGTCTCGTCCGAAAAAACATTCATTCTAGAGGCAAAGCGACTAATTCCGTTCTTCCCATAAACATTATTTTTTTATTTATTTGATATTCAGAGTTGTATACATTTACTATCCAAAAAAGAGATATATTTAATGTAAAGGTATATTCTTCCAAGCTGGGGAAATATATGTATATCTTAGTTCATTTCCAGTTAAAGGAAATGCATCTTTATATTTCAATATGAAAAAAGAAGCCCTATAAGTGAAAGCTCAACCTAAAGACGGATAGATTGTTCACACTCTCTCTACTCTATGACATTTCTTTACTGAATATACCATGGCCTTTTTTTTCATGAACTGCTTTAAAATCTTCGTTCTCACTTTACTATTGTCAGATTCCATGTCCCTCCAGTTCTTTACTGAGAAACAGAAGCATTTATTCAATTTTAATTTATTAAGAGAGTAGAACTCTTTTAGGCTTTCGAAGTACTTTCAAGTCTTTCATTACGAAAATTTTCATTGTCATGAAAGAAGCCATAATCGAGATGATTTACTATCGTTTCAATGAAAGTGTTTACGCATTCATTGCTATGATGTCAGATTTCATTTTCTTATACTTCGAACAGAAATGAGTTTGAATCATTCGTCGAGAAAACATTTCTTTCATATATATATATATATATATTTTTTTTGCCTCCGAATCAAACGAACTCAAAAAATAAGAGACGCACTTTAATATTTTTTTTCCTCTTATGAGAGGAATACGGGAATATGATACCAAAATTAAAGAATAAAGAATATCGACTTTCCTCTCAACACCGTACATCTACGTTTTTTTTTTTATTTTTTTTATTTTCAATAAGCTATTTCTATATTTTTACAACTGAATAGAATTATTTATTGAAAAATTCTAAGTAAGACGAAAAATGGTTTTGTTGATTTCCTAAGAGGATGATTTTGGAAATTTTCGTTTTCTGGTAATTGTAAAAATCTCATAGAATAACATGGGAAAACTAGCATGCATAAAAGACTGTTTTGGATCGAGTAAATTGAAAGAATTTTACAAAGTTCATTTCAGAAAAGTACATTCCTTCCTAGTGTCAAAAACGAATCACTTCGTTTTTTCTAAGATACACTTTGGAATCTTATAAAAGTGCATAGGGTCAAAAACGATTTTGATGATTTTACTAAGATGACAGATTTCGGATTTCTTGTGATAGAAAATACAGTGAATTTCCCATTGAATAACATGGGAAACTGCGAAATTTAAGAAGCACGTTTTCGTTCAAGTAAAATATTTTAAAAGTCTTTTTTCGAATCAGTTGAAAACAGACAGGGTGTGTTTCTGAACAGTTCATTATTTCCTAAAATCAAAACGAATCACTTCGTTTATTTATTTTTTTTTCTAATGTGCGTTTCTGAAAGAAGTAAAAATAGTTTAGGTAGAAAATTGGAAATATATTTTTATGAATCCTAGACTGTTTATTTACGTATAGCTAGAGAGGGTCTTCAGTGAGAGCACTTATTCTCTTTTCAAACTAAGAGAATGAAGTGTAGTCAGTTTGAAAAAAAAATTCAAACTCCCCTAAATTTAGCCTTTTGTCCTGGTTTCGACTCAATACTGTAAAGCATTGCTCTCAGACCAGTTGAATTCCTGGCCCTTAATGAAATACATTAAGCCTTTCCCTTAAAAATAAGCAATCTCTTCTTCAATACCAGATCCCCAATAAATTTCTTTAAGAGTTATTCATTCACACTTTTACTTTTAAAAACTTGAAATTCATTATTATTTAACTCATTACAAAAAATGAAACTCATTCATACAGAAAAAATATAAATGAATAAAAATAAATAAAGCAGTCCTAAAAAAGGACTGTTTTCTGGGTCCCCTTCATACAGCTGCTCCATGGTCGGTATAAGGAATTTTCTTTTACCTGCTAATATCTCAGCACATTGACTTCACAGTCTCTAGCAAGTTCTTTACAATTATGCTTTCCAAGAACGCTTTGGACGGGACATGGTCTCCAGTGACTGCAACAAAAGATTCTGCTAGAATCTTGGGGTTAAGCAATGCAACGGCATCATCGAAATACTTTTGCCACTTGGATTCGGGGGTGGCATATGCACAGCTGTGGGCCGTGATGTTTGCGAATATGCGATTTGGGGGTTGGTGACACTCCATACAATAATATAAGTTATTGACATGTTCCTGAAGGCGATCCCTTACCATGTCAGCAAGCATGATGAAAAACTCTTCATCTGAGATGGAAGCAACAGGGGAAGAAGTCCTTGGATGGTGCAAAACAGCCTTTCTAAAGACAGGTCCAAATAGTAGTTGAGTAATGCTGTCCCATATTTTTCCACATTGATCAATAAGAGTTCCAAATTGTTGACAAGTCAGCTTTATCGGAACAGGATTCAATCGACGAAAACCATGAATTCTGGGGGAAAGCACTTCTAACGTGTAACTGCCAGAAGCATCTCTTAAGAGGGAAGGACAGCAGGAAACAATAAGTTCACGATTAATCAAGATGTCACAATTCATGCCTTGAATCCAGTGTGATTTTCCCATGAATTTTCGGAACGTTGAAGCTGACATTGTTATTCCATTCTTAGAAGGGTAGAAAGATTCTCCATCTTTCCTGTATCTTCTTACATGAACTCGGACCGTGTTGTTAAAATCGCATACTTTCACGAATGCGTTACCCCTAAATGAAAATGATGAGGTGCAAGATTTTTCATAGAAATTCTTGGGAGGATAACTTCTCCACACGATTTGGGCTTTAAAGGAACGGACTCACATACCTTCTTAGCGAGAGTAGCAGAAATTTCAGCACTTTGCTTCATCGTGGAAATGGAATCAGTAGCACTCAAAGCAACAGACAAAAATGAAGTGACTCGTTTGAAGACTAAAGACAAACTGAAGGAACAGCTCTTATTCTAAGTCAAAACTGAGAAGAGGTTGGAGTTCGTCACTTGTTTACTGCTTGAGAGGGAAAGAGCAGAGTCATGGGGTTTAAGAACACTCGGTTATCTTCTTTCTAAAGGTCAAATTCAATCTAATGTTTGGAGCATTCTTTTGTCGAGGCAGACCATGACTCCAATACAGAATTAGTTGGTGGCAGGATCTGTAGTAAAGTTCCAGATCTCAAAGATAAGGAAACTGGTTTAAACCCGTTTCGCTTGAAAACAAGTCTCTTTCCTGTCAGAGAGATACTGATGTAATACAAGACAAAGGATCTAATTCAGCTTCGTCATCACGGTGATAACCGATTTGGTTATCACCATTTCTTATAAAAGTGCATGGGGATCAAAAAACGATTTTGATGATTTTACTAAGATGACAGATTTCGGATTTCTTATGATAGAAAATACAGTGAATTTCCCATTGAATAACATGGGAAACTACGAAATTTAAGAAGCACGTTTTCGTTCAAGTAAAATATTTTAAAAGGTAATCAGTTGAAAACAGACAGGGTGTGTTTCTGAACAGTTCATTATTTCCTAAAATCAAAACGAATCACTTCGTTTTTTCCTAATGTGCGTTTCTGAAAGAAGTAAAAATAGTTTAGGTAGAAAATTGGAAATATATTTTTATGAATCCTAGACTGTTTATTTACGTATAGCTAGAGGGGTCTTCAGTGAGAGCACTTATTCTCTTTTCAAACTAAGAGAATGAAGTGTAGTCAGTTTGAAAAAAATTCAAACTCCCCTAAATTTAGTCTTTTGTCCTGGTTTCGACTCAATACTGTAAAGCATTGCTCTCAGACCAGTTGAATTCCTGGCCCTTAATGAAATACATTAAGCCTTTCCCTTAAAAATAAGCAATCTCTTCTTCAATACCAGATCCCCAATAAATTTCTTTAAGAGTTATTCATTCACACTTTTACTTTTAAAAACTTGAAATTCATTATTATTTAACTCCTTATAAAAATGAAACACATTCACCCTTTTACTTTAAAAAACTTGAAATAACTTCATACAAAAAATGAAACCCATTCACTTTTTTACTTTTAAAATTATAGAAAAATAGATGATAGAGAACATAGGTTCACTTTCTCATTCACACTCATGCATAAATAGTGCTGTTTGAGCTGCATGGAGGAGCTAGTGAGAATAGCTCACATCCTTTAACAGTTTTAGTCCAATTGAATGATAGATGGAGGTTTTTCCCACCCATCTTGACACCTCCATGCAGCTCAAACAGCACTATTTATGCATGAGTGTGAATGAGAAAGTGAACCTATGTTCTCTATCATCTATTTTTCTATAATTTTAAAAGTAAAAAGTGAATGGGTTTCATTTTTGTATGAAGTTATTTCAAGTTTTTAAAGTAAAAGGGTGAATGTGTTTCATTTTTATAAGGAGTTAAATAATAATGAATTTCAAGTTTTTAAAAGTAAAAGTGTGAATGAATAACTCTTAAAGAAATTTATTGGGGATCTGGTATTGAAGAAGAGATTGCTTATTTTTAAGGGAAAGGCTTAATGTATTTCATTAAGGGCCAGGAATTCAACTGGTCTGAGAGCAATGCTTTACAGTATTGAGTCGAAACCAGGACAAAAGACTAAATTTAGGGGAGTTTGAATTTTTTTTTCAAACTGACTACACTTCATTCTCTTAGTTTGAAAAGAGAATAAGTGCTCTCACTGAAGACCCCTCTAGCTATACGTAAATAAACAGTCTAGGATTCATAAAAATATATTTCCAATTTTCTACCTAAACTATTTTTACTTCTTTCAGAAACGCACATTAGGAAAAAACGAAGTGATTCGTTTTGATTTTGAAATAATGAACTGTTCAGAAACACACCCTGTCTGTTTTCAACTGATTACCTTTTAAAATATTTTACTTGAACGAAAACGTGCTTCTTAAATTTCGTAGTTTCCCATGTTATTCAATGGGAAATTCACTGTATTTTCTATCATAAGAAATCCGAAATCTGTCATCTTAGTAAAATCATCAAAATCGTTTTTTGATCCCCATGCACTTTTATAAGAAATGGTGATAACCAAATCGGTTATCACCGTGATGACGAAGCTGAATTAGATCCTTTGTCTTGTATTACATCAGTATCTCTCTGACAGGAAAGAGACTTGTTTTCAAGCGAAACGGGTTTAAACCAGTTTCCTTATCTTTGAGATCTGGAACTTTACTACAGATCCTGCCACCAACTAATTCGTATTGGAGTCATGGTCTGCCTCGACAAAGAATGCTCCAAACATTAGATTGAATTTGACCTTTAGAAAGAAGATAACCGAGTGTTCTTAAACCCCATGACTCTGCTCTTTCCCTCTCAAGCAGTAAACAAGTGACGAACTCCAACCTCTTCTCAGTTTTGACTTAGAATAAGAGCTGTTCCTTCAGTTTGTCTTTAGTCTTCAAACGAGTCACTTCATTTTTGTCTGTTGCTTTGAGTGCTACTGATTCCATTTCCACGATGAAGCAAAGTGCTGAAATTTCTGCTACTCTCGCTAAGAAGGTATGTGAGTCCGTTCCTTTAAAGCCCAAATCGTGTGGAGAAGTTATCCTCCCAAGAATTTCTATGAAAAATCTTGCACCTCATCATTTTCATTTAGGGGGTAACGCATTCGTGAAAGTATGCGATTTTAACAACACGGTCCGAGTTCATGTAAGAAGATACAGGAAAGATGGAGAATCTTTCTACCCTTCTAAGAATGGAATAACAATGTCAGCTTCAACGCGTTCCGAAAATTCATGGGAAAATCACACTGGATTCAAGGCATGAATTGTGACATCTTGATTAATCGTGAACTTATTGTTTCCTGCTGTCCTTCCCTCTTAAGAGATGCTTCTGGCAGTTACACGTTAGAAGTGCTTTCCCCAGAATTCATGGTTTTCGTCGATTGAATCCTGTTCCGATAAAGCTGACTTGTCAACAATTTGGAACTCTTATTGATCAATGTGGAAAAATATGGGACGGCATTACTCAACTACTATTTGGACCTGTCTTTAGAAAGGCTGTTTTGCACCATCCAAGGACTTCTTCCTGTTGCTTCCATCTCAGATGAAGAGTTTTTCATCATGCTTGCTGACATGGTAAGGGATCGCCTTCAGGAACATGTCAATAACTTATATTATTGTATGGAGTGTCACCAACCCCAAATCGCATATTCGCAAACATCACGGCCCACAGCTGTGCATATGCCACCCCCGAATCCAAGTGGCAAAAGTATTTCGATGATGCCGTTGCATTGCTTAACCCCAAGATTCTAGCAGAATCTTTGTTGCAGTCACTGGAGACCATGTCCCGTCCAAAGCGTTCTTGGAAAGCATAATTGTAAAGAACTTGCTAGAGACTGGAAGTCAATGTGCTGAGATATTAGCAGGTAAAAGAAAATTCCTTATACCGACCATGGAGCAGCTGTATGAAGGGGACCCAGAAAAACAGTCCTTTTTAGGACTGCTTTATTTATTTTTATTCATTTATATTTTTTCTGTATGAATGAGTTTCATTTTTTGTAATGAGTTAAATAATAATGAATTTCAAGTTTTTAAAAGTAAAAGTGTGAATGAATAACTCTTAAAGAAATTTATTGGGGATCTGGTATTGAAGAAGAGATTGCTTATTTTTAAGGGAAAGGCTTAATGTATTTCATTAAGGGCCAGAATTCAACTGGTCTGAGAGCAATGCTTTACAGTATTGAGTCGAAACCAGGACAAAAGGCTAAATTTAGGGGAGTTTGAATTTTTTTTCAAACTGACTACACTTCATTCTCTTAGTTTGAAAAGAGAATAAGTGCTCTCACTGAGACCCTCTAGCTATACGTAAATAAACAGTCTAGGATTCATAAAAATATATTTCCAATTTTCTACCTAAACTATTTTTACTTCTTTCAGAAACGCACATTAGGAAAAAATAAATAAACGAAGTGATTCGTTTTGATTTTAGGAAATAATGAACTGTTCAGAAAACACACCCTGTCTGTTTTCAACTGATTCGAAAAAGACTTTTAAAATATTTTACTTGAACGAAAACGTGCTTCTTAAATTTCGCAGTTTCCCATGTTATTCAATGGGAAATTCACTGTATTTTCTATCACAAGAAATCGAAATCTGTCATCTTAGTAAAATCATCAAAATCGTTTTTGACCCTATGCACTTTTATAAGATTCCAAAGTGTATCTTAGAAAAACGAAGTGATTCGTTTTTGACACTAGGAAGGAATGTACTTTTCTGAAATGAACTTTGTAAAATTCTTTCAATTTACTCGATCCAAAACAGTCTTTTATGCATGCTAGTTTTCCCATGTTATTCTATGAGATTTTTACAATTACAGAAAACGAAAATTTCAAAATCATCCTCTTAGGAAATCAACAAAACCATTTTTCGTCTTACTTAGAATTTTTCAATAAATAATTCTATTCAGTTGTAAAAATATAGAAATAGCTTATTGAAAATAAAAAATAAAAAAAAAACGTAGATGTACGGTGTTGAGAGGAAAGTCGATATTCTTTATTCTTTAATTTTGGTATCATATTCCCGTATTCCTCTCATAAGAGGAAAAAAATATTAAAGTGCGTCTCTTATTTTTTGAGTTCGTTTGATTCGGAGGCAAAAAAAAATATATATATATATATATATGAAAGAAATGTTTTCTCGACGAATGATTCAAACTCATTTCTGTTCGAAGTATAAGAAAATGAAATCTGACATCATAGCAATGAATGCGTAAACACTTTCATTGAAACGATAGTAAATCATCTCGATTATGGCTTCTTTCATGACAATGAAAATTTTCGTAATGAAAGACTTGAAAGTACTTCGAAAGCCTAAAAGGAGTTCTACTCTCTTAATAAATTAAAATTGAATAAATGCTTCTGTTTCTCAGTAAAGAACTGGAGGGACATGGAATCTGACAATAGTAAAGTGAGAACGAAGATTTTAAAGCAGTTCATGAAAAAAGGCCATGGTATATTCAGTAAAGAAATGTCATAGAGTAGAGAGTGTGAACAATCTATCCGTCTTTAGGTTGAGCTTCACTTATAGGGCTTCTTTTTCATATTGAAATATAAAGATGCATTTCCTTTAACTGGAAATGAACTAAGATATACATATATATTTCCCCAGCTTGGAAGAATATACCTTTACATTAAATATATCTCTTTTTTGGATAGTAAATGTATACAACTCTGAATATCAAATAAATAAAAAAATAATGTTTATGGGAAGAACGGAATTAGTCGCTTTGCCTCTAGAATGAATGTTTTTTCGACGAGACAGAAAAAATATTCAGCCCAAAAATACAAATTTTATCGAAAGAAAAAGGTTTTAGATTGTATGTCTTGACATTGAATGCTTTCCTGTCGAGGCAGTCCACGAAAGTATGGCTAACTACGAAAGAATAAAAAAATGTATATTTTGACATACATGCAAGCTTTGAGGAATATTTTTTAAGCTAGTTGGAAAATATGCTATATAAGGAACCAAAATCTGACGATTTGTTGCATCTAAAATAATCGTTTGCTGAAATGAAATGGAAAAAAAAAGATAGTCTGAATAAAAGGCCTCATAAGTTTGTCCAAGAAAAAAGAACTGACCTATTGAGAAGTTTAATGAAATTTCAAAGATAGAGGAAGAAAAATATCGGAAATTGGGAAGCTATAAGGAAATAAAGACCGAAAATATTGTTTGAGCAGAATTTTAACTGGGAAAGATCTGTAGAGTTCTTGAACATACGAAAAAATTACGAGAAAATATTGCAGGAGTGAAAGACTCAGAATTAACATGAAGTCTATGTCCAGTAATTACTGCGAACAAGAACGAAATAATTTCTAAAGAAGCATTTCCTCGTCTCATGGTCTGAAATAAAATTGAATGAGGAAAAAGAAAAGTTCCCAGAAAATTCATTACATCTACACGAAAAAACTCCCTCAAAACATACAAAAAATATATAAAAACACATGAAGAAATAACGTAAAAAGTAATTTAAAAATATATATAGGGAATACGTAGTACACGAAACCATTTGACCCCCTGACTATTTTTGGAAACCAAATCATCGTGAGTTAGAACTCGCTAAGACCTTAGGAGCATTTTTATTCCCTTGGAAAGAAAATTCCCCAGCATCGTTACGTAAAAATTTCCTCCGGGGGAAAAAATGGTATTGAAGAGGGGGTGGGGGGAATCTTGCTTGCAAACCACAGGAATAAATGCAAAAAAAACTCCCAACGGACCCCACTCAGTCGTTGCCATCCCTCAAAATCAAAGATCCAGAAGAAACAAGAAGGACAATTATCTAAAGTCAATACCGCAGCACGTTAGGCCGTAAATAGCATCCTTTTAGTCATAGACTACTTTAAACTTTGTAATCTTTCTAACTATTCACAACAACGAACAAAGGAAAAATGTGACTAATCTTATGTCAATATGCTGACAAGCAAAAGGAAATCCTTCAGCATCTGACTGAGATTAGGTTAATGAGGGAACACGCGGGACTAATATTCAGCTCAAAGAATACAAATTTTATCGAAAGAAAAAAGGTTTTAGATTGTATGTCTTGACATTGAATGCTTTCCTGTCAAGGCAATCCACGAAAAGTATGGCTAACTAGGAAAGAATAAAAAAATGTATATTTGACATACATGCAAGCTTTGAGGAATATTTTTAAGCAAGTTGAAAATATGCTATATAAGGAAACCAAAATCTGACGATTTGTTGCATCTAAAATAATCGTTTGCTGAAATGAAATGAAAAAAAAGATAGTGTGAATAAAAGGACTCATAAGTTTGTCCAAGAAAAAAGAATCTGACCTATTGAGAAGTTTAATGAAATTTCAAAGATAGAGGAAGAAAAATATCGGAAATTGGGAAGCTATAAGGAAATAAAGACCGAAAATATTG
Organism: Macrothele yani; assembly: GCA_039090855.1. NCBI lineage: Eukaryota > Metazoa > Arthropoda > Arachnida > Araneae > Macrothelidae > Macrothele > Macrothele yani. The sequence continues at coordinate 13,602,609 of CM076992.1, forward strand.
TTTGAGCAGAATTTTAACTGGGAAAGATCTGTAAGAGTTCTTGAACATACGAAAAAATTACGAGAAAATATTATTGCAGGGGTTAAAGAACTCAGAATTAACATGAAGTCTATGTCCAGTAATTACTGCGAACAAGAACGAAATAATTTCTAAAGAAGCATTTCCTCGTCTCATGGTCTGAAATAAAATTGAATGGAGGAAAGAAAGTTCCTCAGAAAATTCATTACATCTACACGAAAAAACTCCCTCAAAACATACAAAAAATATATAAAAACACATGAAGAAATAACGTAAAAGTAATTTAAAAATATATATAGGGAATACGTAGTACACGAAAACCATTTGACCCCCTGACTATTTTTGGAAACCAAATCATCGTGAGTTAGAACCTCGCTAAGACCTTAGGAGCATTTTTATTCCCTTGGAAAGAAAAATTCCCCAGCATCGTTACGCAAACATTTCCTCCGGGGGAAAATAGTATTGAAGAGGGGGGAAATCTTGCTTGCAAAACACAGGAATAAATGCAGAAATTCCCAACGGACCCCACTCAGTCGTTGCCATCCCTCAAAATCAAAGATCCATCGAAATAATAAAGTTCCAAGAAGCATCATCATATCTAACACCTACGCAGTGCCTCTCCCACTCGGTCGTTGCCATCCCCCAAAATCAAAGATCCATCGAAAGTTCCAAGAAGCATCGCTAGGGGGTAGTACATCGAGTTGGCATCCCCTATATCCAACACCTTTCCCACTCGGCCGTTGCCATCCCTCAAAATCAAAGATCAATCGAAAGTTCAAGAAGCACCGCTAGGGGGCAGCACATCGAGTTGACATCCCCCTATATCCAACCCGCTTTCCCACTCGGGCGTTGCCATCCCTCAAAATCAAAGATCAATCGAAAGTTCCAAGAAGCACCGCTAGGGGGCAACATCGAGTTGCCATCCCCCTATATCCAACCCCTTTCCCACTCGGGCGTTGCCATCCCTCAAAATCAAAGATCAATCGAAAGTTCCAAGAAGCACCGCTAGGGGGCAACACATCGAGTTGCCATCCCCCCATATCCAACCCCTTTCCCACTCGGGCGTTGCCATCCCTCAAAATCAAACATTTATGAACAAAAATAAGATATCATAATAACATTTCTTGAGATGAGGACATGACCGTGTTATTCGAGAAAATAAAAGAGAAATAATACTTACCCTACATAATTTTCATTAGGGAAGACAACATGAGGAATTCATGAAAATTAATTGAAAATCAACAAATTACGAGGGAAAAAACGTTTTACATAACAATAACCTAAGGGGTGGGGTCGAGAGAGGGAAAATAAATAATGAATAAACCTTCATTAAATTTAAAAAAATAAGGAATAAGCCTTCATTGATTTCCCCCAAAATTCGACAAAGTCCAATAAATACTACTATCTTCGGAGATAAGCACACACTTCGGTCGAGGGGGAAAAATTGCAGCGGGGAATTGAGGCTGCCAACCACGCCCCCTCCATCCACCCGGCTGCGGCTGGTTGCGGCTGGCTGCGTCCGCCCGGCCGCAGCCTAATGTTAAGTCTATGGGCTGCGGTTTAAGCTCGGATCGGTCATTTCCCTCTACTCCCGTGAGAGTGATTTGAGGTTGTATTGTGATTCTTAAGAAAACTTCCTCACAAGATTATAAAAAGGAAACTTCGACTAATCTGTGTAGGTGATAATATAAAGATCCCACTAATATAAATTCCTTTAAACATTTCCCCTCCTGATACAGGTTTTAGTGACTGATTTTTGATGCAAAGCGTTGTAACTGACAAGTTAGTGACTTTTTTAACTTTTATAGACGCTCACATATGAAAATTTATTTTTTATTTTAATTTGCCGTATTGTTTTTAATTCAGTCACTGAACAATTGGTCTCCATACGAGAGGATGAAGATAAGTTCTCAGTCTCATCAAGAAGGAAATGGGATAGAGCCATGAAACTTACAGACTATTCCACATATTCACCCCAAAGTTCAACACACTTGGCACAGCGTTTCTGGAGTTTCTTTAACCCTTCCAAAAATAATTCTGAAGTCTGATCACTCAAATACTGCTCTGCTGCTGATATCACATCCATTTCATTCGAAAAATGCTTCACTTTCAAACTTATTTTACGGTTTGGGAACAGGAAATAGTCCGATGGAGTAAGGTCACGTGAGTACGGTGGATGGTCTATGCACTTAAACACCAGATACCTCAAAACATCCATTGTCTTGCCTGCCTTGTGATCCGGCGCATTGTCCTGCAAAACGAGAACACTTTTCCGCAGTTTTCCTCGCCTTGTTTCCTTCAACGCCTCCTTTAGTCGGCACAACAAGTTGGAATAGTATTCAGCATTTATTGTTTGACCCTTCGCGAGGTAGTCAGTCAGTAAAACGCCTTCCGAATCCCAAAAAACCGTTGCCATGACATTTCCTGCAGACCTTTGGATCTTGAATTTCTTTGGCTGTGGAGAACCCTGCCGCCATTGCAGGGAGTGTTGTTTCGCCTCCGGATCGTAGTGATGTAACCACATTTCATCAACAGTGACAAGTCGCTGCAAAAAGTTATCACCAGATCGCTCAAAATGCTACAAAACCGATTTGGAAGTGTCCACTCGTTTACGTTTCTGATCGGCGTTCAAACCTTTGGGCACCCACTTCGCTGACATCTTCTGCATATCCAAGTGCTCATGAATTATGAACCTAACACGCTCCCTGGATATCTCCATTGTCTCTGCTATTGTTTTAGTTAAAATTCGCCGATCTGACAAAATCAAGTGATGAACACGATCAACAATTTCGGGTGTTGTCACTGCTGAAGGCATCCCAGATCTTGCTGCATCTTCGGTCTCAGTCTCCACGCTGAAAGTTGGCGCGCCATTTCTTTACAGTGGAATATAAAGGGCACTTGTCACTTAATGTTTGCGTCATACACTTTGTGACGTATATTCTAAATTAACTTTCCTTTTTAGTTTCTTTCCCTATGTAAATCTTGAGTTTGTTCTCAGTTATACTTCACACTTAACGTGATATCTTTTCTCTCAAACAAATACTGTTGGCAACACAATTGAGATAGAATGAATGTGACGTATGCCTATTATGAGATAAGAACAAGAGATATAAACTACGATACAACAGTTGCTCGTGGTGGTGGAATGTAGAATGTTGAATGTTGATTTATGTTATGTGATTTCTATACTATCCTGAAGTGCTATAAACTGTGCTGGAGAAATAAAGCCAATTTCCGTAAGTTTGACTTCTGTTTTAAATGTTTCGTCTGGCCGTTAAGGTTTAATTTAGGTACTATTTCATCGTGTGGTTATGTTTTTAAAATAACGTATCTATACGAAAAGACATTTACGTTATAACTCATAGATTTCCTTTGAAGTTTTCTTCTGCAGGAACAGAAATTTCATGACAGCCCGGAGTTCCACATTCGAAAATTTAACACTTTGCATTGACATGATTCAGTTCAGGACGTCAAACATCTGTGACAAAAAGAGCTATTAGTCTGAAAACTGCAGCTTTACAATACAAAAGAGCATTGTTTCGAGCTTCAGTGACATAATAATGCTACAATTACAGGAAGTGAGTTAGGCCTAGAACTTTTTAGCATCCCCTCGTATACCAGGCTGTTCAAGAAAAAATTGCGCTGAAATTTATAAATATGTACAGGTATATCTCCGTATGCGCGGTTCCGTTATCCGCGTTTTCGGATTTACGCGATTCAGTGATGCCATCTGTTAACACTATGAGGAAACAATAATTACAGTAATGGATTTTGCGCATACTGACGCGCATCTTTCGATGTTTTTGTCAAGACGTGAGTGATCGCTCAAATCAGATCAGTAGTGCTTTAAAGCTGCGTGTGAGAGGATATACGATGTCAATCAAAAGGAAAAAGCGTCTCTTCGAGGGGATGAAGCGTGTACGAAGGTCATATTCGTTAGAAATAAAGTTAGAAGTTTTGAATCGCTGTGAGAAAGGAGAGCGTATTGTTGACATCCAGCTTGCTTTGGGACTTAGTGAATCCACTGTAAGAACTATTCGTGACAATGCGTAATCAATTCGAAAAAGGCCGCCCCGTTGACGCAGTGGTCTAAGCAATGGCTTCTGATCATTCGTCAGAGATGGGTACAGGTTCGAATCCCGGTGAGGCATGGATGTTGTGTTTGTCTTACGGCACTGGCTCTCTCCCTTCCCTGGAACCAGTGACCCTAAATTAGGGACGGGCGACTGCTTATAGCCCATTGAGTTGCTCACGGTGGTCCTTAAACCTTCAATCCAAAAAAAGAAAAAAAAATTCGAAAAAGTGCTCAATCTTCAACCAACTTGACTGTAACTAGACGCGCTCGGAGGTGATGAAAAGAATGGAGAAGATGCTAAGCGTATTATATTTTGATTTTCTGCATTAAAATTAAGTTTCAGAAAGATAACACTTTTTGTTTGTAATCTAAATGCTATACAACCCGATTATTTTAAACTAAATTTGTGAATGAGTGAGAGAGCGCCGCCCCGGTGGCGCAATGGTCTAAGCGATGGCTTCTGATCATTCGTCCGAAAGAGGCCCGGGCTCGAATCCCGGTGAGGCATGGATGTTCTGTTTGTCTTACGGCACTGGCTCTCTCCCTCTCTTGGAACCAGTGCCCCTAAATTAGGGACGGGCGACTGCTTATAGCCCATTGAGTTGCTCACGGTGGTCGTTAAACCTCCAATAAAAAAAATAATAATAAGTGAGAACATATCCCTATATTGTTCGTATAAAAGGCCTCCCGTTTTACGCGAATTCGGTATACACGGCAATTTCGCGGAACGTATCTATCGCGTATACCAAGATCTACCTGTATGTTCGAACTTGAACTACATATGACTGTGGTTCTTTTCAAAGTAATCTCCTCTGGAGGCAATGCACCTGTTTTTTTTTGTTTTTGTTTTTTATTGGAGGTTTAACGACCACCATAAGCAACTCAATGGGCTATAAGCATTCGCCGTCCCTAATTTAGGGTCACTGGTTCCAGGAAAGAAAGAGAGCCAGTGCCGTAAGACAAACACAACATCCATGCCTCACCGGGATCCGAACCCGGACCCCTTTCGGACGAATGATCAGAGGCCATCGCTTAGACCACTGCGCCACCGGGGCGGCCCAATGCACCTGTCCAAACGTCTCTGCCACTCCTCAAAGACGTGCTGGAAGAGAACTTTCTGCATGCCATTCAGAGCCGCACTGAGGCTTTAACTACCTCTTCTGGTGGCATAAACCTATGTCCTCGTTAATTCTTTCTGAGAGTAGGGGAAAGAAAAATCACATGGTGCTGAATCTGGACTGTATGGAGGATGTGGAACCGTTCCAATAATTTTCCAGCCAAGAAGGTTGTGACTTTTTGTGCCCCGTGTGGACGAACGCTATCACGGGGATGTTTGCAACCATTTTGGTGAATGTATAGACCTTCTTATGGATACGTGCAATCAGTTTTGTCAAAACAGACACGCAATAATCCGCATTAATTGTGGTATTCAGCGGCACCACATTCTGGTACACCATTCCTTGGTAAACAAAGAAAGTGATTACCATTACCTTCACGACGGACTTTTTTGCTGTTGGAGATGACGGAGTTTTCCATACAGAGCTCTGTTGTTTGCTCTCTGGATCGTAGTGATAAAGAAAAGTTTCATTGCCTGTAAGCACTGTCTTCAGGTAGTCCTCGTTTGAAACAATTTTTGGCTACAAAAGTTCACACACCTCAACACGCACTTGGTTTTGTTCAGACGTCAGTGACCGAGGAAATTCCATATCATTAACTAGGTTATACAGGCGTTTTTAATAATTCAAATTCTTTGGAACCTACAGGTATTTTTTCATAAAACCAAAATTGTTACACTTTATAGCGTGTAACACAAATGGACACGTTGTAATTAAAACGATTGCTCTTGTTCTGTACCATAACAAAGTACACTGTTAAATAAAATCTACTTAAAAATGAGAACCTGAACTTACTCGTTGTATTTTAAGTACAATCGCATCGTAAACGAGTACATGACATGCTCAAATATAAGTAACCATACGTATTTACAAATTACTGCTTCAATAAATATAAATATAATGTCGTATTACTTCATTTTAGAGATTATAGATTTCAAGAGAAATTGTTTAATAAATGCGAAAAGTGACACACATAAATAATTAGTACAGCAAAGTCACTAATCACAAGTAATTTAATTATGCATAAAATATCTTTGTGTACGTTTTTCCATTAACTATATTTGTGTCAATCTCATAAATAATATACTGTCGCTTCATCACTATATTTGTCATAAAATTGTGCGGTCCATTTGCCCAGCATGTGACAACGAGTATCCCAGATGTGCCATGGAATAATATACTTCTAGTTGATTCTATGAATAAATGAGTATGCATGGAGTGCACGTATTCCAAATTTGAAATGGAGCAGCTGATAGCTTAGTGGTTTGAGATTCAGACTGCTGGTGGAGGGAACCCAGGTTCAAACCTGGTGTGGTGGTGTGAAAGCCTAACAACCGCTGAATATCCGCTGTGCATCGGACAAGCACGTTAAGTGACGGCCCCCGGGTAGGAAGGAATCCCCCCGGTTACATGTAAAGGTGTTCATTCCTAAGCCCCCCCCCCTCCATAAGGCACAAAATCGTACGCTTGTACGGTGGCGCCATCTAGTGTGCCCTCTCTCACTTCCAAACTATCCTGTCAGAATCCCTAGATTCACTCTAGAGCACATACACTGAAGAGCAATTGAATTAGAGATACCTGTCTAATAACGTGTAGCACCACCTTTCGTACTGATGGCGGCAGCGATTCGTCTCGGCATGGACTCGACAAGACACCGGAAGCGTTGGGAAGCCATACGGATCCACGACCCCTCAACAAGCACCCACAGATCACGAACTTTTGATGGAGAGCGGTTACCTCTCTCTAGATGGCATCCCAGATGTGCTCGATGGGATTGAGGTCAGGTGACCTAGCTGGCCAAGGAAGGGAGGTCACGTCGGTGGAGTGTTCATCCAACCATTCGGATACAATTCGGCAGCGATGGCACGGTGCATTGTCTTGTTGCAGGATGAGGTCACCAGTGGGATGTTGAAGACGCACAAACGGGAGCAAATGGTCGTCCAGGATATCCCAATAACGTTGACCTGTGAGGGACGATGTCACACGTACCAGGGGTCCCATTTCAGTCCACATAAACAGTCCCCAGACGAGAATGCCACCCCCACCAGCTTGAAGAGTACCCTGCTGGCAAGAAGGATCCATCGCTTCATGTGGTTTGCGCTGTACTCGTATCCTGCCATCCGCATGTACCAACGTGAATCTCGACTCATCAGTCCAGCCAACATTTTTCCACATGTCTAGGGTCCAGTGGCGATGTTCCCACGCCCATGCTAATCGTTGCACCTTGTGATGTGCGGTCAGCAGCGGTACCCTCGTGGGACGATGGCTTCTGTACCCCATAGCGAGGAGATGGTTCTGGATGGTGTGGCTGCTTACACGTTTTTGTGCACCAGCGTTAAATTTCCGAGTGATTTCTTGCACTGTGGCCCGTCTATCCGCTGTTACAATGTGAGCTAGCTGACGATGACCCCGCTCATCCACACGCTGTTGTCCACGGCAGTTGGCCCTTGCAGGGATGATTTTACAGGATTCGATGTACTCACGGTGCACCCGTGACACAGTGGCTCGTGAAAATCCCAGTTCCTGCACGACTTCCAAGATGGAGTGACCCATTCGTCGGGCCCCGACAATTTGCTCTCGATCAAATGCGCTTAGATCCTTCGTCTTACCCATACTGCGTCCGACTCTTACTGATTCCCATCGCATCACTCCTTATATTATCGTATCGCTGCATACGCACGTCGTTTCCGTTTACAGGGTCGCCCATAGCGCCACATTTGCGTACCATCAGCTGTCTCTAATTCAATTGCTCTTCAGTGTGTATATGCATTTATTTTGAGAACATATATTTGAAATATATGTACTCAGAAATGAGTACGTGTGTTTTCCAAAAATGAGACGCAAGTACTCGGAGCTATTGTAAGCCCAGAATGTATTGAAAAACGAGTACATTTTGCTTATTTCTAAGTACCAATTTTTAACAGTGTATTACAGAACACTTACGCCAAAGTTAATCATATCATGCAAATTCTATTCTTTTAGAGAAGGAAGGTCAGACTTTGAAATACTTCATGATCACACACACAAAACACGTAACCGCCGTGTGGCAGTGTCTAATGACCTTTCGATTTATACGAAAATACAGAACATAAGTAAGCAAAACAGAAAGGAAAGAATTGTGGCACAAAAAGAGTAAAATTACTTAAATTATTTCTTCTTGAATACGAAATGCACACTTAATGTCACAATGTTTTGCACGCAGCAAAGGTCTTTTCTTTTGATTCTGTTATAAAAAAAATGACACTGGTATGTGTTTTCTCGTTCGCGCGAAGAACACCTTTTAGCTAATTATATTCTAAAGGATACGTAGTTATGTGCAAACAAGTTTAATATACAACACTCCTTATATAAGCCCATTTAAGAGGGGGCTAGGGGAGCTGCAGCCCCGGGTCCCGCATTTTCAAGGGGCCCCAGAATTATATAGGATGCTTGAAGAATTGACAGAGTTCTAGAGCTTTTTTTTTTTTTTTTTGAAGATAGCACAGCAAAAACTATAAGAAACTGCCTTGTGAAAAAAAAAATATTTCTTTCCACTTATTTAGGAGGAGTTTTCAAAAAATAAACTCAACTCCAGTCCATCCTCAAATCATTCAAAAGCATTACAGACGTTTTTTTTGTACACATCTGCAATTGGGGGAAATTTTCATACATTATTAAGCATTAGTTTGAATCATGATATTTGGATCACATTATTTTGCCATTTGCTTTGATATAAATTTAAAAACCTGAACCCTTCGGGGGGGGGGGGGATTAAAACAGAACTGAACAAATACACCCTAACACCACCTAGCGCCTGAACTGTGAAATAGAAACAACACGCGAGAGTGCCTGCAAATTGCTCTACTAGGTGAATGGTATCTTGTGTTGAAATACTTTTTTCAAATCGTACTTTTAGAAGAAGAGATATCGAGAAAAAGAATTAAAAATTTGTACCCCTAGCGGGAATATTGTTAATTATTCTGGGGGAAAAACGCGAATAAAAACGTATTCGTATTTAGTAGTATCTTACCAATAACGAATATTTTCAATAGGGTTTTTGGACGCTTACATAATACTGGAAATATGCTGTAACCCGAAACGGGGCTTATGCCCTCTAGTGGCGATCTGATGTATTAAGAAAAATTTTTAATTATTTGCTGAACATTCTGCATGTAATATTGTGTCCGACAACAGAAAATGTTTTCAAATCGTGTTAGAAGCAGAGATATCGAGAAAATCAGTTATACATCCACGCCCCTGGTAGAAAAACCTGTAGTAGACACTGGTGCAAATACATCGGAAGCACAAATGTACCCTTACGGCCTCTAGTGGCAAAAAACTTTTCACGAAAATTTCAAACTATATGCAGAACATTTTCCACCAGAAATTCTGTCCTACGAAAAAAAAAAAAAAAGCAAATCAGACGTTTGTAAACAGAGATATAGGATAAATCGCAATTTACCTTTACGCTTTCAAGTGCAAAAGCCGCCCCGGGGGCGCCGTTGTCTAAGCGATGGCTTTTGATCATTCGTCCGAGATAGGTCCGTATTCGAATCCCGGTGAGGCATGGATGCTGTGTTAGTCTTACGGCACTGGCTCTTTCTCTTCCCTGGAACCAGTGGCCTTAAATTAGGGACGGGCGACTGCTTATAGCCCACTGAGTTGCTGACGGTGGTCGTTAAACTTCCAATAAAAAAAATGCAAAAACTGTGCATTACTTGAAAACCAAACGCTAATAAAATAGTCTTCGAAACAATTGTATCGAAGGAGAGAAATAATATTTTCAATCGGATATTTTGAAACAAAGGCATGGAATAAAATGTATTTTGAATTCTACAGCATCTGCGTTTACGCCCTCTAGCGGCGAGGTTGCGCATTACAAAAGGACCGGGTAGATAGGATCACTGTTCTCACATTTTGGGCTTCTCAATGTGAGACGTTTTCAAACCGGACTAATATCAATCGTTCGGAAAATAATGGTCGATTTTCTGAGGTGCCATATTCAACTTGCCCACAACGCTTGCAGACCAACCTGCTCGCAGCGCTATTCCAACGAGTTGAAGGGCGACTCAGACGCCACATATACGACATAATCGGTTGAGCTGCAGTTGTTGTTACTCGTGCGAGAGCGGCCTGCACAACATGTTAGGAAGGAGTGAGTTGTGGGTGATCCTGCTTCATGAGTTCAAATTGGGTCGTGATGAGGCACAAACCCACCGTAATGTGGTCGAGACATGGAGCGTGGAGGCAACATTTGAACGTACTGCTCGTCGGTGGTTTTGAAAGGTTTTGTCCCGGTTACACGAGCCTACGAGACGAGGAGTGCCGAGGACGACATTCAGTCATTGATAACGGCGCTCTGAAGGCAAATGTGGAGGCAAATTCTCGCGTCACATTAAGAGATCTCGCCAAACAGTACAATGTGTCGGTGTCAACCGTTTCCGGACATCTCCACCAAAATAGTTAAGAAGCTCGATACGTGGGTCGCACACGAACTGACGATGCATCAGAAACAACAACGGTTTTAGATGTGCAGTAATCTTCTGCTTCGCAACGAAAAAGAGCCTCTACTTAATTCCGTTGTAACCTGTGATGAAAAGTGGGTGCTGTACGACAACCGTAAGCGATCTGGACAGGGGCTGTGAACCGTGGTGTACGACCGAAACAACGTTCTAAATCTAGGCTTACGTCAAAGAAGGTTTTGTTGTCAGCAGTGTGGTGGACCGTTAACGTTGTCATACACTAAAGGTTCTTGAATGCTGGTGAAAGCATTACCGCCGTCACATACTGTGAAGAAATTGACCGAATGCACCAGAAGTTGAGTTCCAAACAACCATCTTTGGTGAACAGGAAGGGTACTATCCTCCTCCATGATAACGCGAGACCACACATGTCACAAATGACGAAACAGAAACTACACGAACTGAGGTTTCGAAACCCTCCCACATCCAGCCTACTCGCCTGATTTGGCACCTACCGATTTTCACTTGTTCATGCATTTTAGCAATTACCTCAAGGACAGGACCTTCAGAAACCCAGAGGAACATCAAACAGAAGTCATCGCTCTTTCCACGTTTATAAGGGAGTCACGGAAAAATTATCTTCGGCCGCCACAGGGAATCGAACCCAGGGTCTTCCAGTTACGCCTAACTGCCAAACCACATGGGAGGTTGCTTTTTGGAGCCTCGCACATGCCATATTGGTTTGGCAGTTAGTCGTATGTGAATCCAGAGAATTCAAGGCCGCTGTGGTGCAGTGGTAGCATTTCCGGCGCGTAACTGGAAGACCCTGGGTTCGATGCCCAGTGGCGGCCGATGAGAATTTTTCTGTGACTCACTTATAAACGTGGAAAGAGCGATGACTTCTGTTTGATGTTCCTAATCCACGTCAGTTGTGTGTATTAATTATTCATTCGCCTCCTAGTTATTTGTTCAGTTGCTGCTTACCATCTTTAGTGAATCCCCAGCATTGTGCGGGGCTCCAAGAAACAACCTGCCATGTGATTTGGCAGTTTGTCGTATGTGAGTCTAGAGAATTCGGAGCCGCTGTGGTGCAGTGGTAGAATATCCGGCGCGTAAATGAAAGACCATGGGTTCGATTCCCGGTGGCAGCCGATGAGAATTTTTCCGTGACTCAATTATAAACGTGGAAAGAGCAACGACTTCTGCTTGATGTTCCTAATCCACGTCAATCGTGTGCATTAACCGAGAAGAAGCCAAAATTGCATTCCGGGACTTTCTTACATCCAGAGAGCCATATTTCTTCCGGACTGGCTTGAAGCACTTGTCACACGCTGGAAGAGTTTTGTAGCTGCTGAAGGCTCCTATTTCGAATAAAGCAAAGTTGTGTGCTATGAGGTATGTCTCATTCATTTTTACGCTCGAAATCGGACATTATTGTCCTAAAGACCTGGTAGTTACAGATATATGGGTCCACAAAAGGACGGACAAAGTGGTAGTATGCTCACGTAATTTTTATGCTCACGTAATTTTTTTTTGCTAAAAATGACAAGGGGCAGTCCCCGTGACCCATCTTCTGTGTGAGAAAGAAACCATGTCAAAATCTGTTCCAGGCAGACCCACGGTACAAGATTTTGTTTCTAAATTGCGAAGTAAAATTTTTAATTGTTAAGTAATAGAAGTAACTTTTTTCAAAATTTTAGGTACATGCCATTGCTAACATGATACCAAATACTTATGAGGATTAGGATTTGAACACTTATATTTGTACGTGAAATTCATTCTTCTTCTGAATACTTTATTTGTACATAAACTCCATTCTTCTTCTCCTTTTGTGTGAACTTGAGTGCTACGTTTTTATAAAATGTTTCTTCCGAGTACTTGTTCATATTTAAAAATAATGTTTGTCTCTATTGACAAATCAGCCTCTAAGATATATCTGCCGCCCCGGTGGCGCAGTGGTCTAGGCGATGGCCTCTGATCATTCGTCTGAACGGGGTCCGGGTTCGAATCCCGGTGAGGCATGGATGTTGTGTTTGTCTTACGGCACTGGCTCTCTCCCTTCCCTGGAACCAGTGACCCTAAATTAGGGACGGGCGACTGCTTATAGCCCATTGAGTTGCTCACGGGGGTCGTTAAACCTCCAATAAAAAAAAATATATATCTTGATTCTTTTTAATGCTGAAAAACTTCTTTTGGCAGTTGCAGTTGTTAATGGAAAGTTTAATATTAGGTCTGCTAATTTGTTCACCTCACTAAGCACTATGTCCAATTTATTCAACTTTATGTAACACGTAATGTCTCTTACTGATTTCTTTTTGTATTCATCAAAGGAATAAAACACCTTCAGTTCATTTTTCAGTCGAGCTGTATCAAAATTTGAAGCATAGAGTTCTTTAAGTGCTGACAGTAGATGTTCAGGGAAGCTTTCACAAAATTTATCAAAACAGTTCGAATCCAACAAAGCCACGAATTTAAGATATAATATCTCTGATTTTAATTCATTGACACTTCACAAAAACTGAAACAACTCTCGCGAAACACTTATGGGCGGGAGTATGCGAGTGACTGAGATAGTCTAAGTCTTCTTTTTCAGAGCGAACCGTTTCCCAAAGCAATGGCTCATTTCCCTCTACCAGCTGATTCATGTTGTCATGGAAACGCTAGCAGGCGATTGTACGGAAGGGTTTCGCATCAGAACTGCGAAGACTCTGGAAGAGCTGCTTGCGTTATGCCGTTGGTTTTCGCTCGCCAGACTGAGTCAAAGAAGCGAATCCGCATGCGTTTCTTTTCGCAGCGAAAGCATCGACATATTTTAATACCGTTGATAATTGACTTTTATTTGTGTATATTTAATTCAGTTTTATTTGTGCATTCTCTGGGCTTCGCAGCTAGCCTAGCTAGCCTCGAATATACGCCACTGGTTCCAGGGTAGGGAGAGAGCCATTGTTTCAAGGCAAACACAACCACCCATGACTTATCTGGGACTCGAACCCACGCTAACTCGGACGAACGAACAGAATCTAGCGCTTAGAACACAGCGACACCTGGGCGACCTCCAAATGTTTGTCATGCATTTTTTGAAGCAAATACGCATTTTCTACAAGAGGAAGTAAAATCTGGCTGAATTACTTTTGATTTCAGTCAACCCCCCCCCCCCAGTCTATTTTTTTTAAGTCCCACTCATGACATCCGATAATTTGGCGCGTTCTGCCTTATTAGTATTTCTACAAATATTCGGATGTTTCATCGCTGTCCTTACACATTTTTGTCTTTGCTATTAATATTCCGTGGAATGCAGCTATTAAAACAGCTGCTTGAGAGAAAGGTCACGACATTTCATTCCTTCGTCCTACAAGAGAAAACCGAAATTGATGTTCCCTAATCTCAGTGTGCATACAATGGCTTGTTATTTGTTGGCCAGTCTTGTTATCTCTATGTGCCCATGCGCTTAAACGGCAGCCCATTAAGGATTGCTCAATTCTTGTCATTCTCCGGGAAGCAAACGCGCCAAAGAGCGTCGACGTTAAATGCTATTGGAAAATTGCATTTGATAAGGTCTCCGTACTGGCAGCTGTCTTGTTGCCATTCCGAGGCGAAAGAAGACGCAAAAACCGGTTCCTGAGGAGAAAAAAAAAGCTTCCGTTTATTAAAACCTAAACGGTTTCAATGTTCTAATTACAAGGCTCGTTGCTTTTCTCGGCTTTTGATCGAGGAGATAGCGTTAATGACATAGGAGGTGACTTGGAGATGATTACTCGTGGTGTTTTGCATCGGGGCATGTGTGTTTTTCTGGTTGGGTTCCTCTACTTAGCAGAGAAAATGATTGAAGGAGCATTCAAAGACAAATCATAAAAGTAAAGACCACGACCTGTGCTTAGGGCAAAGAAAAGGGATATTAAGAAACTACGAAGAGAAAAAATGTCTTTACGATTTGTAAACGCTCAGTTGATGCAGTCAAATTCATTCCGGTTAATTTATTTACAGTCGCTGAAATTAAAAGAGAAATAAATAGCTATCTAGACTTAACGACTCCTCTCCATGAAATTTAATGGACGTAGTGTGAAAAGAGAAATTTCTCGATGAATCGAATCCGCTTCTCCTCGCTCCGCAGTGAGTTGCTCTAACCAAAACCGACGGAATGCATCGCTGTTGATTAGTCGTATTGACACGTGCTTCACCTCTGTAGTACGTCAAATAATTTCCTGTCATTTTTTTAAGCGAAGATGGAACCGTTCATTAATTCCAGACGATATGTGGAGCGAACATCACACATTTTTTGAAGATTCCAACCGCCAGGAGATCCATTTTTACGTTCGGGTGCCAATGTGAAAACAAGAATTTGTTAGTGACGTCGTTCGAACACGCGTCTCCTCGCTTTGGAGTGAGTTGTTCTAACCGACTGATCTACACCTACGGAATGTATTGCTGCAGAGTTGTCGTCTTGACACGTCTCTGTTGTACGTCACATCATCGCTTGTTATTTATTTATTTTTTCAAGCGAAGAAGGAACCCTTCATTAATTCCAGACGATGTGTAGAACGAATATCGCACATTTTTCAAAGAACCCAAACGGCCAGTATATTCACTTTTACGTTCGGCCGTCAAAGTGAAAACAGGAATTTTTCAGTGACGTGGAACGAACCCTCATCTCCTCACTTTAGAGTGAGTTGTTGTAACCGACTGAGCTACACCGACGGAGGCCGCACAAATGGCGCAGTGGCATTAGCGCTGGCTTATGATCATTCGTCCGAGAAAGGGTCCGAGTTCGAATCCCGTGAGACATGAATGTTGTGTTTGTCTTACGGCACTGGCTCTCTCCCTTCCCTCGAACCAGCGGCCCTAAATTATGGACGGGCGACTGCTTATAGCCCATTGAGTTGTTCACGGTGGTCGTTAAACCTTCAATCAATCAATCAACACCGACGGAATTTATCTCTGCGAATTTGTCGTCTTTACACGTGCTTTACCTCTGTAGTACGTCACAGGGGGGAAGGATTTATTTCAGTACCTGTAATCTGTATTTGCAATTTTATATTTCAAACTTTCCTTTGTGCCATCGGTTTTGGAGATGCTGTTTTTTGGGATATTTTATAAATGATAACGTAAAGCATTCCTTATTTCTTTAAGCATTTCGTACTTCTTTAAAAAATGTGCGATGTTGTGTTTGTCTTACGGCACTGGCGCTCTCCTTTCCCTGAAACCAGTGGCCCTAAATTAGGGACGGGCGACTGCTTATAGCCCATTGAGTTGCTCAAGGTGGTCGTTAAACCTTCAATCAATCAATCAATTAATCAACACCGACGGAATGTATCGCTGTGGATTTGTCGTTTTGACACGTGCTTTACCTATATAGTACGTCATAGTGTGAAGGATCTAACTCAGTGCCTGTAATCTGTATTTGCAATTTTACATTTTAAACTTTCCTCAGTGCCATTGGTTTTGGAGATGATGTTTTTTGGGATATTTTTTAAATTAAAACGTAAAGCAATGCGACATACCAGAATGAGTCAAAAGTTCGTCGCGTTTTGAGCTGCACATAATACTGGGTCCCTATTCCTGTGCGAAAAGCGCGCCTGCGTCGACTGGATAGCGCAATGGCGTGGAACACACGAAGCCGATGACGTACTTTTGACATGGAGACACATTGTGTTATAAGTTGAGCAGAGGAAGGAGGTCGATAAATGTGCTGTTAGGGTGCTTCTACGCTGTTATTGAACGTAAATGATTACACGCGGTCGCGAGGGACATTTATGCCGTTGGAGGCGAGTAAATAGTGGCACCAGCACTGCGCTAAAATGGTTTCAGCGCGTCAATGCTGGGGACACTAGCCAAGGAGACAAGACGACGTCTGGACGTCCAACGACCACCATCACGGACACACCACTGGTCGAAGCTATGACAGCTGTACCAACTTGGTTTCACCTTCAGGCGCAGTTTTTACCCCAGTAAGCGGAACAACGTATCACTTTCTGTCGTAGATTGGTGTCTAATCCACAGGACAGTACGTTTTGGCGTCGTATCGTCACAGGTGATGAAAACTGGATGTTCCTACGTTATCCTGCCATTGGGAACCGGTGGCTGAGGCCACACCAGGAAGCATAGCTAGTGATGGGCTGTTCGAGGGGAAGGTCATGCTATGCATTTGGTGGAACTATGAATGTTCTGTACACCGGGACCTTGTGCTAGAGGTCTGCATGGGCCGGGCTGGCCCGCCAAGCCGGAGCCCGGCCCGGTCCAAGTCGACCATTCTATTTATCGCAATGGTAAAGAAAGAAAAAAGTCGTGTTCCCCGATTTCCTGGTGTGTTTATCTGTTTCGCTGACTTTACTTACTTCCATGACATAGCCCAGGGCGTAATCAGAAAAGGAAGGAGAGACACTCACAGTGTTTTTACAAATCTATAGGTATTAAGATGGTAAACCCATTTTGGGGCTTGTTGACAACAAAAAGATTCGACCCCGAGCGACGAGAGTGTGTGTGTGTTGTGTAGAGGATACGGAGGGTGTCAACAATGCGGGGGGGGTGTATGAGAGAGTGGGACGACATAGATTTTTTTCTCCTATCCCTAATCTCTATAAGGATTGACTTTTGTAGTGTTACCTCTTACTAGTTCAGAGAAGAAGAGGCCGCCCCGGTGGTGCACTGGTGTAAACGATGGCTTCTGATCATTCGTCCGAAAAGAGGTCCGGGTTCGAATCCCGGTGAGGGCTCTCTCCCTTCCCTAGAACCAGTGGCCTTAAATTGGGGGCGGGCGACTGCTTATAGGCCATTGAGGTGCTCACGGTGGTCGTTAAACCTCCAAGCAAAAAAGAGAAAGGGAGATTCTGAACGTGCTTAATCTTCCTTTTTCTCTCTCTCTTTAAAGGTCATATTTTTCGATAATTGTCAAAATTTAGTTAATATTTTTAGGTTTACATTCAACTCATTTCATTATTAATTTTCACATTTTAATAAAATACAATGGAAAGACAAAATAATACCGAATGGCACATCACGGGCCGGGCCTAAATATTAGCTGCAGTTGTCGGGTCCGGGCTGGGCTGGGCTGGGCTGGGCTGGGCTGGGCTGGGCCGAATGTCTGATATTTAAAACGGGCCTGGCCGGGCTCACCAAATTAAGTCCGTGCATACCTCTAACTTGTGCCAGATGGTCAGGCTATGAAACAGGAAACACTATTCCGAACAACCACAGCGGATCCAGCCAACGCTGCCCAGCGCTCATCAATAGAAAGCGGGCCTTACTGCAAGTTGACAATACCCAAGATCACACCTCCAGAATGGTCCGCCGAAAATTATAGGAATTTGATGGGTCTCAGATCCTACCCCATCCCCCATACAGTTCAGTCTTGCTCCATTCGACTATCATCTGTTTCGCTCACGGCCCATTTCCTACAATGACGGCACTTCGCTTTAGTGTTAGATGTTGAATTTGGCATCAGAAAGCTTCTGTCGTCGAAATCTGCCGAGTGGAATCTACGTGGGATCGTGGCTCTAGTGGAATGTTGACAAAGGACTATAGAAAACAACAGCCTGTACTTTGCAGAATGAGGTGAGTGGGTATGGCTTTCTTGCATCATTAAGCGTTTTACCTGGAAACGGGATGAATTTTTGATTCACCTGGGTATACTTCTGAATTTCACTTTCCCTTTGAATTTTCTTTCCTGTAAAAGTTCCGTATGTCGTCCAGAAGGTAATACCCCTTTGAGCATAGAAGGCGCGCGATGCGACAGACGCAGTGGGATCGAAGTCGCCCATCTCCAGCTAGACGTTGGCAATGCTCGTGGCAAGTTTCGTGTTAATGCAATACTTGTAAACGTTGTTGGGCTTGTTTGAAATGGCGAAGCCAATTGAAAATCCCGTGGAGTACGAGGTGTGTTGTGTGATTCGCTTTCCGAATGCTGAAAACGTTCGTCCGAAAGACATCTATCGTCCGATATATTTTTTTTGATTGGTAGTTTAACGACCACCATGAGCAACTCAATGGGCTATAAGCAGTCGCCCGTCCCTAATTTATGGTCACTGGTTCCAGGGAAGGGAGAAAACCAGTGCCGTAACACAAACACAACATCAATGCTACACGGGATTCGAACCCGGAGCCCTTTCGCACGAATGATCAGAGGCCATCGCTTAGACCACTGCGCCACCGGCGTGGCCCATCGTCGGATTACGGTTGTTCACCGTGAAAGAGTAATGGGCGAATCATCGGTACCGCGGTGGGTTCGGATGTTTAATGCGGGGAAGCAAGTGCGTGTGATGACCATCGCTCCGGCTGCCCATCGCTCTTTATAGCGGACCTCAAGGAACGTGTCGATGATGTCATTAGACATGAGCGTCGCATCAAACTCGATGACTAGTATGTCCGTTTCCCGGAAGTTTCTCGCGCACTGCTCCATGATATCGTAACGGAATACCTTGGCTACCGGAAAATTTGCGCGAATTGGATACCATGAATGTTGACTGATGACCAGAAAAGTTACCGTACGGGTGCAGCTTTGAGTTTTTTAACAAGTTACGCAAAAAGAGGTGATGAATTTCTTGACCACATAGTGACAAGAGATGAAAGGTGGGTCAGTCATTTCACGCCGGAGAACAAACGCCAGTTGCTTGGGTTGCACCACTTCCGGTCCTTGACGAAACCATGCAAGTGTAAGCAAACGCTTTCGGTAAAGAAAGTCATGGGCGCAGTGTTTTGGAACCTCAGATGTCTCTTGCTATTTGAGTTCATGCCCTGAGGCCAAACATCAAGGTCGACGATTATTGTGGAAATACGTTCGTGTAATTCAGGAACTTGCTGACAACAGTAAAGACGCGGAATGAAAAATGAATTTTCAGAAGACAAAAGTTATGTACAATACTTTTACAAGAAATGAAGATTTATCGATGGATGGGAAAAGCTGGAAATAACCAACACCTACATTTATCTTGGACAGCAGATATCAAGTGAGGGTCACATTGATGAAGAAATTAATCGGCGTATAAAACTTGCCTGGAGAGCTTTTGGAAGAAACAGTATAATTTTCAAGAGAGATATGCCATTATGTTTTAAAAGAAAAGTGCTTGATCAATACATCCTTCCAATGTAGTGGTGCAGAGACATGGACCTTAACTAAAAGAGACATACAAAGACTGTAGACAACTCAAAGTAGCATAGAGGAATGCATGCTTGGTGTAACCAGGAGAGATAAGAAGAGGAACTCGTGGATCAGGAAAATGACAAGAGTGGAAGACATCATGATCAGAGTAAAATCCCTTTAATGGCAATGAGTTGGACATATTGCCAGAAGGACAGACCATCGATGGACAGCTGAAATTTTAGACTGTATTCCAAGGGACAGGAAAAGACCCAAAAGAAGACCACGTGTGAGATGGGTGGATGAAATTCGAAAGTATGCAGGAGTAACATGGAGGAGACTGACACAAGACAGACCGTTGTGGAAGAAACTTGGGGAGACTTTCGTCCAGCAATGGATTGAAAATGGTTGGCAATGATGATGATGATGATGATGATCGTCCAGCAGTGGATTGATAATGGTTGACAATGATGATATATATACACTGACGGAAAAAAAAATCCCAACACCAAGAAGGGGTTGTGTTAGATAAACGACAGTTGGTAGGCGGTGAGAGTATATCTGTAAGATGACGTCTATGCATATTTCGCGCTCGGCGCATACGTGTGGCGCTAATAGCGCCCCTCGGAACATGCAAAGCAGGTTTGCTGTAAATACGCGCTGTAACGTTCGTGAGCGTTAGTTATCGTTGAGATTCGACATAGTGTGATGATGTTAGTCAAGAATGCCTTTAAGAAGACGAAGAAGCCATTATCAACAGATCACGGAGTTTCAACGAGGTCGTGTAATAGGGCTACGAGAAGGTGGATTTTCTTTCCGCAATATTGCAGAACGACTTGGCAGGAATGTAGCCACTGTGCGTGGTTGTTGGCAGCGGTGGTCAAGAGAAGGTACTGCCTCAAGAAGACCGGGTTCCGGCCGGCCACGTGGCACTACTGAGAGGGAAGACCGCCGTGTACGGCGTATGGCCGTAGCCCATCGTACCGCGTCTGCGGCAGCAATTTGAGCTGCAGTTGCCACCACAGTGACACAACAAACTGTTACAGATCGGTTACTTGAAGGACAGCTCCGAGCCAGACGCCCTGTAGCGTGCATTCCACTTACTCCAAACCACTGCCGTTTGCGACGTCAGTGGTGCCAAGCTAGAGCTCATTGGAGGACGGAGTGGAGATCTGTTGTGTTTTCTGATGAAAGCCGGTTCTGCATGGGTTCCAGTGATGGCCGTGTGTTGGTTAGAAGGAGGACAGTTGAGCGCCTGCAACCAACCTGTCTGCGGCCGAGACGACCTACACCTGGAGTTATGGTCTGGGGAGCAATTTCCTATGACAGCAGGAGCACTCTCGTAGTTATACCACACACCCTGACGGTACAGTTGTACGTCGGTCTGGTGATTCAACCTGTTGTGCTGCCATTCATGAACAGCATTCCAGGGGGTGTTTTCCAACAGGATAACGCTCGCCCGCATACCGCTGTTGTAACCCAACATGCTCTACAGAGTGTCGACATGTTGCCGTGGCCTGCTAGATCACCAGATCTTTCACCAATCGAGCACGTATGGGACATCATTGGACGACAACTCCAGCGTCATCCCCAACCAGCATTAACCGTCCCTGTATTGACCGGCCAAGTGCAACAGGCATGGAACTCCATCCCACAATCTGACATCCAGCACCTGTACGGTACGACACAATGCATGAACGTTTGCGTGCTTGCATTCAACATTCTGGCGGTTGCACCGGTTATTAATGTACCAGTATTTCACATTTAATATGGCTCTTCTCGCGCTTACAATAAGCTGTGATTTTGAAACCTTAATCGATTAAATATGTTACCTATACAAATGTATTGCCGCCATTTCATTCCTCTACAACTATTTTTTCGTGGTGTTGGAATTTTTTTTCCGGCAGTGTATATATATATATACACTGAAGTGCCAGAAAAACTGGTGCAGACGAGCTTATGCAAAATACATAGCAACGTCACCGTCACCTATGCGCGTACTCGGTTACGTCCTCCAGTACGTATATAAAGCGATAGACATCCTTGCCAGCTGTCAGAGCTGTTTTCGGTATGAGAATGACAAGTAATAACAATTTAAGCGATTTTTAACGCGGTATCATAGTTGGCGCTCGTGAGATTGGTGATAGTATTTCGGAGGTAGAAACAAAGTTCCTATTTTCACGGACGACCATTACAAGGGTGTACCGTGACTACAAGAATTCCGGCAAAACATCCAGCCAACGATACCAGTGTTGCCGTAAAAAGACATTGGGTGAACGTCACCATCGTCGACTGTCAAGAATCGTTTCACGCGATGGGCGTGCAACACTCACGCAGGTATCATCGGAATTCAATGCTGGAGCCTCAACAAATATTAGCGTCAGGATTGTGCAACGTACCCTGCACGGTATGGGCTTTGGGAGCTGACACCCAACTCGAGTCCCCTTGATGAGTGCACGACATAGAGCTATGCGCCTCGCTTGGGCACGGCAACACCGCCACTGGACACTTGATGACTGGAAACAAGTAGCCTGGTCTGACGAGTCGCGTTTCCAACTGTATCGGGCAGATGAAAGGATTCGTGTGTGGCGCAAACCCCAGAAGCAATGGATCCCGCCTGTCAACAGGGAACTGTACCGGCTGGTGGGGCGTCCGTAATCGTATGGGGTGTGTTTAGCTGGACTTCACTGGGACCCCTGGTACGTCTACTAACGTCTGTGTCCGGCCAACCATATGTATGCATCCTTTCTGACGAGGTACACCCGTTCATGTCCTGCATTCATGCTAATGGGTTGGGCCTGTTCCAACAGGACACACAGGTGTCGGGACGCCACATTATGGTTAGAGGAGCATTCATCTGAGTTTGTGGTGTAGCCATTCCCACCCAAGTCTCCCCCCTTCCAGATCTGAACGTGATAGAACACATTTGGGATGCCATGCAACGCGATATCGGACACAGGAATACGACACCTCGGATTACACCCGAATTGTGAAACGCTCTGCAGGAAGTATGGTGTGCATTGCCTACAGCATATTTCCAGAAGCTTGTGGAGAACATGTTCCGTCGTATTTCTGCAGTCCTGCGCTCCCACGGGGGACCTACCAAGTATTAGACTGGTGTAACAGTTTTTCTGGCTCTTCAGTGTATATCAGAGCCCATTTAATAAGGGGGCTAGGGGGCTCCAGCCCTGGGCCCCGCATTTTTAATGGGCCCCAGAATTCTGCAGGATGCTTGAAGAATTGATGGAGTTCTACAGTTTTATTTGTCTTTTTTTTGCAGATAGCACAGCAAAAACTACAGTATTTGTAACCGTAACAGCCAAATTGTTTGATGTTTCAAGAGCAACCGTCTCCATGGTTATGACTGTGTACACAAAGCATGGCAAGACTTCATCGGCGAAGAACAACAGAAGGCGAAAACCGAGATTGATTGAAAGGGACCATCAAACACTAACAAGGATTGTGTCCAAACCACACAGAACTACTGCAGCAAAAGTGACCGCAGAACTCAATGTGCACCTGGAAAAGCCTGTTTCGACAAAAGAAACCCGCAAATAACTTCACAAAACCAACATCCACGAAAGAACTGCATTTGCTAATCCCTTAATCAAAGAAACCGACGTTACAGTGTAAAGAAGACGGTATCATAAGCGTAGAATCTGGATAGCTGATGACGAGAAACGTCTGATATGGCCGGATGAGTCTTCATTTGCATTATTTCCAAAGGTAGGTAGGGTTTATGTATGGAGAATCCCCTAGGAATTCTCCATCCAACTGTCAAGCATGGGGGTGGATCAGCGATCATTTAGGCTGCATATCTTGATATTCTGTTGACTTCTTCATTACCCTACATAGTCGAGTTAGTACCAAAGAGTACTTGGACATTCTAGATGATCAGGTGTATCCTATGAGCCAAATGGTGTTTCCCAACACAGATGCTATTTTTCCAGATGATAATGGGCCCACACGCACAGCCAGAACAGTTCAGTCTTGGTTTGAGGAGCTCCAAGATGAATTTCAACATCTGCTCTGGCCAGTTCAATCACCTGACTTGAATATCTATGACGAAGAAACTTTCTCCAACATTTTTATGCCAGAGGCATCATTCGAACCCACAACTCTCGGCTCCGGAGCTCCGAGTGCTATCCACTATACTACATTGGCATGTGCTCTAACTGCTGTCTGCCTTTGTCTCATGTGCGTCCTGCGGGGCAGGCACGTCACATATCCTCCCCCCGAAAGAGGGAACCATGTGTCGTTGTAGGCAGCCATCCCATGAAGAAGAATGTGCATTTGAGAAATCCCAGACAATTTGGTGTGTGGAACGTAATTTCACACTACTTTATTTTTTCGAAGCACTGAAAAAGGGATTCTCATTCTTTTTCTCGCCGTGTGGAAAGAACATCACACCATTGCGAGAAACCTAATGGTCAGGTCATCCTGGAAGTTCGGGCACCAATATGACGAAGTAAAGTTCTCCATTATTTTTATGCCAGGGGCATTAACATCACATAACACAACTCTCGGCGAGCCAACGACTCTCGGCTTCGGAGCTCCGAGTGCTATCCACTAGACTACACTGGCATGTGCTCTTACTGCTATCTGCCATTATCATGTGCGACCTGGGGGGCAGGCACGTCACATATCATGGAACCACTTTGGACAGTTTTGGAGAGCGGAGTGAGAAGTAGATTCCCTCCTCGAACATCTCTGAAGCAATTGGCTGATGTTCTGATCGGCAAATGATACATCATTCCACTAGGGACTACTGAAAAGCTGTATGAATCTTTTCTGAGGAGGTTGGAAGCCGTATTAGTGACAAATGGTGGTCCAACACTTTATTAATAAAGATATACCGCCTATTTCCCAGGTGTTTGCATTATTTTGTCCAACTCGTGTGTGTGTGTGTGTGTGTGTGTGTGTGTGTGTGTGAGGGAGAGAACAACTTAGAAGAAAAGAAAATGTAAGGCATTGACGAAGACTTTCCTGACTCTTTCATAAGTATACATATACTTTTTATTTCGTCATGTAGTTCGATCTCTCCCTCTTTTGTTTTCCGGATATTAATTGGAAAATAAGCACAAATAGAGCACGCTGAATTTGTAACACTAAATGCCAGAAAAATGTAAGCTGAAAAATTTCTTTCATAATTTAAAAATGATTTTGAATAGATAACGTAAAACAGTGTTTAGCATTTCCTTTTGTTGTCTCATTTTTTTTACTTGTATTCGCCTTATTTTCAGAAAACGCGATTTTCAAAACAGCGATTCCACGCGATTGTTTTTAAAAAAGCGATTCCACGCGATTATGTGTTTTGAAATTGTTACATCTGTGATTTCATCTCCAAGTGTATACCTATATTTGATATTCTGCTTATGCGAATGTATGCAGCCTGTTTTTTGCATGTTAAGGGGATTGCTATTTTATGTTGTTCATTGAATAATCTTTATTTTCCCATGAGTAGAACTCTATGTGCGCAGTTATTTGTGCAACAAATAAAAAATTCACTATCTGCAGACGAGTTGAGAACACAGATTTAGAATGTTGTTCATTAATACAAACAGTTCACACGCTTAGAAGCCAGTTTATTAGGCACGCCACATCACATAAATGACTCCCTTACCCTCGTCACATAAATGAATCACTCCCACACGTAAGGCATCACGTGATTGTGGTGTACAGTACATACTAAAGAGCCCAAATACTTGGATACCTCTCTAATACCCCTTTGGTTCTCCTCGCGATCGGACAACGGCAGCAACACGACGGGCATGGACTCAACAGGCCCTGTGTAGTACTGTGAAGACAGTGTACGCCTTGCTTCCTGAAGAGCGTCCCACAATTCCGTAATAGTCGCTGGTGGAGGATTCCTGACATTTTGACGGTACGTTGAACCACATTCCAAATATGTTCCATGGCGTTTAAATACGGCGAAGGCAGGGACCAAGTCACAATGCCAAATTCCGTAGAATGTCCTCCAGCCATAATCAGGCAACTGTGGACGTGTGCGGTGGCGTATTTTCGTGTTGAAACAGGTTACACCCGTCGGAGTGGTTGCATGACATGAACGGGTGCAAATGATTCCCAAGGATGGTTACGTATATCCTCCACTGGTCAGAGCGGTCTACAGACATATGAGGGGTCCTAATGCGTTATATTATAAGATTTAGCGGCAGATGGTGCAAATCTACACTGTTAAAAATTTTGTAGCAGGTCGCGCCAAAAAGAAAACCCCAAAGCATGGTGCAACTTTGCACCACGTTGTGGCACAAGGTTGCACCTCATTATGGTGCAAGTTTGAACCACGTTGTTGATCTTGCTTGCACCACACAATGGTGCATCTTTTCTCAGAAAGTGGTGCAGCTGATGTAGAACCACTTTTTGGTGCAACCTACCACAAAATTTTTAACAGTGTAGAAGTAACCGATCCTACTTTTACCATGGACAACAGATATCAAGCAAGGACCACATAGAACAAAAATTAATAGGCCCGTGAAACTGTGATGTATGATGAAGCGCATTAGGCAGAAACCGTACAATTTTCAAGAGCAGTTTACCCTTCTGTCTTAAAAGAAAAGCATTTAATCAATGCATCCTTCCAGTTCTTACTCATGTCTCTGATCCATGAGACCTTAACTAAAAGAGACATCCAGAGACTGCAAACTAGCGAAAAAAGCGTGGAGAGGTACATCCTAACCAGAAAGTATAGGAAGAGGAACTCATGGATCAGGAAAATGACAAGAGCTGATGATATAATGATCAGTGTAAAAACCCTGAAATGATAATGGGCTGGATATACTGCTAGAAGAACTGACTATCGCCGGACAACTGAAATACCAGAGGAAATTCCAAGAAACGGCAAAAGACCCAGAAAAGACCACGTGTGAACACATCGCCTTTTTCGGGGGTGGCATTCGATATCGACGTCTTCTCGCTCCGGAACCTATTATTCTCCCGACCTAACTACTGTGATCTTGGCTTACCGCTGTAACTTGCCATTTCTGTCACTTGTGTCACTTAGTGGTACGTCACATATATCCCCCTTGTGGAATGTGGGGGTACAGAATCGCAGGTTTCGTGTCCCCGGCAAACCAGGCTTGAAGGAGAGCTCGCTGTAGGAGAAGGAATTTCTTATTAATAGCAGACGATGTGTGGAAGAAGCATCGAACCTCACGGGGCCGCCCCGGTAGCGCATTGGTCCAAGCGATTGCTTCTGATCCTTCGTACGACATGGGTCCAGGTTCGAATCCCCGTGAGGCATGGATGTTGTGTTTGTCTAACAGCACTGGCTCTCTTCCTTTCCTGGAACCAGTGGCCCTAAATTAGGTACGGTCGACTGCTTATAACCCATTGAATTGCTCATGGTGGTCGTTCAACCTCCAATTAAAAAAAAAAAAAAGCCTCACGCCCAGGAGATTTATTTTTACGTTCGGGCGGCAAGGTGAAAATATTGCCCTTTTTGATGGTGGTGGATTCGAATCCACATCTCCTCGCTCCGGAGCCAGTTATTATGAATTACACCGGCATTGGCTTATCACTGCAACTTGTCGTTTTT
Organism: Macrothele yani; assembly: GCA_039090855.1. Lineage (NCBI taxonomy): Eukaryota > Metazoa > Arthropoda > Arachnida > Araneae > Macrothelidae > Macrothele > Macrothele yani. The sequence goes on from CM076992.1 coordinate 13,629,883, forward strand.
TGACTCTTGCTCACCTCTGTGGTGCGTCCCACACGTGGGAGATGGGTGAATGAAATTCGAAAGCATGTTTGAGTGATTTGGAGGAAATTGGCTCAAACATTAGAGAGACCTTCATTCAGGAGCAAGGTTGGATCCAGGATTTTCGCGAGAGGGCGGGGAGGGGGGCGCCTCCTTCTAGTCAGTGGTAGTGTTGCCAAACAATGAGTAAGCAGCGTGAAATTACCGTATGGAAATGGAAAATATAAATCCCCGTTAGTTCCAAATGATAAAATCGATCGGTTTTTGTTTTGTTTGGAGGTTTAACGACCCCCGTGAGGAACTCCGTGGGATATAAGCAGTCGCCTGTCCCTAATTTAGGGCCACTGGTTCCAGGGAAGGGAGAGAGCCAGTGCCGTAAAACAAACACAACATCCATGCCTCACCGGGATTCGAACCCGGACCTATCTCGAACGAATGATCAGAATCCATCACTTAGACCACTGCGCCACCGGAACGGCTATGCTTCCTTTGTTTGAGGTTTCACGACCCCCGTGAGCAACTCAATGGGATATAAGCAGTCGCCTGTCCCTAATTTAGGGCTACTGGTCCAATGAATAGGAGAGAGCCAGTGTCGTAAGACAAACACAAGATCCATGTCTCACCGGGATTCGAACCCGGACCCATCTCGGACGAATGATCAGAAGCCATCGCTTAGACCACTGCGCCACCGGGGCTGCACATCGATCATTATCTTCCAATTAATTAACGAAAGTAATATACTTTTAAGTAATACTTTCTTTCACGAAAAGATATTGAATTTGTTATTAAAATCGAGCAAATCGAAGCTTTACTTGGTTCCTGAAGGGGAGGGGCGCCTCCCCTCTGGATCCGTTCCTGTCCAGCAGTGGATTGATAACGGTTGTCGATGATGCTGATTCACAAAAACGCACAACTTTTAGGCCAACAGTTTTACATTAGATTCTTTCTAAAGATTATCGGTCATTCCATAAAATTCAGCTATAAGAGGAAATCGATTAATTTCCTCAGAATTTAAGCCTTCTTGAATTATCATACTGTATGCTTTATTAAACCAACAGTTTACCACGGAATAAATAAATATGAACCTTCACGCATCGTTTTCAGAGAGCATAAGGATTTGATTTGTCGTCAGCTCAGATTTTGACTCGTCAATGCCTATCCATAGGCGTAGCATTAAATGTCACTTTAATTTTGTCCGCACTTGCAGCTGAAAGATCGTCGCATCACGAATTATTTTCCTACCAGTGTTTTATCACTATGTTCGCTCTAAATTAGGCCGTATAAAGGTGCTGTAAAAGTCCCAAATGAATTGCCTTTCATACCCTCCGTCGAGGGAAGGCGATCATGTACTGCAAATCAGATGTCAAATCCTCAGATTGAAAACATGGTAACAGTTGAGGTAGTGCCACGGTTTGTAACATTAGATGATATCTGATAAGCGGAAACGAAGCGTGTAGTAGTTGCCGTACCTGTCAAAGGAAAGAAGCGATCGTTTCTTCGTATGAGCGCTTTTAAAGCAAGCACCAATTAAGTGCACCAACCTTGGCAGCAGGCATGTCTCCACAAAACACCTTATTATCCAACTGACACCCTACTAGCTAAGTTGATGACTACAGAAGTCAGGCTTATCCAGTGAAGAGGGAGAACTTAAGTATTTACCCCAGGGCAAACGGTACGTCTGAGAGCTAGTATACACCGCCGAAGCGTCAGTCAAGAGATTTCTACCAGGCGGAATGAGAAAAACAAACAAATGTTCTAACGTTTATTATGACCTTATCGTTCAACTTCCCAAATCCTCTTATCTCCCCGAGGGAGATTATATTGTGTGCTTTCGGCTCGCTAAAAGTTTTATCGTGGAATCACAGTGTTATTGGAAATTACCGTTGGGGTGAGTTTGCCGCGCTTTAAACCGCTTATCATGTTAATCTTCGGGGACACACTGGTAATTTTAAAGGTGTCAAAGTTATTGTTCCTATAATGCTTTAGATCCTCCCCCCTATCATGTTAGGTTGCGTATCATGAGTGCGCATCAAAAGGCTGCTAAAGTATTTACAGAGGCAAGGGCAGCATTTGATTTTCTTCTTGATTCCAGAACTCGAAAACAGATGTACAATCCAAACAAAAAATAACAAGAAAGATGATACCGAATTCTCGGGTGACGTGAGCTCGTATTTCGACTTTCCAACACGAGAAAAATATTTGAAAGCAGATTTTTAGAAGAAAAAGTTCAGCGAAGAAGGGAATGCATTACACCACCTAGAGAAAATATGTGCATAAATTAAACTAAGAAACGTAAATACACGGTGTGTTAAAAAAGTATCCAGACTGCATTTATTAAGAAAAAAAATACCAGACTTACAGATTTGAGACTTAATCGTCTTCAAGTAGTCAACGTTCACTTGGTCCACTTCGTTTAGTCCACTGTTCATTTGGTCCAGTTCATTTCGTCCATGGTTCACTTTGTCCATGGTTCACTTTGTCCATGTTCATTTGGTCCAGTTCACTTCGTCCACGATCATTTAGTCCAGTTCATTTCGTCCACGGTTCACTTTATCCACTGTTGACTTTGCCCGCGGTTCATTTAGTCCATTATTCACTTTGTCCGAGTTCATTTCGTCCTCGTTCATTTGGTCCACGGTTCACTTTGTCCACTGTTCACTTTGTCTGCGTTTCATTTAGTCCATTGTTCACTTTGTCCGTGTTCATTTCGTCCGCGTTCATTTGGTGCAGTTCATTTCTTCCACGGTTCGCTTCGTCCACTGTTCACTCTGTCCGTGTTCATTTCGTCCACGGTTCACTTTGTCCGTGGTTCATTTAGTCCATTGTTTAGTTTGTCCATGTTCGTTTCGTCCACTTTCATTTCGTCCACGGTTCACTTTGTCCGCCTTTCATTTAGTCCACTGTTCACTTTGTCCGTGTTCATTTCGCCCACGTTCGTTTGGTACAGTTCTTTTCGTCCACGGTTGATGTTGTCCGCTGTTTACTTTGTCCACATTCCTTTTGTCCTCAGAACGAATGGAATACCGTGGGAATTTTCTGTTTTGATGGAATTTTTGTTACTAGGCAGAAAAAAGAAAAGGTAAGCCGACATTACTTACAAGCGATGATTTTTCCTGTCTAAGTTTTTCGATTAAAATATAAAGATTTTAAATGTTATTCAAAGTAAAACGAGTAACTAGTACTTTTAGAGGAGGAATTGAACTTTGAACTGAACTACTGAACGAGAAGCTGAACCTTGAAGAGCTTTCTAACTCTTTTGTGTGGTACGATGTCAATCACTATGACATTAATCAAAGATTATTCCAGTGGTCAGAAATGTGTTGGATTCAAGAGGAAAATTTTAAACCCCCTTTCTTCTTTTTGTAAAAAGTATCTGTTTTCCTTCTCTCGCAACGCAAATTCACAGTATATATCAATCTAAACCTTTTTTTCGCCATTAAACTTTTATATCGTATTAAAATTAGTAATGCGGAATTTATAAACAGTTATTAATGAAAATAAAAAAAATAATAATACTGTACTAAAAAGCTAAGAACTATATGAAAACAACATACAAGACGTATTTCAAATTATTAAAAGATTTTTGTAAAACTTTGATTTATGTCACACTAATTGACATCGCTCCACACGAAAGAGTTAAAAATATCTTCAAAGCTCAGTTTCTCGTTTTACTTTTAAAAATAACATTTAGTATACTTGTATTTTAATCGAAAAACTTAAACAGGAAAAAAATCGCATATAAGCAATGTCCGCTGACCTTTTTTTTCTGTCTAGTAAAGAAAATTTCGTCAAAACAGAAAATTTTTATGGTATTCCGCATATATTCTAAGTACGAAATGAATGTGGATAAAGTGAACAATGGGCAAAGCGAACCGTGGACAAAATGAACTGAACCAAGTGAACGTGGACGAAATGAACAATGACAAAGTAATCTGTCACCGTTTCCACTGCTCGATGCATTTTGTGAAGCCATCTTCTGAAATAGTGAACAGTTGCTTCGTCGCATTCTGTTGCATTTCCTCAATATTTTGAATTCTTTTTCCTTTAAAGTGGTATTTGAATTTCGGGAAGAGTAAAAAATCGCTGGGAGCGAGATCTGGCGAATAGGGTGGCTGTCGGACCTGTGTAATGCTGTGCTTAACAAAACTACTGCTGCACAAATTGTGATACAAGGGCAGGCACCTTGTGATGGAGGAGTTGCCACTCCCTATTCACATGCAATGCCGGCCTTTTGCGACGAACTGCGTCCCTCAAAAGCCGCAAAACTTGGCAGTAGTACTCCTTGTTGATTGTCTGGCCTGATGGAGCGTATTCATGATGTACAATTATCTCATAAGTGAAAAAAAGAACTCCAGCCAGCATCGTCTTAACATTGCGACTGCTCTGTCGTGCTGTTTTGGGGTCAGGAAGAGTTTAGGGTCTTCCATTCTGAAGACTGGACCTTAGTTTCGGGGTCATACTCATAAACCCACGATTCGTCACCACTTACGATAGTTTTTAAAAAGTTTTCGTCGTTTCCGATGCACCCAAGGAGGTCACTAGCAGCTGAGCACGGGCCTCTTTTTGTTCAGCTGAGAGCAATTTTGGCTCATATTTGGCTGAGACGTGTCTCATACCCAAATTTGCCGCCCCAGTGGCGCAGTGGTCTAAGCGATGGCTTCTGATCATTCGTCTGTGATGGGTCCGGGTTCGAATCCCGGTGAGGCATGGATGTTGTGTTTGTCTTACGGTGCTGGCTCTCTCCCTTTCCTTGAGCCAGTGACCCTAAATTAGGCACGGGCGACTGCTTATAGCCCATTCATTTGCTCACGGTGGTCGTTGTACCTCCAATCAAATAAAAAGTAAATTGCCGCCCCGGTGGCGCAGTGGTCTAAGGCGCTGGCCTCTGATCATTCGTCCGTGAGGGTCCGGGTTCGAATCCCGGTGAGGCATGGATGTTGTGTTTGTCTTACGGCACTGGCTCTCTCCCTTCCCTGGAACCAGTGACCCTAAATTAGGGACGGGCGACTGCTTATAGCCCATTGAGTTGCTCACGGTGGTCGTTAAACCTCCAATCAAAAAAAAAAAAAGTAAATCGTCTGTAACAATCGACTGAACTTTATTTTTTTTTGATTGGAGGTGTAACGACCACCGTGAGCAACTCAATGGGCTATAAGCAGTCCGCCCGTCCCTAATTTAGGGTCACTGGTTCCAGGGAAGGGAGAGAGCCAGTGCCGTAAGACAAACACAACACCTATACCTCGCCGGGGTTCGAACCCGGACATTTTTCGGACGAATGATCAGAGGCCATCGCTTAGACCACTGCGCCATCGGGGCGGCCGACTGAACTGAATCGAAACTAATGTTGACATCTTCAGATAACTCACGAGTAGTGATTAGATGATTTTTCCTCACAGCTGTGTTCACAAGTTCGACATTGTTTGTAGCTTTGCTGGTTGAGGGCCTTTCAGACCGCTTATCACTCTCAACACTTTCATGACCACCGTCGATGTGAGAAGAATGAAACTGGACATTGTTGCTTCTCCGCCGTCCCAAGCAGTCCGAGGCAGAGGGTAATTAAGGAATCTTGCGTTTTTCGGAGAGGAGGTATCTTAGGGTGTGGCAGAGAGAACTCGGGGGCAGAAGGTCGACGAAGCGAGAGATCTTTAGCGGGGGTGCAGTATCTTCGGGACGAAGGGAAGTTGGGGGAAATGAGGCCGATGATAGAGGGGACGGAAAGAGACCATGAGAGGGGAATATGTACAATGAACGGAGATCAGGACAAGGCTTAAAAACATTCCCCGTAACACCTGAATAAAAGTCTTCCTCATTGCAAAATATAGCCTCAGTCGATTCACTTTTCTATGCTTTGTATTGTTTTTATCTGCTCCAGTTGGGAGAATTTCGGATTATACCACCGATACCGAACTTACTGCAAAGAAAGCATCAAACGAACCCTCCACACAGGGCGCTGTAATAGAACTCAGAACCAAACCCTGTAACACATACAATGCTCCCCATAGACGTGCTGTACCTTTAAGTAAGTGTCTTTGCAAGTTTCGCCAAGTCTTTGACAAAATCTGACGCAAATTCGTTGATCAATTTCTACCGGCATGACAAATGCGACGAACCAGTTCACACGCTTAAGAACAAAGCACTACTGTGAAAAAATTGGACAAGCAGGGGAGACGGGACTCACGGGACATGCGTAGTAGGTTCCAAGGTCATCATGTAATAAACCACTTTCTGCTGTGTCTCGCCATTCCGAACTTATGCAACTAGTCTGGATACTTTCAGATTACACCTATGCACTTACACCTAGTGGCAAAGTATTTTCTCACAAAATACTGTAAAATGCATTCAAATTATGAGTATTTTCATGGCCTCTAACCTGCCTTGAAAAAGCCATCTGGTTGATGTGCGAAAGCTTGGAAACTTTGATTTATAATCTACGCCAAGAAATTCGTGTTACTAGTATAGTTATACTATTTTAAGTGTAATTGTTGTACAGTTCCTTGTTATTAAATAAGTGTGTGGCCCCTTCTTTTCCTAAGAAAACACTGTAACGGGACGTTCTAATCACAATATGCTAATTACTTGGTTGATGCTTTAGCTGCACAAAGAGTGTGACAATTTCAATTTCCAACAGGATGGAGTACCACCCCCTCTGGAATGGGGAAGTTAGATATCACTTAGATGAAAATCTTCCACAGCGCTGGATTGACCACGCAACAGGTGACAATATATCACTCACATGATGGCCACCACAAAATCTGGTTCTAACACCCTGCGATTTCTTTTACTGGGCTATGTCAAAGACAAGGTCCTTGTCTTTCCCCTTCGTGTTAATTTAGCTGATCTGAAACAACGTACCACAATAGCTATGGCTGGAGTTGGTGAAGCTACGTTAACGCGTGTTTGGCAAGAATTCGACTACTGCGTTGATATATGCTGAGTGACAAGGATGCACACATCAAATATCTTTAAGCTGCTCCAACAAACTTCAAGAGTTTCCCTACAAATATGTGCAGAGATAGTATCAATATCTTAAATAGTTTTGGCTTTATAGAATGTTGAAACTGTCTATTTCATTTTTAATAACATTGTATTATGATACTTCGATACCTTGAGGTATTGAAAAAAGCGATTGCCTTGAAGGGGATATCGAAAAGACATCAATGTCTTGAGGTACCAAAAAGACGTTGCTCACGGTGTTCTTTCGATACCTCAAGACATCGCGAACGATATGACGTATGTTACCGATAGAAACATTCGCATATGCAGTAATCCTACGGAGAGTCACTTCTCTGTTGTCTTGCACGAGAGACTCTTAGGTCGCTACGTTGCTGTCCATTGTTGATGCTGAAGGCCTGTCAATCCTGCTTCTCATCCGTCAACTGCCCGAACGCTCATGACTTGAGGACAACAGACTCTTTCAGTTTACAATGGATCTCTGCTGCCGGTGTTTTCCGTGCCCAGAGAAACCTAATCACCAGGCGTACCTCCAAGTGAGATGGTGTTTCTGGGTGAGTCGACATTTTGACTTGAACCTATTCTCCAGCAAGTTGTCTTTTAAATCAAGTACTAGCGCCAAACAACGCCATTTAGTCAGGAGACTGAAATTACTTTGGGAAACGCCGATTTTTATATTCCTAATCTGCCTCAAAAGGTCATGGGAAATTAATTATTTTTCAGCAAACGCAACTTCGACGTAAGGGACCAACTTTGTGTTCATGGTAGCAATAAAGTAAAAAGATAACTCATTAAGTGCAGAGCCTTTCAAGAAACAGTAGTTATTGGCAAGGGTTGTGCAACGATAGGGCATGAAGTATTCACCCACTGAACTTAGATACTTTTCCGATTGCTAAAAGATGACGATTAATGGCTGGATTTTCCAACCTGTGTTGGACGGCTATATCTTCCACCAATAAGCTGAATATGCTTCCACCATTTTCTTCAGCTTATCGTAATCGAGTCAAGACTGCCCAATAAGCTGGATTTGCTTTCACCACGTTCTTCAGCATGTCCTAATTGAGTCCTAAGACCTCCCGATAAGCTGGATTTTCTTTACCATATCCTTCAGCATGTCATAATCGAGTCAAGACTGCCCTATAAAGTGGATTTGTTTCTACCATGTTTTCAGCATGTTCTAATCGAATCAAGAATGTCCAACAAGCTGTATTTGCTTCCACCTTGTTCTTCAGCATGTCCTAATCGAGTGTAAAGACCGCCCGAGAAGAAAGACTTACTTCTACCATGTCCTTCAGCATGTCGTAATCGAGTCAAGGCAGCCCAAAAACTGAATTTGTTTCTATGTTCTTCAGCATGTCGTAACAGTGTCAAGATGGCTAACAAGACGTTCCTTATCTTAAAGATTACAGTAGCTAGATCGAATCTTTTTAATTAGTTGTAAGTTGTTTCAGCTGGTGGTAACATCTTCAAAATATCTGCAATATATTAATAGAAATTTCTTTTCGACAAACAGATTTCTCCGTAGTGTAACGTATACTCTATATTCACTTTCCTTTTGATTTTACTATCTCTGGTTATTTTATTTTACTATGTAAATTATCTTCCTACTGAACGAAATATTATTTCACCCGCTGAATGAGATCTGGCAATGAGTGTAAGTCATGACGTGGTGGTAGCTAGTATATAGGCGCGTTCATCGAGATTTAGGGGAGCTTTTGTGTTGTTATGAGGAGAGCTTGTGTGTTGTTATGAGGAGAGCTTGTGGTCGTTAAGCGAGAGCGTGTATAATACTAGGAGTGATTATTTATTATTGTTCTACAAGTGTTGTGTGTGCCTTAGTTGACCAAGAGTCTTAGAAATAAAGAAGTTTTCAGTAAGTTCAGTCTTTCTCAATTCATAGTTTTTGTCAGACCTCTGTCTGGCTGTTAGGTTTATAACATTTATTTGATTCCTATAAATAACCAGCGTTGAGACTTTGTTTACGTTCATAATTAACTAGTAACAACACTCTTTTGAATTCACTATTTTGAAGCTTAGTACAAGTATATCATTAGCTAGCTGGTGGGAAGAGATTCATTCATAATAATTAGCTTAGCGGAAAGTAAATAAAGCTAATTCATTATAATTGGCGCCCGAACTTTTCTCGAACACGAGATCTTGACGTTTATTACCCATGTCTTTTTTACATGAGACAACTGCAAATTTCCACCCTCCGGCAAGTCTCGAGGGTAGTGGTGTTTTGTTGGACAATTTGCACGAAGCCTGTGGCTCTGACTTTGATGTGAATGATCTACACGCACCCCGGCATTCTTCACCATTTCGTAATGCCCCAGCTTCTTATTACTCTGAGTCGCGGGTCGTACCTGAGGGAGTTCATTCCTCTCAGCGAAGCAGAATGCTGGCCCATTTCGTGCCGCATGCAGGAACAATTTATTTCAATGGTTTGGAGGGGTCCTTAAAGTTCCTCGAAGATCTGGAAGATCATTTTGATCTCTATAATATTCCTGAAGACTGCAAAGTTCAAATCGCCGGCACTTGCTTGAGGGATACCGCTAAGACCTGGTATCGGCAGTGGAGAGGGTCGAACCCGGATTCTCATTATGAGAATTTCCGTGCAGAATTCTTGGAGGTCTTTCCTTTCGGCCTCAGTCGAGCTAGCCTTGCTCAACAGCTTTTTTCGCGTCAGCAAGGTCCCAATGATAGCCCTGTTGCATTTGCGTTGGAAACTACAAGCTTATATAACCTATGGGATCCACATGCCAGTCATGTTGACATGTTGGATACCCTCGTGCAACAGCTCGACCCGTTCTTACAAGATTTTCTTGAAGTTCGACACCCTGCCACCATTCATGAATGCCTTCGCCTCATACGCACGTATGAAGAGCGACATGGCAAACATGGTTCAACTCAACATGCTCGGGCACCCCGCGAGGCTTATTGCAAAAAACCCTCAGCGGCATAATAGACATAATTTTCAGCGCGAGCATACACAAGTGCCCACCCAAGCTTCATACGTTCCACCACACAGAAGAGTGGCAAACCAACAGCGAGTTTCTGCACAAGCTTCGGGATATCGTACACCTGCACAGTATGCTCGACCCCCGTTTTCACTCAGCAGCATTCGGAACGTTATCATGCTCGGGGCAATGATAATTTTTCTGCCCGTGCTGAGGGCCGACGTAACGGATATGAAAATGTCAACAGACACGCGGAGTTCCCGACGCAAGTTTCACCCAGTTTTCCTCATCGTGAAAATTTTCCCGATACCCGGCAGGGTCGAGGTTTCCGACCACATGATAACCCCACCAGGATTCCTTTAAACTTCCACAGGAAGTAGACGAAGGGTCGGTCCTGCTTCCTGATACCAAACATTCTGACCCTAAAACAGTATTAGTGACTGTTCAAACTCCTCAGTTGCCTGACGTATTCTTGACACTTGAAGACGTTATTGTCGAGACAAAGTTCGACACTGGGTCTGAAATATCAGCCCTAAATACAAAGTTTTGCACTGACACTTTTCCGGCAATACACATTCAGCCTGCAACGCAGTATTTGCGAGGTACAAATAATGAAATCTTCAGTATCTCAGGAACTGTCACATTATCTTTAGGGCTGGGAAAAGCTCGTTTTACACATTCTTTCCTGCTTATAGACGAGCTACCCGTGAAATGTTTAATGGGTATGGACTTTATACACAAGTTTCAAATAACTTTGAATTTTGTACAACATGTGATTTCCTTTCCGGAACCTGTCGAAATGATTCCTACGGTTCCTATAGATATCACGGGTTTATTATTGAGTAACCAATTGAATGAGGGGGCAACGAGACCAGCTTTCTCTCCTTTTACAGGAAAGCCCTGGTTTATTTTCGGATCAACCTGGTTTCACACAGGTGGTTTATCATGTTATTGACACTGATGGTTCGAAACCAATTGCGACGAAACCTTACCCTTGTGCTCCACATAAGAAACAGGAAATGCAACGTCAAATTGCTGAAATGATTAAGCAGGGCATAATCAGGGAATCCACAAGCGCCTGGGCTGCTCCTGCCTTCTTGGTTCCAAAGAAGCGACCCAATGAATTTCGTTTCGTGACAGATTTTCGCAAGCTCAACCAAGTCACAAAAACGATCAATTATCCACTACCTGTCATGTCACATATTCTAAATGACTTGTCGTCAACGAAATGGATGTCAACTTTGGATTTGGCGAGTGGATATTGGCAGGTAGCAGTACATCCGGACTCTGTCGATAAAACTGGCTTTGTGACTCCTTTTGGGGCCTATGAATATTTACGTATGCCTTTTGGACTAGCTTCTGCACCTGCTACTTTCCAAAAGCTTATGGATACGGTTCTCAGACCTGTCCTGGGTCCCCATGATCATGTCTATTTGGATGATATTATTATCACATCAGAGACTTTTGACGAGCACCTTTCTCTGCTCAAACAGGTGTTCCAACTTATATACAATGCTGGCTTGACGTTAAAACCTAGTAAATGCCAGATAGCGAGGGACGAGATTGTATATCTGGGGTTGAAAATTACTCCACACGGCTTATTCACTGATAATGAAAAAATTAGGCCTATTGTTGACTTTCCTCGGCCTAAAACAGCAAAAGAACTATCCCGCTTTCTGGGAATGACCGGATGGTATCAGCAGTTCGTCCCCGCTTATGCTACAATATGTGAGCCATTGTATGCTTTAAAACGGAAATACAAGAAGTTTATTTGGACACCTGAGGCTAACGCTGCATTCGAAACACAGAAGTCTGCATTGACTCAGCCTCCGGTGTTGGCTTTCCCGGATCATACTAAGGAATTTGATATTTATACTGATGCATCCGGAGTTGGTCTTGGTTGCGTTTTGTCACAAGCTGGGCATCCAATAGCTTTTGCGTCTCGTACTTTAGCCAAAGCTGAACGCAATTATTCAGCTACGGAACGTGAATGTCTTGCTGTTGTGTATGCACTGAATAAATTTCAATGTTATCTTAATGAATTGACAGTTAACATAATTACGGATCATTCTGCCCTTCAGTATTTGAATTCTGCTAAGCACCTATCTCAAAGACTTATGAAGTGGGCTCTGAAGTTACAAGAGAGCAATATCAAAATTTCTTATCAGCCAGGTCATAAGAATCAATTACCGGACGCATTATCTCGCGTTCCGATTAGTGGGGTCCCCACTGAAGCTACTCCTGGATGTCAGCCTTTACTTCTAATAGCTGATATAACATCCAGAGAGCAGATAATGGCAGAATTAATAAATGATCCAGATTTTGGGGATATCTACAATTTTTTGCTTGCGGGTTCGCCCCTACCAAGTGATCCTTCTCTGGCTGGAAGGTCACAACATTTTGAAGTAATAGAGGGTCTTCTTTATTATACAAAATCTAGGACTACTAGGGCAGAGTTTCGCCCATGTATTCCGCGAACCCTTAGAATGGCCCTCTTAAATGAATTTCATGACAAACCTCTTGCAGGCCATTTAGGTATTTGCAAGACCCGTGGTAAATTGCGGGATGTTGCCTATTGGCCTGGCATGTACCAAATTGTGCTCGCATACGTTCAATCATGTCACTTGTGTCAGATTAATAATTACCGTAATGTAAGACCGGCCGGTCACTTGAAATCTAGTTAAAGTTCTCATGTGTTTGATATTATTTCCATAGATTTATTGGTACCTTATCCATTATCTGTTTAAAATAAAGCTCGTTACGTTTTAGTATTAACTGATAATTTTTCTAAATGGGTTGAAGTTTTTCCCATTAAAGCCGCTACGGCTGAAGTTATTTGTAATGTCTTAGTTAATGAAGTATTTTCTAGATATGGTGCACCTAATAAAGTAGTTTCGGATAATGGTCCTCAATTTATTTCTGACATTTTTGAAAGAATGTGTGCGAGACTACACATTAAACATAAATTCATTTCCCCATATCATCCCCAGAGTAATCCTGCGGAACGCGTTAACCGAACGCTAGTGAAAATGATTGCGACTTTTGTAATGGATCATCATGAAAGATGGGATGACCATTTAGAGCTTTTTGCGTTCGCCCTCCGCTCGTCTGTCCACGAGTCTACTAAAATTACTCCTGCAGAACTTTTTCTGGGTCGCAAAATTAAAACCCCTTTTGAAAATTTAACGGGGATTATCGACGAACTAAACCAGCGACCAACTCCGCAATCAGTACGAATCATGGCAGAAAAAGCTCGTGTTGCAATGCTAGGAGCACAAGCGGCTCAAGCAAAATATTATAATACTAGGCGTAGGGAACCAGATCTTGTCGTTGGAGATCTCACTCTCGTGGAAACGCACTTCCAGTCTTCTGTTTCGCATACTTTAGTGAAGAAATTTGCACCCAGCTACGAAGGTCCATATCGGGTGGCAAATATCTTTGAAAATAATATTGTTCTGGAGAAACCTGACAACCATTTTCAATATGTTCATGTTGATCAGTGTCGCAAGTATCGTGAACGGAATATCGATTTCATTATCAATCCTACTCAACCTTCTGTTCCACAGACTCAAGACTCTATATCTCATGTTCAACCGCCAAAAATTTTGGACGAACCAACAAACATTTTTGAAGAATCGCCAGTGATTTTTCCTTCACCCTCCCCTCCTCCAGACGGGTTTCTACACACGCAACCTGATTCTCCCATGAGACCAAGGGGCGAATCGAGTTCCTCGAATACTAGTATCGTTCCTTTCCCTCCAACCATTGCCAAGACTATTGCTGCGCCGTTTCCGGATAACTCTGCACCAACGCGGGCTACTTCTTCTTTGAATACCTCGTCAGAAAATATTCCTATAGGCAAATCTAAACATCGCCCTGCACGACCACTGAATTACAGCAGCGACTCAGAGGCTTCGGACATTTCTGACTTGTCAGTTATGAATCCTAAATTTCATGTTCCAAACCGTCCAGCACTACCAAAGGCTGGGCGCAAACGTGACTTGTCTCCCCAATCTGCTTCGCCGCAACAGCGACGAAGGCAGAAATCTTTGCATCCGCCCGGGTTTCGCCCCTGGAACCTACGTTCAGGGCAAACAGGGCCGATGCCTGCTGCTACTCTCATGCCACGCGGGCGTAAGCGAAAGCAAACGATGTGGTCGGAGACACGTCCGTCCAAGAAAATACTGGAAGGACATAACGGGCCCCAGCACAAAGGGACTTCATATCAAAAGCCTGGGGGAGCCCGTTCCTATCAGCCGCAAGGATTTCCGGACCGCCAGATTTCAGACGTTCCTGACCGTTCCTCTCAGCCGCAGGGATTTCCGGACCGCCAGACTTCTGATGTTCCTGACCGTTCTTCTGCGCCGCAGGGATTTTCAGACCGCCAGACTCCTGACCGTTCTTCTCAGCCGCCCGGGATTTCCTGACCGACAGCAGACCGATGTTCCGGATCCATTACAGTCCCTGAAGAGATCGAAGCCACCTGATTTTACCAGTCCGATTAGGCCTTGGAAAACGTTATCGCACTAGAGTTTTTTATGCGTCCTCGAGATAAGTAAGTTCTCGTGGACAGGTTCTTTTCTCAGTTTGTTGTTTTTCCTGCACGACCAGTTGGCGTGTCAGAATTTCTTTCTTTCGTGTGGGCCTATGCATTCTTTTTTGTGTATATATGTGTGTTTTTTTTTTATATTTCTTCTATGTCCATCTACTAATCCACTTTTTTTACATATATCTATGTGCTTAGGGGTAAAATAATAAAATTGTTACTGTTAGGCAGCTTCAGGTAAATTTCGCTGCTGATACAGTTGGTATGTATTTCAACGAATAATGCGAACGTGATTTGAAAGTAAAATAATAAAATTGTTACTGTTAGGCAGCTTCAGGTAAATTTCGCTGCTGATACAGTTGGTATGTATTTCAACGAATAATGCGAACGTGATTTGAAATTAAAATAATAAAATTGTTACTGTTAGGCAGCTCCAGGCAATCTTCGCTGCTGATACAGTTGGTATGTATTCACCGAATAATGAGAACGTCATTTGAAATTAGAAAAGTGATTCCTGCTAGGCAGAATAAAAGGAAAGTATGCCGATGCAGGTTTGTTTTGTTCAGCAATACAGTTTCACAGTCGAATACAGATTTCTTACATTGTCATGCCAAGTTTGAGAATGTAAATACGGCTACCACCAAACCACAAAACAAAAAAAGAGATCGAGAAACGTCAACCAACGAAATGTAAGACTTACACTCCAAAATTGATAGGTTTTTCGGAAACACAAAAAAAAAGAAAAAAAAAATGAAAAAAATTAAGGGGGAGATGATGTAACGTATACTCTATATTCACTTTCCTTTTGATTTTACTATCTCTGGTTATTTTATTTTACTATGTAAATTATCTTCCTACTGAACGAAATATTATTTAACCCGCTGAAGGAGATCTGGCAATGAGTGTAAGTCATGACGTGGTGGTAGCTAGTATATAGGCGCGTTCATCGAGATTTAGGGGAGCTTTTGTGTTGTTATGAGGAGAGCTTGTGTGTTGTTATGAGGAGAGCTTGTGGTCGTTAAGCGAGAGCGTGTATAATACTAGGAGTGATTATTTATTATTGTTCTACAAGTGTTGTGTGTGCCTTAGTTGACCAAGAGTCTTAGAAATAAAGAAGTTTTCAGTAAGTTCAGTCTTTCTCAATTCATAGTTTTTGTCAGACCTCTGTCTGGCTGTTAGGTTTATAACATTTATTTGATTCCTATAAATAACCACCGTTGAGACTTTGTTTACGTTCATAATTAACTAGTAACAACACTCTTTGAATTCACTATTTTGAAGCTTAGTACAAGTATATCATTAGCTAGCTGGTGGGAAGAGATTCATTCATAATAATTAGCTTAGCGGAAAGTAAATAAAGCTAATTCATTATAGTAGATATTGATGACCTTTCCCCAAGGCTACTGAGCATTTATGCCTTTTTCTAAACACGTCAGCATATTGGAATCTTTCAAATCAGTTGGGGGAGATTCCTTTCTACGGGCAGTCTTCTCTGTAGAAGCTTCTGACGTTTCAACAAGCCTTTTTGTGTAGCAATTATCGCTTTCAAAAACATGAACACCGTAGCACACAGAACTTGGGTTTTAGAAAAATCAATCTTTCACGATTGACGTTCTATCTTCAGACTCAGTGTGATATCGTATTCGTGGCTAAAATAACCTACCTCAGTGACATCTACAAATCTACATAGACGCATATAAAGATTTTACATGTGTCCATGTAGATATGCACCTATGACGCGACAATAGCGCCAGCCAGCATTTGTTTACGGAATGACCAACGTGTCAAAAGTAAACACATTCAGAACTCACCTTTATTTCTTTTTCATTTTTAAAGTTTCTTTGTCGCGACGTCTGTACTTGTATTGAAATCCTTCCTGTATGCAAAATTTCTGTTATTCGGAAAATATTTTTCTTTCATCTTTCGGAGTTGAGCGACACACCATGGGCGTCTTTGTCTATCAGAAATCGTCCGTCCCTAATTCTGAGCTACTGTTCCAGGACAGGAGAAAAGCAACACCATAATATAAAGCATACAAACATATCTCTCCCAGGTCCAACTCAGAAAATTGGCTAGAAGCCCGCGTCTGCTCAGGCTGCATAAAGGTTCCTTTTCATATGCTTTTAATACAGATCATCAAGATCCATTGCGGAAGCCACGTTAAGATTGTCATTCTGGAATACACCAGACTGAGTAACAGTCCAATTGCTGGGGAGAATAGAGATCACAAGTGCATCTCGGGTTGCATAAAGTTTTCTTCTTCATCATATGGTATGTTCTTACACATCGTCCAGATCCATTTCCGACTAATTGAGTAAGCTGCAGCCCAGGGCCGGATTAAAGGGGGGGGTCTAGCCTAGGGGTCCACCATTACCAAGGGTCCGGCTGGCCTGCCGCTGCACCTCAAATAATATAATTCACAGCATATACACTATTTACCAACAAGTATTTGGACACCCCTGAAATCGACGATATCTGCGGTCCTGATACACGTCACGTCCGCCGCCGTTAAATATCGTGTGGGAAACAACAACGCAACCAGTCGCATGCAGGATGCCACGCAGTTTGGAGCTCTCTGATTTCGAGAAAGGTGTAATCGTCGGGTATCACAGAAATGGCCGATCCGTACGTGACATATCCAGCGAGTTGAAGTACCCATAATCGACAGTGGCCTACGTGATTGGCAAGTGGAAGATGAGAGGTGACTGTCGGAATGTGTCCCGACTCGGCGGATCCAAAAACTGGGAGTTAGAGACCGACCGGTGCTGGCCAGAGAATTTCGGAAGAACCGCACCAAATCGATGGGCCACATCCGCGAGGAGTTTCAACAGGCATCCGGGAGTGTTCTTTCGATGAATACCATCCGTAACGGAAGCCCATCTTCTCGGTTATCATGGACGTGCTACCGCCCACAAGCCTTTGATCACCAAGTCCAATAGCGCTGCTCGGCTAACGTGGTGCAAAGAACGTCGACAGTGGACCGTTGAAGCAGTGGAAACAGGTTCTCTGGAGCGACGAATCAAGGTTCACCCTCTACCGTTCAGATGGCCGGGTCTGAGTTTGGCGTCTGCCTGGAGAACGCCTCCTGCCGGATTGTATTGTGTCAACTGTGAAGTTCGGCGGCGGTGGAATTATGCTATGGGGGTGTTTCTCCTGGTATGGCACGGGACCCTTGGTCGCAATTCCTGGTAGACTCTACTCCGAGACCTACTGCACCTCTTTGGATGATCATGCGCTTCGTACGTTGTGGCAGTTTTACGGGGTGGACTTATGTTACTTTCAGGATGACAATGCCACCTGTCATGTTGCGAGGTCCATCATGGCTTGGTAGGGTGACAATGGGGTTAATCGAATGGACTGGCCTACGCAGAGCCCGGACCTTAACTCTATCGAGCACCCCTGGGACGAGTTGGAGCGTCGACTTAAGGGGTGCCCCCACCGTCCGAAATCGGTGAAGGAACTGACCTGTCTTCTCTAAGCCGAGTGGAAGAAATACCGCTAGCCGTCGTACAACGCCTGGTTGAGAGTATGCCCCGGAGGGTCGCCGCTCTAATCGCCGCTAGTGGAGGCTCCAGGAACTATTGAAGGTGAATAAACTTCGTTTTCCTTTGCTATCACAGGTGTTCAATTACTTGTTGGTAGATAGTGTATATTTACATATAGAGAAGTAAAATAGTTTTAGTTTTGTCTCGTATGATTTCCAGTCAATCACAAACAGAGGCTAGAAAATGAACAAATTTGAAGGCAGTGATTCACGAAGAGTAAACTTTCCATTTCGCAGTGTACAGCGAGGTCGGCGAGACAGTTTCAGCTTTTTCACTGCCATCCACCCACACCTCCCTGTATGCACTTGGAACCGTTAATGGACGAAATCCACAGTGACCTCACATTGCATAACTAAAAAGATGCACCAAGAAAAGTATACAAGGCTAAATTATTAAAAATTCCAAGACGAAATCTAGGAATCTTAAGCTTTTAACTCGTGTTCTTGTGAGAACAGTGGAAAATACGGTGACTTTTGATGAAAACTCTGCAGGTAATTTATTAGTTTGATCAATGCACAATGTATTGATTAATTTTATCACAAGCATATTGCAACAGTTTCGTGTTTTAACAGACTTCAATAATGATTCTCCGTCATAAGTTCTTTGGGGCCCACTGTGAAGGCTTAGCCTAGGGGGCCACTAAGGCCTTAATTCGGCCCTGCCTCAGCCTCATTAGGAATCTTATCAGAGAATACACCAGATTGGGTAGCCAGCCTAATGCTGTGGAGAGCACGGGGGCAGTGCTGCATAAATGTTTCTTTTTTTTTTATGGCGTTTTTATAACCGATTGCCAAGATCCACTGTCGATGAATGGAGCCGCATTGGAGTTCTCATCCGGGAATATACCAAATCGGATGGCCAGTCCAATGCTGAGGAGAGTGCTGGTCATACGGACGTCTCGGGATGCATAAAGGTTTCTTTTTATGGCAATTCTATTACAGATCGCCAAGACCCACTATTACCGAATAGAGTCGCGGCCGCATTGGGATTCATACCTGGGAATACACCAGATCGAATGATGCCGGGAGCAATACAGATCACAGGGACAACCTCCTGAAGTGACCGATATTCAAGGATCTATCCATGCATTCACGTTGCTTTCGGGGAAAACTCATGAACGGGATATGGAATCGAACCCACAACTCTCGCCTACCTCACAGACAGTGGCTGGCGATTAAGCAGATGCACCACGCAGGTGGTCATGAAGATTTCAACATGGCAAGAACAAAATGAGATACGTTATGTGTTCTATGTCTTTCTTTAAAATGCAGAAGTCAAAATGCTTCTTTCTTTCTTCCCTAAGTCAAATGAGACTGCTTTATTAAACCTCCATCCACGATTTAGAGATACATACAAAGGAGTCTGACATTGTTATTATTGAAGTCGGCAGTGGAGAAAGAAGCTGACTTCGATGTCCCGAAGCGCCGGTCATTTATTTCATCTGCCAATTACATGATTCTTTGGAACCCCGTAAAGCTGTCGTCCAGGTAGTTAGAATTGTGACTTGTGTATTCGGAGCCATGACTGCAGCCTTCCCTCTCAGTGGTTTCCCCCTTCCGCGTCATTTTCTCGGCTTATCCTCGTCCATCAACGTGGAGCACCTGGTCCGTAGAAAACGACATTCTCCCTTTCTCACCCTGCGACCCGACAAAACTTCAATGTATCCCGCACTTTCACTGAGAGAATTTGTAACTCTATTTTGTGTCTATAAATCTTCCATTTGCTATCAATGTACAAAAGCTGTTTCTTTTACTTTCTTCTTCCTTCTCACGTTTTTTTCTTTCTTCATGTTTCACACTCATAATTTTTGCCGAGACAGGCATACGTACATCACTGATAGTTGAAACCGAAAGGTCACGGCCGTTTGCGCCTAAATAAACTCTTACGTTGTCTTCATTTCTTTAACGCAGTCAATCCTCTTTTAGGGAGGAAAAAACAAAAAAATCCAGCACTCATTTACGTTGTTCATTTTACAAACATTTGGCTAATCCATGAAGCACAGGATCGATCAAAAGAAATGAGAACCGGTTCAAGTACGTTTGAAATATTAAAAAGGAGTTACATTTAGGCATATATCAGAGACTGTTTTGGAAATCGTAGTAGCAATAAATCCTTTGCGTGAGATTACTCCATTCTTATAAATAATAATGATGAATGTCAAGAAATTTAAAACTTTCATACACTCTTTGCAGACATGAAAGAATATAGCAAGTTAAACCACTTAAATCTTCATAATGTAGGAATGGCATTTTTTTTTATGTTTCGTAGTTGTGGTTTTTGTTGGTGAGGGTTTAAAAAAATATTTATTTGACCTGGTGGTTCAGATACACTGACAGGATAAACAGACATAGTTGCACAGTATTGATAGGCAGACATAGACAGTATATTCAGTTTACACCAACAATGTACATAGCGAACATGGTATACAGTATGACAAATGATCAAGTTACACAGAGAGAAACAGTGCTGATCAAGTAACACATTGAGAGCTAGAACCGAAAGACAAACACAAACATTCATGCCTTACCAAGATTCAAACCCAGACCCCTCCCTGTGGGACGTGCCTGTCCCGCAGGACGCACATGAGATAAAGGCAGATATCAGTGAGAGCACATTCCAGTGTAGTATAGTGGATAGCAGTCGGAGCTCCGGAGCCAAGAGTTGTGAGTTCGATTCCCGCCTCTGGCATAAAAATGATGGAGAAATTTACTTCGTTGTATTGGCGCCCGAACTTCCAGGATGGTCTGGCTGTTAGGTTTTTCTCGCAATGGTGTGATGTTCTTTTCACACCGAGATACAGGAAAAATGAGAATCCCTTCTTCAGTGCTTCGAAAAAATGTATCAGTGTGACGTTACGTTCCACATACCAAATTGTCTGGGATTTCTCAAATGCAAGTTCTTCATGGGATGCCTACAGTGACACATGGTCCCGGCTAACCCGTGGGCCATGGTCCCGGCTAACCCGTGGGCCATGCCCCCGTCCTTCTTTGGGGGGGGGGGGTGATGTAGCGTAGCTGCCCCGCAGGACGCACATGAGATAAAAGCAAATAGCGGTAAGAGCACGTGACAGTATAGTGGACAGCACTCCGAGCTCAGGAGCCGGGAGTTGTGGGTTCGAATCGCGCCCCTGGCATAAAAATGATGGAGAAATTAACTTCGTCATACCTGGGCGAATGATCGGACGCCAGCGCTTAGACCGCCGCACAGCATGACTCTTCTCCTTCTTCTTATTATTAGGTGTGTGCAAAAATTCTACCCGATTTTTTAGCAAAGAAACAAAACCATGTTTTTTTAATAAATAACATCTTTATTCTTTTATATAATTGCCATTGTTTTCTGCGCCCTCTTGCCATCTTTCTGATAGTAATTGAATTCCCCTCCTCTAGAACTTGTCCTTAGGTTCAAGGTCTGAGGAATACCGGGGTGAGGCATCACTTCCCATCCAATGTCCATTAATTTTCTCTGAGTGGCTAAAGCTGTACTGAGTCTTGCTTCACCATGTTGCAAGATGACACCTTTGTGATTAAACAGTGATGAGAGCTTAGATTTAAATTTTCTCCAACTATTGGCAGTACAGTTCAGCATTTATTGTTTGGTTAGGTGCACACAGCTCCCAATGGATTACCCCCTTGGCATCCCGCCAGATACCTAACAAGACCTTTCTCGGATGCAATTTTTCTCTTGAAGTCGATGGAGCAGGCTCTCCAACTTGGCATACAGTTTTTGGACACTTTACATTTCTGTAAATGACCCACTTTTCATCACCCGCAACTAATCGTTCCAAGAAGGGTTTACTTCTGTGGTGCGCAAGCAAAGAAAGACAGGTTGTCATTCGATTTCTTGTGGAAAGGTCATATGGTACTCGCTGCTCGAACTTTGTGATAAACTCAAGCGCATGTATCCTTTCTTTCTACTGTTGTTCTGTGTACAAATAAACTTTCTGATAATTCTTCAACGGTGGGTCATTTGACATGGCTTGGTTGAGATCCTCTTCAGAAACCTCCGATGGACGTCCAGAAAATGGTTGATCTCTGCAGCTTTCGTCTCCTTCGTGGAATTTCCGGAAGAAACGGCGACATGTGCTTTCGTGTACAGCATCCTCGCCATACACTTCACGACTGTTGCGGCAGGCTTCAGATACACTGTTGCCTTTGCAGAACTCATAAAGCAAATAATGCCTAATACACTCACGGAAAATGAAATTTGTGCACCTAGAAGACAACATGCTACAACCGCGAAACTTTTCAGATAGCTAAAGTGCGTGCTGGTATGCAAATGATCCACGCTTGGTGCGATTGCGCATGACCGCACACCCTGTGGTGGAGCTGAAAGCACTAACCGGCAGCCCTATAAACCGGCGTGAAGTCGATGCCCCATGAAAGCGAAAAGCACCGACCGACGCAAGCAAGAGTACAGAGTGACAAGAAGGCCGTGTAGACGCCACAGACGTCGATTTACGCAACTTACGGACTTTGAGAGAGGCCTGATCATCGGGCTGAAAACCGCAGGGTGGTCGGCGCGCCGTATAGCCCGCCACGTGGATCGTTCTGACCATACCGTCCGACTGTGTTGGGAGCAGTGGACATGTGACAGTACTGCCACACGGCGTAGCGGCTCCGGACGGACCACGAGGTCCACCGGTAGAGAGAATCGATGGATCGTGCGCCAGGCACGAACGGATTCCGCAGGGACCCGGTCCACTATACAGGCAGATGTCACGGCTCCTGTGTGCCCACGAACCATTTCCCGACAACTCGCGGAAGCGAATCTGCGATCCCAGCGCCTCTTACGTCTGCTGCTATTAATACCGGAACATCGCCGGCTCCGTGGGCAGTGGTACCAGGCCAGAGCGACGTAGAACGCCACAGACTGGCGACGTGTGGTGTTTAACGATGAGCTCTGCTTCGTTTTGGGTACAGATGATCATTGTGTCCGGGTGTGGAGGGCCCCGGGTCAATGGCACAATCCCATACAACCTCGCTATCGAGCGCCACACCTCCCCCACTGCAGGCATCATGGTCTGGGGAGCCATTGCCTACGTTAGCCGATAAGCTCTAGTAGCAGTGGACATGTGACAGTCCACTGCTACTAGAGCTTATCGGCTATCGTGGATCATTGACGGGCCAGTGGTATGTGGATGAGATACAACGGCCCCATTTGCTTCCATTCCTGGCCGGAATTCCAGGTGTGCTATACCAGCAGGATAATGTCCCCCGCACACGGCTCGGGTTGCCTTGGACTGCCTACATGTCCAGACATTTCCATGGTCTGCCCGCTCCCCGGACATGTCCCCTATTTAGCATGTGTGGGACCAGTTGAAACGCCAGCTGCAGCCATGCGCACTATCCGGGATTTGGACGGTACACCGTCCAACACGTGTGGGCTAGTCTGCCGCAGAACAACATCAGGTGTCTGTTCGCCTCCATGCCGGACCGTATTGCACCATGTACACACGAGACGGTGCGAAGCGCTATTGAAGATGACCGGACTGCGTGCCACAGATCCCCCTGTAATTGCCCTGCAGCTCTGTTTTTGCCATCATGTGTATGATTCATCTGCATCATTACGTCCATAAAATTTCAGTTCAATCCGATGCTTTCTTCTTGGTGCGCAATTTCATTGTCCATGAGGGTATGATCCTTTCACCTGGACAAGTTAACCCTTGCGTGACTTGTTCACGAATGACTTGCACCTGTGTAGTTAGTGCCATTTTATAACCTACTTCTCGAAGCATTTTGGGCACCACACGCGCCTCTTGTTATTCCACTTGTTACTTAAATTTTTTACTTGAAATTTACATCATGAAAAATGGGTAAAATTTTTGCACGTACCTAAAATTATTATTTGGGGATTTAACGACCACCGTGAGCAACTCGATGGGCTATAAGCAGTCGCCTGTCCCTAAATTAGGGACACTAACTCCATGGAATGGAGAGAAGAGTTCGTTCTAAGTTACTGCAATAATTTATTAACTCCACTGGCCAACGTGAGTCAAGAGCCAGCTTTGCCTTATGTAGTCAGCAAAATGGGGTATTAAACGGTTTCCACAAATCTTTGTCTCCTTGTCTTCCCATTTCAATGATTGAAAGACATTCTGCAATGTGGCCCTAAAGAGCATTGGAGATATGGATGCACTCTATGCAAATCAACAATTGCGCTTCATGCCGAAAATTAACAGCGAAATTTGCACGTTGGTGCCATCTAGTGTGCTCTCTCTCACTTACAAATTGTTCTGTCAAAGTCGCTAGACTTGCTCTCACTTCTTCAGTTTCTGTGCCTTGCCCAAAAGGCGGACCCGCTGTAGGTGGTTTGAGCCTAAACCTTCTCTGTGGACGGAAGTCCTACATGAAAATGCCTAGCTGAGTCAGTCTGAAATCGGGAAGCAGAACTGAGCAAAAAGCTCAGTTCTTCAGATGGGAAAGGCAGCGAGTTTGTCAAAGGACAAATTGTAATAGCTAAACTACTAGGTCAGAGTATTTCCGAGACTGCAAGGCTTGTAGGATGCTCACTGTTAGTCATCGTTAGTTCCTTCAAAAAGTGGTCAGTGGAGGGAAAAACAATGAACCGCCGGCAAGGTGTGTGCCGACCACGACTCGTCAATGCTGAAGGTGAGCGAAAGCTATCCCGTATGGCAATAGCCAACAGAAAGGATACTGTGGCGCAACTCGCCGGGAGCTTGAAGGTTGGTTATGGGAGTAACGTGCCACAACACAAAGTACATCTACTGGAAATGAGACTGCGTAGTCGCAGGGGACTCCTAGCACCAATGTTAACTACGATTCAACGTCGAAAGCGTCTATAACGGACACGCGAGTATCAAAACTGGACCTTGAATCATTGGAAGAAAGTCTTTTGATTCCATGAATCTCGTTTCCTGTTGCACCATGTTGACTCCCGAGTACGTGTCCGTCATTTTCCTGGGGAAGTGCTGGCACCAGGATGCACCTTGGTTCGAAAACAAGGCAGTGGGGGAAGTGTAATGCTTTGTGCGATGTTCTTCTGGGATACCCTCTGTCCAGTCATTCATGTGCAGGAAACTAAGACATCCCCTAAACACCACTGAAGACCAGCTACATCCTTTCATTGCAGCGGTACTCTCCTCTCACACTGCCTTCTTTCGCCAGGATAATGAGCCATGCCACGATGCCTGGATTGTTTGAGAATAGTTGGCGGAACATGACGAAGACTTCCAGGTTATGCCCTGGCCTCCTCCAAATTCCCCAGAAATCAATCCACTCGAGGATCTATGGTTTGTGTTGGAACAGCATATCCTATCTTCGGAGGCTGAGCCACGTAACTTACAGCAGTCAAAGGATCTGCTGGTAACGTGTTGACGCCCAAAACGCCCGTACGTACAAACGACCATAGCCGCCCGAAAGGTTTGTCTAGAGTGAGTCAGATTTCCTACCCTTAGCTGCTCTTCAAATTTTCACAACCTATGAGGGATCAGCAGGTGTCATCCTCAGTCTCTATTGTTGTTACTAAACAAAGAAGTAAACCAAAAGACAGTTTCGGGCGTTGTGGTATTTAGATTGATATACGATTTTTGGATCATGGTCGTTAAATGGTTAATACAGAGTGCCCCACCCGCTACCGAACCCGGCATTTCTTTAATAACTAGGGGCTGCGCATCTAGGCTTGCTACGCTCGTTTGCAGAGTAGCGCTCGGGCCCTGCAGCCCGATCTCCAAGTACATCACATGAAATAAAAACTGGAAAATTCATATAAATTTCAATTTTTATTGCATGTTTAAGCAAATAAAGCTTGTTATTCCGAAATTTCAGAGTTTTTTTTTACTGTCGTTAATTTTTGGAAGGTCGGACTTTTGTCGTTTGAACTTATAGCACTTACTAAATTTACCACTAAGAAAAACAGAAGCGGTCCAAAAAGCATTTCCGTAAACCGTAAACAGTTATGCTAAACCGTTAAGGTGGACGTCAAGTAATCTTGCTTCCTATACGTCCAATGGAAAAACTTTTGTACACATTTTCTTCACAATTATTGTGTTCCCAAGGATGAAAATTTGAACATCGTTTAAAATAACTTCATATTATAACTTGGAATACTTAATATTTTCTAAAACATAACCATAATTATATAAAAAATAAATAACTTTTCCTTTGGTGGTGTTGCATCCAGAAAAAAGATGGCGCGACCTGTACTTTCATGACGTCAGTAGACAAACAAATGTTGGATTTGCATAGTTATGCTTATGTTTTAGAAAATATTAAGTATTCCAAGTTATTAAATTAAATCTATTTTAATCGATGTTCAAATTTTCATCTTTGGGAACGCATTAATTGTCCAGAAAAAAGATGGCGCGACCTGTAATTTTATGACGTCAGTAGACAAACAAATGTTGGATTGCATAATTATGGTTATGTTTTAGAAAATATTAAGTATTCCAAGTTATAAAATGAAGCTATTTTAACCGATGTTCAAATTGTCATCCTTGGAAACGCATTAATTGTGAAGAAAATGTATACAGAATTTTTTCCATTGGAAGTATAGGAAGCAAAATTACTTGACGTCCACTCGCTACCTGAGATAGCTTTACCAACAAAACGTATGCATAACAAATTCTGTGCGTCACCATGGCAGCAGGTCACGAGCCCAGAACGTTCCTCTGTGGTTATCGTGAAGACAAACAAGCCGTTCGTTTCTTTCCTTTGCGTCTTTAAAAAATGCTTAAAAATCAGAAAACGTCTTTTTCTTAATTTTTTTTGTAAAAAATGAACGGTAGTTGTAAGTTTATGCTGTAAAAATTGCAATGCGTTATAATTTTTAGTTTGCCATATATTCGTCTTTTTAAATGGATCCCATCGCGACATAGAGAATGTTGTGAAATTTAGAAATTTCATTTCTCGAAAACTAAATCGAAATTCAAAAAAAGGGCGACGAGATGCAAAAATTCGGTCATGGCACTATATGCCTGCAAAGTTTCATGGTTCTGTTGCTGTTACTGTGTCCGGAACGCGACCTGATAGCACTTTTTTTGCTTACCTTAACTTTGAAATACAATAGCTCTTGAAGTTTCGCTAGAATCGAGAAACAGTTTATTTCAGCGTATTCTCCAAACAATTCTCTACGAACGATGTAAATTTCATGTTTTTGTGTTCAATACGTTTTGCGTTGCGAGCTAGGAAAGCAAGAGTATCGTGAAATTTCTAAAAAAAGCGGCAGCAGTTACCTTTTTTTAGAATAGAGAGATATTAACACTAATGAAGATATTGCAACGAAATTTGAAGTGGACTTACCTCATTTCGTGCGTAATGTGATGACGTCACAACATGTGCTGCAAGTGGCCATCATTTGCGTCCAGACAGCATTGAACCTGACGCACCATATTGTGGAAAGTCCTTGCCGGTACGTCCGCCGTCACTGCCTGGATTTTTTCGGTGATGTTTGCTTTCAAGGCATCTATGGTTCGCGGTTTCTTTTGGTAAACTCTCCCTTTTAGATATCCGCATAAAAAGCAATCAGGAGGGAAACGCAAGGGAGTCGGCCCTTTACATTTTAGATCGTTTCCCCGGACATTTGAGGACGACCTCCTGCATGGTTGTCCCATTGGTTACCGATTTCTTCCACAATGCACAAATGGTGGACTTGCTCGGCGGATGTCTGCCTGTAACCCTCTCCAGGAATTGCTGTTGACAAGACTTTATCGATTCTGTTTTCCAATAAGTGCGAACAATAAACACTTGCTCCTCCAGAGTATACCAAAACATTTTCACACGTACGCGAACACTCACTACCAATAACTGTATTGTGTAGACACGCTCAGCGAAATGGCACAACAGAGCAGCAGAGACGCGCGTCCGGCTGGCTGGCGGACTGCTCCTCAGTGGCGCTACACTTAGGAATGTGTCTGCCACTAAGGAGCACTCCGGCTGGCTGGCGGACTGCTCCTCAGTGGCGCTACACTTAGGAATGTGTCTGCCACTAAGGAGCACTCCGGCTGGCTGGTGAACAGCGCCGGGTTCAATGCTGTCTAGACACAAGTGGTGGCTACTTCCGGCACATGTTGTGATATCATCACATTTCACACGAAATGAGGTAAGTTCACTTCCAAATTTCGTTGCAATATCTTCAATGGTGTTAATATTATTGAAGAAATGCCGGGTTCGGTAGCGAGTGGGACACCCTGTACTAGATACCACAAGACAGTTTTAGAAATCCTGTATCGGCAATGCCAACAGATTTCTAAAACTGTTGGCATTGCCGATACAAGATTTCCTCGCCGGGTAAAAGCAGTTTTGGCGGCACGTGGAGAACCAACGTTGTATTTGACAGGTGGTCGTGATATTTTGGCTCTTCGGTACAAATATACAGTCAGTCACAAAAGTCCACAATAACCTTCAAAGCAGCATTATTAGAAAAACTATAGGAATTTGAGAAATTATACATTTGTTACACTAAAAGATTACAGATATGTCTGTCTAAGGAAAGGAGAAAATATAAAGCTAACGTACAAGAAATGTATTCTTAATGAACATATGTATGTCACAAAAGTCTGCATACGAAGGAATGAAAATTAGAAATGTGCATGATTCATACCTCTGGAAAATAAATTCAGATCAGATCAGATCAGATCATATGTAGAAGATTTTAGGAAGGGAGTGTCTGACTCCAAGTCTTAAACAACCCCTAGAAATAGGAAGCTAGGAGATTTGGGCTAGAGTGTCCGATAGGAAAGTCACGCGGAAGCAAGGTAGAAGACGCACTTATTTACTACTGGGGGCCCGACGGCTTAACGTGCCCATCCGAAGCGGCGGATATTTAGTGGTTCGAGCATTCGTACTTGCTGGGATCGAACCTGATGTCTTCTCCGTGGCCGTCACGACGTTGACCACTAGGCCACCAGCGGCCCTGGAAAATAAATTAATATCTTGTAAGCCCTTTGAATCAATTACTGCCTATAATCTCCTGGGATTTTGTGGTGTCCGGTGTAATTTCAGACCATGCCTGCGTTAATGCTTCCTTCAAGGATTCCCGATTAGAGATAGTGTGTTTTTGAACTCTTCTCTCGACGTCCATCTCATAAGTGTTCAATTAGATTTAAGTCCTGTGACTTGGGAGGTGAATGTAGCTGTTCAGGTACTTCTTAAAACAACCACTCCTCGACAATCTTGGCTGTGTGCTTAGGATAATCGTCCTGCTGAAAGACCCACTGACTTCCACGTCCTAAGCTGTCCACAGATGTCGGTAAATTGACCTGCAATATCTTCAAGTATTGTAGGCGGTCCATTTCACCCTGGATGAAAACTATCTTTCCATCCTCAGCCGCCATCATAGATCCCCAAACCGTTACGTTGCCTTCAACATAATTGACTGTGGAAACCAAATTTTCGGGTTTCATTTCTTCATTTCTCCGCCGCCAAATCTTCTCACGACCGTCAGATCCAAAAATATCATATTTGCTTCGTCTTTAAATAGGAGTGTTTTCCAAAAATCAGTCTTTGTTGATATATTTTTTGGCAAAGTTAATTGTTTTTGTCTGATTTGTTGAGGTTATTAGAGGATTTCTCTTGGGAACACTACCATTAAATCTTTTAGATCCAATAATTCTTCGTACAGCCTCGGCATGCACAGTCTTACAGTCGTCGTTGCAGTATATTCCGTTAAGCTTGGGGAAGATATTTTCGGATTTCTCTTGACTCCTTTCAGAACATCTAGAGCATCTCGATCACTTAATACCGTAGGGAGACCACTTCGAGCTTCGTTGAACACATTTCCGGCTCACTCGTAATTCCTAGTAAATGGATGAACACTTCAACAATTTCTGAAATCTTACCGTAAGATTTTTTTTTCTTTTGCAACTGCATTATGACATTTCTCATGTCCAGAGAAATTTCTTTTCGTGGAGCCATTTTAACTGCAACACTAAAAAAACTGGACTAACACACAAAATTAACTTTTCAGCACTACCGTTTCCTGATTGCTTAAGGTGGCTCCACCTAAAATCTCTGCGTTATGTTTCCAATGGCAAAACTTTTTTTACATATTTTCTTCGTAATTAATGTATTCCCAAGGATGAAAATTTACACAACGATAAAACTAACTTAAGTCATAGCATAGGGTACTTAATACTTGCTAAAACATAACCATAATTATATTAAAAATCAATCATTTTTCTTGAGCAATGTCAGAGCTGTTAACAGATGGCGCCTCTTGTACATCGATGACGTCAGTAGACAAACAAATGTTAGGTTGCTTAATTATGGTTATGTTTTATCCCGTATTAAGTATCCCATGCTATAAATTAAAGTTAGTTTTATCGATGTGCAAATTTTTATCCTTGGGAATACATTAATTACAAAAAAAATATGTAAGACGTTTTACCAAGGCAGAGAATTTAGGTGAAACCACCTTAAAGAAGAACGAGTTCGTTCGACGAAACAGAAATACACATGCTATATGCAGATTTTTGGGACGTGTTTTTCAAAGTTATTTGGATATTCTTGTGAATCTATTTTGTTTCAATCATTTATTATTTTACAATATTATTGTACTCGTAAAATATAAGATTACTGAGGTTTCCCAAAGAGTCATAGTTTCTTAAATGGTTACATTTTGAAGGGTGTATTATGTTAACTTTTGGGAATGACTGTATGTAGAAGTGCAGACAGATATTTTGGAAATTGTGTTAGTGATTTATGAAATAGACTGGGTATGCACACAGAGTGCTGCTCGATATACCTGCAACGCATGTCACAGTATCGTGTGTAAAATTGTGAGTCAAACGGAGTTAATAAAACATTAAGTTTCATGGGGAGAAAAAAAGAAATCCTTCACACAACAGCATTTCAGAAACATGACGGAGAGGTGAACTTTCCTGAAATGACCGCTAAGCAACATTCATGGTTTGAACGTTTGCGTACAAGAACTAGTGAAAATTTAATCACTCGCGAAACGATGAAGTTTGCGTTTGTTTTGCGTTCCTCCGGGAAAATCCCTTTGTGAGGCCATCACGTTTGATCGCAGACAGGATGGTAATTAAACTCCCTCTTACCCCCATCCCCGCTCTCAACGCCCCCTCTAGTCTCTAAGAGCTGTTCTTCTTTCCCTCAGTCATCTATAATGCATCGAATTCATTCCCGTAATGGTTACCATTTATTTCACTTTGGCCTCTGTCGCAGTTGCTGCTGGGACACCTGCCGCCTCAGTCCTGTGCATCCCTGCTCTTCCATCTTTCCTCCTCCTACTCATCCTCTTCCTGCTCATAAGCCTTACGAGGTATTATGCACAAGGTTCATATTGATAGGAAGAAGCGCACCAGGAAGGTTTTCTTTGTCAGCGCCATGTCTGCTTGCTGCACAACATGGTATTTGATTTTATTAATGGATACGTTAAGCGCGCATGCAGCAATGTCTCAAACGTAAAGATTAATATAATTTCAGATAGATCGAATACAATTTAGACGTTAGTGTTCATGGTCTAGAGCAGTGGTTCCCAACCATTTTCCATTCGCAGACCGGCAAAGCGTTAGGTAAACTTTTGCGGACTGGCGATGCCGAAACAAAACTTTCAGGCTATTTTCGAGTATTTAATCTCGTCACCTAAATAAAAATTTTGGCCACCTGTGTTGCGCAGTGGTCTAAGCGCTGGCTTCTGACAATTCATCCGAGATGGGTCTGGGTTCTTTTTACGCTTTCCAACCGTAGGTTGAAAAAGCGTATATGCTCCAGCTTTGTCTGTCCGTCTGTCGGCACGATAACTCGCGTAAAAATGGTTCGATTTCGATGAAATTTTGGTGTTTGGTAGGGGACCACCTGGAGACGAGCCCTATTGAAAATGGACGAAATGGGGTCAAAGGTCACGGCATAGGAGCGGAATCCATTCCGTTGACTTTATGCGTCCTAACTTGCGTAAATATGATTCGATGTCGATGAAATTTTAGTATATTGTAGGGGACCACCTAGGAATGAACCCTATTGAAAACGGGTGAATTGAGGTCAAAGGTCAGGACAAAGGAGTGGGATGCATTCCACTGCCCTTATGCGTCATAACGTGCGTAAAAATGGTTTGATTTCGATGAAATTTTTAGTATGTGGTAGGAGACTACCTGGGGACATACCTTATTGAAAATGGATGAACTGGGGTCAAAAGTCAGGACATAGGAGCGGAATCACTTTCATCCCATCGCCATTATGCGTCACAACTTACGTAAAAATTCTTCGATTTGGATGACATGTTAGTATGTTGTAGGGGCCTGGCTATAAAATGGGCGAAATGGGGTGAACGAATCCTATTGAAAATGGGCGAAATGGGGTGAACGAATCCTATTGAAAATGGGCGAAATGGGGTCAAAGGTTAGGACACAGGAGCAGAATCTATTCCATAGCCCTTATGCATCATAACTTAGGTAAAAATGCTTCGATTGCGACAAAACTTTATCATGTTATTTCGGAGGTATACTGAACTGGGTTCTGTAGAATATCATCGAAATGGGATCAAAGGTCAGGGCACAGGATCGAGATTTATTCCACAGCCATTATCCTCATAACTTGAGTAATGATTTCTGGCATGTTGGAAAGCGTATTATAATCAATGCAATGCATGATTTTACTAACTTGTTTTTGTTTTTTTTTTATTGAATGTTTAACCACCACTGTTAGCAACTCAGTGGGCTATATTAGCAGTCGCCTGTTCCTAATTTAGGGCCACTCACTCCAGGGAAGGGAGCGAGCCAGTGCCTTAAGACAAACACAATATTCATGCCTCACCGGGATTCGCACCCGAACCCGTCTCGGACGAATGATCAGAAGCCATCGCTTAGACGACTGCGCCACCGAGGCGACGATCCGGGTTCGAACTCCGTTTGCATAAATGTTGTATTTGTGTTATACAGTACTGACTCTACGGCTCTCTCTCTTCCCTGAAACCAGTGGCCGTAAATTAGGGACGGGCGACTGCTTATAATCTATCGAGCTGCTCACGGTGGTCATTAACCCTTCTTCTCCCCAAAAAAGAGATGTTGATTGGAACGAACAATCAGTAAATAATAAGCAAAAAGCTACGTAGTAATTCAAAAGTCGGCGCATTAGTCAAATGGTACTTTACAAAATTGTTAAAATTTTCTATTTTTCTGTGTAAAAATGCAAATAACAGTGCCAGGCTTTAGCCTTCCAAAGGGAGGTTTTATCAACTCGTTGAAATTTACGATTCAGACAACAGGAGGTGAAATTTAACCCGCCGTCAATCGCTACACGTTGAACAACGCCAGTGGTAGCACGCGAGGGGTTTTCACACACTACCTTTTCCCGCTGTTTTAAGTAACAATACTTCAGAATACTTTCTTCGTAAAATATATCGTTAATATATACCTTTACAAAAAACAAATTAGCCAAAAAACGCACTCGTATCATCGCGCTATCTTTAAAAATACAAAACACAAACACCAGTGGTCGTTGGATGAGAAAAGCTCTCACGTGACGCAAACGCCAGCGATCGTTTGATGAAACGTTCGCACGAAGCACACGGGAGCAAAGCGCCGACTGTTTGAAGGTCAAAGGCGAGCCAATCCTTACCGGAACTGATAACGAATTGTTGAGAAGATTCTAAAATTCAGCTAAAGCGGGGGTGCAGCCCTCCTAGTTCACTTACAAATGAATGGTGCTCTTTATATGCGATTCATGAGAGATATACTCACAGCGCACCGAACGATGCGTTAAGAAACTTGACTTGACTTCTAGTTCAAAGACAAAATGCAATAATGGAAATTAAGCTAAATTTCATTTTGTGAAAAAAACCTGCCCTTGAGTAACAAATTCCAGCACAATTTTTAAAATCAATGCATTGAATTTTATATGGAGCATAAGGAGGTGGCGCAGTGGTCTAAGCGCTGGCTTATGATCATTCATCCGAGAAGGGTCCGGGTTCGAATCCCAGTGAGGCATGGATGTTGTGTTTGTTTTACGGCGCTGGCTCTCTCCTTTCACTGGAACCAGTGTCCCTAAATTAGGGACTGGCGACGGCTTGTAGCCGATTTACAGTGCTCACGGTGGTCGTGAAACCTCAAACAAACAAAGGAAGCATAGTCGTTCCGGTGGCGGAGTTGTCAAAGAGTTGGCTTCTGACTCTTCATCCGATATAGGTCCGGGTTCGAGTCCCGGTGAAACATGGATGTTGTGTTAGTCTTTCGACACTGGCTCTCTCCATTCCCTGGAACCAGTGGCCCTAAATTAGGTACGGGCGACTGCTTATAGCCCATTGAGTTGCTCACGGTGGTCGTTAAACCTCCAATCAAAACAAAAACAAAAATTAAGAACAACATAAAATTTCAAACAATGAAACTGTCGTATAACTGGGCTATTACATACATTTGTATTACCATCTTTTCTTCTGGATTAGGAAAAGCGTGCTCATTATACTCAAAAATCTAGTGGCGTGCGTTTTTTCATCAGATTATGAAAGTTTATAATGAACTAACAAAATGTGTACTCATCGGGGCACACTGCTCGTAATGGGATCAGAACAGAAATACGTTGCGTTTCCGTACAAAAGGTCAAAGGGCTAAATACGTTTGACTTTATCATTACCTTTGAATTGTTGTCAGATGAGCAGATTCACCGCGATAAATATGTATTAAAATTCGCAAGTATTTTTAACTTAATTTGTTTGTTTCACCGAAGGCGTGGATTTTTGTGCCTCCATGCTTTATGGTGTGTCAGAAAATATAGTCCTTGACCCTTCTTTACGAGTTGACAGTAAGATAAGATTCCTCAGCGGATACGTCATTTCAGGTGACGTAAGGCGAAGAGCACGCTGGCGTATCAAAACAAATCGAGCCCAATTTTTTAACCCCAAAATCACCACCCAGGAAGTAGATCTTTATGAATGACTCCAACGGCAGAGACCCCCGGGGTCACTCACTCTTTCACCTGGGGTGTTCCAAATAAGGCATCTCTGTGCTCGCCGTTGCAAATTTCGTGGTTTCAATGAATGATGACTACGGGTAGTGCAATAAACAACATTGTGGTTAAAAAGAAGTATGAAAGAAATGAATAATTTATAGGAATCCTGCTACAGTTTTTCCATGATAAAAAAAAGTTGCAAATGTGTGTTTGTGTTGAATTACTAATTGTTTCATTTTTCACATGATATGAATATTTGTGCTGTTAGTGTCGGTATATCCGACCACCTGTTTACACCTTATCTCTGCATATATTAGTACGATCTGGAAAACCATCTTTATTTTGGTTGTAGTGATGGAGCATTCATGAACGATTCGTTCACAACGAATGACTCCTCACTGTGAATGGTTGGCTCTCACCTCTCTGAATGATTATTGAATCCGCCATTACTGCGGCACAACTGAAGTCCCAGCGCGTTTAACTTCATTCTTCCACCATGAGTTCACAAACGAATTCTCATTAAGAAACGTCATGTTGAGAATCAATACGTGTCAACCGTTATGTGAGCGAGCAGTCGGCTAGGAAAGAATGGACTTAAGAATGGGAACGCTACGTGAATGTGAATGGCATTCACGTATCGTTCGGTGGCGGATAATTCATCGTGAAGGTTGAACAACTCGCACTCTTTTCGGCAGTTTAACAAAAAGAGCTGAAGCTTCCAAAGCTCCGGAGCCATTCCACTATAAACCTTCCCCCCCCCCCCCCAGCCTAGAGAAATGAGCGCGCCTGAAGTTCACAGAGCAGTATATATACAACCCGAGGACCGGCTTTCGGTTAGTAGAGTGTTCGGAGTCAGAATGGGAAAAGCTGCCGATTTACCGGAGTTTGATAAAGGACAAATTGTAATAGCGCGGTGCCTCGGAATTACGATTTCGGAAACGGCGCGGCTTGCGGGTTGTTCACGTGCCGCTGTAGTGAGTACGTATCAAAAGTGGTGCACAGATGGCCAAACGACGAGCCGTCGTCAAGCCGTGTGTCTCCCGCAGCTTACTGATGCAAGAGGGGGCGGAGACTGTCGCGCATTGTTCACAGCGACCGCAGGGCCACAGTGCGACAATTCCCCCGCAGCTACAACGGTGGTGATCAGGGCAATGTGTCACATCATACAGCTCATCAAAGCCTTCTGCGCATGGGCCTCCGAAGAGCCAGCCAGGTTCCCAGGCTCACTGATCGAGATTGGACCGTGGATGATTGGAAGAAAGTCGCCTGGCTTGACACATCAAGATTTCTGGAGCATCACGTAGACGGCAGAGCGCGCATACACGCCGATTACCAACGGAGGCTATGGCACCTGAATGAACTGTTGGGCGGAAACAGGCCAGCGGCGGCGGTGTTATGCCGTGGGCGATATTTTTTTTTTGAGACTCTTTAGGCCTAATTATCCCAATAGCACAATCCCTGATATCTGTCAGGTATCTGATCATCGTTGCCGACCAGGCTCACCCATTCAGCACAACTGTGTTCCCTGCTGGTGATGGTCATTACCAACAGGATAATGCTCCATGCCACACTGCCAGAATCGTCAAGGAGTGGTTCGAGGAACATGCAGATGACTTTTTGTTAATTCCCTGGCATCCAAATTCACTTATATTAATTACTACACGCACTGGTTGTCAAATGGTCCCACAGAAATACAACATAATATTCTTATCTCTCAATTTTACAGAATCGTTAAAATATGTACCACTCAAAAAATGTCATCAGGAGCCTCAAACGCCGCATCGCCAAATTTAAATTAAATAAAAAAAATTCCAGTTTAATTCCAGTTTAATTTCCACCTCAAACTTCTTATCACCAAATTTAAGTTAAATAAATTTCCAGTTTGTTTCCTGCGACGTTACCTAAAACAGCTAATCCTAAATTTTAATTCAACTTCCCAGCTTTTTAAATTGCACATCAACACTCTAGACAAACCCAGGACCTTACAATTTTAAATATTGTTTGTTTCGTTCTAGTGGCTTCGAGAGAATTTGTCAGTCGACATTGGTTATTCCCTGTTGTTCACTCACACCAGAAAAGCCACTCCCCCTAGGCTGATGCTCTCCTGACGAAGGCAAGCAGGCTTCCAATTTTCTAATGGCAATTTCTAGCTGTCTTTTTTGCTTACAAATGTTCGTGTATTTTTGGGTTTTCCCTACAAGAAAATGACAAAAATACAGAATTCGATTAGCCTGCAAATGCAATCATTTGCGTTACTTGTACGTGTGCACCCACCCTACAATTTATATGGCGCTGCGTTGGCGTCTTCGTGGTGTGGCATTTTCTCTGTCAGGCAGTGTATATATGTATATATATATATATATATATATATATATATATATATATATATATATATATATATTGTAGGGTGGGTGCACACGTACAAGTAACGCAAATGATTGCATTTGCAGGCTAATCGAATTCTGTATTTTTGTCATTTTCTTGTGGGAAAACCCAAAAATACACGAACATTTGTAAGCAAAAAAGACAGCTAGAAATTGCCATTAGAAAATTGAAGCCTGCTTGCCTTCGTCAGGAGAGCATCAGCCTAGGGGGAGTGGCTTTTCTGGTGTGAGTGAACAACAGGGAATAACCAATGTCGACTGACAAATTCTCTCGAAGCCACTAGAACGAAACAAACAATATTTAAAATTGTAAGGTCCTGGGTTTGTCTAGAGTGTTGATGTGCAATTTAAAAGCTGGGAAGTTGAATTAAAATTTAGGATTAGCTGTTTTAGGTAACGTCGCAGAAACAAACTGGAAATTTATTTAACTTAAATTTGGTGATAAGAAGTTTGAGGTGGAAATTAAACTGGAATTAAACTGGAATTTTTTTTATTTAATTTAAATTTGGCGATGCGGCGTTTGAGGCTCCTGATATATATATATATATATATATATATATATATATATATATATATATTCTATAAAGAAGATACCTAAGCAAAAAAATACATATATAATTTTGACTCACACCTAGTACAACATAGAAAAGGTTATGTATCTACCTGTGTGATCAAAAGGAAAAAGGTAAAAAATAAAATAAAACAACTGAATGTAGAAGGTGTCGAGAACTGAGCCTTGGCTTTTATCAAGGACCAGCAAAACTCTGCATTTTCTCACTTCCACAAAGACCTAGTTGGAAATGGGTTTCTGCAAGGCCATAGATGCAAGTAACATTCCCACCTAAAATAGTTTAAAAAAATATATATAAGTCATGTCCTCCTTAGAGTTGCATGACCTAGCACTAGTTAATTTCGCTTGCATCCATTAACCTTCTGGCCTGACCCATACTCTTCATCTGTTACTATTAAACAGAGAGAAGAAGATTAAAAGAGAACTCAAGCTGTGAGAGTGACATAATAATTAGAAATGATTTTCAGCCATAACGAAATTCCAAGCCTTCGTTTGAGAGAGAATTTAAACCTGAAAAACAATGCAAAGAAATCCAAATTTTACATTGCAATTAAAAAAGGAAATGTTAATTTATAACGAACAGATTTTTGAAAGAAAACTTGAGTCTAAAACTCCCTACTCTACAACTTATGACAACAATGAAAACGAGAATAAGTTAAAGATAATAATTAACTAAAGACAACTTTGTGAAAGTTATATATATACCTAAACAGTTAGTTGCAATATGTACAAAGTATTTCAGCAGTGCTTTAAGTATATAATTAATTAGTTATTAAGAACTTAACTACTTTGAAAAAACAGCGCATAGACAGCGCATAGAAAAGGAACAAGCTAAGCCATCTTCTGTTCCTAGGTACTCCAAAAGATGCTCAAAGTTACAAAGAAAAAGAAAGAGTTAAAACCGCAAAAAATGTTAACAGACAAATCAATGCTAAAAGTTGAAAAGCTAAAAAACGACAGAGAAAAGGTACATGAAGTACAAACATTGAACTTATAAAACCTAGAACCCAAAAACAAGGAAGAGAGCTTTACCTCTTATGTTGTTACAAAAACTTTCTCCTCACAAGAGAAGAACATGGCTGACCTCTTCTGCCACTCCTAGACGCTGGGGGCAGTGAGGTGGGCTGATGGCCTCCTCATACAGCAAGAAAACAACGCGCGGAGATTTTAACCAGAGAAAAAAATATATAAACATAAGACTGTGGATCTGTATGATCAGAAAGAGCAGAATTAACTCTCCAGAATACATGAGAAATATTATAAAATACACGAGCAGTTTATTTAATAATCTTTGCATGTATTAAATCACCTTAGTGAGTTTTATAGATTAATCAGAATCTTATTAATTTTAATGTTGGTTTTACTATTTTTAGTATAGCTATCCTAGTGATGAATAACTAGTTTTCTTTTTATTTGTTTTTATTTTCTTTTATAAACGGATTTTTAAACTTTTTTGTGATTTTGTTTATATTATTTAATTTTTTGTTTTAATAGGACCGTCATATCCATAGCACTAAGGTTCCTTTAGGTAGTTAATAGGCATCCTCTAGCCAACTTCCTTACGGCTTTGATTGGTCAGAATCATATTATTAACTGTGTAGAAAATTAAAGCAGATCTGCCTAACCTTACTCTATTATTCAGAATAATTTTTCTTAAAGTTCTTTTGATGAAAGAAGAAGGAATTTCGTTCTCTAGAAAACTTTCTAATAGTATATTAATGTGGTAATTGAAGTCCAAATTGTTGCTGCAAATTCTTGAAATTCTTAGGACCTGAGAAATTAGTACATTCTCAATTACTTTGGTTGAAATGTTATTATTCCAGTGTAGATATTTAATTACTTTGAAAGGAAAATTAACTCTTTTATCATAGAGGCTAATAGATGGGTTACCTCTGTTGAGCTTAATGCTTAAGTCTAGGAACTCAAGTTCCTGATTACTGTGGTTGGTTTTACATAAGTTAAGAGAGCTAGGATAGATATTATCAAAATCACTCTCTATAACTTCTGAATTATTGATACACAGCAGATCATCAATATATCTAAAGTGTAAAGGTAGTTATCTGAGCAGGTGGGGTGATTTTTAATGAATTTATATTCCTAAAGAACAGGAATAGATTAGCGATAATGCGTATGGACGTTGATGTTCCCATTGGAATACCTGTTCACTTGCTTATAGAGAGTATTATTATATAAGATATGGTTATTTATTATGCAGCAATTGAGATAAGAGTTCCAAGTTCCTACATCAACAAATTGGTTAAGTTTAAATTCTGCATACAGCTCTTTAAAGGTAGTGATTATATCTGATAGAGGCAGATTAGTATAAAGGTTTTCAAAATCATAACTATTAATATCTAGGGGACAAACTTTGAGTATAGTAGAAATTACTTCTGCATTATTATTAATTATCCAAAAATCTCTGTACATCAAGTTAGAACAGTTTCTAATGTGTTTCAAAACCTTCTTTAAGACATCTTCAAAAGCAAGATCTATTTTCTTTTTATGACTCCTTACTCCACTAGCTATGAACCTGAACTTCACAGGATCCTTATGAAACTTAACCGTTGCAAAAAGAAATGGAAATTCAGGCTCATATCTTCTAGTTTGTGGAATTTTAAGTTTCTTGAAGCATGCCTTAAACCGATTTTCTAACTGCTTGGTAGAATAACTTTACGGGCTCGTATGTTACTCTATTATTGAGTTCCATAGTTAACAATTCAAAATAGAAAGTAATTTCTACTATACTCAAAGTTTGTCCCCTAGATATTAATAGTTATGATTTTGAAAACCTTTATACTAATCTGCCTCTATCAGATATAATCACTACCTTTAAAGAGCTGTATGCAGAATTTAAACTTAACCAATTTGTTGATGTAGGAACTTGGAACTCTTATCTCAATTGCTGCATAATAAATAACCATATCTTATATAATAATACTCTCTATAAGCAAGTGAACGGTATTCCAATGGGAACATCAACGTCCACGCATATCGCTAATCTATTCCTGTTCTTTAAGGAATATAAATTCATTAAAAATCACCCCACCTGCTCAGATAACTACCTTTACACTTTTAGATATATTGATGATCTGCTGTGTATCAATAATTCAGAAGTTATAGAGAGTGATTTTGATAATATCTATCCTAGCTCTCTTAACTTATGTAAAACCAACCACAGTAATCAGGAACTTGAGTTCCTAGACTTAAGCATTAAGCTCAACAGAGGTAACCCATCTATTAGCCTCTATGATAAAAGAGTTAATTTTCCTTTCAAAGTAATTAAATATCTACACTGGAATAATAACATTTCAACCAAAGTAATTGAGAATGTACTAATTTCTCAGGTCCTAAGAATTTCAAGAATTTGCAGCAACAATTTGGACTTCAATTACCACATTAATATACTATTAGAAAGTTTTCTAGAGAACGAAATTCCTTCTTCTTTCATCAAAAGAACTTTAAGAAAAATTATTCTGAATAATAGAGTAAGGTTGGCAGATCTGCTTTAATTTTCTACACAGTTAATAATATGATTCTGACCAATCAAAGCCGTAAGGAAGTTGGCTAGAGGATGCCTATTAACTACCTAAAGGAACCTTAGTGCTATGGATATGACGGTCCTATTAAAACAAAAAATTAAATAATATAAACAAAATCACAAAAAAGTTTAAAAATCCGTTTATAAAAGAAAATAAAAACAAATAAAAAAGAAAACTAGTTATTCATCACTAGGATAGCTATACTAAAAATAGTAAAACCAACATTAAAATTAATAAGATTCTGATTAATCTATAGAAGCTCACTAAGGTGATTTAATACATGCAAAGATTATTAAATAAACTGCTCGTGTATTTTATAATATTTCTCATGTATTCTGGAGAGTTAATTCTGCTCTTTCTGATCATACAGATCCACAGTCTTATGTTTATATATTTTTTTTCTCTGGTTAAAATCTCCGCGCGTTGTTTTCTTGCTGTATGAGGAGGCCATCAGCCCCACCCTCACTGCCCCCAGCGTCTAGGAGTGGCAGAAGAGGTCAGCCATGTTCTTCTCTTGTGAGGAGAAAAGTTTTTGTAACACAAGAGGTAAGCTCTCTTCCTTGTTTTTGGGTTCTAGGTTTTATAAGTTCAATGTTTGTACTTCATGTACCTTTTCTCTGTCGTTTTTTAGCTTTTCAACTTTTAGGCATTGATTTGTCTGTTAACATTTTTGCGGGTTTTAACTCTTTCTTTTCTTTGTAACTTTGAGCGTCTTTTGGGGTACCTAGGAACAGAAGATGGCTTAGCTTGTTCCTTTTCTATGCGCTGTCTATGCGCTGTTTTTCAAAGTAGTTAAGTTCTTAATAACTAATTAATTATGCACTTAAAGCACTGCTGAAATACTTTGTACATATTGCAACTAACTGTTTAAGGTATATATATAACTTTCACAAAGTTGTCTTTAGTTAATTATTATCTTTAACTTATTCTCGTTTTCGTGTTGTCATAAGTTGTAGAGTAGGGAGTTTTAGACTCAAGTTTTCTTTCAAAATCTGTTCGTTATAAATTAACATTTCCTTTTTTAATTGCAATGTAAAATTTGGATTCTTTTGCATTGTTTTTCAGGTTTAAATTCTCTCTCAAACGAACTTGGAATTTCGTTATGGCTGAAAATCATTTCTAATTATTATGTCACTCTCACAGCTTGAGTTCTCTTTAATCTTCTTCTCTCTGTTTAATAGTAACAGATGAAGAGTATGGGTCGGGCCAGGAAGGTTAATGGATGCAAGCGAAATTGTTAACTAGTGCTAGGTCATGCAACTCTAAGGAGGACATGACTTATATATATATTTTAAACTATTTTAGGTGGGAATGTTACTTGCATCTATGGCCTTGCAGAAACCCATTTCCAACTAGGTCTTTGTGGAAGTGAGAAAATGCAGAGTTTTTGCTGGTCCTTGATAAAGCCAAGGCTCAGTATTCTCGACACCTTCTA
The DNA here is from genome assembly GCA_039090855.1 of Macrothele yani. NCBI lineage: Eukaryota > Metazoa > Arthropoda > Arachnida > Araneae > Macrothelidae > Macrothele > Macrothele yani. The sequence goes on from CM076992.1 coordinate 13,672,685, forward strand.
CATTCAGTTGTTTTATTTTATTTTTTACCTTTTTCCTTTTGATCACACAGGTAGATACATAACCTTTTCTATGTTGTACTAGGTGTGAGTCAAAATTATATATGTATTTTTTTGCTTAGGTATCTTCTTTATAGAATGTGAATTTCTGAATTTTCAAAACTGCTGCGTTGCGCGTTTTGATTTTCAGGTTATTTTGCACCCTTCGTTTTAAATTCTAAAATTTTTTCCTTAGTCTTCAGTTTTGCTTTTTATATATATATATATATATATATATGTATATATACTAAAAGAGACATACAAAGGCTGCAGACAACTCAGAGAGGCATGGAGAGGTGCATGCTTGGTGTAACCAATAGAGATAAGAAGAGGAACACGTGGATCCGAAAAATGACAAGAGTGGAGGGCATCATGATCAGTGTTAAATCCCTGAAATGGCAATGGGCTGGACATACTGCCAGAAGGACAGACCATCGATGGACAGCCGAAATTTTAGACTGGTTTCCAAGGGACAGGAAAAGACCCAGAAGAAGACCTAATGGGCGATGGGTGGATGAAATTCGAAAGTATGCGGGAGTGACATGGAGGAGACTGGCATAAGAAAGACCGTTGTGGAGGAAACTTGGAGATACCTTTGTCCAGCAGTGGATTGATAATGGTTGACAATGATGATGATGATGATGATGATATATATATATATATATATATATATATATATATATATCATCATCATCATTGTCATATATATATATATATATACTAAAGAGCAAAACTGAAGACTAAGGAAAAATTTTTAGAATTTAAAACGAAGGGTGCAAAATAACCTGAAAATCAAAACGCGCAACGCAGCAGTTTTGAAAATTCAGAATTCACATTCTATAAAGAAGATACCTAAGCAAAAAAATACATATATAATTTTGACTCACACCTAGTACAACATAGTAGAGGTTATGTATCTACCTGTGTGATCAAAAGGAAAAAAGATAAAAAAATAAAATAAAACAACTGAATGTAGAAGGTGTCGAGAATACTGAGCCTTGGCTTTATCAAGGACCAGCAAAAACTCTGCATTTTCTCACTTCCACAAAGACCTAGTTGGAAATGGGTTTCTGCAAGGCCATAGATGCAAGTAACATTCCCACCTAAAATAGTTTAAAAAATATATATATAAGTCATGTCCTCCTTAGAGTTGCATGACCTAGCACTAGTTAACAATTTCGCTTGCATCCATTAACCTTCCTGGCCTGACCCATACTCTTCATCTGTTACTATTAAACAGAGAGAAGAAGATTAAAGAGAACTCAAGCTGTGAGAGTGACATAATAATTAGAAATGATTTTCAGCCATAACGAAATTCCAAGTTCGTTTGAGAGAGAATTTAAACCTGAAAAACAATGCAAAAGAAATCCAAATTTTACATTGCAATTAAAAAGGAAATGTTAATTTATAACGAACAGATTTTTGAAAGAAAACTTGAGTCTAAAACTCCCTACTCTACAACTTATGACAACACGAAAACGAGAATAAGTTAAAGATAATAATTAACTAAAGACAACTTTGTGAAAGTTATATATATACCTTAAACAGTTAGTTGCAATATGTACAAAGTATTTCAGCAGTGCTTTAAGTGCATAATTAATTAGTTATTAAGAACTTAACTACTTTGAAAAAACAGCGCATAGACAGCGCATAGAAAAGGAACAAGCTAAGCCATCTTCTGTTCCTAGGTACCCCAAAAGACGCTCAAAGTTACAAAGAAAAGAAAGAGTTAAAACCCGCAAAAATGTTAACAGACAAATCAATGCCTAAAAGTTGAAAAGCTAAAAAACGACAGAGAAAGGTACATGAAGTACAAACATTGAACTTAAAAAACCTAGAATCCAAAAACAAGGAAGAGAGCTTACCTCTTGTGTTACAAAAACTTTTCTCCTCACAAGAGAAGAACATGGCTGACCTCTTCTGCCACTCCCTAGACGCTGGGGGCAGTGAGGGTGGGGCTGATGGCCTCCTCATACAGCAAGAAACCAACGCGCGGAGATTTTAACCAGAGAAAAAAAATATATAAACATAAGACTGTGGATCTGTATGATCAGAAAGAGCAGAATTAACTCTCCAGAATACATGAGAAATATTATAAAATACACGAGCAGTTTATTTAATAATCTTTGCATGTATTAAATCACCTTAGTGAGCTTCTATAGATTAATCAGAATCTTATTAATTTTAATGTTGGTTTTACTATTTTTAGTATAGCTATCCTAGTGATGAATAACTAGTTTTCTTTTTTATTTGTTTTTATTTTCTTTTATAAACGGATTTTTAAGCTTTTTTGTGATTTTGTTTATATTATTTAATTTTTTGTTTTAATAGGACCGTCATATCCATAGCACTAAGGTTCCTTTAGATAGTTAATAGGCATCCTCTAGCCAACTTCCTTACGGCTTTGATTGGTCAGAATCATATTATTAACTGTGTAGAAAATTAAAGCAGATCTGCCAACCTTACTCTATTATTCAGAATAATTTTTCTTAAAGTTCTTTTGATGAAAGAAGAAGGAATTTCGTTCTCTAGAAAACTTTCTAATAGTATATTAATGTGGTAATTGAAGTTCAAATTGTTGCTGCAAATTCTTGAAACTCTTAGGACCTGAGAAATTAGTACATTCTCAATTACTTTGGTTGAAATGTTATTATTCCAGTGTAGATATTTAATTACTTTGAAAGGAAAATTAACTCTTTTATCATAGAGGCTAATAGATGGGTTACCTCTGTTGAGCTTAATGCTTAAGTCTAGGAACTCAAGTTCCTGATTACTGTGGTTGGTTTTACATAAGTTAAGAGAGCTAGGATAGATATTATCAAAATCACTCTCTATAACTTCTGAATTATTGATACACAGCAGATCATCAATATATCTAAAAGTGTAAAGGTAGTTATCTGAGCAGGTGAGGTGATTTTTAATGAATTTATATTCCTTAAAGAACAGGAATAGATTAGCGATATGCGTGGACGTTGATGTTCCCATTGGAATACCGTTCACTTGCTTATAGAGAGTATTATTATATAAGAAATGGTTATTTATTATGCAGCAATTGAGATAAGAGTTCCAAGTTCCTACATCAACAAATTGGTTAAGTTTAAATTCTGCATACAGCTCTTTAAAGGTAGTGATTATATCTGATAGAGGCAGATTAGTATATAGGTTTTCAAAATCATAACTATTAATATCTAGGGGACAAACTTTGAGTATAGTAGAAATTACTTCTGCATTATTATTAATTATCCAAAAATCTCTGTACAACAAGTTAGAACAGTTTCTAATGTGTTTCAAAACCTTCTTTAAGACATCTTCAAAAGCAAGATCTATTTTCTTTTTATGACTCCTTACTCCACTAGCTATGAACCTGAACTTCACAGGATCCTTATGAAACTTAACCGTTGCAAAAAGAAATGGAAATTCAGGCTATAACTTTCACAAAGTTTTCTTTAGTTAATTATTATCTTTAACTTATTCTCGTTTTCGTGTTGTCATAAGTTGTAGAGTAGGGGGTTTTAGACTCAAGTTTTCTTTCAAAAATCTGTTCGTTATAATTTAACATTTCCTTTTTTTAATTGCAATGTAAAATTTGGATTTCTTTTGCATTGTTTTTCAGGTTTAAATTCTCTCTCAAACGAACTTGGAATTTCGTTATGGTTGAAAATCATTTCTAATTATTATGTCACTCTCACAGCTTGAGTTCTCTTTAATCTTCTTTCTCTCTGTTTAATAGTAACAGATGAAGAGTATGGGTCGGGCCAGGAAGGTTAATGGATGCAAGCGAAATTGTTAACTAGTGCTAGGTCATGCAACTCTAAGGAGGACATGACTTATATATATATTTTTTAAACTATTTTAGGTGGGAATGTTACTTGCATCTATGGCCTTGCAGAAACCCATTTCCAACTAGGTCTTTGTGGAAGTGAGAAAATGCAGAGTTTTTGCTGGTCCTTGATAAAGCCAAGGCTCAGTATTCTCGACACCTTCTACATTCAGTTGTTTTATTTTATTTTTTTATCTTTTTCCTTTTGATCACACAGGTAGATACATAACCTCTTCTATGTTGTACTAGGTGTGAGTCAAAATTATATATGTATTTTTTTGCTTAGGTATCTTCTTTATAGAATATATATATATATATATATATATCATCATCATCATCATCATTGTTAACCATTATCAATCCACTGCTGGACAAAGGTATCTCCAAGTTTCCTCCACAACGGTCTTTCTTATGCCAGTCTCCTCCATGTCACTCCCGCATACTTTCGAATTTCATCCACCCATCTTCCATGTGGTCTTCTTCTGGGTCTTTTCCTGTCCCTTGGAATCCAATCTAAAATTTCGGCTGTCCATCGATGGTCTGTCCTTCTGGCAGTATGTCCAGCCCATTGCCATTTCAGGGATTTAACTCTGATCATGATGTCTTCCACTCTTGTCATTTTTCGGATCCACGTGTTCCTCTTCTTATCTCTATTGGTTACACCAAGCATGCACCTCTCCACGATTCTTTGAGTTGTCTGCAGCCTTTGTATGTCTCTTTTAGTTAAGGTCCACGTCTCTGCACCATACGTAAGCACTGGAAGGATGCATTGATCAAACACTTTTCTTTTAAGACATAATGGCATATTGCTCTTGAAAATTATGCTGTTTCTTCCAAAAGCTCTCCAGGCAAGTTTTGTACGCTGATTAATTTCTTCACCAATGTGACCCTCACTTGATATCTGCTGTCCAAGATAAACGTATGTGTCTGTTATCTCCAGCTTTTCTCCATCAATCAATAAATCTTCATTTCTTGTAAAAGCATTGAACATTACTTTTGTCTTCTGAAAGTTCATTTTTAATCCCACTTCTTTACTCTTGCCAGCAAGTTCCTGGATCATACTCTGTAGCTCTGATGGGGTAGTTGCAAAAATGACTATGTCATCAGCAAAACGAAGGTGGGTTAGATAATCTCCATTAATCTTTATCCCTTTGTTTTCCCAGTTCAGTGATTGAAAGACATTTTCCAATGTGACATTAAAGAGCTTCGGAGATATGGTGTCACCTTGTCTCACTCCTTTTCCAATTTTTATGTGTGTTGTATTTTCAAACAGCCGAATCTTTGCACTTGCATTTTCATAGATGTTACTAATAATATTAATGTATGCATCTTCAATACCGCAGGATTTCAGAGCCATTGCAACTGCTGATGGTTTCACCGAATCAAAGGCTTTTTCATAATCGATAAAAGCCATGCACAATGGAAGTTCATATTCCCTCGCTCTTTCAATTAGTTCTCTCAGTACGTGGATATGATCTATTGTTCCAATCTTCAGGAATTTTCCCTTCATTAAGGCATCGAGTGAAAATTTGGGCGAGTACTGTTTCGATTTCTCCACTTGCTTCTTGTATGATGTCTACAGTAATTCCATCTTCTCCTGGAGCTTTTCCCCGCTTCATGTTCTTGATTGCATGTGCAACTTCTGCTGGAAGGACTGGAAGAACTCTGGTACTGGTACCTTTCATGATGTCTGGAGTACATGTATCATCCCTTTCATATAATTTGGAGTAGAAATCTTTCACTCTTGTCAAAATTTCGCCTCTATTTCTTGTTACAGAACCATCTTCTTTTCTCAGTGCCATAATCTGTTTTTTCCCTTACTGAGATGTCCCTTTGCTATCTTTAGGCTTTGGTTGTTTTCAATTGCTTTCCTTACTAGTTCACAGTTGAATTTCCTTACGCCTTCAGTGATACTTTTTCGTACTGTCTTGCATAGCTCTATATATTCCACTTTGGAAGTCACATCTTCTTTAACTGTCCTCATCTCTCTTCTTTTTTGCATCAACATTTTGTGTTTTTCCTGATAATTTGTTCACATACAATTTGTTCTTAGACCCAGCTAATTTTGTTGCTGTTTCCATAAGAGCTTTGGTTACTTTTCTGTTAACTTCAGAAATATCCACTTCTTCCGATGTTAGGCCTTCTAAAGCAGAGAATCTGTTCTTCAGTTCCAATTTGAAGGTATTATGGTGTTTTTTAAGGTTGGTTATGTCAATACATTAGTTTGCCTTATGAGCTTGCTACGTTCGAGTCTAGTGTTGAGGTGCATATTACATCTCACCAATCTATGGTCACTGCCTGTGTAGAACTTGTTTAGCACACTGCAGTCTTCTATGACGAATTTTTTGTTACACATAATAAAATCAATTTCACTTGTCGTCCCATTTGGATGTCTCCATGTCCATTTCCTGTGTGGCTTTTTCTTGAAAAAGGAGTTCAAGATAATAAACCCTTCTGCCTCTGCAAACTCTACGAGAGTATTTCCACGCTGGTTTCTGTTGCCGTGACCGAATTTACTTACTGAAGTTTCATTCTGTTGCCGTTGCCCTATTTTTGCAATTCAAATCTCCCATAATTATCTTCAAGTGCTGCTTACCTTTATTATTTAGATCACGAATTTCCTCATAAAATTCTTCAATTTCTTCTTCAGCATGACTTGTGGTGGGTGCATAAGTTTGAATAATCTGAGCCTGGTATCTTCTCGAGAGTTGGATAACGAGTCGTGCAGCTCTGTCGGAGGAACTTTCAACTTCTACAACTTTATCCTTCAGTTTCTTGTTTATTATAAATCCAACACCACTAGTTCTGCCAGTATCTGTCCACGATAGTAGAAGAGATGTCCACTTTTCAGTTCAATGATATATATATATATATATATATATATATATATCAATATCAGATATATATATATATCATCATCATTGTCAACCATTATCGTTCCACTGCTGGACGAAGGTCTCCCCAAGTTTCCTCCACAACGGTCTGTCTTATGCCAGTCTCCCCCATGTCACTCCCGCATACTTTCGAATTTCATCCACCCATCGCCCAATATATATCATCATTATCATCATTGTCAACCATTATCAATCCACTGCTGGACGAAGGTCTCCCCAAGTTTCTTCCACAATGGTCTGTCTTGTGCCAGTCTCCCCCATGTTATATACACTGACGGAAAAAAATATTCCAACACCACGAAAAAATAGTTGTAGAGGAATGAAATGGCGGCAATAGATTTGTATAGGTAACATATTTAATCGATTAAGGTTTCAAGATCACAGCTTAATGTAAGCCCGAGAAGAGCCCTTTTAAATGTGAAATGCCGGTACATTAATAACTGGTGTAACCGCCAGAATGTTGAATGCAAGCACGCAAACGTTCATGCATTGTGTCGTACAGGTGCTGGATGTCAGTTTTTGGGATGGAGTTCCATGCCTGTTGCCCTTGGTCGGTCAATACAGGGACGGTTAATGCTGGTTGAGGGTGACGCTGGAGTTGTCTTCCAATGATGTCCGATACGTGCTCGATTGGTGAAAGATCTGGTGATCTAGCAGGCCACGGCAACATGTCGACACTCTGTAGAACATGTTGGGTTACAACAGCGGTATGCAGGCTGGCGATATCCTGTTGGAAAACAACCCCTGGAATGCTGTTCATGAATGGCAGCACAACAGGTTGAATCACCAGACCGACGTACAACTGTGCCGTCAGGGTGCGTGGGATAACCACGAGAGTTCTCCTGCTGTTATAGGAAATTGCTCCCCAGACCATAACTCCAGGTGTAGGTCCAGTGTGTCTAGGCCGCAGACAGGTTGGTTGCAGGCGCTCACCTGGCCTCCTTCTAACCAACACACGGCCATCACTGGCACGCTGGCAGAACCGGCTTTCATCAGAAAACACAACAGATCTCCACTCTGTCCTCCAATGAGTTCTAGCTTGACACCACTGACGTCGCAAACGGCAGTGGTTTGGAGTAAGTGGAATGCACGCTACAGGGCGTCGGGCTCGGAGCTGTCCTTCAAGTAACCGATTTGTAACAGTTCGTTGTGTCACTGTGGTGGCAACTGCAGTTCGAATTGCTGCCGCAGACGCGGTACGATGCGCTACGGCCATACGCCGTACACGGCGGTCTTCCCTCTCAGTAGTGCCACGTGGCCGACCGGAACCCGGTCTTCTTGAGGCAGTACCTTCCCTTGACCACCGCTGCCAACAATCATGCACAGTGGCTACATTCCTGCCAAGTCGTTCTGCAATATTGCGGAACGAAAATCCACCTTCTCGTAGCCCTATTACACGACCTCGTTCAAACTCCGTGAGCTATTGATAATGGCTTCTTCGTCTTCTTAAAGGCATTCTTGACTAACATCAACACACTACGTCGAATCTCAACGATAACTAACGCTCACGAACGCTACAGCGCGTATTTACAGCAAACCTGCTTTGCATGTTCCGAAGGGGCTACTAGCGCCACACGTATGCGCCGAGCGCGAAATTTGCATAGACGTCATCTTACAGATGTACTCTCACCGCCTACCAACTGTCGTTTATCTAACACAACCCCTTCTTGGTGTTGGGATTTTTTTGTCCGTCAGTGTATATATATGTACTGGACCTACACCTGGAGATATGGTCTGGGGATCAATTTCCTATGACAGCAGGAGCACTCTCGTGGTTATCCCACGCTCCCTGACCGCCCAGTTGTACGTCGGTCTGGTGATTCAACCTGTTGTGCTGCCATTCATGAACAGCATTTCAGGGGTTGTTTTCCAACAGGATAACGCCCGCCCGCATACCGCTGTTGCAACCCAACATGTTCTACAGAGTGTCGACATGTTGCCGTGGCCTGCTAGATCACCAGATCTTTCACCAATCGAGTACGTATCGGACATCATTGGACGTCAACTCCAGCGTCACCCCCAACCAGCATTAACCGTCCCGGTATTGACCGACCAAGTGCAACAGGCATGGAACTCCATCCCACAAACTGACATCCAGCACCTGTACGACACAATGCATGAACGTTTGCGTGCTTGCATTCAACATTCTGGCGGTTACACCGGTTATTTATGTACCAGCATTTCACATTTAAAATGGCTCTTCTCGCGCTTACAATAAGCTGTGATCTTGAAACCTTAATCGATTAAATATGTTACCTATGCAAATGTATTGCCGCCATTTCATTCCTCTACAACTATTTTTTCGTGGTGTTGGGATTTTTTTCCGTCAGTGTATATATTACATATATATATATATATATATATATATACATGTGTGTGTGTGTGTGTGTGTGTGTGTGTGTGTGTGTGTGTGTGTGTGTGTGTGTGTGTGTATTTACAAAACAAGATTAACGTCATATCAAACTGGGACTGTTTGTACAGCTTTCGCCAACTGCTTCCGAATTTGATGTACCCCGGTACCCTATCAATACTGATTGCTGCTGGCAGTCGTCGCTTTCAGTCTCAGTGGCGATCGAATGGCCCCCAGTGAAACTTTAACAATGTGAACCACATCCTTATATTGCAGCTTACATGTAGTTCATTCAACTTATGAAAAACCGCAGGCCCGTTGTTGTCGAATTAGGCCGTGGTTCCTCTTAAGTTGGACTCACTATATAACCGTGACTTCATTTCTGAATATGAGTAATTAATATCCCCTTAACATTTTGAGAAAGAAATGCAAATTTTAACCTTCCATGGCTACCGAAACCGGCGAAAACTATTATAAGCAAATTCTATAAATGGACAAATGACAGTGTGGCGATAAAAAACCGCACCTAACACGGGGGCAAAATTTTCAGTTCTAGTTTTAATGAGATTGCGCGCAATGATTTTTGGACCTCTCTAAAACTGCGCTCGGGGCAGCCTGTCCCGCTTTAGTTACGCCCCTGGATAGCACTTTAACCTTTATTTGGCGTACAGGTTACCTTTTGCGTGCCTTTTTATTTGCCTTTGTCTCCCTGTCATCCGTTGCCAAAAATTATAAGAAAATTATGAGGTTCTACGTGCCGTTCAGAAAGAAATAAAACGGAGAAGTAACTTAATTTTGTATTAGAACTGAAACTCGAATGGGAAGGTGAATTTTGAAATATAAATCAGAGGTCTTCATATTCACGCAACTGTCCACAGAAAACCTACGGAAGACCATTAGTAAGTACGAAACTCGTTGGGTCTTCTTCCATTAAAATCGTTTAGAAACGTTTATTCCATGTAATAATCAGACACACTCTTATGCAATGCTTTAGAAACCCAGCTGAAACAAAAAAGAAAAATAAATAATGCCATATCCAAGAATTTATATCAATGAATCAAAATGCACGCGGATGTACTTCACAAGTGTTCGTGTCAAATACATCGCTTTAAAAAATGGATAAATAATGTTATTACCTGTGAGGTCCATGGAACTTAATTGAACGCAATATTCAGCGTCCAAAATCTTTCCTTTTTGTGGGGAAGAGGAAGATACTTAAGTACACAAATCAAGCGTCCGCAAATAATCATGTTAACAACCAAAAAAGAAAAAACTGCAGCACCATCAATAACTTCTTCTTTTAGTTTTTCAGCTCATTATTATGAAGACATGAAGCATTAAGAAGATAAAACGATTTCACAAAAAATTTCAGAAGAAAAAGGGTTATAGCTATTTAAAATCGATAGAATCTGTAGAGCTATCATTTATTAATAGAAGTTTCATCCCACTTCCAGAAAAACATCTTGGAAGATAGGAGGCCACTTAATGAAGTTAATAAAATTCTCCAGTTCCCCAAACAATAATCTTTTAATTGCTTTAATATCAGAGGCAGATATCTGTTGCTGTGATTATAGAAGTTCATTAGCAGGTAAGGAAGAGAAAAACGACGGGTATTTTATGTATTTTTTTTTCTCAGTTTAAACTCCTCTGTTCTTCCAGAATGGAGCGCAAAGTAAACTAAATGCTAATTGCTTTTGTATCTATCTATTAGCGTCGTTTGTGAGGGATGCTTGGAGTATTTTTAATTATCTTCCCATCGCTCAGGTTTAATCTATCCTGACATTCCCGCCATTCGGATGACGGAAAGGAGATAATAGCTGGCAAAGAAAAAAGGAAAGAAAATGGGGAAAAGTGAGTTGATAAATAGCTTAAGTTAGTGCCCGTTTCAGGGAGGGAAAATACTTAACAAATAAAACGTTTAGACGAAATATTTGATGAATCTAATCTGCGTGAAATTGGAGGTTCCTGAAAAGAACTGCTTACTTGAAAATGCTTCGTAAAGCAATTTACGCAGATGGACGTTTGCTCGCGACAAACAGCGTTTTTTTTTGTTTTTTTGTTTGCTTTATTTTGTGCAAATGATGAAAAGTTTACGCATTTAGGACCTGAGATGGGATGAATATTTTTTATCTGATATACCGTATTTTTTGGAATAAGGAGCACTTTTGTTTCCAAAAAAATTGGTCTCAAAATCTCCCTGCGCTTTTTTTATATCATCATCATCATCGACCATTATCAAGCCACTGCTGGATGAAGGTCTCCCCAAATGTCTTCCACAATTGTCTGTCTTGGGCCTGTCTCCTCCATGTCACTCCAGCATACTTTCGAATTTCATCCATCCATCTCCCATGGGGTCTTCTTCTAGGTCTTTTCCTGTCCCTCGGAATCCAGTCTAAAATTTCGGTTGTCCATCGGTGGTCCGTTCTTCTGGCAACATGTCCAGCCCATTGCCATTTCAGGGATTTCACTCTGGTCATGATGTCGTCCACTCCTGTCATTTTCCTCATCCACAAGTTCTTCTTCTTATCTTTCTTGGTTACACCAAGCATGCATCTCTCCATGCTGCTTTGAGTTGTCTGCAGTCTTTGTATGTCTTTTTTAGTTAAGGTCCATGTCCCGGCTCCATACTTAAGCACTGGCAGGATGCATTGATTAAACACTTTTCTTTTGAGACATACTGCTCTTATAAATTGTACTGTTTCTTCCAAAAGCTCTCCATCCAAGTTTTATACGCCGATTAATTTCTTCATCAATGTGACCCTCACTCGATATCTGCTTCCCAAGATACAGAAGGTTATAAAATAACGCAGGGAAAGGAGTTTAAATATAGCTGTCTGAACAGTACACAAATCAGTTCTTAATAACTTCATTTTTGAGCGAATCAGGAGTCACTCAGATGAATTCTGAAAAGGTTACTTTCTTTATTCAGCAAAAACTTCTTTAGCGCTACTCAGTCTTTAACAACATTAGTGAAAAAATCCAATTACAGTAAAGCACCGTTTATACGTATCTCAGTTATACATGTTTTACATTTATACGTCGTTTCCGGTCTGTCCTGATTAATTTCTATTAATTTTATTAGTAAAATATTTCGTTTATACGACGCGTAACTTCGGTTATACGCCGTCGTTTTCCCTCATTGGTTAGTCGAAGTTTGCCACTGAGGTCAAATATTTCTCATCTGAGTCATTCTTTGAACACAGCGGTAGGTATGCGCCTACCTACCGCTGTAGGACCCCTTTAGAACGCTCTGTTTCGCGTTCTAAAGATGGTCCTACAGCTTATTATAGGTAGGTGGTCATAATGTAATGGCTCATAGGTGTTACGTACTTGTATATTTTTCCATTGTTAACTATGCGTGTGTGTGGTTTCATAAGCAGGGCTTGCTTTCGTGCTAGACATGTGTATTTGTGCCCATGTGCGTACCCGTGTATTCGCGAGTTAGTGATTTAAAATACAATTTAAGCACTACCTCATATGTTGTACATAGAGATATGAAACGGACATAGAAGGATATCAAAACTCTTTTAAGAAGCAAAGTGATTGAAAAAGAAGTGAAAGAACTGCATTACAGGATGAAACATCAAAACAGACGATTAAAAAATCCATCAGGAAACTAGTGGATGCCAACGTATTAGTGTCGGCGGCATTATTTCTACTGCATGTTCTTGAGTTTATGCAGAACTTTCGTAGACAAAACGCATATTTGTTATTCATTCACAGTAACATAAATACTGTGGAGTCGTAATTTTCGGAAAACTCCATTCGTGAAACTTTCAAATTTTGCTTGAACCTTTAGTGAGGGAACGTACTTTTATTTACTGCTTACTGAAGGAACGTATTTTACGACGGAAGATGCCGCTACATCTGACAGTCTCGCTTCCCTGCTGTTCGCCAACATTGTTCAGAGGTTAGCTCATTCGCCTCTTTGACGAATTTTTTTTTTTTTTTTGTATTTCGAACGGTTCTTGCCAAACTATAGAATAAAAACAAAAAACAGAAAACAATCCCCTGTTCCCAAAAATTGTTTGTATGCCATTGAATGCCGATAGACTTCACCCGAAGCCATCTTATTTTGACATATTAGCCATGCGGCTAGTATGACCATCCGAACCAATAAAGAAGGCTATTGGCTGTACCGAGATGTGACATTACGGGAAAATCCTGTACGCCATTGGCTGATGGACTGAGAGGCGTTTCTCTACGTTGTTTCAACCAGCGGTAACACGCATTGCTAATTTCGCAAATCGCAAAAATTCAATGTTTCATAAACTGCTGTTTTCACGTAGTTTTTTTCTTAATAAAAATCTTCAAAATGCCATTTTTTCTTAAAGTTTTCTCAGAAAATGAGGGTGCGTCTTATGTTCGGAAAACTATCTTAGATTTAATTTTAATGTATTTTAAACAATCAAAAATGTTTCTATTTTCAGTTTGAATACAGAAAAGAAATGCGCAATCTAAGGCATAAGCCAGAACTGAACGGAAGTTTGGAATCCTGGCGGCGTTACAGAAGCCAAATTTTCCCCGAAGTAATTATCATCACGCACCATTCTCAATCTACTGCTGGATGAAGTTCTCCTCAAGTTTCTTCCACAACAGCCGTCTTGAGCACTTCTCTTCCACATTACTTCGGCATGGTTTCGAATTTCACCTTGCCAAGTGGTCTTCTTCATGCTGTTTTCTTGTACTTTGGTATCCAGTATCGTATTTCAGTTGTCCAACTATGTTGAGTTTTTCTAGCAGTATGTTAAGCTCATTTACACTTGAGAGTCTTTACTGTGATCGTAAATGCCACCAACTCTTGCTATTTCCATGATCCACGAGTTCTTTTAACTTACCTTTCTGAGTTACACCAAGCACGTATCGCTTTATGCTTCTTTGAGCTGTTTTGAGCCTCTGTATGTCTCTTTTTTAAGTTAAGGTCCATGCCTTTGACCCATTACTAAGAACTAAAGAGGACGCAATGATTAAACCCTTATATATAGTATTCTACACTGAATTAGATTTACGCCGTTTTACATACTTGGAGCGATGACGAAGTACCACGTGATATCAACGTTACGTGCGGCTACTGTAAATTGTGCACACCTATCCTCTGTAAGTAAGCATTAAACGTTTTGCCAGTACCGGGGAACGTGGTGACGTAAGCCAGTTTGGTCGCGGCCAGACACTTGGGGCCAGGAGGGCAGGTGCCAGTATTTTGGTAGCAGCTACTCTTGTTGTCTGCTCCCTTATTCCTGTATCAAGGGTGTATCAAGATTGGACTAACCATGCACAGACATCCAGAATCGCTAGAGAGGCTAAATTTACAATCATCAGTAAAAAGTGCCGTAACTTACTGTTCTGCTGTCCAGTCCTTATGCTTTCTGGACCACTGTAAACGGTGTCTCCGGCGAGCAGTTGGAACACAGCGTATTTGTCATGGCAAACGGTCCACCTTTGTGTAATCACCCCGCCACTGTAAACTGCGACGTTGTGCGTCCTGTGCTCATGTTCAGTTGTTTTGCAAGATTACTTGCTGTTTGATACCTCTTGGCCTATCAGAGCAGATAGAAGAACTCACTAGGGGTGGATTTTGGTGGATGGCCATCACCTCTCTTTTGCACAGCTGTACCTATAATCCTGAAGGCCGCCCACGCAAGCGATACGATGCTATAGAGGATACTGAACTCTTGTGCCACACTTATCACAGTTCGCCCAAGGCCGTCTAGAAAACACAAGGCCATGACATTAGAGAGGTGAGTTCCCTCTTTTAATGACGTCACGAGGTTAGCAAAGCTTCCGATTTGTTTCTAAAGCTGTCGTGTGTGACGTCAAACACTACACGGCGTATCAATCCGCGTAACATGAAAGTGACGTCACAATCGGAGGGAACTCATCTCTCTAATTTCATAGCCTTGTGATTTCTACACGGCCTATGTTTGCCCCTCATCGAGCCTCCCATTTATTCGACCACAAGCAAAATCATTAAGATATTCTTGACAGGCCATTTTGTCGTCTCTAGCACACAACAAACAGAATCGAACGTCTGTAACACTTATACATCGTCCCGTGACTTCCGTTCAACTGATGCTATTGGACTGCGTGAGCCCGTTTTCTTCTCATGTCCTGGAAACTACACGTCATACTCCATTATTACGCATGTGTTGTTGCTCCTGTTTCCAGACGCTGTCCTGAGGTTATTTGTGTTTGGGTGCTGCTTCTATTTACGACATTATTTTACTTTTTTCAATTCGACCTTAGGTTTTGCACACAAGGGGGTAATCGCTTTTACTCTACTCTTCTCCATGTGGTTGCCACCTCAGATAACTTTAAAGTGGCAACGCCCCATAGCTTGAATCGAACACGGACCACCCGATTCCGTTCGACTATGCTGCCGTAACGTCATACAGGACTACATCGTTCCGTGGAACTGTACCTTACGTTTCTGAACTAACTTCAGCTTCTTTTTTTTATTTTGGATGAAGGTTTAATGACCACCGTGAGCAACTCAGTAGACATCAAGCTGTCGCCCGTCCCTAATTTAGGGCTAGTGATTGCAGAGAAAGGAGAGAGCCAGTGCCGTAAGGCAAACACAACATCCATGCCTCACCGGGATTCGAACGCGGCCCCTTCTCGGACGAGTGGTCAAAAGTCAGCGCTAAGACCACTTCACCACTAGAGCGGCTCTGACATTAAAGGTAATAGAGAGGATGTTAACACATTTTTAGAACGTCTTTGATAAGAAATTACAAAAAATAAAAGAAGTTCAAAGAAATAAAACTGGCAACAGCGTGTTAGATGAACACGGAAGAAACGTCTGCTGCAGTTAAATACCGTCTGCTGAGAAAATGGCGCACGTAAACAAGCTGTGGATGGAAGGTTATGTTTTTGCTTTTTACGAAGAGAAATACTCGTATTCTGTAATTAGAAAGCGCTGCAAAAATCATGGGATTAGCATTTCTAAATGTAAAGTGAGCAATACTATTAAGCCAGGGGGGCATCAAGCGTTGCTTTTAACAGGAAAAAGAACACCATACGAGTATCTAAAGAAGGTACGTACTTTTACGACTATTACAAAAGTAAGGTCTCTGGTCTTAAAAGACAATCCATAGACTCAAAGAACACCAAACGAACATCCAAAAAAGGTACGTACTTTTACGACTATTTCAAAAGTAAGGTCTCTGGTCTTAAAAGACAATCCATAGACTCAAAGAACACCAAACGAACATCCAAAAAAGGTACGTACTTTTACGACTATTTCAAAAGTAAGGTCTCTGGTCTTAAAAGACAATCCATCGACTCAAAGAACACCAAACGAATATCCAAAGAAGGTACGTCTTTTACGACTATTTCAAAAGTAAGGTCTCTGGTCTTAAAAGACAATCCATCGACTCAAAGAACACCAAATGAGCATCCAAAGAAGGTACGTACTTTTACGACTATTTCAAAAGTAAGGTCTCTGGTCTTAAAAGACAATCCATCGACTCAAAGAACACCAAACAAATATCCAAAGAAGATACGTACTTTTACGACTATTTCAAAAGTAAGGTCTCTGGTCTTAAAAGACAATCCATCGACTCAAAGAGCAATCGCTAAGTCGTTAAAAATCTCTGTATCAAATGCAAACAAGGTAATAAACAAAGATTTGAACCTGAACCCTCCCCCTAAAAAAATGTTTACCAGATGTTGCCTAATCGTGTGGCTTAGCTCAGAACACGGTGCAGAGTTCTTTAGGAAAATCAGTTTGCCGGGGACAGACGGAAACTTATTGTTACCATTGACGAAGCATGGATCTACCTAAACACTAAAACAAAAAAACATCGATTTGCTATAGCCAAGGAGCAGAAAAAGACTTACAAACTTGCTCCAAGAATACAAAGAAAGTTTCAATAAAGGATTCATGATTATTGCTGGTTTCTCGTACAATGTGGAAATTAAAGTCGAGAAAAGTTTTAAGGAATGTTAGAATCAATTCTCTATATTACCAAAACACTGTTTTAACTCCTATATTTAAAGATGAAATACCATCCCTTTATCCACAGGGCTTTCAAAGAGTGGAACTGCATCACGATAAGGCTACCAGTCATACATCCAAATCTACCACTCTATTTCTTGAAAAAAATTGAAAAAAGAGACGGGTATCAAATCCATATATTTTGCTCATATTCCCTCAAGGTGCCCTGATGTGTTATCAATAAAATATTATGCTTTTGAACGGCTAGAAATAGCGCTTTCTAAACACAGACCTAAAACAATGATTGGACTGTGGAAAGCAGTGCAAGAAGAATGAAATAAAATACTAATTTTAAGAAATGCCCTGTTATGTTAGAAATTTAGATGCAGGTTCATAGTCCGTAAAAAGGGCTATCAGATAGAACACTTAAGAAAGAAATAATTCGACTTTAAACATTAATTATCTTGCTGGAAAATCGTTCTAAAAATGTGTGAATATCCTCTGTAGATCTAATATTTTCAGCACTTTCTTCCAGCAGGCCGAATCACCAGTGTGCTGACACGGTAAAAAAACAGCAATGTATCGTCAATTGTTTTTTTAATGTTCTTTTCCAATTCATTTTGATAATCCATGATATACTGTAGATTTGCAGGAAGGTAAATTAATATTCCAGCTGCAGAACTCGCACCACGGAATTTTCAGTGCGGAAATTTCGTCTTCAAGACACGGGTCAAAATTTTCAATGCATATTGCGAAAGCCGGAGATCATGATTTTTTTCTTAAAACTGAGTGCTTCTCTCTAATTTTAGCACAAAAATCTGTTGCTGATATGTTAATCCTTGCTTGGTTAGAATATGGCTGGATCAGAAGGATTAAAGAAGGATAAGTTGTGAAGGAAATTGTTGTACCTAAGGACCATCCATTATCTCCGTGATCGTGACAGGTTACAGCCTGTTCGCTGGTGCATGAGTAAGTTCGCCTGTTGAAGGCAAGAGAGACCTCACGGCGGCCTTATACATCTTTAACGTTTTAATTACTTGCAATCCTTCTAATTAACACCTGCGGCCATCTAATTAATAGCAGACGTCGTCTTCCAGACATAAACTGGTTCATTCTGGGAAACATGGACGCGTGACTCACTTGGGAAAACACGTCACGAAACCTCCGTCTATTCTTTAATTGCGTCTCATTTGCGAGCTTTCGTGTCATCGAGCTGCATTTCTTTGCCTTGAACTAACCCATTCAAAAAATTTACAACTTCCTTTTTCATTTAATTTTTTTTTTCTTTATTTTTATCACATCTCCCTGGAGTGTCTCAGAATGCTATATCAGCTTCCCCGGTATCACATTACATCGATTCGACGTCGAATTTTTGATCGATTTTTTGGTCGATATGAAACGTCGAATATAGATATTCATGTCCACTTTTGTTAAGTCTTTATGACGCCGAATTTTAAACCTATTAAGTCGATATCAAGTCAACAGTAGACGAAGGTTCTACCTTTCAAGAGAAACATATGCATCGTTGCTACGTAGTGTAGACGTCGATTCTACGTTGATATTACACAGTTTAGTCATCGATTTTAGTACTGCTGTAAAGTCGAATCTATGTTTACTCTACAATTGAGATGTTGAAACATGAAATTCTAAACTTTTATTCGTGGCATAAAACGTAGAATGGATTCGTATTTGTAGTACACTATCTACCAACAAGTAATTCGAGACCCCCTGCAATCGACGATATCTGCGGTGCTGATACACGTCACGGCCGCCGCCGTTAATTTTCGTGTGGGAAACAACAACGCAACCAGTCGCATGCAAGATGCCACGCAGTTCGGAGCTCTCTGATTTCGAGAAAGGTGTAATCGCCGGTTATCAGAGAAATGGCCGATCCATACGTGACATATCCAGCGAGTTGAAGTACCAAAAATCGACAGTGGCCTACGTGATTTTCAAGTGAAAGATGAGAGGTGACTGTCGGAATGTGTCCCGACCCGGCAGACCCACAAAACTGGAAGTTAGAGACCGACGGGTGCTGGCCAGAGAAATTCGGAAGAACTGCACCAAATCGATAGGCCACATCCGCGAGGAGTTTCAACAGGCATCCGGGAGTGTTCTTTCGATTAATACCATCCGTACGGAAGCCCATCTTCTCGGTTATCATGGACGTGCTACCGCCCACAAGCCTTTGATCACCAAGTCCAATAGCGCTGCTCGGCTAACGTGGTGCAAAGAACGTGGACAGTGGACCGTTGAACAGTGGAAACAGGTTCTCTGGAGCGACGAATCAAGGTTCACCCTCTACCTTTCGGATGGCAGAGTTTGGGTTTGGCGTCTGCCTGGAGAACGCCACCTGCCGGAATGTATTGTGCCAACTGTGAAATTCGGCGGCGGTGGAATTATGCTATGGGGGTGTTTCACCTGGTATGGCACGGGTCCCTTGGTCGCAATTCCTGGTAGACTCAACGCCGAGACCTACTGCCCTATTTTGGATGACCATGCGCTTCCTACTTTGTGGCAGTTTTACGGGGTGGACTTATGTTACTTTCAGGATGACAATGCCACCTGTCATGTTGCGAGGTCCACCATTGCTTGGCATGGTGACAATGGGGTTAATCGAATGGACTGGCCTGCGCAGAGCCCGGACCTTAACCCTATCGAGCACCTCTGTGACGAGTTGGAGCGTCGACTTAAGGGGTGCCCCCACCGCCCGAAATCGGTGAAGGAACTGACCTGTTTTCTCCAAGCCGAGTGGAAGAAAATACCGCTTGCCGTCGTACAACGCCTGATTGAGAGTATGCCCCGGAGGGTCGCAGTTGGAATCGCCGCTCGTGGAGGCTCCATCAACTATTGAAGGTGAATAAACTTCGTTTTCCTTTGCTACCACAGGTGTCCAATTATTAGTTGGTAGATAGTGTACGATTTTACGACGCAGTCTACGATTAAAAAATCGCATATTTTTTTTTATTGTTTCAACATCTAAGTGTTTTCGGACGCATTCGAAAAGGCACATAATTCTCAAAAAATTCACAGAATGTTTGGTGATCTGTCAGCATCGCATGACTGTTAGCTGTCCTCAGCCACCGCGAATGTGACAGTGGTCCTGAATTTCTTCTAGAAAGGCTAACATCACAGTCTCCTTGTGACACGGCGCAACAGATTTCCAGTAAATACTGTTGGTCGGTACTCAGTTCACGTGTATCCTTCTATTCTTTCATGTGTTCTGTCCATTCTACATGAATAGCTGCAAAGTCAACTACTCGAAGGATTTCACAGCCGTCGAGAGCTGCCCGAATCTCTCCTGAACGAGTTGTAAGACCTACAACTCTCCTCAGTCACCCAGAGAATATATTTCTGAGTATGATTGCGGATGAACGCACCCACGTTAGAGCTCTTGGATGGAGAAGAATAAAGAAAGCTAAACACAACAAATGAATGATTTCATAAGAGAATTCGAAGTGCCGCAATTAAATTTCGATGCTAATGAATATTATGGAATAATCGATGGGACTGAAACGCGCCTTACCGAACCACCCCTGACAAAACACATCTCAGACAAAGATCTGGATCGACTAATCGCTACTTCTGCCGTAGCTGGCGAAGAAATAACCAAGTTTCCCTGCCACACGCAAGCTGTGGAACGTTACGTGAAACTGGTGACCGAAGCAGCTGCCTCAGTGGGTGGATTTGAAGCTAGAGATTCATTCCTAAGAGCAATAATTGCATCACGGTAATTAATAAAGCGGATTACCGAACAGTGATGGACAAGCTTCTCGCTTGCCTCTGTAAGAGTAGGTACAGTGGAGTTTTCCTGATGTGTCTGTTGATGGGATGTGACGTACCTGCCAACAGGACACACACCACATAAAGGCAGATAGCAGTCAGAACGAACGTCCGCGTAGCTCAATTGGTAGAGTGACTTTTTCCGGAATGAGGAGACCAGGGTTCGAGCCCGGCGTGGATAAAAGTGACGGAGAAATTTACTTCGTTATAATGGCGCCCGAACTTCCCGGATGACCCGGCTGTTCAAAATCTTTTGATTGGAGGTTTTAACGACCACCGTGAGCAACTCAATGGGCTATAAGCAGTCGCCCGTCCCTAATTTAGGGTCACTGGTTCCAGGGAAGGGGAGAGCCAGTGCCGTAAGACAAACACAACATCCATGCCTCACCGGGATTCGAACCCAGACCCCTTTCGGACGAATGATCAGAGGCCATCGCTTAGACCACTGCGCCACCGGGGCGGCTCAAAATCTCGCAATGGTGTGATGTTATTTCCACACCGCGAGAGAGGAAAAATCAGAGAATCCCTTCTACAGCGCTTCGAAAAAAAAGATTAACTGGGAGTTCTCAAGTGCACGTTTTACAGCGGATGGCTGCCTGCAACGATTCATGGTCACGGCTGACCCGTGGTCCATGCCCCGGCCCTCTTTCAGGGGGGGGGGAGATGTGACGTACCTGCCAGCAGGACGCACACGACATAAAGGCAGATAGCAGTCAGAACGAACGTCCGCGTAGCTCAATTGGTAGAGTGACTTATTCCGGAATGAGGGGACCCGGGTTCGAGCCCCGGCGTGGATGAAAAGGACGGAGAAATTTACTTCGTTATAGGGAGTAAATTACTATTCTTACAAACGTGAAAAGATAAACACACACTGATGGGAGACGAGAAGCAGGAAGAATATCTTGAAGTAGGGTAAAATATGAGGCAGCACTCAGATTTCCTGGGCATAGATGGTGTGCAATACGGAACATGAGATTTAACACAGGTAGCAAGACAGGACAAAACCAATAGACATGGTAAATGTTTGCCGGGACATCACAGTAGGCACATTGGGGAGAAACAACAAGAGTCATTCGGTGTAATAATTGAGGAACGGGGAGGCGGCGATGTAAAAATAGCCAATGAACATTCTTCTCATGAGGTGCAGCAAGGAGAGGGTGTGCAGCAGACCAAACAGCTGTCAAGGAGGCAGACGGAACAGTAGGGATAGGCATTGGTTGCTGAGGTGCACAAGTGCGAAGAATTTCACTCAAAATCTTCTGTGAGCATGCCTCAAGCGTAAAAGATTTCATACGGAGTTGCACAAAAAACGGGAAAAGTCGCGGTGCTGCTGCAACCTGTAGAATTACTTCAGCAGAGGCCAGAGATGCGTATAAAAAGATGATCAACGATTTTTTCGAGGTGTAAAGTTTCCTGGAGGAGACGAAATCATTAAGATTAGTAGATAGGCGAGAGAAGTCTTTACAAGTAAGGTTGAGGTTCACAAGGTCTTGTACAGTAATAATGCCTGCACACACCCATTCTAGAGAGGCAAAAAATGATAGGTCAGAGGGATGAAGAGCTGATGAGTAAAAGAGTGGTTCATTTAGTATCTCCGTAGTGAAGGAGGGGGGTGCTCTCTGTAATGGGAAAGACCTCAGGATTTCTATGGCCTCCCAGTAAACGGCTGGGAGGCCTTGTCGTAATGCTGGAAAACCATCCATTCGAAGAAAGACGGCGAACGTTAAAGAAAGATTTTTCGATGAGGCAAGAACTTTACGTACTGTGCATGTATCTGCGTTGGAGCTATTAAGCACATGAAGGAACCAGTGAAGCCGTGTGGCACGGTAAGCGAGATCTACAGCAGGAAGACCAATTCCTCCCTGTGAAGGTGAGAGGCAGAGTGTATAGGAGCTGACCCAGTGATGCTTTGATCATACAACTGAAGTAAGGCATGCCTGAACTTGACGGAGTCTGTAGCCAGGGGCGGTATCCATTTGCCAGGAATAGTAACACTTTGATAAGATGTATGTGCGAGCAATGTGAACTCTTTGAAGGAAGGAGGTGTAAAATTGCGCTCTTCTTCAGAAGCCTGCTGCTTTGAGAAGGGAGGAATAGAGAGAGGACCAATTCATCTCGGAACCCCATCACGGCCTCTGTTGGGGTTCCGAGATGAATTCCTAAGAATTTTTGGGTGGTACTTGACCATTTGGCTCCCCACGGAAAGTCGTTGCTGTGTTTCCAAGTGTCGCACCAGAGGCCTGTGCTTTTCTCTAGATTGAGTGAGGCTGACGCTGCGGTAGCATACTCTTTGTAGCAGCGAAGTAGGGTAGAGAATTGGGTGTCGTGACGTATGCAAACAGTTGCATCATCTGCATAGGCTGAGTAGGTAATTGTATGATGTCTCGTGCTGGCTGCTGCTGGAGGGAGCCGATGTATAAATTCTCTGCGTGTCAGGCGCAAGAACGGCTCAAAAGCTATGGCAAATAATGGTCCAGATAGAGGGCATTCCTGACGAATTCCCCTGAAGAACTCCATTGGAGCTGTCAGGAAGGCAGCGGTCTGGACTTGTAGAGTTGTTCCTTGATAGAGAGAAAGGAGTGAGGTGATGAAGGAGATAGGGAAACCAAATGCTTGAAGTGTTGCAGAAAGGTTGACGTGGGATGTATTGTCAAATGCTGCTTTTTGATCAATATGAAGGAGAGCCAATGGCTCGGACTGGGTGTCAGCAAGGAAAATTAAGTCACGTAGGAGTGTACGATTGTCAGTGATTGAAAGTCCAGGCACAGTAAAGATTGTTGAGGTCGTGTGAAAGCTGCTTTGTGTAGAGCTTGTAGTCGAGGTGTAATAACGAAATTGGGTGCCAGTGTGCAAGATCCAGGAGGTCTCCTTGTTTTGGGAATAAAGCAACGTAAGCTTGAGTGAAGCATTTTGGTAGACTGGAGGAGGTGAACGCATCGTTGAAAGCCGGGAGCAGGAGCTGGAGTAGGTGTGAAGTGAAGACATCAAAGAATGCATGAGGAAGGCCATCAGGTCCCGGTAGAGCATTCCGATTGAGAAGTCTAAATGAGGTTTGAAGTTCCGGCAAGGTGAAAGGATTCGTGAGATTATTTTGTAGATGATTTGGAACTTGAGGAAGAAACGTAAGAAGTGGGGAGTCAGAAGTTGCGCCATTAACGTCATAAGCGCCATTAACGTTATTTTCGCTTGAAAAAATCGTGTACTAAGGAACACATGACGTTAGGATCTGAAGTGATCTCTCCAGAGGGAAGTCGTAGTTGTCGAATCGTGGTGGATTCCCGACGAGTTTTTTCGAGAGAGAGGAGGTACTCATACGAGTTGTTAATAAGAGTAAGATGAAGAAGACGTAACCGTTTGATCGCCTGAGCAGCCATGGGAGTGAGGAGGGTTATTAAATCAGCTTTTATAACCGGGGATATCGGATCATTTAGCGTGAGATCAGCCAGCTCGGACCAAATGTTTTGCTACTTCATGTTCCGCTTGACTGTAGCGGAGTAAGTGTATTGGCGGATGAGATTTAAGAGTTGATGTTTCGTATCAAACCAATACTGGAAGGGTCCTCTGGGTGAGATCGATGTTGTCGATGTTTAATTGTAAGAAACTGCGAACTATGCTGCAGAAGGTGGAATCATATAAGAAGGTACTGTCAAACATCCAACGTCGGTGTCGAGAAGGACGAGAAATTCTTGCTCCGATTTGGAGAGTCACCGCATAGTGATCGGAAGAGGCTGTTGCGTGATGGTGACTTCCCTGGAGTGCCGGCACGAGAACAGAGGAGACATAAAATCTATCTAATCTTGCTACTGATGATGAAGCAGGGTTGCTGGAACGCTAAGTATAAAAGTGATGGTCTGGGTGGAGCAAACGAAAGACGTCAATGAGAGTGAAGTCAGCTAGCAAACACTGTAGACCTTGGATAAGGCGAGGACGATGTTCTTGTTTGATTCGAAACTATTCGGTCCATCTGAGAATCAGTAGTGCAGTAGAAGAGTCCTCCCAATATTACATTAGATGAGTCCGGAATTATTAGAAGAGCATTATTGAGGGAGGTTAAGAGATGTTCAGTTTGAGAATCATCGCAAGGAATATAAACATTGAAAATATGATATTCTTTGTCATCAGGCATGAAGTAAAGGTGCTGAAGATAATTTAGGTAAGTATTGTGGATAGTGACTAAAGAGATGTTTTGTAAAAATCGCTGATGTAATCCGATGGCAATACCGCCACAAGAGGAGGTGCGAAACGATTGGTGAAAAGTATACTCCTATTCTCTCCACCGAGAGTAAGGAGAGTCACAAGAACAATTTGTTTCTTTTAAAAGGAGCACTTCTGCGGCACGATGAGGAATATCTTCATGCACTAAAGCATTTGCAAGGGGATTGGAGAAACTCCTACAATTGAATGTTAAGATCTGGAAGAGGAGGAACTGAATTAGAGTCATGAAGCTTGAGATACGTTTCTTGAAAACGACGGAATTTTTTGAAGGGTGCGAACATCATCTGGCACATGAGTAAGGGTTTGGAGCTGTAATTTTGCAAAGACCTTTAATTCCTGAATTTGCTGAAGCATCTTAGCAAATGATCCTTCGCATTGATTGATTAGCTTTTTAAAGCAGTTGGGTTTATTGCAATAGCAGAGTATCGCTTTTAAGGAATCTAAAGGCAAGGGGTGTCTTGGAGCACTAGATTTCTCAAGAGCTTTTAACAGTTTCCCTTATAGAGACCTCTGAGGAAGAGTTTGAACTAGAGTGTTCTTCACACTCCATTGTTGCAGTAGTGCAGTCAGATTCAACAGCGGGAGAGGTGGCTCTGCGAGTATTTCCTCCCTTCTGAATCTTTGCTTTCTTGAAATCCGTGGAAGAATCATCTCTTTCAGGAATTCTCTGTCGCTACGATCGGCTGGAACGTCGTTGACAGTCAGCGATGGTCGACTGGGAGGGCGGATGCATCGACGAGCTTGATACTTCTTGAGAAGGAGGTATGGAAGTTTCAGGAAAAACAGGAGAGACGCGATCGTTTTCGGTGAGTCTTTTGTCAGAGAAGTCGAGTTAGAGTAGGAGTCAACGGAGTGAGGTGTAGCAAGACGGCAGGACTCACTCCTCTCTTTCTGATTCGGGAGTTCAGGTCGTGAAGTGCATGAAGTTGGAGTCAGAAAAGGTGCGGCGTCCATGTCCGGAGTGGGTTGAACTTGTATGATGCTTAGTGCAGAAGTAGAAGGCCAGTTCTGCTCAGACATGTTAGACACCAAAGGGTCAAAATTCTCGCCATCAAGTTGAGCACACGAGAAAGACCTAGGATTCAGCAAAGTAGGAGTTGTAGCTTCTTTCCGTAAGAGCCCGGAAGAAGAGACCGCCATCTGTTCATCAGCTAGCAATGATTCTTTAGACAATTTGTGTGTAGTTTTCTCGGAGAGAATGAGCAGGGCTGTCAGTTAACACGATTCAGAGTGAGGAGAGCGATTCCTGGTGGTTTCTTTAGTAGATCCGGCCATTGCTAAGTCAGAGGTTGAGGTTTGGTGAAGTGATGCTTGTTTCTACAAGGAGGAAGGTCTGAGAGGTGCTGGATTTTCAATATTTTGTTGACGGAGGTGTGGGCATGTTCGACGTGCATGTCCAGATGGTTTGCAGTGATTACAGAGTAAATCTGTTTCAATGTATGTATCGTACGAATGAGAACCTACATGTAATTTTAGCCGGGTGGGGCAGTTTTGAAGATCTTCAGGAGTGGGAAAACGCATTTTCACTTGTCTCCGGAAGCTCAAAATTTCGGAGTCATCAGGGTCAAGAGCAGCAGAGAGCGTACGAAAGTCACCTATCACTTCTCCGCAGGTGTTGAGGGCAGCCCGTCGAAGAGAATTCTTTACTTCTGGTGGAACAGGAGAACAAGAAACTTGGACAAGTCACTCAGCAAGAGGAGAGACGCCTAATGTACGAGATTCAAAAGTGAGTCCTTTCCGGACAAGCTGGTTGGCAAATTCAATTTGAGAAAGGCAAACTATTACTAAGAATCACTGGAGGACCGGAGTAGGCTGACATTTGATGCTGACCTTGTCTACTTACAATGGACGCTCCCTATCTTCTGATTCAAGGCTTCTTGAATTGGAAGAGGAACTATAAAGGATCAAGTGGGACATCGTCGGGCTAAGTGAGGTAAGGAGAAAAGGAGAAGATGTCATTAAACTGAAAAGTGGATATCTCTTCTACTATCGTGGGACAGATACTGGCAGAACTAGTGGTGTCGGATTTATTATAAACAAGAAACTGAAGGATAAAGTTGTAGAAGTGGAACGTTCCTCTGACAGAGCTGCACGACTCGTTATCCAACTCTCGAGAAGATACCAGGCTCAGATTATTCAAACTTATGAACCCACCATAAGCCATCCTGAAGAAGAAATTGAAGAATTTTATGAGAAAATTGGTCATCTAAATAACAAAGGCAAGCAGCACTTGAAGATAATTATGGGAGATTTCAATGCAAAAATAGGGCAACGGAAACAAAATGAAACTTGAGTTGGTAAATTCGGTCACGGCCACAGAAACCAGCGTGGAAATACTCTCTTAGAGTTTGCAGAGGCACAAGGGTTTTTCATCATGAATTCCTTTTTCAAGAAAAAGCCGCAAAGGAAATGGACATGGAGGAATCCCAATAGATTGACAAGTGAAATTGATTTTTTAATGTGTAACAAGAAATTTGTCATGGAAGACTGCAGTGTGCTAAACAAGTTCAACACAGGTAGTGACCATAGAATGGTAATATGATTGAATACCAAGGGACGGGAAAAGACGCAGAAGGAGACCACATGGGAGATGGGTGGATGAAATTCGAAAGTATGCGGGAGTAACATGTAGGAGACTGGCAAAAGAGAGACCGTTGTGGAAGAGGCTTGGAGAGACCTTCGTCCAGCAGTGGATTGATAATGGTTGACGATGATGATGAAATAGGAATAAGTCTATATCACGCGAGTGCTATGTTAGTGTGTGTGGTTTTGTAAGTTTGGAAACAAATACAGAAAAGTAATATTTAAATCATTTTTTATTTTTGAAACACTATTTTTCGAACATATAATTTTACTTATAGATTCCTTATTTACAGTATTTTATTCTTAGATGGTGATGCATGGCACTGCATGTCCTCACAAAGTTTAAAATAATCAGGCATATATTCAGTGAGGCGCAGCCGGAGACACGTGGAAATGATACGTTTTCGGTTTCTTAGCTCCACTCATTTTTAATAAGTAAACAAAAGCTTACCAACTTACCTTATATCTGCACTCAATAAGTAAACTAATTTTTATGCACAAATAATAATGTTGACAGATTGGCCTTCCTGTGAGTGTAGGCATTGACGACTAGCAGAGCGGGAGATAACAACATGCCTCATGCAACAGCCTGCAGATGTGCGATGACGATGCGCAGCGGTTAGAGTTGGGGTGGGGAGTCTGTCTGATTCATTCTATCATCTGGTCTCAGGCAATTCGTATGGAACAACATGCTCCAGTACAATAAAACAAAAGATCGATCGGTCGATCGCCACCCCTGCACTGGAGGAATCATCATTTTTGTAGGACCATGTTCCAGGACAAAAGCCCCACAGAACAACAGATCTTCTTCAAGACCTGCACCCCAAATTACTGCCTCATGCACCCTACTCTTTAGATTTTTCCTCCTCTAACTGCTGTCTATTTCCACAACTAAACACGTTAGTAAAACCAGGCAATACATTGATTATCATACGCTTTCCAACATACCAAAAATAATTACTCAAGTTATGAGGATAATGGCTATAGAATAAATCTCGCTCCTGTGCCCTGACCTTTGACCCCATTTCTATTATATGAAACAGAATTGGTTCAGTATACCTCCAGAAAAACATGCTAAAGTTTTGTCGCAATTGAAGCATTTTTACTCAAGTTATGAGGATAATGGCAGTGGAGTAAATATCGCTCCTGTGACCTGACCTTTGACACCATTTCGATGATATTCAACAGAATTGAATTGGAAAAGGAGTGAGACAAGGTGACACCATATCTCCGAAGTTTTTAATGCCACATTGGAAGATGTCTTTCAAACACTGAACTGGGAAAACAAAGGGATAAAGATTAATAGAGATTATCTAACCCACCTTCGTTTTGTTGATGACGTAGTCGTTTTTGTAACTACCCCATCAGAGCTGCAGAGTAGGATCCAGGAACTTGCTGACAAGAGTAAAGAAGTGGGATTGAAAATGAACTTTCAGAAGACAAAAGTGATGTTCAATGCTATTACAAGAAATGAAGATTTATCGATTGATGGAGAAAAGCTGGAGATAACAGACACGTACGTTTATCTTGGACAGCAGATGTCAAGTGAGGGTTACATTGATGAAGAAATTAATCGGCCTATAAAACTTGCCTGGAGAGCTTTTGAAAGAAACAGTATAATTTTCAAGAGCAATATGCCATAATGTCTTAAAAGAAAAGTGTTTGATCAATGCATCCTTCCAGTGCTTACGTATGGTGCAGAGACGTGGACCTTAACTAAAAGAGACATACAAAGGCTGTAGACAACTCAAAGTAGCATGGAGAGGTGCATGCTTGGTGTAACCAGGAGAGATACGAAGAGGAACTCGTGGATCCGAAAAATTACGAGAGTGGAAGACATCATGATCAGAGTTAAATCCCTGAAATGGCAATGGGCTGGACATACTGCCAGAAGGACAGACCATCGATGGACAGCCGAAATTTTAGATTGGATTCCAAGGGACATGAAAAGACCCAGAAGAAGACCACATGGGAGATGGGTGGATGAAATTCGAAAGTATGTGGGAGTAACATGGAGGAGACTGGCACAAGACAGACCGTTGTGGAGGAAACTTGGGGAGACCTTCGTCCAGCAGTGGATTGATAATGGTTGACAATGATGATGATGATGATGACTTTGGAATGGGATACGCCGCCAAGAATTATCGCTGCAACTTGAAGATTTGCCTCATGGGCCACTGCAGTAGTACGTCACTTATATCCCCCGTTGAGAAAGGCGAGGCATGAAATCGCACTCTTAGGGTCAGCCAACATACCATGATCGAAGGAACACTCTACAGAACAATGAATTCCTATTCATTCTAGATGATGTATCGAAGAAGTATCACATTCAGGGGTTGGCCATAATAAGGTGAACACCACACTCAGATACGTGATTTTTAATGCAGCTATGTACGTACGTCGCAATACGCAAAGGTATCC
Organism: Macrothele yani; assembly: GCA_039090855.1. Lineage (NCBI taxonomy): Eukaryota > Metazoa > Arthropoda > Arachnida > Araneae > Macrothelidae > Macrothele > Macrothele yani. The sequence goes on from CM076992.1 coordinate 13,702,723, forward strand.
ACCACTTTTTGATTGTAACAGCTTTCTTCCGAACCTCAAGGTCCTGTTTAAGTACATTTAAAGTGTCTTGTTTGCAAAATTTCTTTCAGGGTGACGACGAAATGGCCGACCTAACGGATTTCGAAAGATTGATAATTGTTGGTGGCCGGCTAGTTGGTACCTCCGTGACAACAGTCGCCAGGGTAGTGGGGGTATCGAGAGCTACTGTGTCTAACGTCATGACAGCATACCGTGTTCGTGGCAAAACCTCGTCTCCGAAACACAAGAGCGGTTGGGAAACGACCCTGATTGATAGAGAAGGAGATCATTAAAGAGGAGTGTTACCTGTAATAAAAAGACCACGGCGTCAAAAATTAGTGCGGAGATCAATCGGTATCTCCAGACCCCAGTATCAACGAAAACAGTGCGCGGGAAACTGCATAAACAATATATTCATGGCAGAGCTGCTATTGCAAAACCTCTAGTGACCTAGATGAATGCACAACAGTGACGGCAATGGTACCAGGAACATACAAAGTGGACTGTCGGTGCATGGAAGCGTGTAATTTGGTCGGATGAATTCACATTCACGCTGTTCCCTACCGCAGGACGTTTTTATGTGTGGAGAACACCTTCAGAAGCGTACAACCCAGACCATTTGCTCCCAACAGTGCAGTATGGTGGTGGTTCTGTCATGCTCTAGGTGGTCATCTCGTGGTTTTCAGCAGATCCCCTGATCACCTTGAAAGCACGGATGACTGACAGGGCGTGTGTAACATTTTGGCCGATCAAGTCCATCTAGTGACTCACGCATTGTTTCCTGCAGAGAGTGCCATCTATCAAGATGATAACGACCCAATTCACAGAGCTCGGAATGTCCAATCATCATTTGAGGAACATGAGGACGAACTTTCACACCTTCCTTGGTCTCCCCAATTACCAGACTTTATCATCGAGCCACTGTGGTCTGTGTTGGAAAACAGAGTAAGATCCCGTTATTCTTCTTCTGCATCTCTCAAAGGCCTGGAGCCGTTTCTGCATGAAGAATGGGGTAACATCCCACTAACCACCATCCAGGATCTGTATGAGTCCATTCGAAGGAGGATTCATGCGGTTTTGAATGCCAAAGGTGGTCTCACACACTATTAGGTACGTAAAACCTTCTTTTCCTAGGTTTTCATATTATTCAGACCAGCCCCTGTATGTTTTTTCGAACCTCACTGCCAGGATATTCACTTTTACGTTCGGGCGTGATTATAGCCAGAGATCTTTTTTCTGGCGGTGGTGAATCTTCGAAACACATCATCTTACTCCGGAGCGGAATATTCTCCCGATTCAACTACGCCGGCTGGATTATCACTGCAACTTTCCGATTTGACTCATGCGACCCCTCAGTTTACGCCACAGGAGATTATGTTGAATAAAGATTTATTTCTTTTCGTGCAGAACCAGGCTTTCTATATTAAGCCACAGACTTGTCGATCTTATATTTTGGAAACGAAGTTCTATTTTTGGGAGTGAGCTTTTGGCGACAGAGTTTCCAAGCTCCAGATTTTACAATAACTGTAAATGTAATTTTTCTAGCACTAGGCACAAAATCTCCTAATCACTAAGTGTAGGTTCATTTTCAGTTTTCCAGAGCGAGCCTTCCAGAATGAATGGTAACCTTTGACCTCATCAACACAGCCGACTAGCGTTCAAACACTGTGATATTCTGTTAGGTCGGAAAACAAGACCATGCAACCAATGGAAGGTAGCACCATAATTGTCTTTCTGGTATCTGAAGTTGTACTCAATCAGTTCTTTCTTACACGTAATTTTCCTCCCTGACAGCCCTCGAACTCTTCACAACTCCGTCTCATTTCTTTCCCATTTGCCCGATCTGTCTTCAGCCATCTCGCTGATTAGTCGAACTGTCGAACATATTCAAGGACTCACATTTTCCCTCTCGTCTCTGTCTTTCTTATGGCCTGCTGCCTTTATCCCCTCCTCACACACACACACACACACACACACACACACACTACGTTTTCTTTTTTCTTTCTTTTTTTTTTCGCATTTAGCTTTATGCTGGTGATCTCCGTGTGTGTCACTGATTGAACAAATGATTCGCTTGAAGGTTAGACTTTTCTCACCTCCCCTTTTAATGGCTCTCGTCTCATGCGTTTCATTAATTATTACTCAAGGAACATGCCCAAATAACGAGAGAGCATATAATTTGGAATATTTTTTATCGCTTGGTCCATTTCTCATCCTTTCGGTTTCCTTTGCTTTTAATTTGCACCTACTTCTTAGCGGCAAAAAGCAAAATAAAACATACTTTTTTTTTCATCTTTCACAGAATGAGTTATTTCTTGGAATTAACTTGACGATGTGCCCACATAAATTGAAAAAACAACCAGTGAAATATTTCATTCGAAGACTTCTTGACAGGATAAAGACTACTTAAGCCGTTAATTTGATGCTCGCATATTATTTTAAGACATTTACTATTACATGGAACTCAGAAATTTTGCGAAAAAATAATGCTGGATTTTTGGAGATGAACCGGTATGTGAGATATTTTGCTTCAGCTGCACGAAGACGTGAATATTAGCTCCCCATTTCAACAAGATTCCGGAAAACACGCGCTAAAATATTAAAAAATACCATCTTGCAGTAAATAGGTATAATCTTTCCATGCTGTTATTTTTAGTTAACATACGGCAACCGAAAAATTGTCATCAGGACACCGCTGGGATCGAACCCCAGATCCCTCTATAACTAGCCCAGTGCATTCGTCTTACGCTACGGTTGACAACATTCCACGGCGCTATGTGTGTTTATCTGTCAGCATCTGACTTCACAAATCCGTAGAGATGGCCTCAGCAACTGAGACGTCCCCATACGCTACGGTGCCAACAATCCACGGCGCTATGTGTGTTTATCTGTCAGCATCTGACTTCACAAATCCGTAGGGATGGGCTTAGCAACTGAGACGTCACCATACGCTACGGTGGCCAGCAATCCACGGCGCTATGTGTGTTTATCTGTCAGCATCTGACTTCACAAATCCGTAGACATGGGCTCAGCAACTGAGACGTCTCCTTCTGGTGGGGCTTAACGGCACAAGCTATTTAATTATAGGTAAAAGAAAAGCTGTGTGTTACTAAAAGAAAAACGTGGAAAGAGCGATGACTTTGTCTATTTACATTGTCTCCGCGTATTTGGAAGATTTTCACCATTTACTATCGCCCTTTGGATTTATTATTCACAAGGAATTCTCATAAGTAAATATTGAATTTTGTGTTTTCTCTTTAATTTGCCGCTGTGAACTGGACGACTTCAGGGATCATCGGAATAAAGGAAACTTAACAAAGTCAGAATTACGCACAAAGACACTATTCATTCATAAAAATTGCCGCAATGAAAAAATAAAGAGTTCAGCATAAAATAAAAAAATAAAAAAAGATGCTGGCTTCTGGTGGGAAACACAAAGTGACAAAATCCACATGATGAAAAATTGTCTGCAGCCTTTTACGACTATTAATAACGTTGGATATCATACGCAAGGGTTTGTGTCGGTGAGTAGCAAAGCAACACAAAGACACCAATGTGTGTGACAACGTGGCGTTGGAAAGCATAGAAGAAATGAAAATCATAATATGGAGAGCTCGTTTGGTTTGCCGCAAATAAATGCCGCATCGCTGTTAGCGTGGGAACTTAAGTGACATTGTAACAAGGTGAAAATACTCCAAATATGTGGCGTCAGTGAATAAACAAAGACATCGCTCTTTCCACGTTTTATCAACACATAACAACCGAAAAATTGTTATCCGTTCACCGCTGGGAATCCGAATCCCAGATCTCTCGATATCTAGCCAAGCGCGTTAGCCTTACGCTAAGGTGGCCAACAATCAACGGCGCTGTGTGTGTGTTTCTCTGTCAGCTTCTGTCATCATAAAATCGGTAGGTTGGGCTCAGCTACTCAGACGTCTCCATCTGGTGGGCATTAACGGCACTGGCTATATATTAATTACAGCAGTTAAATCCGATAGGCGAGATCCAAAGTGAACATCCTCGAAATACGTGGCGTCAGTGAATAAACAAAAACATACGTAAGATGGGAACAGCTACTGAGACGTCTCACCAGTTGGAGACGTCTCAGTATCTGAGCCCATCTTATGGATTTATGATGTCAGAAGCTGACAGAAAAACACACATGGCACCTCTGATTGTTGGCCACCGTAGTGTAAGGCTAACGCGCTCGGCTAGATATCGAGAGATCTGGGTTTCGAATCCCAGCGGTGACCGGATAACAATTTTTCGGTTGCTATGTGTTCGAAAACATGGAATGAGCGATGTCTTTGTCTATTCAACATTGTAACACTTTGTTTTTTATTGTATTTAAAGCAAGCTTTGAATTTATTATATTTTTTACATTTATGACGTAAATTACGCATTTTTGCGCGTATTTTACACGCCACGTAGAATATATTTTTTACGCGCAACTTCCCAACCCTGCCTATAACACATACCCTTTTTGCCTGTGGTGGCTTCGAAGTCACGTCTTCCTACTCCAGAGCAGCTGTTTTCCGAACTGAACCTCGCCGGCAAGCCGATCGCTGCAACATTACGGACTTGATTCATACTTCACCGCAGTAGTACGTCATCTGCGTCATGCGACGAAGTACGTTACGTCATTCCCTTCCCCTTTTGAGAAAGACTGGGCCACGAAATCACAGGTTTGGGTCAGCCGGTAGACGGACCAGCTCATTGTAGAAGTAGACGGACCAGCTCATTGTAGAAGTAGGACTCGACGGACCAGCTCGTTGTAGAAGTAGGACTCGACGGACCAGCTCATTGTAGAAGTAGGAATTTTTATTAATTCCATACGTTTGTGTGAAAGAATTATCTCACATATATTCTAACCACACAGGCAGGAGATTCATTTTCGTTTGGGAGTCAAAATAACGTACAACCTTTTTGCCGTTGCTGATTTTGAACCCACCTTTTCTTACTACTGACCGGCCAGCTGAACTATGCCGGCAGACTTACCGCTGCTTCATTTCTGATTTGACTCATACGTCACCACAGTAGTATGGCATTTACGTGATATCACGTACTACGCTACACTACAAGGATCGATTTCTCTGGGAAACACCTTTTCAACGGTCAATAATGATGATTACTAGCGTTGTTGATGTGCTCTTGATGGTCGTTGTAAACTTTCCTTTTGCTGACTGTAACAAAGACAGTCACTGTCTTTGTTACTGTAACAAAGACAGTTGTGACAAAGAAACCTATTGTATTAATTTCTTGGTAATGAGTGTTTCCCAGTATCAATGTAACAAATACGATATTTCATTGCAATTTCGCAGGAAATTACTGAAGCAAAAATATATTTATTTATTCAATAAACACAACAAAATGATCGAGTACTGCATTTTGTGCTCAACCGCGAAATGACTCAAGTTGGATAGCTGCTGGACAGAACGTCTTTCATAAAATGTAAGCTGAATTGATGAGGAAAAAATTAAAGCTTTACGACGGTCTACAAAAACGCACAGTGCCAAAGTGTCATTAATACGTCAGAATATCAAATAATACCAGATATCCCAAATCCTGCCAACAAATAAATCTGATCAAAAAATCTACGTATTTCGAAAAACCAAAATTTCATTCTTCACAGGACGCATCTCTCTGTGCCGCTGCACTGAGGTGAAGCATGAGTCAACAAGTTAGTAAAATCATGCAATGCATTGATTATGATACGCTTTCCAACATACCACAAATTATTACTTAAGTTATTACTCAACTTATGAGGATAATGACTGTGGAATAAATCTCACTCCTGTGACCTGACTTTTGACCTCATTTCGATCATATTCAACAGAACCGGTTCAGTATATCTCCGAAACAACATGATAAAGTTTTGTCGCAATAGAAGCATTTTTAAGCAAGTTATGACGCATAAGGGCATTGGAATGGATCCCTCTCCTATGTCTTGACTTTGACCGCATTTCTCCCATTTTCAATACGATTAGTCCCAAGGCAGTTCTCCAGCACATACTAAACTTTATCGAAATCGAACCATTTTTACGCACGTTATGACGCATAAGGGCAATGGAATGGATCCCGCTTCTATGTCCTGACCTTTGACCCCATTTCGGCCATTTTCAACAGGGTTCGTCACCAGGTTGTCCCCTACTAGATACCAAAATTTCATCGAAATCGAATCATTTTAACGCGCGTTATTGTGCGGACGGACTGACAGACAGACAGACAAAGCTGGAGCATATACGCTTCTTCAACCTACTGTTGGAAAGCGTAAAAACGGCATTTTCAGCATAAGCCTTGGCAGCGTAATTCATTCCGGAGGACATCCTACTCCGGAGTAGAGCGACGTGGGTTTGAACCGCAAGGGAAGGGCATTTTTTTACATCTAGTTTTAACTAGCTCATTTCCAGAACTGTCGGAGAACTGGTATCCCTCTAGAATTTTTCAGATTAATAAAACGATGCAATAATTTCCTCTTTCGAAACGAAAACGCGCAAGATGACAAGGAGTTCCTTAAATTATGAGCTGTTGGCCACTGGATTTAAATCAGTACCCCATATATTTTACTTCAAATGTTTCCAAAAATTAAGCTTTTGCAGATAGGAAGTGGTGCATATAAATTTGCTTTCATATCGTCACACTAAGCATAGATTTCGGCTATTTCAGATCTGAAAGCATTTATTTGGTCGTTCTAGTTCATCCATATGCTGTGGTTGGTGTGTTTGTTTATATTTGGAGGTTTAACAACCATCGTGAGGAAGTCGACCGGCTGTCACCCGTCCCAAATTTTAGGCTACTGGTTCCAGGCAAAGGAGAGAGCCGATGCTGTAAGACAAACACACCACCCATGGCTCATACAGGTCTCGATCCGGGCCCATCTGGGACGAATGGTCAGAAGCCAGTGCTTAGACCACTGCGCCTCCGGGGCCGCTCACTCCTTCACAGTCGTATCAGAATAATATGACCATCCCCGGAATCGCAGTGTACCCGCCCAAGCATATCTCAGAGTGCACGTGACAAGGTCGACTACACTGAGATATAAGCGGCCGGCTAGAACAGATGAGCCATAATGTGTAACGTGAGTACAATGAGCATAGGTAGGGATTTGACAGACGTTCAAAAAGGAATGATCATCGGCTACCGTGCCAAGGGTGGAAGCATCTCAGAAACAGCAGACTTCGTGGGATGTTCGCGAGGTGCTGTAGTAAGGGTGTACCAAGAATGGACCGCAAGCACACCAAGTACCTTCCGACGTCATAACTGTGGAGCCCAAAAGGCCGTCGACCCCAGAAGAAAGCGTGGCCTCCGTTGACTGGTAAAGTGTAATCGACGCTCAACAGTGCAGCAATTGACCATGCAAATGAACGCTGGGGCACCCAGGTACTTGTCCCCGATAACAGTAGAGAGAACCCTGTTACGCATGGGTCTCCAGGGTCGACGCTGCGTCAAAGCGCCCATGTTAACTCAGGTCCATCGGCAACATCGCCTGCAGTTTGCATGAGACTAGCGTCATTGAACAGTGGAAGAGTGGAAAAAAGTTGCCTTGCCCGACGAAGCGAGGTTTCTACTCCACACAAATGACAGTCGGTTGGTGATACGACGTCATACCCACGAGAACAACACCCTGACATGCATGTCGGTCAAATACAGGCTAGCGGTGGCAATGTGCGTATCTGGGGAATGTTTTTCTGGTATGAAATGGGATCCCTGGCACCACTGGATGGGTCTCTGAACGCCAATGGCTACCTGTCAATCTTCGCCGACGACATGCATCCCTTCATGTTTGACGTTTACCCTGGTTGTGATGGTGACTACCAACAGGACAAGGCGCCTTGCTATGTCGTTAACGAATTGCGTGACTGGCTCCAGGAACACGACAGCGATGTCTCCGTTCTCCCTTGGCCGGCGAAATCGCACGACCTCAATCCCATAAAGTACTTGTGGGATTATTTGGATCGACAGGTTCGACATGCCGACCCACCACCACGTCATCTCCAAGACCTACTGCAGTTCGAATGGGCATGTGTGCCTCGGGCAACCTTTCAGGGTCTCATTGCGTCCATGCCACGCCGTCTCGCCGCTGTCATCCAGCCCAAGGGTGGTTATTCCTCTTATTAGGTAGGTGGTCATATTATTCTGATACGACCGTGTATGCTCATTTGCAGTCTGGTACGAGAGATCTCAGCTGAAGATGAGCACGATTAATTTTGGTCCAAGTTTTAAGAAATAAAATATTGCAAATCTAGGAAGTTTGAGATGGTTCTGTACATTTTAGCGGCGACTACGAGGCATTAAAACTCGCGAATCGTGTCGAAATTTTGTCATAGTTGTAACGTTCATGCGCCCAGGTCTTGAGATCTTTTAACCATTGTTAGTGATCTGATAATTTATGAAGTTGCAGCACGTGGCGTTTAAGGGGACCACATTTATTTTTCACGATGTGTTGTCTTGTTAAACTAAACATCAAGCATGGTAAATTTTCTCACATGCACAAAGACAGAAAAATGAAATAAAGTGGAAAGCAGCCAGCTTTTATGATTTCGGAGAACCGGTCATCAGACAACATTTGTAACACCTTCGTTCTGCGAAAGACGGCAGCATGACATATCTTTTTATTTCTTGGCAATGTCTTCTGGAAAAATTTAATTAGCTTCTCTTGATGTATTTGTCTTATTACGCAAGCGCCTTGCAGAGCAAACTGTACTCTGAAATAAGGATGATTTCCAGAAACTTAACGAATACGAGCAACATAACGTTATATAGAATGAGAATTTTTGCACTTAAGCTGCGTCATCATTCGATGTGTTTATCTTTTTTTATTCACTTATGTTCAGATAACTTCTTACCTTACAACTAGAACATGACAGATCTGGCAGCTATAACCTGTTTCACAGAACTTGAGTTGACTGTTCTGTTTCTTCTTTGGTAAACTCAGAGATTTATTATGAGATCAGTAGCCTGCAATCACGTCCTGTGGTATTATAGATCTACCTTTTCTCCTCCGGAATATCTCTGCACCATGCATTGAAAAAGAAACTTTAACTTTTTTTGTTTTAGACTTCTCAAAGCTGTTTCTGAAAACCTGTGCGCCGTCTATGGGTCAGCAACTGTTGCAACTTCATGGTACGCAGTCGATTTTACTCTTTAAGTCACGTTTTCCAGCCACATTTGAGCCTTCAGGATATGCAAAATCCGCTTGTCTTTCTGTCGCTGAAAACCTATGAAATACACACACCTGTTACTGAATTAGATACTTTTATGCTGATGTACGTGGATGTCACTTAAGCAGCGTATATGCAAAATACGTCGCCACGTGCGTCACCATGTAACGTAGGCAATTATTTAAGACACAATCGTCAGTAGTGTTGACCACAATGGGAAAAATAAAGGATCTTTCGAAGTTCGGTAACGGGCTTATTGCGCGTGTCCATCTGGCTGGAGCGAAGATTTTGAAAACAACAAACTGGTTCGTTTCTCAAAAGGTGAGATATTCTGGGTCTTTAATCAGTGGGAAAATAGTATAGCTTGTATAAGAGGCGTAGCTGTGGTGTCTGTTAGGAACGAGATCGCCGTCGTCTGAGAAGGCCTGTACGGAGAAACAGGACTTCCTGTGTTCGGCAAATGACCGAATCATTCAATGAAGGCTGTTATCGTCCTATATCTCAGCGAACTATGCAGAAAGAATTGAAAAGGATAGGTATGGCAGTCGCATGCCTATACGAAAACCACTGATTTATGCAAAGAACCGGAAAGTTTGTCTGCAGTCGTGTCAGGAACACCGTGAGGCTGGAAAAGAGTCGTGTGTTCCGACGAGTCACGGTACACATTGTTCTGTATCGACGGTAAGCGGAGCCGCATGAAGAGATAGTCCCAGCATGTCTTGTAAACACAAGTCAAGGTTCTGGAGGTGATGTCATGGTGTGCGGGAAGTTCTGTTGGTCTTGAACGGCTGTCCTGATATTGCTGGAAGGTCGGGTGTCCTCGAAGGATAATTGCTGCGGATCAAGTCCATCCTAAAATGTTGACTTTTTATCCAGCAGTTGATGGATGTTTCATGGACGACAATGCAACTGTGCATCACACAAGGTGTGTTCAGCAGAGATTTAGCGAGCATGATGGCGACTTCCATAATCTTCCCAGGCCACTCCAAAGCACGGATCTGAACCCCATTGAGAATGTATGGGACTTGTTAAAAAACCAGGTCCTGGAGCAAAATCCTCTTACCTCAAATCTGAAAGAGCTAAAGGACTGCCTGGTGAACGTCTGATAGGCTGTAGACGTAAATGCATCCCAACACATTCTGTAATCTATGCCAAACCTCATACGTGCTGTAATTTGGCTAAAAAGGTCTAACCCGGTATTGAATAATAGTTTCTTATTCAATGGCCGGTATGCGTAGTTGCTTTTTAGAAACCAGTAGTTGGTTTTTTCAGTTTTGCCACTCATGGATCTTGCTACGCGTGCGCCTATGTTAGAACTTTTTTGAATTTCAACAGATCCTAGGTTCTTTTCACATTTACTTTAATTACCGCACTAGAATATTCTGTACGCTATTTATAAAGAACAAGGCAGCATGTTATCAATTATCATCTCACGTGACTGTTAGAATCTACGACTGTCTTGCACAAAAGTACGCCATTTTGGGGGAGTCGTAGTAACGACTGTTGGTTTTCGTTTGAAAAATTGATCAACGATCACACAATTTTTAAGAATCCTCCGCTGTATCTGGTGAATTTACACCCCATCGAGATTTAATCCTGAATATAGGGAAAATTTTAGAAGATAACTTTTAAACGGCACGGAAATCCTTAAGCGTGTACAGAGAAAAGGAACTGATGCAACGCTACGTGTGAGCTGGAGTGGCTTCAGCCTACCCAAGTTTCCTTTGAGCCCCCCCCTTCACCCCACCCCTTAAAAAAAACATTTAAGCAGTTAGAACATATGGTGCGTGCAACCATCTAAGATTTTGGTGTAATCGGATAAGCTTGCGCGAATTTCTCGAATTCACTGAAAGTTTGTTATATACGGTCGACTCACATTATTGTGACCACCAGTTAATATCCACAGTAACCGCCCTGTGCAGAGCAGACAGCAGCTAGACGGGCTGGGAGTGACTCATTAAGGTGCTGGAAGGTGTTCACAAATATGTGGAGCCATGCTGACTCCAGTTCATCTGAAAGCTGCTGGAGGGTGCGTGGTGGAAGATCCATAGAGCGAACAACACGATCGAGGTGGTCCCACAGATGCTCAATTGGGTTTAAGTCTCGGGAATTGGGGGCCAGGGAAGTACTGTGAAGTCCTTATCGTGCTCTTCCAACCCCTCTCGGACATTTCAGCTGTGTAACATGTCGCAGATCCCATCCGCCCCAGAAAAGACAACAGCACGTATGGGTGTACGTGGTCTGCAAGGATAGATTCATAACGAATTCGGTCCATAGTGTCTTCCACAGCTATGAGTGGACTCAGAGAATGCCACGAAAACATTCACCAGACCATAACGCTGCCCCCACCAGCTTGTATTCTTCCAGAAGTGGTTGAAGACCGTTTATTCTCCGATGTTTCTCGCCTTATACGCCAACGTCCATCCGTTGGATGAAGCAGAAAACATGACTCATCGGAGAAGGCATTCCTTTGCCAATCAGCGGAGGTCCAATTCCGATACTGTCGTGCAAATGCATGATTTTTCTGACGATGCACCTTCGTTAGCATAGGTGCAGTGACCATCCGTCTGTATTGGAGCCCATACGCAGCAGCGTTCGTTGAACTGTCGTTTTAGATACACTTCCGGTGGCACCTGATTCATTCGGCCAGTGAGTTGCTCCACTGTAGCGTGTCGATGGGCCCTCACGCACCTTCAAAGCCGACGTTCACTTCTCACATCAATGGCACGTGTTGCTTCGCAGTTTCCACGTCGCTTATTCGCAATGGTGCGATTTCTCCAATCACGATACCCTTTAACCACAGCAGCACGCGAGCAGTTCACGAACTGCGCTGTTTCAGAAATACTGCCACCCGTCGCCTGAAAGACGATAATCATCCCTTTCTGCAAATCTGATAAACCATTGCTTTTAACCAGGACAGCAATGAGTGATATGTTTTCAGAATGCCTACAGCGCACCTTATATACCCTCCAAGCCAGCTCACGACACGTGCCGGATTTCATTGGCTACGCGCTGTTGACGTCAAAAGAAGAAGGTGGTGACAATAATGTGACTCGAATGTGTATAAAATGAATTTTTTGCTAAATTTAGTGTATGCACTTCTGGGAAATGAAGGCAGTCTACCCTGGCTAACTCACTCTCCTGACTTGAATATCATCGAATCATTGTGAGCAGTTTTGGAGAGCAAATCAAAAGCAGATTCTCTCTCCAATAACTCTGAAGCAATTGGCTGATGTTTTGATCAACGAATGGTACAACATTCCACGGGAGACTATGTGACGTACTACACCGTTAAAATTTTTGTGGTAGGTTGCACCAAAAAGTGGTGCTACACCAGCCCCACCACTTTCTGAGAAAAGATACACAACTGTGCGGTGCAAACAAAACCCAACAGCATGAAACAATGTTTCACTACGTTATGGTACAAGGTTGCACCACATCATGGCGAAAGGTTGTTGGGTTTTGTTTGCACCACGCAATGGTGTATCGTTTTTCAGAAAGTGGTGCAGCTGGTGTTACACCACCTTCTGGTGCAACCTACCACAACATTCTTAGCAGTTTACAGAGGTGAATTACTTGCCAAGACGACAAATCTGCAGCGGTATATTCCGGCCGTGTAGCTTAGTTGGGAGAGCAACTTACTCCGGAATGAGGGGGAGCGAGTTCGGTCAAACTTGTGTTTTCACATTGGCGCCCGAACGTAAAAATGGATCCACTGGCCGTTGGGTTCTTCGAAAAATGTGTGATGTTTGTTCCACACATTGTCTGAAAATAATGAAAATTTCCTACTTCGCTTCAAAAAGAAAAAACAATTAAGAAGGAGATGATGTGGCGACTACTGAGGTGAATCACGTGCCGAAAGAGGGCGCAGCTTTCATCTTCGTCACGGACAAACTGTGTTTTCACAACTATTCAAAAGTTGTATGAAATTATTCCATAGATGGTTGGAAGCTGTATTAAAAACTAATTGGGTTCAACACCTTATTAACAAAGACATCGCCTATTTTCCATATATTCACATTATTTTGTCCAACTCCTTTATATAGCCGACATTGAATATGAATTGGGTGGTGGTGTTGCCAAAAGTGGAGACTACGAATAGATTGTAAAAGTCACTACAGCGAAAACAGATTAAAGATCGTTTCCTAATCTGTTTTTCTTGCTATCACTGCTTCCAGAAGTCTGATTTAAATTTTTCTTGAACACCGGATACTATTCACAATGAGGAACATTTTGCAGGTACTCGTGTTTGTTTTTCCGTTCATAGTTCTAGCGCTAGATGGTGTTAGTGTGTATTTCTATTTGATACTGTATCTCCGCTTAAACGAGAGGTATTTCTATTTGATACAGTATCTCCACCAAAACCCTATTGATTTTTTTTTTACTATTTGCCATTCCCTACAGTAAAGATTGGAAACATTATCTCTTTAAATAGCGCATAGTTCATCCGCTATTGTGCGCAAATCTTAAAATGTTTTTGACAGATTTCTTCGCTTTACTTGACCTTTAGATAAAATACCAGCAAAATGGACTTGCAGAGGTCATCTTTTGATATGGAGTGAAGAGCTGATGTCAGTTTTTTGTATGTCTTCAATGTCTTGAAAAAACATTTTTTTGGGGCAGCTTTAATTTTGGGAATAGAAAGTAGTCACACGGTGACAAACTAGGAGAATATGGGGGTTGGTTGGGTACCACACTTGTTTTTTCTTTTTTTCATTGGGGATTTAACGACCACCATGAGCAACTCAATTGGCTATAAGCAGTTACCCGTCGTTAATTTCGGGACACTGGTTCCAGGGAATGGAGAGGTCCAGTGCCATAAGACAAACACAACATCTATGCCTCACCGGGATTCAAACCCGGACCCATTTCCGACGAATAGTCATAAGCCAGAACTTGGACCACTGCGCCACCAGGGCGGTCACCACATTTGTTTTCGTGCCAGAAATTGTGTACACTGACTGTTCTGTGCGCCGGTGCGTTATCGCGAAGAAGGAACCGTTGCCCGTTTTTGTAATCAGGCCTGACAAGAACGATCCTTTTCCACAATCGTTCCAAGATTGTGTAAGCATTCCAGTGACAGTTGTACCTCCAGGAATGAACTCATGATGCAGAATTCCCTGCATCATGAGTTCATTGTCTTGATTTTGGACTTATGAAACTTGATCTGCTTTCCTCTGGGTGACTGTGGCGACTTTCACCGAGCACTCTGACGTTTCGTTTCAAGAACATAATGAAAACACCATGTCTCGTCACCTGCCACAATGCTTAAGACAAAATTTTGCATTGTTTTCGCAGTCTCCAGGATGTCTTTAGCGTACTACACTCGTGCATGTTTCTGGTCGTCTGACAAAGATGCGGAATAAAACTGGCAAACCCCCCTTCCCCAAATATTGCACTAAAAATTGACGAATCGTCTCCTTATAAACACCGAGTTCACATTCCAGCATTGTCAAGGTCACAGAACGATCATTTTTCATCCTTTCATGAATTTTCTCTAACTTACACGTGCTAAAGGAAATCCGGCCAATCGTTATTTTCCAAATCTTCCCGCCTATCCTTGAAACATGTATACCATTGGACCATTTGTGCACGTGATAGACAATTAGACCCATACACATCCCGCAACGATTCAACTGTCTGAAATATAGTTTTACCGATTTTAAAATAGAACCTGATATTTGCTGTCTACTCCATGACAAAGCTGTGACAATGTTCTTCCAGCTAAATGACATCATGAACGGCGTAAATAAACATCCTCTATGCCGTCCCGGTGGCGCAGTGGTCAAAGCGATGGCCTCTGACCGTTCGTCCGAAAGGGGTCCGGGTTCGAATCCCGGTGAGGCATGGATGTTGTGTTTGTCTTACGGCCCTGGCTCTCTCCCTTCCCTGGAACCAGTGACCCTAAATTAGGGACGGGCGACTGCTTATAGCCCATTGAGTTGCTCACGGTGGTCGTTAAACCTCCAATAATAAAAAAAAAACATCCTCTATTCTCACGCAAACACTGTTGCCACCACACAGCTGATAAATGACTTATTAAGAAACCATGCCTTCCCGACCCGCGTTTTTTTTTTTTTTTGCGTTTTTTTCTAGGATTTAGCGACCACCGTGAGCAACTCAATGGGCTATAAGCAGTCACCCGTCCCTAATTTAGGGCCACTGACTCCAGGGAAGGGAGAGAGCTAGTGCCATAAGACAAACACAACATCCATGCCTCACCGGGATTCGAACCCGGATCCATCTCGGACAAATGATCAGAAGCCATCGCTTAGACCACTGCGCCACCGGGGCGGCGTGTGTGTGTGTGCGTGTGTGTTTGACCAGGATTTTTTTTAAAAATCAGTGATTGGCGCAGTGCGCGTGACGTAGTATTTGCGAGAGTCTTGATAAAAGGTCTTAGAATTGTTCAAATATGCGTGAATTTATTTTGATTTAATTGCCGAACATCTATCAGAACAATTTTTGTGATGGAGTATTTGTTACAAACACCGTTTCGCCATAAGAATTCCTGTGAATAAAAAAAGATAAAAATTTCCTAAAAATATCAACTGCTTACCCAGCGCCAAGAAGTACCTCGTGTGTGTGCGCGCGCCAGTGATTTATAATAAAGCTTGTTTGAGTGTTACTCAAAATAGTTACTCAAGCTGTAGAAACTTTCGTACTTGGCAGTCAAAGGATGCATTCTTTGCGAAGTGATTCTATCGTTTTCCAGGAGGTCTTATCTAAAGATTGAATAATGGGGATGACACCGTCGCAAATACAGAATAAAAGTGACGGCTATCATTTGTTTCACAAAACGTGAGTGTTCTAAAACCTGGTGGGTCGGCAGTCTGTTTCGAGAAGACGTTCGGGAAATGGCGATCTTTTCTCTCTTTCTGCTTTTATTTTCGCAAAGTAATTTATCACTTTAAGAAAGGAGGATGGCAAGGACCCTATCTTTCTGACCACCTCACACGTCCAGTGGTCACGTGTCTGTTCCTTAGCCCCAACAAAGAGAAAGTCCGGTAAACAAGGCAACAAATCACTTCTAATACCTGTCAACTGTTTTTAGCTTTTTAGTTTATTTCGAAAGAAGACTAGTAGCTGACGGAGGTTCACTGATTTTTCACAGTTACTATCACGGATGGCTGTCAAAGTTCAGGTAGGGGAAGTGTTCAGTTTTGCACCTCCTGCTGTGTTATATAACGCAATTTGGACAAACTCATGGAGCTTGTTTAGGTGACAGCATTTAATTGAGTGAATGCGGATACCACACTGCCGCCCCGGTGGCGCAGTGGTCTAAGACGTTGGCCTCTGATCATTCGTCCGAAGGGGTCCGGGTTCGAATCCCGGTGAGGCATGGATGTTGTGTTTGTCTTACGGCACTGGCTCTCTCCCTTCCCTGGAACCAGTGACCCTAAATTAGGGACGGGCGACTGCTTATAGCCCATTGAGTTGCTCACGGTGGTCGTTAAACCTCCAATCAAAAAAAAAAAAAAAAAAATACCACACTTAGTCACAAAAGATAGAGCTCTATAAAAGCACGCGTAGGTATCTATGCTGAATTATAACCCACCATTTTCAGAAAAAGAAAAGAAAGATAACACCGAATTCAAACTGTGTATAAGGCCGCCGCGGTGGCGTAATGGCTTATGATCATTCATCTGAAAGGAATCTGGGTTCGAATCCCGGTGAAGCATGGATGTTGTGTTTGTCTTACGGCACTGGCTCGCTCCCTTCCCAGGAACCAGTGGCACTAAATTAGGGACGGGCGACTGCTTGTAGCCTATTGAGTAGATCACGGTGGTCGTTAAACCTCCAATAATAAAAAAAACTGTTTTTTTTTTTTTATATTGATTATAGGTTTAATGACCACCGTGAGCTACTCAATGGGCTATAAGCAGTCGCCCGTCCCTAATTTAGGGCCACTGGTTCCAGGAAAGAGAGCGATCCCATGCCTCGCGGGATTTTTTGAACCCGGATACCTCCTGGACGTACGATAATAAGCCATCGCTTAAACCGCTGCGCCAACAGGAGGGCAAAAAAAAAAAAAAAAGAAAAAAAGAAACTGTGTATAAGACACAAGGCCAGTTTATCCTAGTAGCACATGTAGCACGTGCTACGGGCGCCGCGCTGATGTGTACACTGGTACGCTGGCTGTTAGAAATTGTCCTTCTATAGGTATATGATCGAGATTGTGTGGAAGATTTACCTCACTCTGATGGTTACCAACTGAAGTGGTGACGCTCTTTTGACGTGGATACGCCTTTAAAATCGGTACCCCCGCCCCCGTGGCGCAGTGGTCTACGCGATGGCTTCTGATCATTCGTCCGAAAAGCGTGGATGTTGTGTTTGTCTTACGGCACTGGCTCTCTCCCTTCCCTGGAACCAGTGGCCCTAAATTAGGCACGGGGGACTGTTATAGCCCATTGAGTTGCTCACGGTGGGCGTTAAACCTCTAACCAAAAAAAAAAAAAAAAAAAAAAAAAAAATCGGTACCATGGAGGTACCCTTTGGAAAACTTGATTGACATAATTTCTTACGATTGATGAAATGCTTATAATTTCTAAAATATAACAAATAATTAAAATCTAATAACTGACATAAAAAGAGTAATAACCAATGATTCTAAAAGTATCAATTTCAAGGTTATGCGCATGCGGGGGAGAGCGTCTGCCATTTTGGGGTCGAATACGCTGTGTCAAGGGCCTTGAAATCAGTATAACTCGATATCGCGTAGAGGTAGGATCGTGATATTAGTCTCAAACAATTCGTCTGGACGAGATCTATCTAAAAACTAATAATTCATAAACATTTAATAAGTACTTTATAAGTTATAAGTGATAAACGAAAAACACATTGTGAGAAAATCAAAATGTCTAAATATTTGAAGCAAAAAGTCGGACTCAAAATACACTGGCGTGCAAAAATTAAGGACGAGACGGTTTTTCGAATATAACTTCGTGCAGAAGTGCTCCACATCGACTGAAATCATACCATAAGATCCCCAAGATGGAAGAATATGGGACATGTGAGCAAAACCGTCCAAACAAAGAATCCAAAGGATACAAAGGCACTTTATTGAAAAGGTATCTTCGAACACAAGTGGACAGAAGACAGAAACGTCCATGTGACAGGCGGCTGCCAAGAAAAATCCAGTCTTTAGTAGGGGATATGATCACCCCTGACTGCGTTGCAGGATTTACAACGTCTGTCCGTGCTGAGGACGAGGTTGTCAAGGAGCTGTTGAGGCATCGCGGCCCATTTCTTCTTGTTGTGCCAATCACAGCTGCGGAATCGTTGCTGGTGGCTGGTGACGTGCTCCCCAGCGTCTCCCGAGAAGGTCCCATACGTGTTCGATTGAATTTAGGTCTGGGGACCTTACGGGCCAAACCATGCGTTGAATATCTTCAATCTCCAACAGCTCTGCGACAGACACTGTACGATCAGGTGTAGCGTTGTCGTCCATGAAGAGGAACTCAGGACCCTCAGCATCTCTAAACAGACGCACGTGAGGCAGGAGAACCTCGATACAATAGCGGACGCCAGTGAATGAACCTCCTTGGAAGATGCCAAGGAAGTTCAGTCACTGGTGTCTTCCAAGCATGATACCACCGCAAACGAGAACTCCGCCACCTCCAAACCAGTCCTTTTCGATGATGTTGGAGGTGTGATTGCGTGTTCCCTGCTCTCTCAAGATGTGTATACGTCCAGAATATCTCGTCAGACTAAATCGGCTCTCATCCGCAAAGAGAACTCGACCCCATTGCTGATGTGTCCAGTTCTTGTGTTCCTGGCACCACAGAAACCGCCGTCTCCGATGAGCAGGCGTTAATGGCACACACCGTACTGGTCGTCGTGCAAATAGACCACCTTTGTGCAACGTCCTGGCCACGGTAAAACGCGATAACGGACGTCCAGTTGCCTGTTGCATGTGCCTTGCGATTTCTCCCGCTGTCTGCTGTCAGTCTCTTCTCACCTGTAGGACAATATACTGGTCGTTCGCCGCCGTGGTTGCTCGTGGCGACCACTGCTAAACTCTCGGACAGCTGTTCCTGTCGTTTCAAATGCTCTCCAAGCTCGTGAAACGATGCTATGAGCGATCCCGAACTCCTCGTCCACACTAGTCACACTTCGACCGTATTCTAACTTCCCAATGACGCGACCTCGGGTAAAGTCATCCAGATGTCGTCTACTGGATTGCCTGTTGGTCATATCACACGGTGGCAGCAACTCGACGTGGTTCAAACCGATGTACACCGTGCAATAACTTTCACCTAATTGATGAGCGTACACCGACCTTGTGCTTTATACCCTTCTGACACCCCCCTACGTCATGCTGCATATATGCGCATGCCCTACCGTACTGGACCCTAGTCTATCTCCTGAGTGGTCTTTCCGTCCGATCTGCCTGCTCGTTCCGCTGTTATGCTAATTTTTCCTCTTCGTCCTTAAGAATTAAATAAGCCCCAAACGACTAATGCAGAACGATATAGCGCTTATAGACAGAAGAAGAAAGCCAAAACGGCGCAACGCGTGAAGCCACAACCAAACACTTCTACAGATAGTACATGTGAACCAATGGACTACTTGGCCGTGAGTGAAACTTGGATGGATGATTCTAGTCCCATAGATTTGCCCGTTTTCGAATTGAAGGCGAAAAGAAATAGGGCAATAGCCCAACACAAACCATCCACTTCCAAACGTACTACTTCTCCCACAAAACAGACTGAGGGGGAGTTGACATTTGCAGAAACATCATAGTCTAACTGTTAGACTTTTGATAGCACATCAATAATGCGTTAAGAAAAAATTTGAACTAACGGTCCACATTTCCGTTTACAGCAATATGTGCGGGACGAAAAACTTCTTTCTTCGGTCAAATACTACTAACTATGCAAACTCTGTGTACTGTTGTTCTGCCCAAAATAATGCACAATTTCGCTGCTAGGAGGCGCAAGTGCTTAATATGTTTTTCTCAATATCTCAGTTTCTACATGGGCTGTTTAAAAATTCTTTCAACACTGGATGCCATTTACTTTGTAGAACACTTTAGGCTGGTATATGACGAATTTTGTAGTTCATAGTTCTGTTGGTAGATGGTGTTTATGTACTTCAGCTTGCAGCTGTATCGCCGCTTCTAAGAAAATTGAGATATTTTTTCTTTACTGTATGCCATTCGCTACGCTAGAGACATGGAGCATTATCGTCTTTGAATACCGCACAGATTTCTCGTTAGGGGGCGCAAAGGTCGAAACCTTTTACTCATTATTTCTGCTTTCGGAAGACGTATTTGAAAATATATTTTTCCTTAGCATAGCTTTTTCCATGAAGAATATTTTTCGCCTATTTTCAACTTTTCCATTATTCTCCTGCTAGATACGTAGACTTATATCATGTTTCCTTCTTCTAAAGGTTCGATTTGAAAATCTCTTTGTCTCTGTTACCTTCCTCGTTCTACGAGAAACTTTTTGTGCACCCTTTGTTAATTTTCGTAACATACTTTTTAGCCGCTGGTGGAACTAAGCATATATTTCTATTTCTGGATGTTTTATCGATTCTTGAAACCGGTTGTTTGCTTTCCTAATCAGTTCCACTGAGTTTGAATAGCTTTGATAAATTTAATTCGCGTCAGAATATGTTCAAACGACGTGCTCATTACAACCGAAAATTCGGTGACATCTTTCTCGTTTCTTTCTGTGAATGCGTTGTCTTAATTGCTATTCAAAGTTTACCATTGTTGCTTATGAAAATAGTAATATACTTGGAAAATTTCTTTAAAGGAAAACGTCCTTTTTGTTTATCTAAATCAAATTTTAACGTCGTGACAGGGAGGCACAATATACTACCCCTCCTTAAATCGCTTCCTTCAAGCTAACGACCTTATCTAGAACACGTGTCCTTCCCTTTAAAGCAGTCGTAACCACGTCCTGCTCCCTCACTGTCCCGGGAGAGGCTTAAGCGTACAGGTACAGCTATTTTTTGTTTGCCTGGGGGTTAAGGACCACAGTACTCGATGGGCTATAAGCAGTCATCCATCCCTAATTTAGGGCCACTGGCTCCAGGAAACGAAGATATGCAGTGCCGTATGACAAACACAACATCCATGTTGCACCGGGACTCGAACTGGAACCCATCTCGGACAAATAATCAGAAGCCAGCGATTAGACCACGGCACCACAGAGGTGGCATGGCATACCTTTAGACTCTACTTTCCGTGTTGGAATCCCCTACTTAGTAGCACAAACAGCAGCAATTAGTAATGCCCTCTCTCAGTGAATTCCTTTCCACCCTCCTCAATGCCCCTGGCCGCTAACAAGAAAAAGACTTAAACTAAGGATTTGGAAGAGTAAAGAACAATATTGCACTTTTTCATGGCCCTGGGTATGCAATTTGAATAACCTTTCCACGGAGACTAAAATATACGCAGGCTTACACTACGAAAAACACGATATTTTTTAATACAGTAAAACCTCCGAATAACTGTCACTACTCTGACCCGGAGAAAGTGACCGTTGTTGGGAGGTGGTCGTTCTTCGGAGGTTAGGCCTAGGATTGCTAGGACGTTGCGTTTGTGCAAAAGCAGAATAACTACACTGAATGGTCACTTTATTATGACCACCCCTCAGTACTTCGTTGGGCCACCTTTTGCCTTTAATACTGCGTCGATTCTTCGTGGCATGGACTCCACGAGATGTTCATAGGTGGTTTGTGAAATCTGAGACCATGCTTGATGAATAGCACTTTCCAGGAGTGTGAGGTTGCAGGGTTGTGGATCCAGCTGTCCGATGGCTCATTCAACTTCATCGCATAAATTCTCAATGGGGTTGAGATCTGGAGATTGTGGTGGCCACGTAAGCAAAGTAAACTCACCGACATGTTCCTGAAACCAATCCTGTACAATACGAGCACTATGGCAGGACGCATTATCTTGTTGAAAGTAGCCATCGCCATTGGGATAAACCATCCAGATGACAGGATGCACTTGGTCCGCAACGATGTTTAGATATGATGTGCCAGTCAGACGTTGATCAACACGAATTAAAGGGTCCAAAGCATGCCAGGAAAACATTCCCCAAACCATAACGTTGCCTCCACCAGCTTGAAGGGTTGTAGTAATGCATTTGGGGTCCATGCTTTCGTGCTGTTTCCACCAAATTCTCACTCGGCCATCGGCATGGTGCAACTGAAAACGTGATTCATCGGACCACATAATTTGTTTCCAATTATCGACTGTCCAATCCTTGTGCTCTTGTGTGAACTGGAGACGTTTTCTCTTGTTAACTGCAGACAGCAAAGTGTTCAAACAGGCCTTCGGCTGCCATATTCCATCCGATGCAGTGTACGGCGAACAGTGCGTGCAGAGATTATTTGAGGGGATCCTTGATTAAGATGGTCTGTAATTTGCTGCACTGTTGCTCTTCTGTTGTCTGTTACCAGTCTGGACACTCTCCGTTCCGCCCGAGCAGTCACTAGTCGATGACGACCACACGCTACACGTAGAGACCCAGTTTTTTGGCTGACAGTCCAGTCTTTAAACACTAACAACAGCTGCTCTGGAACATTTAACGAATGCGATGGTTTCGGTGATACTCGCTCCATGGCTCCGAACTAATACAATCATCCCACGTTGAAAGTCCGTCAAATCGCATTTTGTACCCATCTTGTCACACAAAAATCACTTCTACTATTGTTGCAAGCAAGCTTTCCCTTTTTATACTAGCCTTGCCCTCTGGCGGCAACAGCGTGCAGCTATAGCTCATTTGCTTAAAACTGTCCGGTGATCATAATAAAGTGGCCACTCAGTGTATATGAAGCTTATACACAATAAAGAAAACGTTGTAGTGCTTTTTCCAAATTCTGACTGCTGAATAAAACTAAATATAATAATTAAATAAATATTTCGTGGTGTAGAGGATTTAAAGAAAGCAGTGCCTGACGTCTGGTGTTAGACAGACCTTAGAAATATCAGGCTAGGAGATTAGGGTCAGGGTATGCTACAGAAAAGGAAAAAGGAAAAATGTCAGATAGTAGGTAAAGTATAACTGCACATTCATCTACCCGTGCGCCGTAAAGCAGGAACAGAGCACACAGGGACCAAACCAAGAGACATCACCCAGAACGGGCAAAATTCCTGGCCCCATCAGTTTATCGCTAATCAACTTCGCTCGCAGCCCCTTGGGCGATTGAAACATATTAATATACGGAAGCTGCAGCTCGCCTCATGTAGAACTAACCATCCAACTTTTTTCTTTTCACTTAAGCATACAATTGTATCAGCCGTAATCTAACCCATTATGTGTTTAGTAATAAATAGTGCATGTCCATTTCTCATCCTCTTGCTGAAGGACCAAAAGAACTACGTAAAATTCAAAGGGTAGTGTGCCCGTTAGATCTACTTCGGTTAAGACTGGGGTGTCCGTTGACCGCTGTTAAGAGGTTTCGTTGTTCGGAGGTTATCGTTAATGTTAATCATACGGAAGCTGTTCGGTAGCAACCAAAACTTGCCGTTGCTCGGAGGTGTCTTTCAATAGACTGGGGTGTCCGTTGACCCCTGTTAAGAGGTTTCGTTGTTCGGAGGTTTATCGTTAATGTTAATGCTACGGAAGCTGTTCGGTAGCAACCAAAACTTGCCGTTGCTCGGAGGTGTCTTTCAATAGACTGGGGTGTCCGTTGACCCCTGTTAAGAGGTTTCGTTGTTCGGAGGTTATCGTTAATGTTAATCCTACGGAAGCTGTTCGGTAGCAACCAAAACTTGCCGTTGCTCGGAGGTGTCTTTCAATAGACTGGGGTGTCCGTTGAACCCTGTTAAGAGGTTTCGTTGTTCGGAGGTTTTCGTTAATGTTAATCCAACGGAAGCTGTTCGGTAGCAACCAAAACTTGCCGTTGCTCGGAGGTGTCTTTCAATGGACTGGGGTGTCCGTTGACCCCTGTTAAGAGGTTTCGTTGTTCGGAAATTATCGTTAATGTTAATCATACGGAAGCAGTTCGGTAGCAACCAAAACTTGCCGTTGCTCGGAGGTGTCTTTCAATAGACTGTGGTGTCCGTTGACCCCTGTTAAGAGGTTTCGTTGTTCGGAGGTTTATCGTTAATGTTAATGCATACGGAAGCAGTTCGGTAGCAACCAAAACTTGCCGTTGCTCGGAGGTGTCTTTCAATAGACTGGGGTGTCCGTTGACCCCTGTTAAGAGGTTTCGTTGTTCGGAGGTTATCGTTAATGTTAATCATACGGAAGCTGTTCAGTGCCAACCAAAACTTCCCGTTGTTCGGAGGTTATCATTAATGTTAATCCTACGGAAGCTGTTCGGTACGAATCAAAACTTGCCATTGATCGGAGGTAACCGTTGTTCGGAGGTGTCCGTTAATGGAGGTTTCACTGTATTTGGCAAAGTCCAGATTATATTTTAAAGTTAAAAACTTTGAAAAATGGCACATAATGAACTGTGTGGATAAGACAAATTTCAGGGTCGGCTGCAACCCATCCCCGCATTCCCTTGGCGACGTTTCTGCACCAAGGTAAGCTTACGGATGAGTCCCTGGTTGAAACCAGAAGTTTTTCTTTGCATGCGCAGAGCATGGGTTTGTATTTTATGTCTTTTTTTCCTGCACGTTGAGAAAACTTTGATACCATGATCTGGGGAGGGTTTGAAGTCGGGAATTTCACTTTCAACCGATTTTTTTGGGTTTCACTCCATTTTACCTTTTATTATTTTAGTGTTGGTTGTATTTCTTCATGAGCGAGGGTCAAGAAATCTCTTAGGGCTATTCGGAAACAAAGGAGAAATAAATTCTTTAATTGAATGAGTTATTTTTGAGGTTATTGTTCGATATTTTGAATCGAGGTAGATCTCGATTTGAATTAACTTTGAAGCGCCACCATTTCGCGACCTTCTGGTGAAATTCAGTTCTGTTTTCGAGAACGATTTTTTTATAACAAGGGCTTTCACATACGATTTCACCTGATGAAACTTTTATGTTTGAGGGAACCTAAATTCCACAGTCACTGGTAACCTCTGTTTGTTTGCTCCTACTGCTTTTATTGCATCGCAATATCTTTTTTAAATCAAAAGAATTTTCAGTGTTAATAAATCGTCGTGCGAACACGTATTTCATGATGCACATTCCAAGTAAAAATTTAAGTAACAAGTGCAATTACAGATGGCGCGTGTGATGGCCAAAATGCTTAGAGGAATAGGTTATAAAATGGCAACCAAGTATGCAGGTGCATCTCATTCTTAAACAAGTCACACAAAGGTTAATATGTCAAGCAATAAGGAGCACACTAGGCATTGTTTGCTTTATGAGTTCGAAAAAGGCAACAATGCAGCTGAAGGCTGCCGCAATATTAGTGAGGTGTATGGCGAGGATGCCTATAGATGAAAGCACATGTCGCCGTTGGTTACGGAAATTCCGTGAAGGAGACAGAAGCTGCAGAGATCAACCACGTTCTGGACGTCCAGCAGTGGATTCTGAAGAGGATCTCATTCAAGCCATATCAAATGACCAACATCTAACCCTTGAACAATTATCAGAAAGTGTTTTTGTACACAGCACAACAGTAGAAAGAAGGTTTATTACAAAGGTTTATTACAAAGTTCGATCAGTGGGTACCACATGACATATCGGCAAGAAATCGATAGGACAGCATAACCACCAGTCTTTTTTTGCTTACTCATCTCAGAAGTGAATATTTCTTGGAACGATTAGTTACGGGTGATGAAAAGTGGGTCCTTGACAGAAATGTAAAGCGTCAAAGGACTGTATCCCGAATTGGAGAGAATTCTCCATTGACTTCAAGGAGGACTGCATGCGAGAAAGGGCTTGTTAAGTGTATGGTGGGATGTCAAGGGGGTAATCCACTGGAAGATGCTTGCACCTCACCAAACGAAAATGCTGACCTGTACAGCCAGGACTTGGAAAGGCTGAAAGAAAAATTGCAGTCTAATCGCCCAACACTGCTTAATCGCAAAGTCATCGTATTGCAATATGACAACGCAAGACCCCATACAGCTTTAGCCACTCAGAAAAAATGACTGGACATTGGATGGAAAGTATTACCTCACCTTTCGTATTCCTCAGACCGTGTACCTACGAAATACCACCTTTTTCGATCTTTTCAGAACAACTTCGCTCAAAATACCCATCGATGAATCTGAAGATGTTGAAACTGCATCACAAGAGTTTTGTGACTCCAAGACGAAGGAGTTCTACAGAAGCGGAATTCAGTTACTACCAGAAAGATGGCAACAGGTCATAGATTAAAATGGCGATTATGTAAAAGAATAAAGATGTTATTTATTCAAACAATTTGTTTTTCTTTTCTACTGAAAAACGGGTTTGAACACACCTAATATTACTTTCGGAAAAAATTCCTTATTTTTGTGACAGTTTCTTGCCCATTTTTTTCGCGCTTTAAAAGACAAATTGCTTCGTTCTAGCAGCGTTCAGTGATGCAGACGATGTGAAAGGCATAATATTTGCAGTTATTCGAAGCAATCTTCAAGCAGCACGTCCAGAGCATTCAAATGATTAGCTTCTCAGTAAAGATATAAAGCGGACACATTATATTTCGCTCCAGCAACGATAACTGACAGAATATTCGCTTTTTTTTTCTCCCCCTCCCAAATGCTTACGTCCCCCGAGCATCAAACGGTCCCCCTTGAAGGAGCCCGAAGGAGAAAGACACACATGTTCTGTTCAGCAGGTGTCTGATTATGCCTTTCTGTCGGTCCTTCTTACAGCTCAGCGTGCAAATTGATGTACTAAGAACTCCTGCCTGGGTTGCCTTTGATGTATAAACAGGGATACGGACCTACCAGGGAAGTCGTTTAGCTAAGACTTTTATTTAAATATGGGTGATAACGACAAGCTTGGACTGCAGTTCCCGTTCCTCCCCTCCTCATCTCCCCTTGCAATATGTCCTGCACCTCTCTCTCTCTCTCTTTTTAAATTCTTTCTTTTTTTTTCCATGCACTGTGTACAACGATGAGATCTTCAACTATCCAGCCACACGCTGCGAAGCACAAGCACAAATAAAAATGTGTTCTCTATATTCCGAAGGAGATGTAATCATAAAGAAAAACACGTTCTCTATATTCTTGAAAAGCTGTGACTACAAAACATTTCTGGTGACGGTTTTGTGACACGTTAGTTTACTTCTTTAGAGAGACATTTATGGCTTTAGGGACCTGGGATAACTTCACAAGTGATGTAGAAAGAACTGCGGGTGGCCGAGGATAATTTAATGCCTACAAAAAAAAAAAAAAAAAAAAAAAAAAGAACATAGATAGGATCAAACTTGTCCCATTACATAGTTGAGATCTCCGGTGAAATGCAAATTGTGTTTTTGATGCTTACATGCATGCAGTTGCAAGACATGGTGTTTAGAACGATTTAAAACTCACATGAAGTACAGTTTAGTGTTACTATGATCGTTAAATATTGCGTCGATAATTTTATAATATGAAATTGTTCAAAGTTGCGAGGATCTTATTTTACTAGTTCGGTCAGTGGTGGATTTATAGTTACCTGGGCTCAGCGTCAGTTTTGCCCCCCCCCACCGTGAAATTTGTCGGGCATCCTTAACCCTTTAACAAGCTGGAACAACTTAACTCGGGGTTAGAAAAATCAGCTGAAATCAGCTCCAAGGAATATATTTACTGTCTAAAAAGAGACTGTAACAAGTGAGCCTGCCCATCAGAAAACGCTGTTCTTCCCTTAGCTTTGATGTTCAAAGAAAATGGTCATTTTCGAGGGCGATTAGCACTAATCCTTTCTGACTGATTACCTACTAAAAGGGGCTATACAAGAATGGCGACGAACCTACTAAAGGAGAGGGAAGATTCTTCTAGAGGAAGCCAAATCTCGCTACGACGCTCCGTTTTCATAGCATCAAAAATGCATTTTTGTAATGGTCTTTATCACATTTAGCATCGGGTTCTTGTAATTTGCAATGAAACACAACGATGAGCTATTACATCATGACCACCCCCTGCCTAGAGAAATGAGCGCGCCTAGAGACCGAACGGTGGCGCTGGCAAAGTTCACACAGCAGTATATATACTACCCGAGGACCGGCTTTCGGTTAATACAGTGTTCGGAGTCAGAATGGAAAAAGCTGCCAATTTATTGGAGTTTGATAAAGGATAAATTGTGATGGCACGGCACCTCGGAACTACGATCTCGGAAACGGCGCGGCTTGTGCGTTGTTCTCGTGCCGCTGTAGTGAGTACGTATCAAAAGTGGTGCACAGATGGCCAAACGACGAGCCGTCGTCAAGCCGTGTGTCGTCCGCAGCTCACTGATGCCAGAGGGGAGCGGGGACTGTAGAGCAATGTTCACAGCGTCCGCAGGGGCACAGTGTCACAAATCCCCCGCGTTTAGAACGATGGTGATCAGGGAAATGTGCCACAGCACACAGGTCACCGTGCCTTCTGCGCATGGGCCTGCATAGCCGAAAGACCCAGCCGTGTGCCCATGCTCATTGCACGTCATCGCCAACAAAGCATGAAATGGGCCCAAGATCATCGAGATTGGACCTGGAATGATTGGAAGAAAGTGGCCTGGTCTGAAGAATTAAGATTCCTGGTGCATCACGCAGACGGCCGAGTGCGGATTCGCCGATTCATAACGGAGGCTATGGCACATGGATGCATTGTTGAGCTGAAACAGGTAGGCGGCGACGGCGGTGTTATGCTTTGGGTGATGTTTTCTTGGGACACTTTAGGCTCCATTATCCCAAAATATACAATCCCTGACAGCTGTCAGGTATCTGAACATCGTTGCGGACCAAGTTCACCCATTCATGATAGCTGTGTTCCCTGCTGGTGATCGCCATTACCAACAGAATAATGCGCCATGCCACACTGCTAGAATCGTCAAGGAGTGGTTCGAGGCACATACTGGTGACTTTCTGTTAATGCCCTGGCCTCCAAATTCACCTGACATGAACCCAATCGAACATTTGTGGTTCGACATGGAAAAGCGGGTTCGCGCTAAATCACCGCCACCCCGAAATGTACGGGAACTGGAGCACCAGCTGTTGACATTATGGTACTAGATACCCCAGGATACCTATCGCTACCTCATCGAATCGACGACTCACCGAGTAGTCGCTGTTTTGCGGGCTGAAGAGGATCTTACAGTTTATTAGGTAGGTAGTCATAATGTGATGGCTCATCAGTGTACATACATACATACATACATACATACATACATGAAAGAAGTTGAGTTGATAGGAACTACTTATTTGCCAGATTCAGGTCTACTACTGATCAATTCACGCGCTCTTACTCTATCAAATTAAACTTATCAAAATAGATAGACATGTAGACAGATAGATATATACAGGAAAAGGGAAAGGAACTGCTTGTTATTTTCCAGATGAGGAGTTACTGAAGAAACTGCATGGTCTTAATATGTCAGTTCTGACTGGTGAATACAGGTAGAACAGAGATATATTTGAAAATTTGCGGAAATTATTAATTTTTAAGAGTGGGGACTAATGCGGATGAATTTCTTCGCTCTCTCTCCTACTCCGTCAGTTCTAACTGATGAAGACGTATTGACAGATAGATAAGAAAAGTTGCTTTGAAAGATACTACTTATATTCAAGAGCGGATCAACTGCCGATGAGTTCCCTCGCACTTACTCTGTCTGCTCTGATTGATGTGCATGGATAAATAGATAGATAGACCGAAAAAGTTAACAGAACTTATTTATTTTCAAAGTATGTAGCTAATACTGATGAATTTCCTAGCTCTTACTCCATTAGTTCTAACTGATGAAGACGGACAGATAGATAGATTACAAAAGTTGAGTTGAAAGAAATTATTTATTTTCAAGAGGCGTAGCTAATACTGATGAATTCCCTCGCTCATATTCTATCAGTTCTAACTGATGAAGGTAGAGAGATAGATGGTTAGATCGGAAAAGTTAAGTTGAAAGAAACTACTAAATTTCAAGAAGCAATTTTACTACTGATGAATCAACCCATTCATACTCTGCCTATTTTAACTGATGCAGGTGGATAAATATACAGATAAAAAAAAGTTAAAAGAGCCTTCTTTTTTTCAAGAGATGGAGCAAATACTGTTGAATTAACTCACTCTTACTACGACAGTTTTTCAAGAGACTGAGCTAGTACTGATGAATTAATTCACTCTTACTACGACAATTCTGACTGATGAAGTGGATGGACACACACAAGTAGATAGATTGAAAATGTTCAAAGAAACTATGTATTCTTAAGAGATAGAGACCCCCCGCCGGTGGCACAGTGGTCCAAGCGCTGACTTCAGACCATTCGTCCGAAATGGGTCCCGGTTCGAATCCCGTGATGCATGGATGTTGTGTTTGTCTCACGGTACTGGCTCTCTCCCTTCCTTGGAACCAGTGGCCCTAAATTAGGGACGGGCCACTACTATCCTATCGAGTTGCTCACGGTGGGCGTTAAACCCCCAAACAAACAAAAAATAGCCACGGAACTACTGGTGAATTCACTTATCATTTTTGATCGATTAAAATAAACAAAGAAGTCAGAAAAGTTGAAAAAACTACTTATTTTGAAGAGGCGGAACTATTGGAACACTCAGCTCTTTCTTACTTGATCAGTCCTGATTGAGACAGACAGATAGTTCTTATTTTATCCAGCTTTGATTCGATTGCGATATTTAACACTGAAAAACTGCAGAAAATGTTTCCATAGTTACGCAACACGGAACTACTGGTTTGGTAAAAAAATCATGCTACGCGCTAATAGTTTCAATTCGTTTGTGCGTTTTTAGCTACATCTTTACATCTGAAATGATATATTATCGCACGAGTCAAATGGAAACCATAAAACTGCAATAAAAATTTAAAACACAGTTTCATTGTCCTGTAACTTGACAATATTGTTAACAATGGCTAAAAGATTTTCTGCCTGAACCAAAGAGGAGCAACTTCCTGTGATCCATTTTTAGCACGTCTTTTGTAAAAAAAGATCGTGCTTATGTTATCGGTTTGTCCGTCCGTCTGTACTCACGATATCTCTGCAACTATTAGTCCGATTTGAAAAATTCTTGTTGCATTGGAAGCTTGAAATATGAGAATGATGATTCTTCATTTCGTTTTTTTCTTTACGATGTACAATTTCGCCGCTAGAGGGCGTAAATGCAGATCAGGTCGAATTCAAAAATAGGTTTGCTTCTAAACATCCGATTAAAAAAAATTATTTTATCTTTCGATTCCATTTATGTCGAAGAGTATTTTAGATATAGTTACTTTTTCTAATTACGCATAGATTTTCCGCTAGGGGGCATAAAAGTAAATTGCATTTTTCCTGATAACTCTTCTTCTAAAGCTCCGATTTGTAAACAAAATTCTTCAGTGGATACACCTGCTGATGGAAAATGTTTTGCATATAATTTCTAATTTTTGGTAAAGAATACTTTGGCCGCCAGGGGGCGTAAGCGTTAATTCTTACTTCTAAGGTATTTTCCATAAAATCTGAGCTTCTAAACATATCGATTGAAAAAATTCTTTCGTGGACTGATGCCACTCACATCGATAAACCTTTCCCGAATATTTTCTTCTTAATGTATATGTAGATGTATATTTTATTCTGGTCAATATCTCTACTTCTAGGAGTCCGAATTAGGGACGGGCGATTGGTTATAGCCCATCGAGTTGCTCACAGTGGTCGTTAAACCCCCAAGCAAGTAATAACGGGAAAAAAGTGAATGCTGAAAGGGATGAGATTTACTCTGTATCTTATAAAGATTTTGGTTAAATCCGATTAAAATAAACAAAATAACACCACAATTATTGAGATGACTTTGTTCAATGCTGGTGAAGAGGTTCCATCTTCTCTAAGCATTCTGAAAGTTGGAATATTCAAAAATTGAGGACGAAAAAATAAGAAATTGAGGGTATTTGACGTTCTCAGTCAGTTTATGTGGAATTGAGGACGAAACACTGAAATTGAGGACTGTCCCCACAAAATGAGCACGTCTGGTCACCTTACAGTATTCTCAGATAGGATATGAGTGATTTGATACAATGTTGTTTGCGTTGTGAGAGGACAGTCTTTTGCAGAGCTCTCCAGCCAAGTTCTACACTCATCGCGAAAAAAATAATTGCACCCAAAAGAACGTGTTGGACTGCAATGCTATTGGGGACGAAGGTAAAGGTCCAAGAACAACAAATGATTAAACACTGAGATTGATGTGGGCAATATTTATTGATCTACACGCCAATAAGTAGTGTCTCTCAGTATGGTGTCGGGCCGCCATGTTTGCTCACACAGCATGCCAGACGTCTGGGCATAGAGTAATACAGGTATTGTGTCTTGCGATGAGCCATCCCACGCAGCTTGAATCTTCTTACGCAGTTCCTGAAGATTGTGCGGTAGAGGTGGACTGTGGATAACGCGTCCAATAGCATCCCACACATTTTCAATGGGCGTCAGTGCCTTAAAAGCAAGCTCTCGAGACAGCAGAAGTATGCGGACGAGCATTGTCCTGTTGGAAAATCGCACTGGAGTGAGCGTTCAGAAAAGGTAGGGCCACTGGTTGCAGGACCTCATTAACGTAACGTTGGGCTGTCAAAATGCCTGTAATGAACAACAAATGTGATTTGGTATCGTAGGAAATTTTCCCCCACACCATGACACCAGGCCTCCTGGACGTGTGACGTTCGACAGCAAACCATTCATCTTGGCACTGACTACATACAGATTTGGTGGTCGTCTCCTCCAAGACAAAAGCCGGATTCGTCACTGAAGATCACCCGCTGCCATTCTGAGTGGCTCCATGACAGTCTGGAACGACACCATTGCAGTCTTCGGCTACGATGCCGTGGTGTTAAGGGCAGTCGTCGTATCGGTCTGCGTGCGTGTAGTCTTACGTCGTACAGCCATCTGCCAATGGTGCTGGCACTAATCGGACGATGCATGGAGGGCACCACTGCTCGCTGAATATCCGCAATCGTGGCTGTTGGGTCACTCCGCACATGTCGGACAAGTTAGTCTAGGTCTCCCAGATCCTTCCTGTCGCTGCTGTGTGCCTTGTTCTATCCACTGCCGCCAACAGCGTGCTATGGTGATATCTGTACGACCGGTATGGCGCGCAATACGGCGATAAGACCATCCCGCTTCCCGGAGCCCAACGATGTGGCCCCTCTCGAACTCCTCCAACTGCTCGAAGTGCTTCCAAACTTCTCTCCGAGGCATACTTCTCTTTCAAAGAGCACAACCAAAACAACAGCACGAGTCAGAATGGCAAGCACGCGCAACAGGACGACGTTATAGAGCCGGTCAGGCACAGCGCTACGACCCCTCCTTGCTTGCGTCACATGTGCGGCCGAGCGTGGTACTTGAATAATTTGCATATCTCACGATGTTAAACCTGTCCACTAAGTTTCATTCCTGTCGGTTGCTTCCTTCTGGGTGCAACTATTTTTTGACGCTGAGTGTAATAGATTCGAACGTCTACCAGGTCGTTTTGTGGCAGATTAAGCCCCAGTCCGATGTATTTGCATATCCTATTCCCAACCACTGACCTAGGGATCTTTAATGCAGCTGAAATGTCACGTACTGGCAATTGTTTACGTGACACTCTATTATCAGTCTCAACTGGAAACCAGTTAACTCTGTCGATCGATGTATCCTGCATTGCTAGTCATGCTATTACCTCATCATAGCTATGCGGGCATGTTTATGGTTGAGTCTGAGGCGTGGTGACGACGTAGAACTCAATTCACTATCAATAGAGGGGTGTCCGATTATTAATTGTAAGGCAGTGTATGTAAAGGTTGTTCGAAAAATAACTGTGCACTGAAATGGGCCCCACCGACGTCCAGACATGTCTCCACACGCTTCTGCATGGTGGTGAAGGCCTTTCTCAGGGTATGTGGTGTGACTTGTTGGATGTGGGTCGCTATTGTAGCCTGTAGCTCTTGAAGTGTATTTGGATTACCTGCGTACACCTTCCCCTTCAGTGCTCCCACAGAAAAAAATCAGGCGATGTCAGATCCGGTGACGGGGCAGGTCACAGTCCCCAAGAGATGATGCGATTTCCCAATTTATCCAGAAGCTGTATTGATGCGCCAGCGGGGTGAGTAGTTGCACTGTCTTACTGGAACCGTCCTTCGTTGATTTCCCGTTCCGTGAGTTCGGATATAAATGGTTGGATAATATGGGCACGGTTCCGTTCTCAGTTAATGATTTCACTGAAGAAAATGGGCTCAATAATGCACGTATGAGTCATGGCACACCAAACACCGACGTTCTGGTTGTGGAGAGCCACTTCCTTAAATTCGTGGGTATTTTCAGTACCCCACAGAGGACTGTTTTGGCTGTTGATGTACCCGGACATGTGGAACCATGCCTCATCTGTAAAGAAAGTTACGTCCAGAATGTCCTCACCTTCTTCAGACAGTAACTCTTGGAACCACCTGCAGTACCGAACACGGGCCTCGTGGTCTGTTTCCTTCAGGTAATGCACGAAAGACACTTTGTACAGGCTGTACTCTTTAGCACATTAGCTTGTTGTGACAGCGGCCCCACGGACTTGTGTGGACTCTTCTGTATCCTGTACTGGACATCCTGTACGGTCTCGTCTGCCTTGGATGGCCTACCGGGACGCCGGGCATCCAGAACATTGCCAGTTTCCCGGAACTTCGCTATGAGGTGACGCACCGCATTACGGTATGAGATGTCTGCATCACAAAATTTCCTAGCCAACTGTTTTTGCACTTCGTCCGTGTACTTGTCGTCATGGCGAAAGACATGTTCTACCAAAAACACTCCATGTTCAGCCGTCAACACCATTGTCGTTGTGCCGAGACGAGTGAACAATCGACATGTCTGCCTCCGGGTCACTAAGCGCTTGGGAATGACCTACGTTCGGAACGACAGCTGCGTGCGCCTCGGGGTGCGGAGACATGAAGATTATCAGACACAGAGCATTTCCACTCGTCGGATCACTTCTACAGTAATTCCATTTCAAAATTTCTTTATTATTACATTACTGCAATTCGTACATTCAGTGCACAGACATTATTCGGACACCCTGTACTATTGCTGGTAAGAGTCACATGATCAAGTTTTTAGATGAGGATCCGTTCTTTGCCCATTGGAAACTTTCGCACAATCCGGATGCTTCTAGTAAGATCTCGTGAATCTCCAAGCTTCATCGAATAAACCATTTGAAATTTCACCTAACTTGATTCTTCTTCCGTCTTTGTTCCTTAAATGATGTAAGCATGTCATACATGTTTTTCACGGGGTTGTAATCGAGTTTCTCCACTCCTTTCAAAAGAGGTACGTATCAAGCGTTGGTCTCGATATCTCCGAATATACTCATATAAGACCTCACCCGCCGTATTCCCCTGACCTAGCACCTACGGACTACCACCTTTTTTGATCATTACAGAACACCTTCGCTTTCCAAACCTTCGACGACGTGGACGATGTGAAAATGGCAGTACATGACTTTTTTGACTCTTAAACACGGGAGTTTTTTCCGGCGTGGAATTCACCTACTCATAGACAGATGACAAGAGGTCATACAGAACGATGACAATTATGTGAAATCCTAGGTACGTTATTTGTTGTGTTCTCCTCCTTTCTTTGTAGCCAACAAAAACGGGTTGAACGTATGTACACATCCAATATATAATATATATGGGACATCTAGAGAAAGCAGCTAAATGACATCTGTAAGAATACTTCGGGAGTATATGTCAACTGAAACGAAGTAAAAATAAATAATTTATGCAATATCATTTTGCATAGAACTTTCCGTAAACCACTAAGTTTTCTTCGGTGGCTTGAAATAATTGATTAGTCTCTAGAGAGTCCAAGTATCAGGTCATTAGCTAATTGCGTCAGCGACCATTAAATGCCTCTCTGAGGAGATCATGAGAAATTTTCAAACTTCTGATTACAAGATCATACTTCTGATTACAAGATCATTCTTCTGAACGAAATCCCAGAGGGACCATAAGAAAGTCCTTATATTTAGCTTATCTCAAAGTTTCCTGTGCGGTCTTTACTTTAATATATTTTTACCTCAATTCGTAAAAACGCGAGGAAAAGAAAATTAAGGAACGATATTTGAATTCAGAAGGACAGTGTTTGCATACGTGACTAAGCAAACAGTCCCATACATTTTGTTTTACTGCTAAGTGGATTTTGCAAGACGATTTTTTTTTTATTTTTTAAGATTTAACGACCACCGTGAGCAAACCGATTGGCTATGAGCAGTCACCAGTCCTAAATTTAGGGCCACTGGTATCAGGGAAGGGAGAGATCCAGTGCTTTAAGACAAACACTACACAACATCCATGCCTCACCGGGATTTGAACTCAGATCCATCTCAGGCGAATGGCCAGCGTTTAGACCACTGTGCCGCCGGTGCCATCAACTTTCTTGCAATTAAATAAGTAATTGATGCTAAATTTGGGTGCATTTGGTTAGATTCCATTGAGAGTTCTACAACTTTTGTTCAGTACATGTTTTCATTAAACTGCTTTTTCAAGTGAAGTTATTGGACTTGGAATATTCCTTCGCATAGAGATAGCATACAGATATTCCAGTATTTCTGTCAGCTCAGTGTATAGTAATTTTCTGGCTTGATATTTTTTCTTCTGCAGAATCACAATGAAATTTCAGTACAAAATCAAAATGTAGCTTTGTTTGCATGTGCTGCCCCCTATGAGTAACATTTAAAATTCATCCGAAGTAATATTCTGCATGCATATTACTATTTAATTCAGCTGAACACTGTGGGTCATGACTATCAATCAAGAGGCAGAAATGCATTTTTGTTACCAATGCCTAACACTTTAGCCCAACAAAGATTTATTGATTTTTTTTTTTTTGATTGAAGGTTTAACGACCACCGTGAGCAACTCAATGGGCTATAAAGCAGTCGCCCGTCCCTAATTTAGGGTCACCGGTTCCAGGGAAGGGAGAGAGCCAGTGCCGTAAGA
Organism: Macrothele yani; assembly: GCA_039090855.1. NCBI lineage: Eukaryota > Metazoa > Arthropoda > Arachnida > Araneae > Macrothelidae > Macrothele > Macrothele yani. The sequence continues at coordinate 13,739,860 of CM076992.1, forward strand.
CAAACACAACATCCATGCCTGACCGGGATTCGAACCCGGACTCCTTACGGACGAATGATCAGAGGCCAGCGCCTTAGACCACTGCGCCACCGGGGCGGCATTTATTGATTACCAGGGATTGTTGTTATGGAATAACTTACCTTGTCAACTAACATATATTAATAATTATAATTATTTTCGAAAGCAACTAAAAAAATATTTCCTAACAAACTCAAATATAAAATTCCATGGCAAAATTTATTAATCAATCCACATAAGCGTAAATGTTATATGTGTAAGACGTTTGACTTGACTACGTTATAACGAAGTACATTTCACCGTGATTTTTGTGCACGCCGGGCATTGAACCCGGGTCCTCTCATTCCAGAATAAGTCGCTCTCCCAACTGAGCTACGCGGACCTATGCTCTCGCTGCTATCTACCTTTATCTCATGTGCGTCCTGCGGTGCAGGCACGTCACCGTCACACACACACCCCTAAAGGGGGCCGGGGGCATGGCCCACGGGTCAGCTGGGACCATGTATCTGTACCGTTGTAGGCAGTCATCCGCTGAAGAATGTACATTGGAGAAATCTCAGTCAATTTGGTGTGTGGAACGTAACATCACACACATTTATTTTTCGAAGCGCTGAAGAAGGGATTCTCTTATTTTTCCTGTCTCGCTGTGTGTAAAGAACATCACACCATTACGAGAACTTTAATGGCCAGGTCATTCTTGAAGTTCGGGCGCCAATATAACGAAGTAAATTTCTCCATCATTATTGTCCACGCCGATCATCAAACCCGGGTCCCCTCATTCCGGAATAAGTCGTTCTCTCAACTGAGCTACGCGGACGTATGCTCTGGCTGCTATCTGCCTTTATCTCATGTGCGTTCTGCGTTGCAGGCACGTCACCGTCACAACGTACTTTAGGGGAATTGGGTTTCACTCAGGCGATATATATATATAGCCTTTTACTCAATTTCCTGTTCTGAGGTTACGCTGTACATAAGTATTCATATTATATATGATGTTTTTCTTAATACTATATGTTATAAAATTAATTTTGAAATGCAACATGGTCAAATGTAACCCCATAACGAAATAAATGAAATGAAATGATAGTATTTTATTGTTATTTTGCACTTATTTCACGAGAAAATCAACCTTCAGATTTATCGTATGTTTTCCCATGAAACTGGACAATTATGGTACAGGTAATAACATTATTTGCTAATCTTCAGCTTTACCATAATGTGTCAGCTGTTGCCCTCAATCTTGTCCTCATTTTGAAACGAAATCGTTCTCAATTTCGCGTTGCAACTGAGGACAACGTGTCATTTTGTACTCAATTTCGTTCTCAAAAATCTGGCCACCTTAGACTACTATGACTGATGTTAGCACCACGCCCGTGTGCAGTACGCTACACGACATGGATTAACACGTTCCATCACCATCCACAAGCCGGTAATCAGTTCGACTGATGAAAAACGCTGATTAGGGTGCTGTAAGGAACACGTCGATCTTGTACCAATGGAAAACTGTACTTTGGACTGACGAGTCACGTGACACATTTTACCAGACTGACTGTCGCACCTGGGTGTAGCAGATTCCTAGTGAAAGTTACCCACCTGATTGTATCGTCCCAACGATGAAATTTGGTGGAGGCAGAGTGACGCTATAGAGCTGTTCTTTGTGGTTTGGTTTGGCCCCATTAGTAGTTTTGGTTAAAACAAAAAAATGTTGAGCTGTACTAGCTAACATTACACATTACTAACTTTGTGGAAGCACTTTAGGGAAGGCTTGTACCCAGCTTCAACACGAATAAAATACTGATGAGTCTGGGCCAAAGTACAGCGAAACTTGTGAAAACACGAATTTATCCCCCTCATTTCGGAGTAAGTTGCTCTCCCAACTAAGCTACGCGGATGGAATGTATCGGTGCAGATTTGTTTTTTTGGCACGTGCGTTACCTCTGTAGTACGTCATATCATCTCCCTCTTAATATTTTTTAGCACGTCATTTGTAAAAAAAGATCGTGCTTCTGTTATCGGTTTGTCCGTCTGTGGACACCATACCTCTGCTACTATTAATCCAATTTGAAAAATTATTTTTGCATTCGTCAACTTGAAATATGAGAGTGAGGATCCTTCATTTCGTTTTTTTTTTTTTTTTTTTTACGATGTACAATTTCGCCGCTAGAGGGCGTAAATTTAGATGATATCGAATTCAAAATACATTTTATTCCATTTCATACATTTGCTTCTAAGCATCCGATTGAAAAAAATTATTTTACCTTTAGATTCCATTTATATCGAAAAATATTTTAGGTATAGTCACTTTTTCAAGTTATGCATATATTTTCCATTTTCCGCTAGGGGTCGTAAAAGTAAATTGCGTTTTCCTCGATATCTCTACTTCTAAAACTCCGATTTGAAAATGTTTTCTTCAGCCGATACAGCTATTGACGGGAAATGTTTTCATATAATTTCGAATTTTTGGTAAAGAATGGTTTGGCCACCAGGGGGTGTAAGTGTGAATTTCTGTTTCTGATGTATTTGCCATAAAATCTGAGCTTCAAGAATCTCGATTGAAAAAATTCGTTCGTGGACCGATACTACGCACGTCGATGAACCTTTTCGGAATAGTTTCTTCTTAAAATAATCCATTATTTATCCGCCACGGGGCGTAAACGTATATCTTATTTTTGTCAATATCTCTGCTCCTAATGGCCCGATTTAAAAAATTCCTTCTTTACTGGATAGAGTTTTCGGTGCGACATGTTTCTCTTATAATTTCAAAATTTTCAAGCAATTCATGGACATTCCGCTAGCTGGTGTTATGGTAAATTGCGTTTCCCCTGATATCTCTGCTTCTAAATCTCCGATTTGAAAAAATGTTTCTGCACCGGATACAGCTCCTGATGGGAAACTTTTTGCATATATTTTCTAAATTTTCGGTAAAAAATGTTTTGGCCACCAGGGGGCATCTATGTATATCTTATTTTTGCCAGTATCTCTACTTCTAAGAGTCCGATTTGAAAAATTCCTTCTTTGTTGGATAGTGTTTCCGGTGTAAAATGTTATTCATATAAATTCAAAATTTTCAAGTAAATCATAGACTTCCTGCTAGGTGGCGTTACGGTAAATTGCGTTTTCCCCGATATTTCTGCTGCTTAAACTCCGATTTGAAAAATGCTTCCTGTATCGCATACAGCTATTGATGGGTACTGCTTTTCGTATAATTTCTAATATTTGGTAAATAATGGTTTGGCCAGCAGGGGGCATAAGTGTTAATTTCTACTTCTGATGTATTCGCAGAAAAATCTGACTTTCTGAAAACTCGACTGAAAAAATTCCTCCCTGGACTGATACCGATCACATAGAACAATATTTTGAGAATACTTTCTTCTTAAAATAATGCATGTTTTTCCCGCCAGGGAGCGTAGATTCATATCTTATATTTGTCGATATCTCTGCTTCTAAGAGTTGGATTTTTAAAAATTATTTCTTTGTTGGAGAGCGTTTCCACTGTTTCTCATATAATTTAAAATTTTTCTTACCGCACAAGTCTGCCACCAAAGGGCGTAAGATCACGATGCCGTTTGCAGCAGTATCTGCGGGATTAAAAACCCGATTGAAAAATCTCTTTCTTCGGTCAGATACTACTCTTTTCCATACCGGTTCCAGTGACCTTGAATAGCTTTGATAAATTTAATTGCGTCAGAACGGATTCAAAAGACGTGCTCATTACACTCGAAAATTTGGTGTCACCTTTCTTATTTTCTTTTTGAAGCGAAAAACGAATTTTCATTAATTCTAGTCGATGTGTGGAACAAACATCGCACATTTTTCAAAGAACCCAACGGACAGCACATCCATTTTTACGTCCGAGCGCCAATATGAAAGCACGAATTTATCCGTGACGGGGATCGAACCCACGCGCCGCTCACTCCGGAGTAAGTTGCTCTCCCAACTACGGAATGTATCGCTGCAGATTTGTTGTCTTGACACGTGCTTTACCTCTGCAGTAAGTCAAAAACTGCAGTCGAAAAGAAAATATAATTCATTCTAACTAAAAGTTGATTTCTCTATTCGTATTTCTCTATTCGTATAAATCCACAATGCTCGTAATTTACGATTTGTGATAATGTCAAATTTTTCATGAACATTTTTCTGTTTCTTTTAAATGCACTCCATCTAAGTTTCAAGCACTTCTTAATTTCTTTCTCAATGTGGCCGTGGCTTGATATATGTTGTCCATGGTCAGGGTCGAATTGGGACGACAAAATCAGTCCGGGAATTTCAGTCTTTCGGTCCATTAAAAAAAAAAAAAAAACGTACCGAAAGGGAAAATCTTCATAAATTTTCTCATTAAAAAAGAAATCTCTTAGATAATAGATGAAATATTGAAATTTTCATTATAAAACGAATTCAGTCGTGAACAAATTATAAGAATTTAATGATGAAAGAATTTTCAAAATCCATTCATAATTGAATGTATATCGTAAACACCGCACTACATTCAACCATAAGGGAATTTTTAAAATTCCAGATAATTATTTTCCTTCAAAACTTTGAGCAAAAGAACCTCGAGTCTTTCGAAGACCCTATTTCTAGCTACCCACCCTGTAAATTGTTAAATACTTGTGTAGCACTGATTTTACTCTCTGGAGCATTTTTTACGCTTTCCAACCGTAGGTTGAAGAAGCGTATATGCTGATACAATCTAATATTTGTCGAAGCACGATAAAACTATGTAGGTCTTAAAGCGTTTAATAAAATCCAAAATATATGCAAACTAAAAAACGCTAGATCTTTCACATGTGCTACACATGCATCATCAGCCTATGTACTGACCAAGTCCGGGGCATGCAGGTATATATACATATCAGAAAATGTATGCCCATAGATCTGCGCAGGGTACAATAAATAAACATGGGAAGAGGTATGTATGCAATTTCAAACACTAAATTAAAACTGAATCTCTTGCCAAATGTTTCCAAGAAGAAGGTATAATAACTGGAGTTTCATTTGTGCAACATTGCTCACCATATGCGATAATAAACATACTTTCAGAAAATAAAGTAAGTCTTTTGGTATGAGTTCGCAAGATAATAAATGCGTCGTTCCAGAATGGTATGAAACAGTCTTCTTTCACCAGGCGAGCGAGGGCTGTAGCAGATGAACCAGTTCTCACAGAATATTTGTGCTCCTGGATTCGAGTCGATAAGCTACGAAGGGCGGAACCGATGTAAGTTATAGTGGTACGTGGTACATGCTCCAACTTTGTCCGTCTGTCCGCACGAAAAAATGGTTCGATTTCGATGAAATTTCAGTATATGATAGGGATCACTGGAGACGAACCGTATTGAAAAAGGGTGAAATGTGGTCAAAGGTCAGGACATAGGAGCGGGATCCATTCCATTGCCCTTATGCGTCATAACTTGAGTAAAAATGGTTCAATTTCGATTAAATTTTAGTATGTGGTAGGGGACCAACCGGGGACGAATTTTACTGAAAATGGGCGAAATGTGGTCAAAGGTCAGGACATAGGAGCGGGATCCATTCCATTGCCCTTATGCGTCATAACTTACGTAAAGATGCTTCGATTGAGACAAAACTTTATCATGTCCGAAGATACACTGAATCGATTCGGTTGAATATCATCGAAATGGGGTCAAAGGTCAGTGCACAGGAGCGAAATTTATTCCATAGCCATTATCCTCATAACTTGACTAGAAATTATTCTGTTGCGACAAAACTTTAGTATGTTGTTCCGGATGTATACTGAACCAATTATGTTGAATATCACCGAAATGGGGTCAAAGGTCAACGTCCAGGAGCGAGATTTATTCCACAGTTATTATCCTCATAGCTTGAGTAATAACTTGAGCAATGATTTCTGGTATATTGGAAAGCGTATCATAATCAATACATTGCATGATTTTACCAAAATGTATAAATACTGACCAGTTTAATTGCTTTTGATTAAATCACCATGAAGACTATCCTAAAAGTTGAAATTTGCACATACCGATGTAGCAATTTTTCTAAGAAATTAATTCTATATTTTTTGGTCAACGATCGCCTACTGTATTGGTATCTCCTCCATGAGTAGAAGCCTTTTAAAAGTTTATCCATTATTTTCACCCATATGAACCAGGGCAGGTCAATCACTGTTTTCGTTTAAGATAAATGTTGATATGATGTAGATTTTGGAATATCCCTTTCGGAGAGTCGCTTTGTATTCTGCGTCATTCTATGGATAACAGGGTTGGGGATGAAAAGTCATCACAATGTGTACTAGTGCCTTCTTCAAAATTTCAAAAGGTGGGTAGGGTTACCAATGACCCTGGCCAATGACTTTTTTCTTTTTTTGACTGAAGGTTGAACAACCACCGTAAGCAACTCAATGGGCTATAAGCAGTCGCCCGTCCCTAGTTTAAGGCCACTGGTTCCAGGGAAGGGAATGAGCCAGCGCCGTAAGACAAACACAACATCCCTGCCTCAGCCGGATTCGAACCCGCATCCATCTCGGACGAATGTTCATAAGCCATCGCTTAGACCACTGCGCCACCAGGGCTGCCCAATTACCTACGTCTAACTGTAGTTAGTTTTAGGTCAACTTATTTATTCACAAGAACCAAAACATTTGTGTATGCATAAGTACCAAAACAATTATTTTTTCGTTCCAAAAAATCCAGACAGCAGAATACGAAAAAATGGGCCATTTCCAGAGTGTTCCACCAGAAAATGTCCCGGTAGGCCAATCCGTCTCTGTCCATGGTAGATGCAGACATCGGTTATTTCAATGTTTACCTCTTCATCCTCTAAATCTTCAGTTTTTGTAAAAGCATTGTACATCAGTTTTCCTTTCCGTAAGTTCATCTTTAATTCTACTCCTTTTCTCTTGTCAGCAGGTTCCTAGATCATAACTTGCAGCTTGCATTTGTAAAAATGATTATATCGTTAGCAAAACGAAGGTGGATAAACTATCACCATTATTCTTTATCCCTTTGTCTTTCTAGTGTAATGATTGAAATACATTCTGCAATGTGGCTTTGGAGAGCCTGGGAGATATGGTGTCACCTTCTCTCACTCCCTTCGCAAATTTTATAAGTAATGTGTCCTCAAGCAGTCGAACCGTTGGACTTGCATTTACATTGATGTTGTTAGTAATGTTAACGTTTTCGTCATCAATACTGCAGGATATTAAAGACATTATAACTTCTCTCTCTCTCTCTGTCCAGGGTGGTTTTATGGAATCAAAACCTTTTTTTTATAATCAATAAAACCTATAGGTATATCAAATCAAATAATAACATTGAGCTGTTCTCTGAGATTCAGAGGTTAGCTCTATAAAGAAAGAAAATCCGCCAGATAAATGTTTAACTGAGTATCTACTCACTGTTGATGTATCAAGACCTTTCGTTCACTGTTGATGTATCAAGACCTTTCGTTCACTGTTGATGTATCAAGACCTTTCGTTCACTGTTGATGTATCAAGACCTTTCGTTCACTGTTGATGTATCAAGACCTTTCGTTCACTGTTGATGTATCAAGACCTTTCGTACTTCATACTCATAATCTTTTGCTCATGCAGACACTCCTGAATCTGGTCTCCCATTTCCTTGGCCTTCCTCTACCTTTCTGTCCTGCCACTTGGGCTAAACGTATTTTCTTAGTAAGCATCTCATCACTCATTCTTTCAGCATGGCCAAACCACCTAAGAATATTAGTCTCCACCTTACTGACAGCATTTTGCCTCACATTACACAACTACAACACATCTTCATTCCTCACATGACCAGAGAGTGTCTAGTATCTTGACACAAACCCTCCGTAAGTAACGCATCTCTGCAGCACACACACGACTCCTATGTCTCTTCTGCAATACCCAGATTTCACTGCCATACATCAGAGTAGGAACAATTACACTTTCATACACAGCCATTCGGGACTCTTTTGAGAATCCATCATTCCTGTGAAAACCTCCTAAAGTAGCTATAACTTTCAATGAAGGATTTACTCGCCTACTAATTTCACCATCTAATGTGTTGTATCTGTCAAACATGCTTCCCAAATATACAAACTCATTCACCTGGTCAATCACTGTGCCATTTAGACTTATATTACACTCAGTGCTAATATTTCCTTGCTCAAAAACCATAAATTTGGTGCAAACTTATTTTCAGTTTGAATTTCGTACAAACTTCGTACATTCGGGACAACATACTCTGTAACTCACCTTTGCTCTCTGTCAACAGGACTGTGTCATCAGCATGCAACATTCTGTTATTGTTGAGGTACCAGCTAGTTCTGTGTAGCATTGGACAAAAGACCCCAACTCACTGGGTTTTGTTCCAAAATCCTTAGGTGAAATGACCAACTGAAACCGTCAGCTGTGGGCTAATCCCCGCACTGGTGTACTTACCATGTAAGAGTAAAGCTACGCATGGAAGTTAACATTCTTTCTCTCTGTCAATTAGTCCTCTCAGAGCATGGATATGGTCTATAGAGCTGTAGCCACTCCTAAATTGAGATTTTCCTCCTGATTGAGCTATGTACAGTTGTAATGTTCTTAGTTGGTTGTAGCAATTGTCTGTAGGTTCTAATTGCTAACCAACACGAACTTCACAGTGAAGTACGATCTAAATTACCGTAATTGATTAATCTCAGTTGATTCGCGGGAACCTGAACTAAACACAGAAATATCGCTTTAAAAGTACGTCTAGAGATTCAATGAAAACAAGGTTACTTACAGATTTTGACTAGATCATGACTGCCATAGGTCCCTCATAACCCACAGATTGTTAGCAGGCATCAGTGAATCATCCCGTAATTTGACTTTGGGCACAAATAATTCTCAAATACACTGAACTTTTCTGAGTAGTCTTCAAACATTCGACGCGACGGAATTTATCAACAGGTATGTTAAACTTCAAAACAGAATAGCGAATTAATCATCTTTTAACAAGAAGGAGTGTCTTAAAAGGATACTCAAAGCAGCTAACAAGAAATATCACACCATACTATTAATACATCTAAGTCAGCAGAATACATCTAACGAGAGACAGCTTGCTACATACATCGCAAACATCCTTCCTACCTCTGTTGAACTCATACGTTATTCTACTTCTGACCTGACTTCAAATTGCCACAAAACATTCAGTGAGATAGAAAATGTGGCGTTAAATTTGGAAAATGTTGAAGGAGAACAAACTAAAATTTACATGGAAAATGTTGAAGGAGAACAAACTAAAATTTACAGCGAATTAATCATCTTTTAACAAGAATTAGTGTCTTAAAAGGATACTCAAAGCAGCTAACAAGAAATATCACACCATACTATTAATACATCTAAGTCAGCAGAATACATCTAACGAGAGACAGCTTGCTACATACATCGCAAACATCCTTCCTACCTCTGTTGAACTCATACGTTATTCTACTTCTGACCTGACTTCAAATTGCCACAAAACATTCAGTGAGATAGAAAATGTGGCGTTAAATTTGGAAAATGTTGAAGGAGAATAAACTAAAATTTACATGGATAACAGGAACTAAAAAGGAAAGTTATATTAGAGTATCACAGTGTTTGTAACGTACTATAGTGGAAAAGTATGTGTCAAGACGACAAATCTGCAGCGATACATTCCGTCGGTGTAACTTAGTAGGTTAGAGCAATTCACTCCGGAGCGAGGAGACGGGGTTTGGATCTTCGCCACTGATCAATATGTATTTTCACATTGGTGCCCAAAGGTAAAAATGGATCTACTGGCCGTTGGATTCTTTGAAAAATGTGTGATATTTGTTCCACATATCGTCTGAAATTAATAAAAAATTTCTACTTCGTTTGAAAAAAAAATTAAGAGGGCAATGATGTGACGCACTGCAGAGGTGAATCACATGTCTAGGCGACAAATCTGCAGAGGTACACTCTGTCCTGTAGCTTAGTTGGGAGAGCAACTTACTCCGGAGTGAAGGGGTCGCGGATTCGATCCTCGTCACTGACAAATTTGTATTTTCACATGTTTCCTTCAAGAGATGGGACAATGCCCTAATGAAGAGTTTGTAAACGCATGATACGAAATTCTTCAAATAAACTGAAGAAAATGGTGTTCGTTGCATGTCCTGAAGATCGTGTGATAAAATTCACTTTCTGAGAATGTCAATATTAGCAATAACATTAATAGTACACCATTCAAAAGGCTTTCAAAGACTAAATCAGCAGGATGTGATCCCTTACGACAAGTAAAACAGTGTCGATTTTTTGGTTCTATCGCAAATGCAGTTTAGAAGAGAGCAGCGGCAGTTACAAGTTCTGAATATAAAAAAAAACACAAAGAAAAAGTGTTTACGTGTAGGAAATAAATTATTCTTTCTTAGCTATGTATAAGTGGCACTTGTGTATCTTCAAACACGGCGATATATTGCGAATTATCTCGGATAACAGACTTTTTTTTGAGAAGGATCGTTTCGCAAACATGGTTTTATAGAAACAACTTGATGGGCGACATTATTCAGAGAAGCATCATTAAGCAAAGTCACCTGCTCAGACCTCCAACATTCCTCAAAAACCGTGTATACAAGAGTCGAAGTTGTAATCCTTCTCCTTTCTCCTCTCTATCTTGATGCAAAAGACGGGAGAATCGAAATATGATGGTTGCCATAGCAACACTCCAGCCACACGCCCTTGAACTGCCACGTAGCTTCCCAGTGGATTGTTTTCATTTGTCAAAAGCATTTGAAAACAAAATGGGGCTGCTTTTTTCCCTTTTCTTCTTTTTGTTCTATGAGTTCTTGGATTTGAATCAATATATCGACTGTGATAGACATGTGCTTTTTCCTGCAAGTCTTGAGACATCATGTTTATATGCTCAACGAGTTCTGCATATTTCTGGCTTCGTTCAAAGAAAAGCTCTATCAGTCTTTCTTAGCTAAGAAGTCAGTGCTGGAGAAAAACTGACTTACACGTCGAAACATTTCCAATTTGTCACTTCATCAACCTTGTTTTGCCTTGCTGTAACAAAACTCGAGACAGCCAAATTCAGTCAACTACCCTAGAGAAAGTACGTCAATGCAAATGTTGACCGCAAAGCTACTTTCGATGAAAAGCGATAAACCATTACGTCAGTACTACAATACGCGCAAAACGTGCCGCTGAATGTATCGACGGAGGTTATCGGTACGATTGCCCTACTAACGCCGATTATTTAATTTCAGGTAGCCAACTCTGAAAACACAAATTTATCCGTGACTGATCTGCACCCCCTCCCCCACCCCTCCGAGGTAAGCTGCTCTCCGAACTAAGCTACACGGACGGAATGTATCGCTGCAGATTTGGTATCTTGACACGTGCTTTTACCTCTGTAGTACGTCACAAAATCTCCGTCTCATTTTTTTTTCATTTCTTTTTGAAGCGAAAAACAAATTTTCATTAATTCAAGACGATGTGTGGAACAAACATCACACATTTTTCGAAGAACCCAACGGCCAGAACATTCGTTTTTACGTTCAGGCGCCAATGTGAAAACACAAATTCGTCCGTGACTGATCCGCGACCCCCTCACTCCGGAGTAAGTTGCTCTCCCAACTAAGCTCACGGACGGAATGTATCGCTGCAGATTTGTCGTCTTGACCTCTGTAGTACGTCACATTATCTCCCTCCTATTTTTTAGCACGTCTTTTGTAAAAAAAGATCGTGCTTCTGTTATCGGTTTGTCCGTCCGTCTGTACCCACGATATCTCTGCAACTATCAGTCCGATTTAAAAAAATTCTTTTGCATTGGGAAGCTTGAAATATGAAAATGATGATCCTTTATATCGTTTTTCTTTTTTTACGATGTACAATTTCGCCGGTAGAGGGCGTAAACGCAGATGATGTCGAATTCAAAAATACGTTTTATTCCACATATTTGCTTCTAAACATACGATTGAAAAAAAATTTTTATCTTTCGATTCCATTTATGTCGAAGAGTATTTTAGACATAGTTACCTTTTCAAATTACGCATAGATTTTCCGCTAGGGGGCGTAAAAGTAAATTACATTTTCCCCGATAATTCTTCTTCTAAAACTCCGATTTGAATTTTTTTCTTCAGCGGACACATCTCCTGATAGAAAATCTTTTGCATATAATTTCAAATTTTTGGTAAAGAATACTTTGGCCACCAGGAGGCGTAAGTTTTATTTTTTGCTTATGATGTATTTGCCATAAAATCTGAGCTTCTAAAGTATCGATTGAAAAAATTCTTTCGTGGACTGATGCCACTCACACCGATAAACATTTTCGAAATATTTTCTTCTTAAAATATTCTACAGTTTCTCTGCCAGGGGGCGTAGATGTACATCTTATTTTTGTCAATATCTCTACTTTTAAGAGTCCGATATGAAAAATTCCTTCTTTGTTGGATAGTGTTTTCCCTGTGACATGTTCTTCACATAATTTCAAAATTTTCAAGTAATTCATAGACTTTCCGCTAGGGGGCGTAGCGGTAAATTGTGTTTCCCCCTATATCTCTGCTTCTAAATCTCCGATTTGAAAAATTCTTTCTGCCCCGCATACAACTCCTGATGGGAAATTGTTTTCACATAATTTCTAATTTTTGTAAGAAATGGTTTGGCCACCAGGTGGCGTAAGCCTTAATTTCCGCTTCTGTTGTATTTGCAATAAAATATGAGCTTCTAAAATCTCGATTGAAAAAAAAGTCGTTTGTTGACCGATACTACTCATCTCGACAAACCTTTTAGGAAAATTTTCTTCTTGAAAAAATGCATGGTTTCTACGCCAGGGGCGTAGATCTACATCTTATTTTTGTCAATATCTATACTTCTAAGAGTACGATTTGAAAAATTCTTTCTTTGTTGGATAGTGTTTTCGATGCGAAATGTTTTTCCTATGAATTTTAAATTTTCAAGTAAATCATAGACTTTCCGCTAGGAGACACAAAGGTAAATTGCGTTTTCTGCGTTATTTCTGCTCCTAAAGCTCCGATTTGAAAAATTCTTCCTGTATCGCATACAAGACCTGATGGAAAATACTTTTTACATAATTTCTAATGTTTGGTAAAGAATGTCTTAGCCACCAGGGGTCATAAGTGTTAATTTCTGCTTCTGAAGTATTTGTTGCAAAATCTGGGCTCCTGAAAACTCGACTAATTTTTTTTCTTGGACCGATACCGCTTATATGGATAAACCTTTTGAGGATACTTTTTTCCTAAAATAATGCATGGTTTTCCCACCAGGGGACGTAAAGTCACATCTTCTTTTTGTCGATATCTCTGTTTCTAAGAGTTCGTAAGCACACGATTCCGTTTACAGCAATATCTGAGGGATTAAAAACCCTTTCTTTCGTCAGATCCATTGTTTTCCACACCGGTTCCATTGACTTTGAATAGCTTTGATAAATTTAATTTGCGTCAGAACGGATTCAAAAGACGTGCTTATTACACCCGAAAATTCGGTGTCATCTTTCTTGTTTTCTTTTTGAAACGAAGAACTAATTTTCATTAATCCAAGACGATTTGTGGAACGTCACACATTTTTTGAAGAATCCAACGGCGAGTACATCCATTTTCACGTTCGGGCGTCAATGTGAAAACACAAATTTGTCCGTGACGAATATCGAAGTTGCTCTCCCTTACTCCAGAGTAAGTTGCTCTCCCAACTAAGCTACACGGACGGAATGTATCGCTGCAGATTTGTCGTCTTGACACGTGCTTTGTAGTACGTCACACGACATCTCAAACTACTAATTCTGCATTGATATATCTTCTTTTGAAATTTTCTTAAAACAATTTATCATGAATGCACTTTATTAAAAAATTAAATACAAATATTCTCTTGATCTAGCATCAGCAGAAGGGGAATATAATAAAATTAGCATGTGCCGTCCCCCTAAAGCATTTTTCTGTAGTTTGCCTTCAGTGATAAGATGAGTGATAAAACAAGTCGAGAGAGTACCCAGGCACTCTTTAGATTTTTTATGCTATGCATCATTCGTATGTCAAGATCTTTGTGGTTGTGAAATAAAACGAGTGATCGAGAGTACACATTGATTTACGTACAACGCAGTACATTTATTCGCATCAATAACGACCACACCGAGCGACAGTCCAGTACATACTGAGTAGAATCAAATCATAACAACAAGAAATAAGGTTTGTAACGTACTACAGAGGTAGAGCACGTGTCAAGAAGACAAATATGCAGCGGTACATTCCGTCAGTGTAGCTTACTTGGGAGAGCAGCTTACTCCGGAGTGAGGGGTCACGGTTTCGATCACCGTCACGGACAAAATTTGTATTTTCACATTGACCCCCCGAATGTGAAAACGGATGTACTGGCCGTTGGGTTATTCGACAAATGTGTGATATTCATGCCATACATTGCCTGGAATTAATGAAAAATTCCTATTTCGCTTCAAATAAAAAAAATAAAAATAAAAAAGAGGAAGATGATGTGTCGTACTACAGAGGTTAAAGCGCGTGCCAAGACGACAAATCTGCAGCGGTATATTCCGTCAGTGTAGCTCACTTGGGAGCGCAACTTACTCCGGAGTGAGGTGGCGCGACTCCGAACTTCGTCACGGACAAACTTGTGCTTTCACCGATTAACTAATTCCTCACGTTGAGCAGTATGAAGAGTAATGAATGTTGTTTTCGTAAAACCAATGACAGAAGATATGTGAGTCATAAAATTAAATATTTACAAAACTATGGTGGCGGCAATAGCAAGTACTTCGACTGTTTAGTTTTTCAGAAACAATATAATTATTTTTATTATTATAGATTATTCAGACTTAGACGAACGTAAGAAACGACCCTGACACCGATGAAATGTGACGTAGCTACGAATGTCCATCTGCGCATGCTCAAGCTAAAATGTGACCTCACGATAGAGAGAACAGTTGAGTCGCAAGTGTGTTAGTGAGGGGGATAGGTAGCTTTTGGTCTAGGATATCTGCAGGTTACACCGCATCGAAGTATACATAATTTTAAAGCTATCCACAATAGCAGGTAACTCCCAGGAGGAGTCGAGAGAACGCCAAATTTCACTACGACGCATACTTTGTTACTCTCGGTAAAGTTGCATGGGATCAAAATGCATTTTTGTAATGGCTTTCACCTCATTGAGCATCAGCTTCTCATAGTTTATGCAAATTGCAATGAGATATTGTTAGGTTTATGTAAAACGTGATGAAATAATGTTCGGCGATAGTTAAGTAAAATATATTGCTGAGTAAAAATGAAATCAACTATTGTTGCGTCACTTCATGGGACAGGGTTCAAAAATCGAATTTCAGCAATGGTTTTGACTACTTCCGTTACCCAATTTCGTTACACTGAATTTTTTTACTTGGGATTTGCTTCACTATTTTCGGGAAAGTTGGCCTTTGGCTGAAGATTAGGGATATACAAATCGGCGTCTTCCAACATTATTACACTATACTGACCAGAGGGCGTTGTTTGTCACACGAATGTGAATAACAGATCCCAATGAAAATGAACAACCGCCTGGAAACAGGGTCTCACTCGGAGGTACGCGCGGGAATTAGTTTGAACGATGTTCCGCTCGAGTCATTTGCAGCTATCTGACTAAAGGTCCCCGTTTGTTCTTCTAGCACCAGAACCTCCACACTCGAGATGGGTCTGAGTTCGAATCCTGGTGAGGCATAGATGTTGGTTTTGTGTTTCGGCACTATCTCTCACACTTCCCTGGAACCAATGGCCCTAAATTAGGAACAGGAGTAAAAATGAAGTGCTCAAGGTGGTTCTTATAAACCCCCAAACCAAGAAAACAAAACAAAAACGAACTCCACTCACACGCTACGTTGCAGTTAGTGCTTCATGCTAAAGGGCTAGGAACATTTTTCTCACCCGCTAGCGCATTCGGATGCGACTCATGACTTAAGGACCACAGGCTTTTTGCCTTTTACAATGGATAGCCCTTACTGAAGTTATTCCTGCCCAGGAAACTTAATCACAGGGTGTGCCTCCGTTTTACTCAAACTTCTGTGCCAAACAAGTCGTTCAAATCGGGAAAGTGTAATGACATTGTTAGACATCGATTTACATATCTAATCCGTTGTCAAAGGCAACAGGGAGTTACTTTCTGATAAGCATACGTACATTGAGAAGCCTGTTCGTTGGAGAATAAGCATAATATCGCAGCAAAATGATCAGTGAATAAGAATAATACCATCATATCGTAGAAAAAGCATAATATACTGTACACAGTACGCTCTTGAGTACTCTGGATATTATGCTCGGAAATACTTCTCTGCGCGACCTGGTTGTATTCTGTCGTTAACTGAGGGATCGTGTTTCGTCCGTGAGTAGTCTACTTTCCCGTACAGAATGTGCCAGCTGGAGTTAACCTCGACTGTTATTCAGTTTCCGGAACGTTGGACGAATGTCCGTCCCTTTTTAGACCATTTGCGACACACCCTTACTACGGCGGCTCTCGAAAAACAGGCAATGAGATGCTGGCTCCAACGTTCCTAGCTTCATTAATCATTCAATCATTCACGTCCGAATTTCGATAAGTCTTTCCCTTTCCCCAGTGCACGGGATTCGCAATATGTGATCTATATGCTCTTTCTGTGCTGTCTATGCTCACTGAATGAAAATATTATTATATACACTCTGACAAAAAGATGCAAGGCAGAAGTATCGTGTCCAGTCACTCTAGACGCTGAAACTGGCAATGCCTACAAACAGAGCGTGTTTTTACGCATTGGAAACCCATCACGGAGAAGTAATAATGGGTAAAGGCAGCAACGTAAGTGAGTTTAACAGTGGCGAGACAGTAGCTGCGAGGAAAGCCTGTTGTTCAATTACCGCAAATGCTGAACTGTTGGGATTTCTACGTCAGGCCGGCGCACATGTATTCCAAGACTACATGAAATACGGCATAACTTCCAACCAGTCGGAAATATCTGACAGTAAACGTGCAGTTGTCCCTGAGGGACAGGTCTGTGGTGGAGGGCTTGTGCGTACACTGTCCTGCATCGTATCACCGCTACCACGGAGCAAGTAACGATGGAATTTAAGGAGAGCGTGTCCACAAGCTTATGCACAAAGACTGTCAGTCGTATCATGAAAAAATTAGACTATGGCAGTCGACGTCCACATCGTGTCACCTTCTTGACAGCAAGGAGCGGAAAGATTGGGTTACAGTTTGTAAAGCCCTATCGTAACTAGAGTGTGAAACAGTGGAATCACGTCATCATGTCTAACGAATCACGGTTTCAACTCTATTACGCCGATCGGAAGGTTTGTGTGTGTGCGTTGTGCAAACTACACGAAGCAACAGACCCAGCTTGCCAAGTTGGGGTCATACAGGTAGGTGGAGGCGGTATAACAGTTTGGGATGCATATACATAGGCCTCTTTGGGGACCATCGTACCCGTCAAGCCTCCATCACCGGCGCAAGGTGGTGAACATCCTCGCTGACCATTTACACCCGTCTGTAAAGATTCTCTTTCCGCAATATGACGCCATCTTTCAACAGGACAACGCCGCATCGCATACTTCCCGACTGCTGATCAATGGGCTCCAGGGTCATTAAAGTGAGTTTCACAAACTTGAACGTCTCCCTCGAGCGCCGAACCTCAATTCCATTGGGAATTTGAGGGACTAACTGGAATGATCTGTTCCAGCACGATAACCCCTACCGGCAACTGTGGATGCACTACGACAGGCTATCCTTGCTGTATGTGCTGAGCAATACCACCTCCATGTTCAAAACTCCTTATTGAATTCTTACTAAGATATCTGGCTACTCTTGTTAGGGGAAAAGGTGGAACAACAGGTTATTAGGTATGTTTATATAATAATTTGTTGTCCACTCAGCTTCTGTTCTAGAGTAGATAATAATGAAGTTCTGCAGTACAAGTTTTTGGATAACAAACTATTGGGGTTACGTAAATCAAAAGCTGATTCTTCCTACCTGGCCGTTTGGTTACTAGTCTTTACAGTGCGATTTGTGTGCGACGAAACTATCCAAAATCATTAGCCAGCTCGCTAGCTAATCACTAACCATTTAAAAATACAACTAAACAAAGCTTGAACGCACTATCTGGCTGCGTTACAAATTTACTTCTGAAAGAGTGACATCCGTCTTGTTCGATACTCCATCAAATTTTCTTTACAACGCATTATGCGGTTGAGACAGATAAAGCATATATGTATTTGCAACTAAATTGCTTTCAGTATTACTCAGCTGTTTTTTCATATATATTTGTTTATTCATACATAGAATAAATCTTCTTTTGTGTTTGTTATGACCTTAAGAAATCAAGAGGGTAGAAAATAATGAAGGTTCTTCTCGTAGTATTAACAACAAAGATACAGTAACCAGCTTTTATTTATCATTCGAGCTGTACCATTTCAAATTTGATTTATCTAAAAACTTGTGATATACGAATCAATATTGTAAAATATTTACGTTTTTAATGAAACGCATTCATTTTTATAAACCACCGAAAATAAAAGTTCAGATAATTAATTAAAGCACCGTCCATTTTCCAGGGAAGGGCTCGCTTGCCTTGCATGCGGGAGGGGGGGTTGAGTCCCTTCTAGCAACCTGCTAGTTAAACCCCTAAAAATTCCCAGTTACATCTCAATTTTTCAAGAACTTCTGCAGAAGCTTTCTCCGAATTAACAAATGTAGGTAGAACTACCCTAATAGCCGCCCCAGGGACGCAGGCTTCTGACCATTCTCCCGAGATGGGTCCGAGTTGGAATCCGGGAGGGATGGATGTTGTATTTGTCTTACGACACTGGCTGTCTCCGTTTCCTGGAACCAGTGGTCTCGAATTAGGGACGGGCGACTGCTTATAGCTCATAGAGTTGCTAACGGTGGTGGTTAACCTCCTCCCCCCCCCCCCAAATTCCCTAATAATAGACAAATACTCAACAATCATCATACGTAATCCCAAAATGTGGTTAGTGCGCCTCTTGCCAGGCATTAAAAACGACAATGTTTGTCCCACGTTTAATTATCATGTTTTCCCGCTTACCTGATGAGTTTTTTCCTGTAATTTTTATAGGCAACTACATAATAATCTGTAAAACAGATTGTGTTCGCGTGCATTTATGGTTTTATTTATATTTTTTTTTCTTAATACATCTCTGAAGCAAAGCACTAAGCGAAACCATACGTCAAAATTGCACCTATCTCGTTTTAGACTTTATTGAGCCCAGGTAATATACATTCAAGAAACTAAACGCAGTCCTGAGAGTACTTGCATGCCTTGGAGAGGTCAAAGGTATCTAACAATACCTCGGGCGACGTTCAAAACCGTGACAGTCTCCTTATTCCAGCCACCCTGCTACAACTGGCCTTTGACCCTACATTTTCGGCAGTAGACTGACTGATGTCCACATTGTGCTAGTCCGTAGGGGGTTTCCAGTTCATTTCGACCCGGGGGTGCCTCGGTAGCTACTCCCGCAGAGTGGTTACTTGAGCAGCAGATCAGACGGCACACACACAAACAAGTTTTCTCATTTTCATCTTTTAGAAAATGTCCCTTGTAATAGAAGTTGAAGTTTCTTACTGCGGTTTTTCTTTTGAACGTGAGAAGCCAACGGGCCAACAGAAAAAGCGTATCCGATTTGTCTCTCGGGGTGCTCGACTTTAATGAATAAGAGTCGAAAAAGTTTTATTGTTTGCATATGTATTACATGCTCTTTGTCTATTAGTCAGGACGAATTTATTTTTTTATATAGAGCTGCAAATAATATCAAATTTGTGCTAGATATGTGCCTTTGTAACCTTCAAAAATATATTGACATTTCTTTCGTGCAAATTTAGGTCCCACCTCGGTAGCGCAGTGATATGAGCGCTGGTTTCTGACCATTTGTCAGAGATGGTTTCGGGTTCGAGTCCCCGTGAGGCATGAATGTTGTGTTTATTGGTCCGTTGTAACGAGAGTTTATTTGATTGACTGCCAAGAGTAGAAAAGTCGTCCCGTTGGCTAAGTGGTACGAAGTGTTGGCTTCTGATCAATCGTCCGAAATAGGTCCGGACTTGAATCCTGGCTGAGGCATGGATGGTGTGCTAGTCTTATGACACTGGCTCTCTCCCTTCCCTGGAACCAGTGGACTTAAATTAGGATCGGCCGATTGTTTATTGCCCTCCGAATTACTCACGGTGGTCGGTAAACTTGCTTCTCGTTGTGTTTTCCTTGATGACAATCACGCCTTAACCCCCATAAGTTCTTGACATAGGACTAAGCCTAACTCCGCGGATAGTATGGGGCGACTTACGGCCGACTGCTTGTGACAGAAATAGATCCCAATTGAAATCATTACAGTGTTAGAAATACGTGCCCCACACTAATCGTGTTAGCATATTCGTAAAAAGCGTGGAGTCCAGTTTGCGTACTGCTCAATACACCGTGTGCGCGACGCTCCCCTCGCTCCCTTTTCGCGGGAGAGATGATGCAATATTTCTGGGTGTACCGCAGCGTTTGACTCAGTCTATCTCAGCAACCGTGAGCGCAACACAACTGTGCGTGATATCGTTTTAAAGCTCTCGACGAGATCTATTCAAATATGCTAACATTTCGCAGTGGTTTGAACTGAACATTTAAAAATTGTTTTTTTGTGAACCGGTGAACACTTTTGACAATATCGCGGTTTATCTGGACAACCGTGAGTGCAAAACGACTGTGTGTGGTATTGTTTTAAAGCTCTCGACGAGCTATACTCAAACATATAAAGAACATATCGTAGTGGTTTAAACTAGAAGTTTTAAAAAATGTTTTCATGTGAACGGATAAACATTTTCGACAATGCCCCGGAATTCGCAGAACGAACACAAACAAAAGTGAAGAAAATCAAAACGAGAGGCAAGAGCAAGTGATGAGGAATGTAAGAAGCCCAAGAAGGTTGGGTAATTCGTGCATCAATCTGCTTTGTGTTCGCAATGTATCCAGCATTATTAGTAAAAATTATGTAAGCTACGTTTCATATCATAGACCTGTGTTGGCTGTAACAAATTAAATAAACGCTTTGAAACCAAACTCGACGAGCCCATTTCAACTTTCCAATCTGCAAGTTGTAGTCCTACGTTCCAAATTGACTGCTCAATCAGAACTGAGCCTACCTGTATTTTCTGAGCCTACCTGTATTTTCTGAGCCTACCTGTATTTTCTGAGCCTACCTGTATGCCGCGGAAGGAGATAACTGACTTTGAGAAAGGAAAGAGTGTTGGGTGTTATATGAGTGGGTTGTCCGTAAGAGAAACCGAGAGGCGTTTAAACATACCCAAGGTAACTGTTTTGGATGTACTGAATAAGTGGAAGACACATGGTGTGCCTGAAGCAGCAAAACGTACCGTCAGGCCAAAGAAAATCAGTGATAGAAGTCGTCGAAGCCTCAGGAGAGTCTTTACATCTAATCGACTGAGTACTGCACAAGACGTCAGTGTACAGGTGAGTAACAATGCTGGAACCTCTTTATGTACATGTATCATTCGCAGAGAACTTCATTCCATGGGTAACAGTAGTTGTGCGGCTATTCATAAGCCTTTCATCTCCACTCGAAATGCTACTCGTCGTTTAACATGGATTAAAGAACATTTATCGTAGACTGTAGATCAATGGAAACGGGTCCTATGGACTGATGAATCCAGATACACGATCCATCAGTCTGATGGCCGTGTGTGGGTATGGCGGTAGCCGGGGGAACGCTGTTTACCACAGTGTACTGTTCCTACGGTCAAGTTTGGAGCTGGCAGTGCACTTGTGTGTGGGTGTTTTTCGTGGTATGGCCCAGGCCCATTGGTTATCGTGGACAAATCTGTTAACCAGCTCGCCTACCTCGATATTGTGGACAATTATGCCCTACCAACTCTGTGGCAATACTATGGAACCGAATCTTGTTTGTACCAGTAGGATGATGCACCGAAACATAAAGCAAGGATTGTTACGGCGTGGTTTGACGATAATTCCGTATCTTGTGCGGACTGGCCAGTACAGAGCACTGATCTTAATCCCATAGGGCACCTATGGAATGAATTTGAGCGCCGCATAAGAAGTTTGAAACCAAGGCCTACTACTGTTATGTACTGAATGGAAGTGCATACCTATCGCTGTGTTCCAAAACCTTCTCGGAAGCATGTCTCGAAGGGTCAGTGCATTCATTAAGGCCCAAGGTGGACCGTACTAATGTATGTCAATAAAGGCTATGATGTATTTCTCTTCTAGGTGCTATAACGTGGAAGTCTTTTCGTACTTCTACGTTAATTTAAAACATCACTATACGGAGAAATAGTTCCTAAAATTAAACCTTAACGGCCAGACGAAACATGTAAACAACAGAAGTCAAACTTACGGAAAAGAGGCTTTATTCAGGATGTAGCAAACACATCGTAGCATAGCATATTGCACTAAACTCTCCACACACCACACAACTCTTAACACAACTCTCTTTTCACAACGCTCCTTTTAATAATCAGTTTACATGCTCTTTTCAATAATCAGTTTACAACCCAATGCTCGCCAAGCAACAGATTAGTCGTCGTTTTTATCTCTCGTTCTTATCAATTCAGGCATGCGTCACGTTCATTCAACCTCAATTGTGTTGCCAAACGTATTCGTTTGAGAGAAAAGATATTACGTTAACAGTGAAGAATAACTGAGAACAAACTCGGGATTTACATAGGGAAAGAAACTAAAAAGGAAAGTTAATTTAGAATATACGTCACAGTGCCCGCTACCTTTTGTCAATATAGTGTATATGTGTACTGTATGTTACTGCCGAATCCCGAAGTCTAGTCACTTCGCAAAATGACCGGCCACTCCTAGCTTTAACCAGCTCATGTGGCTAAAGCCCGAATAATACAATAATTTACCAATACTTCGGGCGTTGGCCGGCCAGTTCTAAATTTGGCCGTGAGAAACTGGCAAAGTTAGTAATTATCTTTACTTCGGTGGTCCGATGTGGATGTAAGTTGAGGGGTTAAGTGGGTAAAAATCCCACAGAGAGTATCGCCGGTAGGGATGTAAGTCCCAAGTGATCTCTAAGAAGATTTCCCTGCACCACCAAAAAAAAACATAAAATCATGTAATTATAAGCATTTTCTCTAAGGTGTACACATCACATAAAACAGAAAATGATCTGAACAGTATGATATGCGTGGTTCGATTCCAGGGCGTTGAAGTTTTCAAGTTTTCTGATGTGATTGAAATTACGTGAAGAACAGTGAAGTCAGAATTGTCTGATTGCTGTGTTAATTATCATGACGTATTTTCACGTGTTACGAGAGGAATATTTCTTTCATATTATATACTATGATTTGCTTTTTACTTGCTTGTGCAGTTTGACAATATAATGGCATGCATTTTATATAATGTAAGTATGACAGTTGAACACAACACTTCAAAGAGATGATTTTACCAGCGTGAAATCTGTTTAGTTTTACTTGTTTGTGCAATCTGAGCTGTTATGACATTTGGAATTACATAACCTATTGGCTCATGTACACTTGCATCGATTTGTTAAATATTTTCTACTAGAGAAGCCCTTTGAAAATCCTTGGCCTCCAGTTAAAGATTGACTTGAAAATTCTGCTCTTAATGATATTTCATTATCTGGAACTGATTGGTAACTAACGAACCGAAGTAAAGATAATTACTAACTTTGGCCAGTTTCAAACGGCCAAATCCAGAACTGGCCGGTCAAAGCCTAAAGTAAACGAGTCAAAACTATAGCGGCCAGGAACTGAACAGAAACGAGACACAATAAATGATAAAATACACTGCTGGCCACCCAAAATGCAACACCAAGAAGGACACGAGATAGCAAAGCCAGATTTACTGGACACATAACAAAAGATACAAAGATGAAACGATTGAGCTTACAGGCCCGTGCGACCTGCGGAACACGCAGGCATCAATAGTTCGTGTGGTCCCCATGGCTGGCAATAACGGCCGCTACACGCCGCGGCATCGAACGAAAGAGGCTTTGGATGTGGGCTTGGGGTATGTCGGTCCAGGCTGCTTCCACACGTTGACACAGTTCATCAGGCGTAGCCGCGGATGGTGCTTGCTGTGCCACTCGGTTGCCGATCAGTAACCAGACGTGTTCGATGGGCGACATATCGGGAGAACAGGCTGGCCACGGCAGCACTAACACCTGGTGGGCGGTGAAGAATTGTTGCACGATGCGTGCCACGTGCGGGCGTGCATTGTCATGTTGAAACAAGGCCGCGTGCAGGTCCTGCAGGTAAGGGAGGACTACAGGCTCCAAAACATCGGAGATGGTGCGGTGGCTGTTGAATGTACCGGCGATGTGTACCAGAGAAGTGCGGGTGTCATATCCAATTGCGCCCCAAACCATAACGCCAGGCGACGGACCGGTATGGCGATGCATAATGCAGGCGCCATACAGTCTCTCGCCGCTGTGCCGCCACACGCGGATCCGACCATCGTGGTGTTGCAGGCAGAAGCGGGATTCGTCGGAGATGAAAATGTCGTGCCATTCCGTAGTCCAGGTGCGGCGTTCAAAGGCCCACTACCGCCGCACTCGCCGGTGGTGTAACGTCAATGGTAATCGGAACAATGAACGCCGTGCGACAAGTCGCTGCTCCTGCAAACGACGTCGAACGGTACGTGCTGACACAGGTTGTTTCGCAACGCACCCTAATTCCTGCGCTAACGTTCGTGATGTGGCGGTGCGAGCCGTCAATGCCCGCCGCACAACATGCCGGTTCTCACATTCGGTGGCGTGCCGTGGGTGCGGCAATCGCTCACGCCACCCACCGAATCCATACTCGCCTCACTGTGGCTGGATGTCGTCCCACACGGACGCCGATGTCTCGGTATGATAAACCGCTGTCGCGATAAGCCACTATACGTCCTCTGTCGAACTCCGAAACGTGCTGGAATGACTGCCGTATTCTGCGACGAGGCATCAGGAAGCTTCCCGCGCACAGGTCCGGCAGCACAACACACTTCCACTACTTACACCCCGCCTTCTGTGCACCCTTCTTATAGTGCTTCTCGGTGGCGTGTCGGGGGCACATGATTTGCATATGCCCTGCAATGCTAATCGTTTGCATGTCCTCTCGCGAGCGACGCATGCTGCGAATTTCAGGCCAATCGGATGCTTCCTTCTTGGTGTTGCATTTTGGGTGGCCAGCAGTGTAGTTTACGTTCGAAGGTAGCGCATGCAGCAGCTGGTCAAACGGTGAAGCAACATATGAAGTGTACATTACAACGATTCAAAAAACCTCAACAGATAGAAAAAGAACAAATAATGAAACATAAAAATGAAGACAGTTCCTGGTACACCGTTTTATGTTTCATTATCTGTTCCTTGTCTATCCGTTGAAGTTTTTGAATCCTTATAATGTGCCCTTTATGTATATATCATCATCATCATTGTCAACTCTTATCAATCCACTGCTAGACGAAGGTATCCCCAAGTTTCTTCCACAACGGTCTGTCTTGTGCCAGTCTCCTCCATGTTATTCCCGCATACTTTCGAATTTCGTCTACTCATCTCGCATGTGGTCTTCTTCTGGGTCTTTTCCTGTCCCTTGGAATCCAGTCTAAAATTTCAGCTGTCCATCGATGGTCTGTCCTTCTGGCAATATGTCCAGCCCATTGCCATTTCAGGGATTTTACTCTGATCATGCTGCCTTCCACTCTTGTCATTTTTCTGATCCACGAGTTTCTCTTCTTATCTCTCCAGGTTACACCAAGCATGCATCTCTCCATACATCTTTGAGTTGTCTGCAGTCTTTGTATGTCTCTTTTAGTTAAGGTCCACATCTCTGCATCATATGTAAGCACTGGAAGGATGCATTGATCAAACACTTTTATTTTAAGATACAATATAATGACATATTGCTCTTGAAAATTATACTGTTTTTTCCAAAAGCTCTCCAGGCAAGTTTTATACGCCGACTAATTCATCAATTCATATCTGCTGTCCAAGATAAATGTAGGCATTGTTTATCTCCAGCTTTTCCCCATCAATCGATAAATCTTCATTTTTTGTAAAAGCATTGTATTCAATACATCACTTTTGTCTTCTGAAAGTTCATTTTTAATCCCACTTCTTTACTCTTGTCAGCAAGTTCCTGAATCATACTCTGCAGCACTGATGGGGAAGTCGCAAAAATGACTACGCTATCAGCAAAACGAAGGTGAGTTAGATAATCTCCATTAAACTTTATTCATTTGTTACCCCAGTTCAGTGATTGAAATACATTTTCCAATGCTGCATTAAAGAGTTTTGGAGATATAGTGTCACCTTGTCTCACTCCCTTTCCAATTTTTATGGGTGCTGTATTCTCAAATAGCCGAAACTTTGCACTTGTATTTTCATAGATGTTACTAATAATATTAATGTATGCATCTTTAATACCGCAGGATTTCAAAGCCATTGTAGCTGCTGATGGTTTCACCGAATCAAAGGCCTTTTCATAATCGATAAAAGCCATGCATAATGGAAGTTCATATTCCCTCGCTCTTTCAGTTAGTTCTCTCAGTACGTGGATATGATCTATAGTGCTGTAGCCACTCCTGAATCCAGCTTGTACTCTCGGTTGAGCCATGTCCAGTGTCACCTTCAAGCGGTGTGAAAGAACTTTAGTAAAGATTTTATAAACCACTGATAGGAGGCTGATAGGTCTGTAGTTCCTGAGATCCTCAGTGTCACCTTTTTTATATAGCAGGATCATTGTAGCATTGTTCCAATCCTCAGGAATCTTCGCATCATTAAGACATCGAGTGAAAACTTGGGCGAGTACTGTTTTAATTTCTCCACTTTCTTCTTGTATGATGTCTACGGTAATTTCATTTTCTCCTGGAGCTTTTCCCCGTTTCATGTTTTTGATTGCATGTGCAGCTTCTGCTGGGAGGACTGGAAGAACTCTGGTACTGGTACCTTTCATGATGTCTGGAGTACATGTATCATCCCTTTCATATAGTTTGGAGTAGAAATCTTCCACTCTTGTCAAAATTTCGCCTCTATTTCTTGTTACAGAACAATCTTCTTTACTCAGAGCCATAATCTGTTTTCTTCCCTTACTCAGATGTCCCTTTGCTCTCCTCAGGCTTTGGTTGTTTTCAATTGCTTTCTTCACTAGTTCACAGTTGAATTTCTTTACATCTTCAGTGATACGTTTTGGTACTGCCTTGCATAGCTCTATATATTCCACTTTGGAAGTCACATCTTCTTTAGTTGTCCTTATCTCTCTTCTTTTTGCATCAGAAATTTGGTTTTTCCTGATAATTTGTTCGTATGCAACTTGTTCTTAGTACCAGCTATTTTTGTTGCTGTTTCCATAAGAGCCTTGGTTAGCTTTCTGTTAACTTCAGATATGTCCACTTCGTCCGACGTGAGACCTTCTAGAGCAGAGAATTTGTTCCTCGGTTCCAATTTGATGGTATTATGTTTTTTAACGTTGGTCATGTCAATACACTTTGTTTGTTTTACGAACTTGCCAGGCTCGAGTTTAGCACTGAGGTGCATCTTACATCATACCATTCTATGGTCACTACCTGTGTTGAACTTGTTTAGCACACTGTAGTCTTCCATGACAAATTTCTTGTTACTCATAATAAAATCAATTTCACTTGTCAATCCATTGGGATGCCTTAATGTCTATTTCCTTTGCGGCTTTTTCTTGAAAAAGGAGTTCAAGATGAAAAACCCTTCTGCCTTTGCAAACTCTACGAGAGTATTTCCATGCTCGTTTCTGTGGCCGTGACCGAATTTACCTACTGAAGTTTCATTCTGTTGCCGTTGCCCTATTTCCGCATTGAAATCTCCCATAATGATCTTCAAGTGCTGCTTGCCTTTATTATTTCGATGACGAATTTCCTCATAAAATTATTCGATCAGGATGACTTGTGGTGGGTACATAAGTTTGAATAATCTCAGTCTGGTATCTTCTCGAGAGTTGGATAACAAGTGGTGCAGCTCTGTCAGAGGAACTTTCAAGTTCTACAACTTTATCCTTTAGTTTCTTGTTTATTATAAATCCAACACCACTTGTTCTGCCAGTATCTGTCCCACGATAGTAGAAGAGATGTCCACTTTTCAGTTCAATGAGATCTTCTCCTTTTCTCCTTACTTAATTTAGCCCGACGATGTCCCACTTGATCCTTTGTAGTTCTTCTTCCAACTCAAGGAACCTTGAATCAGAAGATAGGGAGCGTCCATTATACGTAGCCAAGGTCAGCATCAGATGGCAGCCTAATCCGGTCCTCCGGTGATTCTTAGTACCATCTGCCTTCATGTCGCACTGGCCGCTGCCTTGGCCAGGTACATTCCAGCTGCCGGAGACTAAGGGCGAAGATTTAAGTCGTGGAATAATTTTGGAGGGGTTTGCCCATAACTCACCCCGCTAGCCAAGCGGGTTATGTGAGTGTGGGATAGCATTTCCTCTAATCCCGATGGTATAGTTAGACCGCTATATATGTATGCACCCTTTTAAAAGTTAAGTTAATTTGAATTCTCCATTGGCCTCCCTGGTGGGACAGTAATCTAAGTGCTGGCTTTCGAGTCCGCTCAGGGTTTTTCCCTTCTCTGGAGCCAGTGTCTTTAAATTAGGGACAGATGACTGCTTTTAACCCATAGAGTTGCCCATGGTGGCTGTTAAACCCGCAAAAATGAAACTCTTCATTCAGGAAAAAAAAACAAACAAAAAAAAAACATGAGCTGATCTAGATAGGTTATCTACATACGTAAAATCCTAGCCAATTATATATATATATAATATCTGTCTGTTCAGAAAAAACTTTAGGCATTGAGAAATGATCTTCTGTGTCTAGCCTCTTTAGTCCAGAACAGTAAAGAAAAAGAGGGGGGAAAGAGAATAATGGCTAAATCAGGAAAGGGGGAGATTGAAGTAAAATAAAATTAGGAATTCGGATACACGCGAAGAGCCGTTGCGTAGCTGTAAATCTCGTCTGTTCCTCCATCAGCATTGTGAGAGGGAAGAGGCTAAGGTGACGGTAGATTCAAGTACGGCGTCGCAGAGCTATGGGTTCCTACCACCCGCGGCAGTGGTTATCTGCAAGCTGAGGCGTTTATCGATTGCATGACGGCCGTTAAGTGCGTTTTATGAAGGTATCGGGTTGTAACTCAACTGAATTAAGCAGCACCGTACTCTACGACCATGATGGACCCCCTCGAAGCCGAAACAGGAATAACCTTCGAGATAGAGAATGCCGACGAAACCACACGACGGGGATGGCTGCTTTTCAACTGTTTAGCTAGTTTCATTTGGATGTTCTTTTTTTCTCCTTTGTAATCCGCGTTTAATTAGGAGCAGGCATGGAGCCTTCTTTTACAGTCACCGAAAAATTATCTCGGAAGGATCGTAAATGGCGGAAAAAATCAAATTAGACCCGTGTTTCTGTACATGGATTTGATTCGTGAAGCATACACACACACACACACACACATACACACCTCGCTTTATCCAGCAATGGATAATCGCATATTCCAAAACTCTATGGAACAAAATCTGTCGGGTCAAGATGTCTCGTTCTATCCAGCATAATCGGTTTGAATAGTTGAACGTATAGCAGAAGCCACGAATTCTGTATCCATCTGTTTGTTGTTTTCTAGGAATATCCTTTTAGAAGAACTGAGGCAGAACTTAATCTCTTTCTTTCTTTGCCTTAACTAGTGGCGACGCCAACCGGTCAAAACTAGGTGGGCTATTAGGGGAGGGGGGGGGCTAAGCATGATAGGAGGTTTCTCTGATGAATAAACGGTGTCATGGGAGAAGCGACCGTTGGCCAAGGGACCCTCTGGAAAATCGTGGGCGAAGCGACCCTTAAAAAGGTCGGTCAATCTATTTAGCTTTTGTCCTTAGTGCAACTTTGTAACCTAGTCAATTTATTTACATCTTCTGAATTTTGTAAATTCTGGTCAATGCATTTAGTTTTTGTCCTTAGTGCAACTTCGTAACATAGTCAAATTATTTACATCTTCTGAATTTTGTAAATTCTGGTCAATGTATTTAGCTTTTGTCCTTAGTCCAACTTTGTAACATAGCTTAATGCTTTCAGGCATATTTTAAGGTCTTAAGAATTTCCAAATTTTGCCATGATTTTGCGAATGCGTTCCTCTACTTGTACATACATTTTCGTCCTTTTTGGACTAAGTTCTCCTAATTCTTTTAACTGTAGTTTGTGCATCACACGTCTTGATTCTTCTTTTAGACATTTAATAAGTTCATATAATTACTGTATATTTGGCTGATTTTTTTCCCTAGCATAATATTTAATTTTGAGTTCCATCTTTCGACGGCGTTGTTAGTACTATGGCGCTGGCCATGTACGTACATTCGACATTTGAATAGGAATATTAGGATTATCCATCCATTGTTTAATAAAATAGTCAAGAAATAAATTTAACCTTTCATTCTGTGGAGTGTCCTCCATAATAAGCAGCCATGCGTCTTCAATATTTTCCACTTGTAGGTGGGCCAAAGCAGCGCAGATTTTACATATTATTCTTACTTCTTCTTTGATTTTATATAGGTGTGTAAGTCTCAGATCTTGAATATTTCGCCATAGACTTTGACTGAAGTGAAAACTGCAACCGGAGACATTTGCATCAGTAAATAATTCTTTAATTGCTTTCATAAGCGCTGCTTCGAAGTTCGTCTTTATCAACTTTGAAACTTAAAGTTGATAATGACAACAAAGTCAAATCTGGACACAAAGTCTTTAGTTCCTTAAACAATGAGCGCTATGTTCCTTCTCGTGTAGTAAACAGAACACTACTGAACGTAATTGATGTTGAAGTGCAATGCTCTGTAAATCAGCATGAACACTTAAAGCTGATAGAACTGTCTCGATCAAATTTTGAAAGTCCAATCCAAAACGAAATCGTCATTCTTTAATGAATCTTGGTAGTCCTCGCCGGCAAGCACTAGAATTATTTTGCCAACATCTTTAACAAAATCTAAGTGAAGAAATTTTTCTTTATTTGATTAGAGGATAAGGTCACTTGGAAACTATTTCTGAAGTATCTTTAGAATTCTGCTTTGTTCCTACTGTTGTTCTTCTTTCTTTGCATAATGTAGTTTCTGCGTTTTCGTATGATGGGTTTTCACCATTTTAGGCAGAAAACACTAAAATGTTGCAGACCAAATTGGGACCGTTTTGGAGTGCAAAATCTAATATCCACACTATCGGGCAAGATCTCGCTGAAATTTTGAAGCTGAAACTACTTTAGAGTGCAATGGTGAAAGCCATATATTACTGAGAGTCTTATTTCTCGAGATATTTGGATAGAGACAGTTTGGATACATAACGAACTTAAGCAAAAATTATCCAGTAAAACGTCGTTTTAAGCAACATATTATGGAGAGAGCAACGTTTTTTTGTGCCTGTGTGAAACGGGCCTAAAGCTCCAGAGAGAAAGGTAGTTTCCTCTGCTTCCAGCGTAATTAATGGCCTCTCGTAACTGGACTAAATTCTCTAAGACTGACAACTATACTCTTTAATAATGACTAGATTAATTAAATTCCCAGTTACAATCATTTCCCCATTGCAATATCCTCACCTCAACGTTCTTAACAACACTAGAAAAAGGAGTTTCAAGAGCCCTGCAAGTGAGAATGGATTTAGAGACTAACTCTACCTTCAGAAACACATGGAAAGTTAATTCCACAAACTGTGCAATTTTTCTGTTGCATTTTTTATTGAAAAAGAATGATAGGGTATTTGCATTTTAAAAAGAAAACAAATTATGCAGTATAAGGTGTATCGGAACGCGCGCCGGCTAGAATAAAAAGTACTGGAAAGCCATTACGGGACGTCCCAGCCCCACTACACCATTGGGCTAACCGGAAAGTAAGCACCGTTCGAAGATAAAACCAAAAATATTGATAACTGATTTTTAATGTGCCACGAATTCTACATACCTCAACCTACTTTTCAGCATATTCCCCGTGGATCTTGTCATATCATGGCCCAAGTTTCTGGATATCCTCCTCATAGAACTCTACCGCCTGGGCTCTACATACCTTAATCTACATTTCAACATATTCCCCGTGGATCTTAAGGAATTTCTCATATCGTGGCACAAGTTTCTGGATACCTTCTTCATAGAAGTCTGCCGCCTGGGGTTTACATACTGTAAAAACAACATATTTTTTATGTTAAGGTATTTGTAATATCGTGTCACAAGTTTCTGGATACCCTACTCATAGAAGTCTGCCGCCTCGGTTCTACATACTCTAATCTACCTTTCAACATATTCCCCGTGGATGTTAAGGCATTTGTCATATCGGGGCACAAGTTTCTAGATACCCTCCTCACATGAATCTGCCGCCTGGGTTTTGAACCACCGTTCAAACATCATCTCAGGCCATCGTCGTAATCGAACCGCTGGCCGGCAAGAAATCGTTTCAAGTGGAGAAACAAATGACAGTCACTGGGCGCCAAGTCTGGGACTATCATTGTTTCTCCAGTTCTTTAAGTGTTAAGTGAATTCCATTTCTTGCTAGATCGTTCGTTCCCTGTGACTGTTAGTGTTAAACACTTAGTATTTAAAGGACTGTTGTTTCAACAGGGAAATCTTCAAAACTAAAAAATGAAACATTAAAACATGGTAGAAGTCTTCAGAATTGGACGCATGCAGAAAGTTACTAATGAAGAATAATATAAGAAAACAAGAAAAGCAAATGAGAAAAGTTATTTTTGACCTAACGTCAGGTTTCCAAAACAAAATTCAGTGAGAGAAAACATATAGCGCTAAGTTTAAAAACTGCTTAAAGACAATGAACCAAAATTCACATAATATAACAGGAAACAAAATGGAAAATTTATGATGTATACTCTTTCATTTTTAGTTGCTTTCTCTATGTAAATTTTGAGTTCATTCTCTTAAAGCGTTTTCTACCTAAACATTTTATTTTCTCAATCGGTGAATGGTGTTGGCAACAGTCTTGAGGCCAGAGTGCGTGACGTGCGCGTGTTGACAGATAAGAACGAGAAATATATAATGCTGAAGCAAGCAGCGAAGAAGTCTGGTGGTGTGGTTTGCGTAATCGTGACATATGATATGTAGTGTACTGCCGCAAATTGTTGAATGTAAACAAGTCGAGCCCAAGTTGATAAAGGTTCAGTATTGTAATTGATGTGGGTGTGATCGTCTTGATAAATTTGAAGTACCGCATAGCATGTTTATGCTTTTCCTGGAACAGCCAATAACGACCATGCATGTGAGTGATTGAGGCCTTCTCTCTTTTTTTCGTTGAGTCGCCTAATTTAGCCCAGTGTATTATTAAAGATTTTTGTGTGCTAGGTATCCGGTGCTTATGACTTCGAAGTTACAGTGTTACGAGTTCAACTAGTTGATAGTACGTTAGATAATGTTTTAAGTAATGAAGTAGGGACGATTAAACGAAAAACATTATAAGTTGAATTAGAGTATACACTATATTGACTAAAGTCACCGACACTTAGAAGAGAAACACAACATAGCATTTATTGGCATTCATTAGTATACGGTGTTCGTCCACCTTTGGCTTTAATGCATGCACTGATCCTTCAAAATACTCTTCCGACAAGGTTTTTGGAACACAGCGATAGGTATACGCTTCAATTAAGTACATAACGCTGCTACTAACTGTTGCTTAGTAGTAGGCCTTGGTTCCAAACTTCTTATGCGGCACTATAATTCCTCCCATAGGTGATCTATGGGATTAAGATCAGGACTCTGTGCTGGCCAATCCACACACGATACGGAATTATCATCAAACCACGCCGTAATAGTCCTTGCTTTACGGCTCGGTGCATTATCTTGCTGGTACCAACAAGGCTCGGTTCCATAGTATTGCCACAGAGTTAGTAGGGCATAATTCTCCAGAATATCGAGGAAGACGTGCTGGTTAACAGGTTTGCCCACGATAACCAATGGGCAGGGACCATACCACGAAAAGCACCCTAACACGAGTACACTGCCAGCTCCAAACTTGACCGTAGGAACAGTACACTGGGATAAATAGCATTCCCCCAGCTGCCGCCATACCCAAACACAGCCATCAGACTGATGGATCGTGTATCTGGATTCATCAGTCCATCGGACCCGTTTTCATTGATCTACGGTCCATGATAAATGTTCTGTACACCATGCTAAACGACGAGTAGCATTCCGAGTGGAGATGAAAGGCTTATGAGTAGCCGCACAACCACGGTAACCCATGGAATGAAGTTCTCTGCAAATGGTGCGTGTAAGTACTGAGGTTCCAGCATTTTTACTCACCTGTACACTGAGGTCTCGTACAGTACTCCGTCGATTAGCTGTAACGACTCTCCTGAGGCTTCGACGTCTTCTATCGTTGACTTTCTTTGGTCTGCCGGTACGATTTGCTGCTTCAGGCACACCATGTGTCTTCCACTTATTCAGTACAACCAAAACAGTTAACTTGAGTATGTTTAAACGCCTCTCGGTTTCTCTTATGGACAACCCACTAAAATAACACCCAACATTTTTTCCTTTCTCAAAGTCAGTTCTCTCCCGCCGCGACATTTTCACTCAACCCCACAGTGTAATATGATCGCGGTCAGCTGCAGTCTTGTTTTTACACCGTTTGCATCTGTACCGCTCATATTAACAACGCAGGGGATCCGTTCATTTGCTTTTGAAGTGGTGTCCGGTGACGTTTGCCAATATACTGTACGTTACAATTGGTAAGCATCGAAAAGTTGGACTGGCGCGACCAGAGTCCTGAACTGAACCCTACAGAAAATCTCTGGAACGAACTGGATCTTCTGGTGCTTGGAAGAAGAGATCGCCCTACAAATAAAGCTGAACTGGCCACTGTTGTGAAAGCAAAATGATAAAACATATCGGCAGACATTTTCAAATAACTGATGAGAAGTATTTCATGAAGACTGCAGACCGTCATAAGGCCGGAAGTTTTCAGCACATAATATTAGATTTTCTGTAAATAAAAATTATTTATAAACATGCAGGTGTTCTGGTGTAAAGGATGGGACAAGGCATAATTATATAAGCCGTGATTATAATGCCTCAGTGCAACGTTTAAATGGAAAAAGACGTGCCAATAAGATAAAGTTGCAAGGCAATGTAATACAGAGGCGCTTAATCATCAAATAGGTTAATGCACATCAGGGGCGTATTTAGAGTGGTACAAGCCCCCTCCCCAAGTGTTTTATTTTTTTAAGTTTTTGTTAAAAATGCTTATGACGAAGA
Source organism: Macrothele yani (assembly GCA_039090855.1). Lineage (NCBI taxonomy): Eukaryota > Metazoa > Arthropoda > Arachnida > Araneae > Macrothelidae > Macrothele > Macrothele yani. The sequence continues at coordinate 13,775,053 of CM076992.1, forward strand.
AGTTTCTCCATCAATTTTATGCGAGGGGTGGGATTCTAAGACACAACTCTCGGCTCCGTAGCTCTGAGTGCTATCAACTATAATACACTGGCATGTGCTCTCACTGCTATGTGCCTTTATCTCATGTGCGTCCTGCGGAGCAGCACGTCACGCCCCCGTCCCGAAAGAGGGCCGGGGGTGGCCCACGGGTTAGCCGGGACCATGTGTCGCTGTAGGCAATCATCCGATGAAGAACGTGCATTTGAAAAAACCCAGTCAATTTGGTGTGTGGAACGTAACAACACACTGATTTATTTTATCGAAGCACTGAAGAAGGGATTCTCATATTTCCTGTCTCGCTATGTGGAAAGAACATCACACCACTGCGAGAAACCTATCAGCCAGGTCACTCTTGAAGTTCGGGCCCCAATATGACGACGTAAATTTCTCCATCATTTTTATGCCAGAGGTGAGATTCGAATCCACAGCTCTCGACTCCGGAGCTCCGAGTGCTATCCACTAGATTACACTGGCATGTGATTTCACTGCTATCTGTCTTTGTCTCATGTGCGTCCTGCGGGGCAGGCACGTCACATGCCTTAATTTAATAAAAATGCATCAGCTTACGTTAGAAAAAAATTCTGTAATTTTGACGTAGAACTACTTGTTATGGTACGGTACAGATTAGCGGTGGACGCGACGTAATTGTGTGACCAATTTCAACTCGCAATAATCCCGGTGTTATCGGGGGCATGGCAACGGCGCTAGTATCGTTTGATAGTGCATAGATGACATTTAGTGACAATTATAAGTGGTGGGGCCGGGGGATCAATGGCAGTTCGTCAGAGCGCGCCGACACTTTTGTTTACTTTCGTTCTCGTTTTCAATACTTCAGAACTAAAGATGATTGAACATTGATTTTGGTATGTAATTAATGTTAACATAGTGGAGTAGTTGTGTGAATTGAAAAAATTACAATTGCAACTGTTAACAGTAAGAGTAGAGTGTAATGTATGTGCTTTATCATTATGTTTTTCGAAGATTTGTAGAATTAACAGAAAAAACATCAAAATGTCACGAAAATGCGAAGTTGAGCGCAGAAAGGAGCTGCGGAAATTGAAAAGATTGGAAGAACAGGAAATTTGTGGACTCAAGAAACCCCGAACTACCAATGCCGAGCGTTGCACAACGCTATCGGCCGCCCCGGTGGCGCAGTGGTCTAAGCGATGGCCTCTCATCATTCGTCCGAAAGGGGTCCGGGTTCGAAACCCGATGAGGCATGGATGTTGTGTTTGTCTTACGGCACTGACTCTTTCCCTTCCCTGGAACCAGTGACCCTAAATTAGGGACGGGCGACGGCTTATAGCCCATTGATTTGCTCACGGTGGTCGTTAAACCTCCAATCCTCCGTAAGGGGTCCGGGTTCGAATCCCGGTCAGGCATGGATGTTGTGTTTGTCTTACGGTACTGGCTCTCTCCCTTCCCTGGAACCAGTGACCCTAAATTAGGGACGGGCGACTGCTTATAGCCCATTGAGTTGCTCACGGCGGTCGTTAAACCTCCAATCAAAAAAAGAAAAAAAAACCTCCAATCCAAAAAAAAAAAAAAAAACCGCTGTCGCGATGCCGAAGGAGCGCGTCGAAGTGAGCCCATCGCGAGCACCTCTAGCACACCGGTGGACGCCGCGGAGCCAGTGGACGTTCATATGGGCTCGGATATTGACTGGTGTCAAATAAAGGAGCCGGATTACGTATCAAAACATTTATGAAAAAGCAACATCGGAATTCCAGAAAAAATTCATCAACAACGAGTATGCGACTTCCACTATATATTTTATTCACGATCTTATCATAGACACAATACGTAACTCTACGTTTAAACATAGCGGACGAATCCACTTCGGCCTCATGGGTTTTTTCTTCTGTTTTTAATTAACTTTATTTTGTTCTGGTGGATTTCAAAAACTTCCATTTTTCGTCGCCCCTTTCCCTCTCGAGAAAAATTCTATATAAGCCCCTGGTGCACATGAAGCTATCAAACTCATATAAAACGCTGCAAAAGGCTTTAGTGTATGGAGGGTCAAGACAGTTGGCCCCCTATTGCATACCACCATCTCTAATGCGCAAGAGTGAATAAATGGAATTTTCAAAAATGTCAAAGTAGCTGTACTTTACCAAAGAAAATAGTGGTACGTGAAAAGTACCACAGTATACTGGAATTGCCGTCATTACGTAAAGGTGCCGTTGTTCTTGTTTTCTCTTATATGCCAATCTCAGAAGATCAAGCGCCATTAAGGAGCTTATGTTATTTCAAATTTTGTCAGCTGAAACTTTTTTCACTGCTGTGAGCAAAGATCGAAGAATATCAGAAGGTGCTTTTGCAGAACTCCAACTTACGCGAGAGTTACTACAGAAAAAAATAAAATAAAACCTGGGGGAGGGGATAATGTTCCGGAGGTCAGAACCCAAATAACATTTGAGATTCGTCAGAAATGTAATACGAACTTTTCTGTACATCAGTTGCGGTTTACAACGTCAGTGGATCGCAGCGGCGTTTAATGATGCCCATGAATATTCAGCAGAAACTCTGAAGGAGTGTGCGGTTGATACTGAATACATTGCTCAGTGATCCGAAGGGGACCACCCTCTGTGATCCCAGTAGGAATTCCCGGGACGAGTGCCATTCGCTGTTCTTTTTAAGGTATCGTCAGTAACTGTTTTTATTCGTGTGGGGGAAAACGATATGTTAATAAGGATCTAGCAATGAAATAATATAAAACAAACGATTTTTTCTGCGTTGATTGTGTCTGTAGATCTTCGTAAATACATTTATTCATTTCATCAGGCTTTTCAAATTGTAGCCCGAAGATGTGGCTTAGCGTTGCTAGACGCAAAAAAGCATTAACTTTGATTTATTGATTGTGTTGAGTTATCTTATTATGGATGGCGTGAGTTTTATTTCGCATTCCCTTGTTGATCATTTTAACTGAAGGTCGTTCGTTCTCAGAGAAATACCCATTTTGTAAAGCATAGGAAGACACCGAAATAATATCTATTACGTTTTAGAGCTACAAGTGTAGTTAGCTACTAATTTTGTATAAAATACGCTTTACTATGAACCACCATTTAAAAGGTGTTGTGAAATATTGAAAGGGAAATGAAGTTACGCTAAGACATATCTGTGGTACCACAAGCAAGGAGGGCATTAGAAATGAGATGATGATGGCAACACACACGCACACACAGATCTGAAGTAGCAGAAGTTTCCAAGAAATCTGATATTTCTCCGGTATGGTCATATCTTGAAAAGGGACAATGCATACCTAGGAAGTACATTTCTGGGCATAAAGCTTCCTCTGGATAGCAGTCTAAAGAGGAACCTAATGTGGGATAGGACTGCGCCAATAGTGATATGAGAAATTGAAAAGTGATTTAACCCAATACTAAAATGAGTTGAGAAATTGAAACCGCCAAAACGCAACAGCGACCCTTTAGTGTTTTATGCTTGTTGTGTGCTGTATTTTAAGCTGCTGTAGTAGTAGATTTCCCGGTTTAACTCAATTCTCGGCTAAAGATCCTAACAGAGCTTCGTAGCACATAAATACAGATTCTTTGAATAAACGAGTGACTCTGTGAGAGATCAGAGAAAGGAATCAGCACAAGAGACTTACATAACAAATCCAACGCTTTATTCGCTCTCTCGCTCTAAATTAAGGTTATACTCTAATTCAACCTTCATTTTTAGCCCCTGTCTTATACAAATTTAGTTTGTTCTCGTTAAACGTTTTTCATCTGAACGCCACATTTTCTCTCTCGACGAACGTTGGTGTTTTACAACTCTGACAACAGGTCAAAAGGTAATTACGTAATCGAAAGCTAGAGATAAGAGTGGATATTTTCAGCGTATGACTAGCACCGTTTTGCTAGAGCACTGTTTATCATGAGCACTTGATCATTACTGTCACTTGCTGATCAGTCTCACTTGTTTTACGTTCACGATGTTCTGAGTACGATAGTTTTTGAATTGTTACGATTTGTTGTTAATGACTGTACCAAAGCGAGTTCAGTCTTGTGTGACGTGCCTGCACCGCAGGACGCAATGAGATAAAGGCAGATAGCAGCGAGAACATACGTCCGCGTAGCTCAGTTGGGAGAGCGACTTATTCCGGAATGAGGGGACCCGTGTTCGATGCCCGGCGTGGACAAACATGGCGGAGAAATTTACTTCGTTATACTTGTAATACTGATGAGCGTAGAGAGGATTATGTGTTCTCCGTGGATATTCTCTGTGATTAAATATATTGCTTGACCAAGGTGTCTGACGACTCACGTACTTCTGATAAAGGAATACAAAGCGTGGGTTTTTGTAAGTACCGACTTATGCATTTTCCTGTACGTCATATTTCTTACAGTGCTTAATTAGATCTTTCATGTTTAATTAAAGATTGCAGCTGCAATGAAAAGTGAAGCTATCCAGGGTTTAACTAAGATAATTCAGTAAGCTTTACAGTGAAGCAAGTTACTGCGGCAAGTTAAGCCTTTGTGTGTACACGGTGTAGTGCTTTACAGCCAAGTGCTATTTTTACGGTAATAGTTAGAACCTATAGAAAGATATTTAAATTAACTATCATTCTACAAACTGAAAGGTCAAATTCCCTAACCTAGCGTGACTTTCACGTCGTTACACAGAATTCAATCCAATGAAAACAATAGTTGATTAAATTGTCAACAGGCTTTACATCAACGTTTAACAGTCTACTCCTAATCTCTAAAATCCTCACGTACGTAGGTCACGACAACACCACCATTTTCACTTAATGCTGCCATTTTATATTTCCGTGACCTACTGTCAGCGCTGCCAAATAGTAAAAGCTGTTCGGGAACGTGATGTATCGTTCAGTGAGAAAACGTTTAACGAAGAAGTTACGAAATTTACATAAGAAGACAGAAACTCAAATAGAAGGTTAGAGAGAGGTATGCGTCACAATCACAACCCTACACCTAGATGTGCCAATTATGGTCCAAAAAAAGCAGACATTGGTAGCAGCATTCCAGAGAGAAAGACGAACTTTGGTTCGTTTTTTCTCGTGGATTGACCACCCCCGTGAACACCTAAAGCTATTAGAAGTAACCCGTCCCTAATTTAGAGCTACTTATTCCAGAGAGGAGACAGAGTCAGCCCTGTAAGACAATCTCATTTCTCATGCTTCATTCGCGACCAATGTGGTCGACTAGGGTGACGATCCCACCTCTGGCCGCTTTGTCTATTAGTTTTACTAAATTTTATTACACTGAAGAGGATTTTGTGGCACATCAGTCTATCTATACCATAGGACCAGAAAGAAGAAACCATTATCCCTACTCTTTTTGTTATTGTTTGGGGGTTAAACGATTGCCCTAAGCTAGTGGTAGGGCCAGAAGCAAACGCCCGTCCCAAATATAGAATCACTGGTTCCTGGAAAGTGGCAGACCAACGCTATCAGACAAGTACACCACCTATATTTCATCAGGCGTTCGAACCCGGGCCGATCTCGGATGATTGGTCAGAAGATATCTCACAGACATTGATGTGTTCCTTCATAACAATGCCGCCGTGCTTCAGGTGTATAACGTATACTCTAATTTAACTTTCATTTTTAGTTGTCTTTCCCTATGTAAATTTTGAGTTCAGCGTTTTAACTTTAACCTTATGTTTTCTCACTCATTGAATGTTATGTTGGCAGCAGTCTTGAGGTCAAGAGTGAAGGACGTGTACATGTTTGACAAGCGAAGAACGAGATATAATGTCTGAAACTAGCAAGCAGACAAGTGCGTGCTTCAGTGGTAGTAGTGGAAGCTGTCCTAATCTGCAAGCTATTAGTGTCTGTCGATCAGTGGTGTACACACACACACACACACACACACACACACACACACACACACACATATATATATATACAGTATAACAAACTTTACGTACTGTTTTGTAAGCCCCATACACACTTTTTAAATAGTAAAGAACGCTACATGTGTCCAAAAGCATTCTATTCTATACATAGTATAAAATAAAGTCCCCAGTAGGCGTCCGTCTGTTTGTTAGAGCTAATCTCGAGAATCGCTGGACGGATTTTGATGCGGTTTTCGCCATTCCATAGAGCATTTGTCGAGGAAGGTTTAGGTGTATGAAAGATTAATCTATGACAAAAAGGAGCCGAGCAGTAACGATATTAGTGACAAGTCAAAGAAAAAACCGCCGTTCACATTCTTTCGTGGCTTCCACTGCCTAAACAACGATGCGCGGCGACCGGTTTACGACACTGTTTTGCTCATTGGGAAAAAAGACGCGAGGCGCATGCGCAGCGGCTGGTCTGACAGCATGTAAGACTAAATGCGTATTTACATCGGAAGCTGAAAGAATTGGTTTATCGGCGCTCGCACAGACTAAATGCGTAGTTATTTTCGTCCACACGTATGTATCTTTTTGAGTAGCTTTTTAATTAAAATTTAAACATTGTATTAACATTATGCCGAGACGTAGGTCGTAGTACATCGGATGCTAAAATAATTTTTTTATCCCGTCAAAATGAGACTTTCGAAGAAACAGAATTTCGATTGGCAAATGACAGACAAAAAATGCCTTTACAAAGAGAAGGACAGTCGCGTGTTGAACGTAATAATAGTCTCTCTTTAGATCCGCCCTTAATTCTAAATTGCTACCTTGCGAGGCCGGGCCAGGTCGCTAGTGATTTCATATAATGTCTTGGTCATTGAGCTCGTTAGTTATGAAACACTTTGAGGGGACTTGTAATAAGACCTCAGGTGTTGTGAATACTTTTTGTTCGGTGTTTAACGACAACTACAGTGAGCAACTCAGTGTGTTATAAGCAGTCGCCCGTCCCTAAATTAGTGCCACTAGTTCCAAGGAAGGGAGAGAGCCAGCGCCGTAAGACAAACACAACATCCATGCCTCACCGGGATTCGAACCCGAATCCATCTCGGACGATTCAGAAGCCATCGCTTAGACCACTGCACCACCGGGGTGGCTATAACTAGTCTGCCTTCGCTAACTTAGTGGCATTGGCTCCAGGGAAGAGAGACAGCGCTTTAAAACAAACACACTGTCTATGCCTCGTGAAGGATTTGAACCCGGGCATAGCTCTGACGACTAAACAGCAAAACTACACCTCTAACAAATCGGGCACTCGGGGGCGGCATGTTCTGAATCCCTCACAATTTGTTCATGTTGCATTAAGGGAATGCTTATGCGTGACTGGACATTTATTCGATTCCATCTGACGAGGAATAAACACGATTATATACACTGCTGGCCACCCAAAATGCAACACCAAGAAGGACACGAGATAGCAAAGCCAGATTTACTGGGCACATAACAACGATACAAAGATGAAGCGATTGAGCTTACAGGCCCGTGCGACTTAAAGAACACGCAGACAGCAATAGTTCGTGTGGCCCCCATGGCTGGCAATAACGGCCGCTGCAAGCCGCTGCTTCGAACGAAAGAGGCTGTAGATGTGGGCTTGAGGTATGTCGGTCCAGGCTGATTCCACACGTTGCCGCAGTTCATCAGGCGTAGCCGCGGGTGCTGCTTGCCGGGCCACTAGGTTGCCGATCAGCGACCAGACGTGTTCGATGGACAAAATATCGGGAGAACAGGCGGGCCACGGCAGCAGTGACACCTGGTGGGCCGTGAAAAATTGTTGCACGATGCGTGCCATGTGCGGGTGCACATTGTCCTGTTGAAACGTGGCCGCTGGCAGGTCCTGCAGGTAAGAGTGGACTACAGGCTCCATAACGTCGGAGATATAGCGGTGGCTGTTGAATGTACCGGCGATGCGTAACAGAGGGGTGCGGGTGTAATATCCAATTGCGCCCCAAACCATAACGCCAGGCGATGAACCGATATGGCGATGCATAATGCAGGCGTCATGCAGTCTCTCTCCCAGGTGCTGCCACACGCAAATCCGACCATCGTGGTGTTGCAGGCAGAAGCGGGATTCGTCGGAGAAGAAAATGTCATACCATTCCGTATGCCAGGTGCAGCGTTCAACGGCCCACTGCCGCCGCACTCGCCGGTGGTGTAACGTCAATGGTAATCGGAGCAATGGGCGCCGTGCGACAAGTCCCCGCTCCTGCAGACGACGTCGAACGGTACGTGCTGACACAGGTTGTTGCGCAACACACTCTAAATCCTGCGCTAATGGTGGTGGTGTGGCGGTGCAAGCCGTCAATGCCAGTCACGCAACATGCAGTCCTCTTGTTTGGTGATGTGCCGCGGCTGCGGCAATCACTCACACCGGTCCGTCCGTCCCTCCTGCACCCACCGAATCCATACTCGCCTTACTGTGGCTGGATGTCGTCCCACACGGGCGCCGATGTCTCGGTACGATATCCGAAACGTGCTGGAATGACTGCCGTATTCTGCGACGAGGCATCAGGAAGCTTCCCACGCACAGGTCCGGCAGCACAACACACTTCCACTACTTACACCCCGCCTTCTGTGCACCCTTCTTATAGTGCTTCTCGGTGGTGTACCGGGCGCACATGATTTGCATATGCCCTGCAATAATAATCGTTTGCTTGTCCTCTCGCGTGCGACGCATGCTGCGAAATTCAGGCCAATCGGATGCTTCCGTCTTATTGTTGCATTTTCGGTGGCCAGCAGTGTATATACAAAAAGGTGGCTTCGTATACTACACTGTAAAAAAAATTTCACTAATTCGTGATTCATTTTCAGTGATTATTTTCTTGAATTAACGTAATATATTCCTGACTCCACCTTTTCCGTGAAATGACAGGAAAAACCTGAATTTCACGGATGCGTGAATTGACAAAAATGCAACCATGTTCATCTTTCTCCGGGTAATAACGGGAAATTTCGGTTTTTATGAGGTGTTATCGGAAAATTTTGAATTTGCAGGAAACCTTTCCGTGACTGCGTTCGTACGTTATAGGGAAAATTCTGTTCACAGTTTTTTTCGTATCCATACGATGGAAAATTACTGGTAATAAGAGCAGTTCGCGGAAATACTTGAGATTTGATTAACTACTGAATTTCAGACGTCTGTTAACGGACCTGGTTTTGAGGTTTTGTAGCGAGATCGGATATTGTGGATAACATATTGCATAATATTATGGTTATTGTGGCAATGGATATAATTCCCCCCCCCCAACTGGTGCATCTGCTATTGTATGTTTTGTTAGCTACTGTACAAAACGGGATACTAGAAGTGTCCTATGGGAGATTGTATAACGTCTATGTATGAGATATTGTATGACGTCTATGTATGAGCCCTTAACGCTAAAGATATTATAGATATCAAGAGTAAATTTTACATTTAGAGGTTTTGTTAAAAGAATAATGTTTTGGTTGTGGGTTTAACGATCACCGTGAACAACTCACTGGGCAATAAGCAGTCGCTCGTCCCTAATTTATGACCACTGGTTCCAGGGAACGGAAAGAGCCAGTGCCGTAAGACAAACAAAATATCCATGCCTCACCGGGATTCGAACCCGAACATATCTCGGACGAATAGTCAAAAGCGAGGGCATAGATCACTGCGCCACAGGAGCGACAAAGTAATATGTACTGCGAAGTGGACCATTTCACCTTTTCTTAAACATAACTGAAAGTTTAAAAAATCTCGAGTTCCATAACGTTCCGTTGCTTTAAGGAATCATTAACAAAAATGTAATTTGTGGTAAGTCCTCCTACAGAAAAATTGAAATTAATGTAAACCTATTTAGAAAACAATAAGGTCCTACAGAAAAGAAAATGGCTAATGAACCCACACTCATAGCTAAAAACATCTCATCATTGCGGGACTCCAGTACTCTTAGGTTTTTTTCTTAAATGGTATCTAATGGCAAGTGTCTTGCTTGATCTGTCAGTAGCGCGCTTACCTCGCGTTCTAACGCATCGCGGATTGAATTCCCACCGCCGGCAAGTGAAATGGTCCTTTCTACTTCGTAAGTACAAAAAGGGGCCTACAATACTACTGGCGTCACAAATAAGGTTAAGAAAAAGTGGTAGCGGACGTTTCTTTTGTGTAGGAAGGGAAAATTGACCAAATCGAAGTTTTGTGAACTTTCTGTACAAAAAAGGAAAAACCCGAAGCCCCCCATTTCTGTAAAAAAAAAATGGAATTAGTGATAACGAAAAGTCTATCAAAATACTAAAGTTTCCGTTATTACAAACGAATACTTTTGTATAACTGAAATTTCATTAAAAGTCTGAGACCTACCATCAAATCTTCTTCATGTTATTTTCGGAATTTTCCGTGAATTCACACCACTTTTTTTTTTTTTTTTTTTTTTTTGATTCAGGGTTTAACGACCACTGTGAGCAACTCGATGGGCTATAAGCAGTCACCCGTCCCTTATTTAGGGCCTCTGGTCACAGGGAAGGGAGACAGCCACTGCTTTAAGATAAAACATAACATCCATACCTCTCAGAGAGCCGCCCCGGTGGCGCAGGCCTCTGATCATTCGTCCGTAAGGGGTCCGGGTTCGAATCCCGGTCAGGCATGGATGTTGTGTTTGTCTTACGGCGCTGGCTCTCTCCCTTCCCTGGAACCAGTGACCCTAAATTAGGGACGGGCGACTGCTTATAGCCCATTGAGTTGCTCACGGTGGTCGCGTTAAACCTCCAACCAAAAAAAAACCTCTCAGAGATTCGAACCAGGACTCACCTCGGACGAATAGTCATAAGCCAGCGCTTAGACCACTGCGCCCCCAGGTTTCAAAATCGCTTTATTCTAATTTATCATGGGCGGCCACACTAATATTTTACAGTGCAGTTAAAATGTCATAATTTTTTGCTAGTCGAGTGTATACAAAATTCTTTTGACCCAGCCGTGAGAGGAAGATTACCGAAAATGGAAAATACATATATACACGTATATGAACCGAAAAAAGCACACACAACCAAATCTTCAAAGCTCAAATGGCCTTATTTATTCATTTCTTTAAGAAAATACAAATTGTCTCATTTGACATAACAGACTTATGGCATCACCAGGGAAAAAAAAAAAAAAAAAAAAAAAGAAAAGACCGTTTGGCTGCCAAAAGCAAAACACGTTTTGGCACGGTCGTGATTAAGGTTCAACGATGGAATGTACTATATATAATTTTCTCATTTATTTATAATATGTACAGTAATATTTGCAAAGAAAAAAAAAACACTGGCCAGTTGTAGCAATACTTGCCTTTTTTAAAGAATGAATTGCTTCTGAGGTAGTCGGCTGTCTCTCATTTTGGGGAAGTAATTCAGAAAATTAGTTATGTACAAGTTTCACCGAGAAAGCACAGCTGATTTGAGATTTCGATTGCTGTCATATTCTTGAGCTGTCGATATCAGAACTGTAGATGACACCGAGTGTTATAAAGGGTACCAGATGTCGGTAAAAGTTCTTCGTGAAAGAATTCCTCCTACTGTTCCATAACGTGTGGGAAGACCAACATCATGTCTGCAGATTTTCCTCGAAATTAGGTGTATTTTCTTGCACTTCTAACCGGCAATATCATTAATGCTTTATGGTCCAGATAAATCTGTACCAAAGAATTACGAAGAAAAGAACTCCACCTGCAAAAGAAAATTTGGGGAATGAGAAAAAAGAATGTTTTTTTCAAAAAAGCACACAATTTAAAAACTTTTACTGTATTAAACACAATACATAATTTAGCACATTTTTTCTCCCAAATCGAGTGGTGATTTTTTTTTATTGGAGGTTAACGATCACCGTGAGCAACTCATTGGGCTATAAATAGTCGCCCGTCTCTAATTTAGTGTCACTGGTTCAAGGACAGGTAGAGAGTCAGTGCCATAAGACACAGGCTCTCTACCTGTGGCAACATATATGATCCCCTCCCGCACCTCAGCTGGTGAATCTCTTATTGTATCTTGCGTTACCTACCGTTCGAAGCTGGATACTTTAAAGTGTGGGACGGGTGATTGTATGACGTCTATACATCAATCTGTATAGCCTTTAACACTAAAAATATTATGTAGCTATCAAGAGTAAATTTTACATTTAGGGGTTTCGCAAAAAAAAGAACAAATGTGTTGTTGGGGTGGTTTAACTATCTCCGTGAGCAACTCACTAGGCTATAAGCAGTCGCCCATCCCTAATTTAGGGTCACTGATTCCAGGAAAGGTAGAGAGCCAGTGCCGTAAGACAAACGCAACACTCATGTCTTACTCGGATTCGAACTCGGGCGAATGGTCAGGAGCCAGCCTTTAGACCACTGTGCCACCGGAGTGGCAAATGCGATGGTGGTAAAATTGCACTTTGATTAGTAATGTTCACAGCTACCATTTAGTAACTACAAACCAAAAGTGAACTGTTGTAACAAAGTTTTCCTCGTTTCCAGGTAGAGAAGCGGAATAAAAAGGAAATATTTTGTAATAGTTGTTTTTAAAATCTTGTACACTTAGGTTGCGATGTAGATTCCGATGTTAATTAGGTTTTAGCATTTGTACACTATTGTTTTGGTATACAATTTTTTTTTCGGGGTTTAACGGCCATTTAATGAAACACAAACTTGCCGGTGGCGAATTTCGAATCCTTCTGCTCAGGGGCGGAATGCTTTCCCAATTAAGCTACACCGACGAAGTTTGTTGCTACAACTTTGCGTTCTTGACATGTGCATCACAACCACCATGAACAATCTTAGTGCTATAAGCAGTAGCCTGTCTCTAACTTGGGGACACTGGTTCCAGGGAATGGAGACAGCCAGCGCTGGTGGCCAAACAAATACACCATCTATCACTTACCAGAGTCTCGGGTCGAATTGCCAGAAATTAGCGCCTATGACCGCTCGGCCACCAGGTAGACTAACACACTATCGATTATAGAAAGTAATACGAGGGTTATATCGAAAGTAATACAAAAGTAGGCATAACTCTTTTAGTAACTGACAGAGGTCGTTCCAATTGCACATGTTTGTAGAGTAACTCTTCCTCTATAATAACCCTTCTTCTTCTTCATTACAGGTAAATAATGCATTCCAAGCAGAAGCAACGTTCCCTCATTGAATTCTTGACGAAGGAAGGGTGCAGGCTGTCCGACATCCACAGAAGACTACAGAATGTTTACGGAGATGACACCGTTGACAAGAACAATATGCACAGATCGATGAAGAAGCTTAAAGAAGAGGAACCAGCATTGAAGACAGACCACACATCATCTGCGACCACTGACACGAATCGGCAGCGAGTGGATGAATTGATTCGCGCGGAGAGACGAATCACAATCTGTGAGCTTGCTGCAGAGCTGCAATGTGGTCACAATGCCAAACAGAAGATGGTGGAAGACTTAGTGTATCGAAAAGTGGGTGCAAAGTGGGTACCTCGGCAGTTGACACCCGATTTGAAGGAGAGAATGCTGGAAGTCTTCTCTGATCTGCTAGAAGCGTTTGAAGCCAACGAAGACACTTGTTTCTCCGATCTAGTGACACAAACGTGGGCGTAAATTTACAATCCGGAAACGAAGAATCAATCCATGGAATGGCGTCACACCTCTTCACCAAAACCTAAGAAGTTCAAGAGCCAGCGATCAGCACAGAAAGTAATGGCGACTGTTTTTTTTTTTTTGGGATGACAAGGGTGTTATTCTCCTTGATTTTCCGGAACGTGGAGATACCGTGACCAGCCAGCGGTACATTGAGACACTCAAGAAGCTTAGAGAAGCCATAAAGAATAAGAAACCGAACAAGAATATGAAAAGGATTCACATGCCAATTCAAGACCACACACATATTTGCCAACAAATCAGGCGATCAACAAGTTAGACTGGTCAGTGGTCCCTCATTCGCCGTACAGCCCGGATCTGGAGCCCTCCGACTTCCAGCTGTTCGGTCCAATGAAGGAAAGTCACCGGGGACAACGATTTGATCACACAGACGAGGTGAAAGTGGCTGTGATGAAGAAGTTGGTACAACAGTCCACACCTGAATTTTTTCAAAGAGGATTCGAGAGTTGGGTTCAACGATGGCGCAAATGCATCGCTTGTGATGGAGAATATGTTGAGTAGTACCTTTGTATAGAGACAGAGTTACTCTACCAACATGTGCACTTTGAACGACCTCTGCCAGTTATTAAAAAGTTATGCCCATTTTTGCATTACTTTTGGTACAACCCTCGCATTATACACCTCAAAACCTAGGAACATTACAATTCATTGAATATATTTTTCAAATTTATATATATTTTTTTCGCTCAAAGCTACATTTGCTCTTTTTTGGGGGGTGTGGGTAAGGTTGGAGGTTAAGGACCACGTTAGGAAGCTAAAGCTATATGCTCTAGTCCGTAGTTTCCGGCTGCTGGCTTCTGAGAGGGGGGGGGCTAGCGGCGTGGGAGAGACGGCCATCCCACCCATGCCCCATTCGGGACTCAGCTTGGACCTTTAGTCAGATTCCTGCGCCTCAGATCACTCGGCTACCGGGACGGGGTGTAGAACATTTTTCGTCTTCTGTAGCCAATTTTAAGACCTTTAGAATTATTAAATCAAGGGTGTTTTTTTTGTTTTTTTTTTTGAAACATAGAAATAACTGGAAAATGCTTAGTTTTCATCACAGTAACCAAAATAAAATTTTAAAACTTTCGTTGTTGTTTTTTTTTTTTGTTTTTTTTTTTCTGAAATGGAGTTTAACTCTTTCCATGAGCAACTCTGTAGGCCATAAGAACTGAAGTAGCATATAACGCCATTTCTATGAGAATATACATAACCGCAAGGTGGCATTTTTTCAGTTATTCCTATGTTTTACAAAAAAACATCTTGGCTTAATAATTTCAAAAGAGTATACAATATTTCATGGTCAAAAGGGTATACAATAGCCGTTTTACACATATCTGCATAAAGTAGTGTGAACAATATGAACAAAAATGCTAGTCCTACGGTCAGGTCAGAGCTGGAAACGGATCAAACATTTTGAACCCGGACCCGACACGGACAAATCTGCTTTGAACTATAATATATATATAGGGCGTCCAAAAAGTCTTTCCGCAGTGAGAATCTTAGGTTATGTGGAAATCAAACAAATGTGTTATGTGAGCGTATAATTTACTCACTTACAGGAAGTATTGGAACTGTCGGTTTTCGTTTACAAGACATAACTTTTTTACACATGTTTTCAAACACATCTGTGAGACTCAAAAAGACCCTCCGCAGTAATGATAAGGCTGTTGTTCCACCTAATTTTGATGGAGCTACAGTCATATTTTTGAATTAAGCGACTTGTATGTTTAATTTCAGTTTTTGCTGTTTTCTTGATAACATTGCAAGCTTTAGAATATGTTCACATTAACACAAATTTTCACAAGTTTCTGATAGGTTGAAAGTTTCCATAATTCGAATGTTGTTTTCATCATTGACCCTCAGAAGGAAGAGAAACTCTTCCTTCTGAGGACATTCTTCTTTCGTATTGCATGACAAATCGTTTTTCAGTCCCCGGGCATCTGAAAAGGATCAATATTGGTCTCGAGCACAAAATTCCACAGCGCGCATTTCTCTTCGAAAACACTTTTTTTTTTTTTTTTTGCTTTTCAAAAATAAAAAGGAAATAAAACCTGGCCAAAATCTGGTCAGGAACACCCTGACCCGCTAGAAATTGTCGACCCGTTGACCCCTGACCAGTTTCCATCTCTGCCTATACGGTCAGTTCTGCTTTCTTTTTTTCTTTAGGGTTTTAACGACTATCATAAGCAACTCGAAGGAATATAACTAGCCTTTGTCCCTAATTTGGGGTTACTGGTTCGAGGGAAGGGACAGGCATCACCATCGTGACAAACACACTGCTTAAGCCTTATCAAAAATTCGAACCCAGGCACGATAGGTCAGAGAAGCTAGCGCCTCAGACGACTCTCCCACCGGGACGGGTGGAAAAGGTTCCTGAAAAGAATAGAAACACTGATACGTTTTGACTTTAAACTACTGAAGGTTTGTATGCACACAACCATCGTACACCTTTTTTACGCTGCATTTCACGCACAGTGAATGCAAAATACCGCGTTTAGAGAAAAACAAATCTGACCCACTTAAGAATGGTAGAAAACGGGGAAAAGAAATAGAAATGAACTCGAAAATACGCTTCTGTTTTATCACATTTTGCTGTCATTGTTGGAAAAAGCTTGTTTTTAGAATTCGTAAATCATCGCAGCGTCACAACTTTCTTCCGTGTCATATGTCAGTTTTCCTACGGTTCACCTTCTGAACTTCCTCTATCGGATTCTACGGCCGATGATTGGCTAACAATGAAGTGTCAGTTGTCACCACTCCCCATTTCTTGAATAAAGGAGACAAAAGCATCTTGAAATGAACGCCTGTTAGCAAAACAGCTACACGTAGCCGACATTTTAAGAATCCTCACCTGACCAGAGCTGATGTTCTTCGGAGCGTTGCACAAACCAACCTTGAAATCTCTTCATCACAGTCTGTTGCTCTTCATTGAAAGCAAGATATGATTACTAATGTTTTCCGTATACGCTATAAACACGTCCTGTAAACTCCCGCATTTATGAAAAGGTACTGCATCATGGCACTTGCGGAAGTCTCAGCCTCAAATACTAACGGGAGCAGAGGAATGAGCGAGAATTATTTCATTTCACCGAAACGTTACGTAAACATCGCAGAGAACCGTGAAGAAATATAATTTCCAGTTCATTTGGAAGACGCAGAATTCTGGAGAGTCGGAACCTCTAAAACATAAAGTAACGATGAAATTTTCGTGATAGACACACATTAGTAAAAACAACAACGTAAACATGGAATTCTCAAATGAAATGAGAGCCTCTTTTGGAGTTTTTTAACAAATAAATCGAATTTTAGGCCATCTAACGGAAATGTTTCGCATTAGAATATCTGGAAATTATATGGAGAGCCATGCTCATGGTTACAGTAATCCGATAAAAGTAAGTTAATCAAAATATTTTAAAAACCGAGTGATCGAGTTGCGCCACCCTGTTGGTGCAGATGATCTAAGCGCTGGCTTCTGACCAGTCGTCCAAGATGGATCCGGGTTCGAATCCCGGTGAGGCATGGATGTTGTGTTTGTCTTACGGCACTTGTTCTCTCCCTTCCCTGGAAGCAGTGGCACTAAGTTAGGGACAGGCGACTGCTTATAGCCCGTCGAGCTGCTCACGGTGGTTGTTATACACCACAAAATAATAATAATAATAATCAGAGGCGGACGTTTCTGGCAAATTGTCCGAGATAGTCCCAGGCCATAGCCCCACTTAAGGCATGGGTGATGGGCAGGCCCGGACCCTCCCCATTCTTGGAACCAGTGGCCCTAAATTTGGGACTGGCAGCCGCCTATATCCCTTCGAGTTGCTGGCTCTGGACGTTAAATCCCGAAATAGGACTTCTGGAATAGCAAATATGCTGCACTTACTTCTAGCCGCAGCGACGGCCGAGTGGTCAGAAGCACGGGCTTCCGAGTGATTGTCTGAATATCACCTCTAATGAATCATGGGTGCACCATTTTTCCTGCAGTGCTACCCCTATCTCTTTCCAGCAGCCACTGACTCTAAATTAGAGACAGATGACTCTTGTAGCAATAAATGTTCATGAGGGTCGTTAACTTTCCTTCTTAAAAAAACTCTTCCTAAGTGGTAGAGTTTTTTTTAAGAAGGAAAGTTAATTCCGATGCATGCAGATAGTATTGCTTGCAGTTAGAGCTTGCCAGTTATAAGTATTTTTCGTTCTGCCCAGACGGTAAAGTTAAGTAAAACGAAAAATCCAAACATGAAGGAAAACAATCCTAAAAGTATGGTATGTGATCATCATAGCATCAACATGATGCAAAAAGATTTTTTTAAATGGAACATTTAGTACTACAGACATATTTCCGAATGTAAATATCACGATGCCTCTTAGCGAGAAAATAGTTCGTTCGGAAAACATAACACAGTATGCAGATTACATTGACCTTTATTAAAGCTATGCGATTGTAAAACAATTTTTCAACCCAACTGGCCACAGATATCGTTGAACTAATAATCTAGATTTGTGTCACCTAGCGAAGATATTTGAGTCAAAAACGTCCATCACTACGAGAAAGACACTGGTACTTCGTATTAAAACCACATACCAGTTGAAAATTTCAGATAGGACTTTCAAAAGCGGAGGTATGGTGTCCAACGTATAACAATACCATCGGTATCAGAGGAAATGCTATGCCACACTCACTAACCCGGAAGGCCAGACTGGTGAGTTATGGCAAATCCCCCAAATGGCTTCACAACTGAATACCATGATCAAAGTAAAGACCCTGAAGTCGCAATGGGCTGGATATACTGCTGGAATTTACTATCGTTGGACAACTGAAATTCCAGAGTGAATACCAAGGGACAGGAAAAGACAAAGACCCGTAAGAAGACCACGTGGGAGATGAGTGGATGAAATTCGAAACCATTTTTTAATGGAGGTTTATTGACCACCGTGAGCAAATCAATGGGCTATAAGCAGTCGCCAGTCCCTAACGTAGGGCCACTGCCTCCAGGAAAGGGAGAGAGCCAATGCCGTAAGGCAAACACAGCATCCACGCCTCACTGGGATTCGAACGCGGACCCATCACGGACGAATGGTCGCAAGACAGCGTTTAGACGAGTGCGCTACCGGGGTGGCTACGAAAATATGACCGAGGGACGTGGAAGAGAATTGCTCAAGATAGAGTTGCGGAAAAGATTTGGGGAGACCTTCATCCAGCAGGGGATTGATGATAGTTAATGATTTAGATCCAGATCAGTAAAAGTGTGAATATTCTATTATTATAATCTTTTTATTGGTGTGCAAAATGTTGGTACCCAGTATACGAAACCTTTTTTTTTTTTTTCTTCCGTAAGAGATTCCGGAAGGAAAAAAAAAAAAGTTTCGTATACGAAGACACAGAATTCATCCAGTTAAATACATATTTTCAATTTGAAAGCAATTTTATTTTATTTTCGTTTTCTTCGAATTGACGACTATTAACCGACGGTATTTTGTTTCTTCTAATCTAAACATTTTTTATACTGGTGCCATTTTGGTATTTATTTGCAGCTTTTCTGTGATTTCTAATAAAAATAATAGATAAATTCGTCGAATATGTACGTGCTTTGATTTTTAGAGCGTCTCAGGGAGAAGTAAAATTGATTACTGTATATTTATTCTCTTGTCACCGTTACAGAGTTCAGACAGAACTAATGGCAAAAAATCATTAGGTAAAAATAAATGACACTGAACTAATTAATCCTTGAAATTAACGACATCTTTTTCGCTTCTTACGAAACTCCCGTTCTTGTCGCCTCGTCTGCCTTTAAACGATTCATCATTGCGTTGCTGAATAATTATTAAGTATTAGTGTTCAATCATTTTCCTTAAAAGCATCGGCATTTTCTTCACTCTGGGGGAGAAAAATACTAATTCAGGCCTTCCCTTCATTTTTCTCTGACTTTCTTTATTATTTTTCTGAGAACGTTTTGAAAGCAACTGACTGACCTGTGTTCATCACGTAGTCAATCAAACAGCATAAGATTTCCTGTACTGTCTTGAATAATTGCTACGTCGTCCCGATGGTTGAGTGGCTTCAGGAGCAAATGTCTGAATATAATTTTAAGCCGACGAGCTCGAGTGCCGGATGAGAAACGGACGGTGCGCCTGCCAATGGGGCTTGCCGTATCCTTGTTCTGGAACCAGTGGCTCTAAATTAGGGATGGGCGAATGCTTAAGTTCCTTAGAATTGCTCATGGTGACCCGTAATCAGTGATGTAGAAGGGGCTTAGTCATTCGTCCGAAAGGGGTCCGGGTTCAAATCCCGGTGAGGCATGGATGTTGTGTTTGTCTTACGGCACTGGCTCTCTCCCTTCCCTGGAATCAGTGGCCCTAAATTAAAGACGGGAGACTGCTTATAGTCGATTGAGTTACTCACGATGGTTGTTAAACCTCCAATGAAAAAAAAAAAAAAAGAAGAAGGGGCTTAGCGCGCCTTTTCAGCGCTAAGGCGCTATTTTTCTAGGCTTAGCGCCGCTAAGGCACTTTTCGTTGTTACATGCTAATAGAATGGGGGCAGAGGAACTTTTTTTAAATGATCATGTATGCAAAAATAGGTAAAACTGTGTCCTGTATGCGAACATACTCGTATCTTAACCGAATGTTTATACTACAGAAATGGCCAGAGTGGTCTGAGGCACAGGCTTCTGGCCATTCTTCCGAGCTAAGACTGAGTCCCAACCCCGGATCAGTCATGGGTGGGGTGCACGACCACAAAGGTGCTGGATCTGTCTCTTCCCTGAAACAAGTGACCCCAAATTAGGGACCGACGACTGCTTATAGACATAAGAGTTGCCCATGGTATAGTTGATAAACACAGAAACAAATAAACAAAAAATACTGCGTAGATTGATCTGCATAGTTGGATAACGCAATAGGGTGTCTCACAAATCATAAGATACTATCACAAAGGGAATGTGAACTCTTTTGTCTAGACCGTCAAACAAAATTTGTAGGAAATCAGATCATATCTAGAGGATTTTAGAAAAAGAGTGTCTGACCCCAGGTCTTAAACAACCCTTAGAAATAGGAACCTAAGAGATTCGGGCTAGAGTGCCCGATAGGAAAGTGACACGGAAGCGAGGTAGAAGACGCCCTTATTTTCCGGGGGCCAGTACCCAGAGTTGGACGGCTTAACGTACCCATCCGACGCACGGCGGGTATTTAGTGGTTCCAGCGTTCGTACCTGCCTGGGATCGAATCAGAGGTCTTCTCCGTGGCAGTCCCGAACGCTGACCACTAGGCCACCCGCAGCCCAACTTGCTTGTAGGAGATGGCTTCTCCGCAGAATTAAGATTGCAGTGCTCAGAGAGAAAACGGTAATGATGGACATGAGTATTAAACAACTCAACATTGGTATCGACTCCAATAAACGTAATCCTCTGACCTCACTCTCTGACTCCTTACGAGCAATGCAACAAATCTTCCACATGTACCACATAATCTTAGTAAAAAATGTCGCATTAGTCATATTTAATTGATGTTACTCTGTTAGTTCACAAATATACCCAATGCATATTTAAAATCGTATAGAACCGCATTTAAGCAAAAAATTTATAATCTTAGCATATGTCTCTCATGTTACATTCTTCCTGTTATTTAAAATTGCTCAGATTACATAGTTTTAAGCAGTTGTTTAATATAAATTGATATTGGTAATTAGTCCTGAAAATTTAAAAAATAATAAATAACAAATCAGATTTTGAAATTTTTGAGGGTAACCCTCCACACCAATAAGAAAAGTAAAGTACCAAGCCCGTATAACGCCACCTTAACACTTAAAATGGTGTAGCATTAAACCTATATAATAGGCTACGTCTGTCCCTTACGCTCTGACGCCATTCAGTACTTGCAGCGCCATCTGCTTTTATCCGGTGGCCGAAATCTAAACTAAGCTCACCGCTATCGCACGATACGTAAAATCAAGGAGAAATACCGGAAAATAAGATAAAGTTAGTAAGACAAACTACTTCTTCCGTGGCAACACGCACGTGCTCGAACTGTCTGCGATGTTTGTTCTGTTACGTAGGTGTTATGTCGTGTTTTATTTCATTTTCTTCGCATTGCAGAGTAATTTCATAAAAAGGAATCAGCGTTATTTTATTTCATAAAAAGAAACAAGTAAGATGTTACGTGCCTGCACCGCAGGATGCACATGAGATAAAGGCAGATAGCAGTGAGAGCACATATCCGTGTAGCTCAGTTTGGAGAGCGACTTACTCCGGAGTGAGGGGACCCGACTTAGATGTCCTGCCCGGAAGAACTTGTACGTTATGACACTTCTGGTTAGGACTGATCTTTTCTGGAGTTTCTTTGCCGTATTTTTCGTCAGTGACTTCGCATCTCTTAACATGGAAGTCTTGATTACACGTGCCTTGTAGTTCAATGATTTACGGGTGATCCTATGACGAATATTTACGTAATGTCGTAAATAACCTAAAAATCTTGGATGTACAACTTTAATGCTAGCATGGCGTTACAGGGACACCGAGTATTTGATGGTATTCTACATCCGTTTCTGTAACATTTCGAAATTTTATATAAATCAACTAACTTATCTCTATAGACGAAACTTCATATATCAAGAATATGTATAATTTTAGGAAGTTATTATTTACGGCATCTACAAAATCAGTGATTTTCGCTTACCTTGATATTAGTAGCAGACTTTCAGTTCCGTGATTCAAGAACAAATGGAGAATATACCGCTTCGTTCTTAAATGATGGCGGACTAGTACTAACAGTTTTTCTAGCTACATGACTATGTATACCGACCCGTACGGTAAACTACAGCTATCTGGTATCGTTACAAAGAATTCGGTTGGTGGCAATAAAGGGGTACTTGGCGTTATTTGGCGTAAGTACCTTATGAATGCTTGCCTCAGTTGAGATATTTCGCAATTATAATTCTAGAAAAATATCGAAAACCCATGTCATTTCCATTAAATGTTATAGTTTCCAGAATTTTCTTGTTGATTCGTGAAGGAAAGGGGTCTACACAGTGCGTCAAAGAATTTTTAAGACTGGCGCTAGATTTCAGCCTACGTTGGGGCCACCAGTGTAATCGCGAATGCGTTATGAACCATGACCATCTGCTTGCTTTCTGCCAAAAGTACTGCGCAGTTGTTAAAGTAACTCAAACGAAAAGGCCGTTCATTAGAGAAGTAAATTTTTTTTTCATGTTGAATTATTAAGATGGAACAAAGGGATGTTATTAAATTTAACGCAAAACTTGGTAAAAGTGCCTCGGAAACGTACCAAATGATGCAACAAGTTTACGGTGAGTTTTGTTTAAGTAGATCAAATGATTTCCTGTGGCACAAACGGTTTTTGGACGGAAGAGATACGCTAGAAGATGATAAGCATACCGGAAGACCAAGTTAATCTAGGACACCTGAGATTATTGAAAAAGTGCGTGACTTCGTGGCAAACAATCGATGCGCGTCACTAAGAATGATGGAAGAGTCTTTAAACGTCAACAAAGAAACGATTCGAACCATCCTGCATGAAGATTTGGGCAAAACAAAAGTCTGTGCTAAATTTGTTCCACACACGTTAACCAATGAACAAAAATCAAGGAGAAGTTCACATTGCATAGACATCATTTCAGCCGCTGAAAATGATCCAAACTTCTTAAAATCGATTGTTACAGGTGATGAAACATGGTGTTTTCAATATGATCCCAAAACAAAGCGACAAAGTGCGGAATGGAAATGAAAAAACTCGCCACAAGCCAAAATAACAAGAAAAGTTCCATCGAAAATCAAAACAATGCTCCTTAAATTCTTCGATAGTAAGGGTATTATCCACAAAGAATTTGTTCCAAGTAGACAAACAATTACTGGTGAGTTTTATTTAAATGTTTTGAGACGTTTGATGGGCAGAATTCGCCGCATTCGTCCAGAATATCGGGATGAAAACAGTTGGTGTTCGTTGCACGATAATGCACCCAGTCACACCTCACTTCTTGTTCGTAGATTTTTGGCGAAAAATAACGTCTGTGTGGTGAATCATCCACCGTATTCGCCTGATTTAGCACCCTGCGACTTTTCTTTGTTCCCAAAACTTAAAATGACGTTAAAAGGGTGTTATTTTGGTGATATTTCGACCACACAAACAGCTTCGACGCGTGCTTTGGAGGCAATTCCGCAAAGTGAAGTGGAACAGGCATTCGAATCATTATTAAATCGCTGTAACAAGTGTATTGAAGCCGGAGGGACTTATTTTGAATAACAAACCAAAACAAATAATAATTTCTTGTTTCTATTTCCTTTCACAGACCCAGTCTTAAAAATTCTTTGCCACACTGTGTATAAGGATATCATGAGCAACGTTGTGGTCTACAAGCAGTTGTCGGTCCCTAATCTGGGGCCACTGGTTCCAGGGGAAGGAGAGAGCCAGTACCATCTGACAAACACGTCACCGAGCCCAGTCTCCAGCTAAAACGTCATGGGAGGGCTAAGGTGGGCTACTTCCCCCCCCTCAAAAAATTAAGCTGTCAGAACACATGGCGAGTGTAGCTACCCAAGATTTTAGGGAACCTGGACAAACGCTTATGAATTTCTTGGATTCATTTTTTTTATTTATTTGGAATGAATTTTTGCTAAATTTAGTGTTGTGCTATTTTGCAAAATGGAGGGAGTTCTCTAAGCGAACGTGTGGGGATGTAATAGAAAGACACCATTACCGTAATTATAGTTCAAAAAATTGCGTGATTTTCTGTGACGTACTGCAGAGGTGAAGCACGTGTCAAGCCGACATATCTGCAGCGATACGTTCCGTCGGTGTAGGTTAATCGGTTAGAGAAACTTACTCTAGAGCGAGGAGACGTGGCTCCTCAGCACTGACAGATTCCTGTTTTTCACAATTCCTTATCAGGTTGCAGACAAAAATTCATAAACAGCTTTATGATGCCAAAATTAAAAGAAAAGATCAGATCAGATGTAGAGGATTTTAGGAAGGGAGTGACTGACCCCCAGGTCTTTAACAACCCTTAGAAATGGGAAGCTAGGAGATTTGGGCTAGAGTGCCCGATAGGAAAGTGACACGGAAGCGAGGGGGAGGAAGACGCATTTATTTATTACCGGGGGTCCAGTACCCGGAGTCCGACGGCTTAACGTGCCCATTCGACGCACCGCGGGTATTTAATGGTTCGAACATTCGTAATTGCCCAGGATCGAACCTGAGGTCATCCCCATGGCAGTCACGAACGCTGACCACTAGGCCACCCGCGGCTCAATTAAAAGAAAAGAGAGAACAAATGACTTATGTAAGCTAACCTCGCGAAGAAATTGCATAACTTGTCGAAGGCCATAGAGGTTCGTATTCATAGTTCCCAGCGCCACATACAATGCAATGAAGAGATACTACATACAATATGTATGTAGTATTTATTCAAGCAGTATGTATCTAGTATTATAACATCATCAGCTTTAGAGGTTTAATCCATATATTAAATTGAATTTTCTGCTAAAATGTTTCCAAGCACTCAAGATATTATTGTGCCTCCCATGAGATACTTAGCCCCCACCCCTAATAGCTCCCGAGCTCTGAACTGGTCGCGTCGCCGCATCAGGTCAATGTCGGAAGAATTTTCAGAAGCCAGAGCCTCAGACCACTCGATCACGGGGGGCGGGAGTCAGGGATGAAGCAGTTTAAAGTCTTTTCTCAGCATTTATAAAGCGGTTTACAGCTGTTTAACTGGCAGTGAATTAACTCCTGTTTGTGAGCACTACTTAAACCACGCAATGGGGCCTAGAAAAAAATCTCCAAAAAAAAAAAAAAAAAAAATCCCCAGTCGCCCATTGCTAGAACTACTACGGATGGCAACTGGAGTGGCAACCATTTTGTTGATCAGAGACTGAAAACTAACAGATATATCCTCAGCATGGTGTCGTTTTGTAAATTTTCTCAATTTGGCTGAGTCGAAAGCCAGTACGCCGTCCCTATGCCTAAGTGCTGAAAGACGTAACCCACTGGGAAAACAGTAGAGTTGAAACTGCTTTTCCTGGAACTGGTGGCTCTATAGTTGACTGCTTTAGCCTTAGATGTTCAAGATGACGGTTAAGGAGCTCTGGGTAGTCTAATGCTTAGAGCTGCCAACTGTCAACCTGAAAGTTGCGATTTCGAAACCAACCGTTGCTATAGTGAGTCCAGTGGCGTAACTAGTACAACGTGCGCCCCCCCCCCTCAAGATTTACTTCAGCACCCCTAAGCACAGTAATTTTCCTAGGATTAAGAACAATAGGGAGGATGGATGCATTTTTCTCTGTGTGTGTGGTGGGGGAGGGGGGTAGGAAGTCAGGTAAAGTGTCTGCAAAAGTAATGATGGTACTTAGAGCCCTGTAGTTTTAACTTTTTAAGTAATACATTTAACAATACGTATAATTGGCTTGTACAAAACTAAAATAAATCACTTGAAGAAATCATCCTCTTACACATAGCAGATCTGCGGCTACTGTGAATAAATGTTGACACCTATTGTGCACGTAATCTTAGGTAACTGACTGTTGTTCTACATCCTCTACGGGGAATCCCACTGTGGCCTCGCGTTTTTCCTCAGCAGCGCAAAGAGAGGGCGATTGGAGAACGATAGTATTAATTACAACTCATTGCAGAGCAATCGCACTACAACCCAAAGCCAAAGAGCCGAACACTTTCAATCTGTCGGACATTCAGTGTCCTAAAAGTGAAACTATGAATTTATTTAGGCAAAGCTAAATATATCTTTAAGCAAAATATAAATCTTTGGGTTAATTATTGTGCGTGTTCGAATTTTTTCATAAAACTAAAACTGGAAGCTGCAGTTCGTTACCTCCCCCTTCCCAGCAGCCGCGGGGACTGCAGGGGTGGTTGTTACGCCACAGAGTGCTTCTCTAAAACCCACCGCGCCTCTAGAAGCACGTTAATCAAACGGGCTTAACAGAAACAATGGCATCACATTCTTTCCTTCCTCCGGCCACTGCGCTCCATCTGTCGAGTGACTCTCCTATCAGAGTTCTTTTACCCACCTCTCAGTCACTTCCGGTCTCATACCTCGAAAGCCCCTTCATACTAAGGAAGTCCGGTTTAAACCTAAAAAAAAACAAGCGAATTGGCTAATATTCTTGTTCGTCAAGGTTTATTCGTTGGTATTCAATTTTAACATGTGTAACAAAAATACGTGGACTGGTTTTCCAAGCGTAGCAAAATTTGTCCGCGAAAAAATCTGCTTACGTACTTGTTTCACATGCTGCGGTACAGTTAGTTGTTACTATTAAATTCATTAACGCAAAGTCATCGAGAACAAACCACATTTTCTGCCCGGTGGCGGACCACAAGTGAACATGTTACCTTTTGTCACGCTCTTATGTTCGCTCCAAACCCACAATTGTCCGAAAGGTAAGGTAACCTCAATTCAGCTTGCATTTAAATTGCGGTTAGATCTCTGCTCATATCCTAGAAGTCAATTGTTTGTCACCGTCAGACTATTTTTCCACATCAGGAAGTTACTGTTGTTTCGTCAGAGGGCTTTCTTACATCATAGTGAATAAAAATACTTTCCACCAACTATTTGGAACTATTCTTCTGAAACCTTTCAATCTAAGGCGAGGAATTCATATGTGATCAGGAGTTTACAAAGGTAAATCGAAAGGCATTTTTTTTTTATTTTTAAATCCTTGTTCATCTACAACACTGGTTATTAATTACTTTTCACCATGGGCCATATTTTTGTTTTCATGGAACCAGGCCAGATAATGTAAACACTTAATTTGGTAAATGTAAGTTACATACCATATTGATACTCTGTGACGTACCTGCCAGCAGGACGCACATGACATAAAAGGCAGATAGGAGTCAGAATGAACGTCTGCGTAGCTCAATTGGTAGAGCGACTTGTTCCGGAATAAGCGGACTCGGGTTCGAATCCCAGCGTAGACCAAAAATGACGGAGAAATTTACTTCGTTATAATGGCGCCCGAACTATCCGGATGACCCGACCGTTCAAAATCTCGCAATGGTGTGATGTTATTTCCACACCGCGAGATAGGAAAAATCAGAGAATCCCTTCTCCAACGCTTCGAAAAATAAGTGTGTGACGTTGCATTCCACACACCAGATTGACTGGGAGTTCTCAAGTGTACGTTCTACAGTAGATGGCTGCCTGCAACGATTCGTGGTCACGGCTGACCCGTGGGCCATGCCCCGGCCCTCTTTCGGGGGGGGGGGGGTGTGACGTACCTGCGAGCAGGACGCACACCACATAAAAGGCAGATAGGAGTCAGAATGAACGTCTGCGTAGCTCAGTTGGTAGAGCTTCTTGTTCCGGAATAAGCGGACTCGGGTTCGAGCCCCGGCGTGGACAAAAATGACGGAGATATTTACTTCGTTATAACTCATGTAAACATTTTTATTTTAAGATTTATTAAAGGTAATGAGAACAAGTTAGAAAAATTTTGCAATGCATTGATTATGATACGCTTTCCAACATACGCGGAATTCATTGCTCAACTTGTTACTCAAGTTATGAGGATAATGGCTGTGGAATAAATATCACTCCTATGCTGTGACCTTTGACCCCATTTCGATTATATTAAACAGAATTGGTTCAGCATACTTCCGGAACAACATACTAAAGTTTTGTCGCAATATAAGCATTTTTATTCAAGTTATGAGGATAATAGCTGTGGAATATATCTCATTCCTGTGCCCTAACCTATGACCCCATGTCGATGATATTCGACGGAATACCTCCAGAACAACATGATAAAGTTTTGTCGCAATCGAAGGAGTTTTACGTACGTTATGACGCAAAAAGACGATGGAATGGTTCCCTCTCATATGTCCCGATCTTTGACCATATTTCGTCCATTTTCAATAGGGTTCCTTCCAAGGCTGTCCCCTACCACATACTAAAATTTCGTCAAAATCGAACCATTTCTACGCGAGTTATCGTGCGGACAGACTGACAGACAGACAGACCGACGGACAAAACTGGAGCGTATAAGCTTTTTCAACCTACGGTCGGAAAGCGTAAAAAATATAAAGTAGCCAATTTTCTCAGTAGTAAAATAAATAAATACTTCTCTGTCTGTCCAGTCACTGTTAAACTCCCGATTTTCACTGTCAATTTTTCTCTTCTTAAGCGTTGAGAACGACGATTTGAACGATCACAATAATTAGAGCTGTTGTGCTCGGCACTTCACAAAGCACGTTACGTAATAAACCGCGGAGTTAGTTCCAAACGCTGCCAGCTAAAATTCATATATGTTGCGCCGAGTGGAGAACCGAGCACACGGATATGCGAGTCCTCCTTCCTCTCTCCCGTAACGCCTAACAGAGGGTTGCACAGGAGCGTCACAGGATCCCGCAGAAAACGACCGAATTACGTTTATCATTTGTCACGTAAATCAAACAAAATTTTTTATACTATAAATATTGATAAACATTTTTTTTTCACCCGTGGATTTTATACATTTTTTGCAGTTATTTTTTTTTTTTACCGCGGGCCATACTGGCACCCTTTGCTGGAAGAATCTTGCCCGCGGGCCGTCTATTGAGAACCAGTGATCGACAATATATGTCTCCGTTCGGACGCAAATATGTTGCACAGAGGTAACAGGGGAACCTCACCTGATTGTGTCGTGCGAAGGCGTCTTTTTTGTCTGTGAATATCCGAATGTAATGGATACGTAATTAGATATTTGAATCTTACTTGTGGGCGAGTTTAATTTGCTATGTTACTAAATTCTGATTGCATGCTAAATATATGTAATTGTTTATATGTTTTTATCCGTGGTGATTATATGTGTTAAGTCGTGGTTTTAATACATTGTATCTCAATGGAGAGCAATGGCCATGTAAAAGTATACATGATCGTCATCATTACAAACTGTCGTTGAACAAGCCGTGTTGGTTCCTAATTTCAAGGAAAAACTGTCTTCCATTTATACACAGTGTTGTAAAGATTTTCTGCAAGCCTTCTATGTGCATGGAGGAGGTACGAAAGTACGTTAATTATAGAAATGTCGAAAACGTAATGGAGGAGGTACGAAAGTACGTTAATTATAGAAATGTCGAAAACGTAATGGAGGAGGTTCGGCGAAGGAAAGAACGGACAGAGAGGATACAGAGAAACATCAAAACTGAAGGAATACAGTTGTGTCCTTACGGTGACAACTCGTAAGCGAGAGAAAATGTAAATATGTAATATATACAGGGCTGAATTGAAGGGGTCTACAAGGGCTATATATAGCCTTGGGGCCCACTATTACCAAGGGCCCATGAGGCATGCCTGGGCAAATAATAGAGAGAGAGAGAGACAAAGGTTTATGAAATAGTTTTACTTTTGTCTCATATGATTTTCCATTTGGTCAGAAACAGAGGTTGTAAGATGAACAGATTTAAAGGCAGTGACTCACCAAGAGTAAAGGTTTCATGTCGCTGTGTACAGCGGGGTCGGAGAGACAGTTTCAGCGTTTTCACTAACATTCACCTACACCTCCCAACTTGCGCTTGGAACCGTTAATGGTCAAAGTCCCCTGTGGCTTCACATTGCATAACAAAAAAGATGCACTAAGAAAAGTATACGACGTACTAAATCACTAGAAAAGACAAACCTAAATAGAAAGATAAGAATTTTATTTGGCAACTACCCCTTCAGAACTGCAGAGTATGAATCAGGAACTTGCTGAGAAGGGTAAAGAAATGGGATTAGAACTGAAATGTCAGAAGACAAAACTGATGCACAATGCTTTTACAAGGAATGAATGAGGTGATGGCTACGAATAGGGGTAATAGCTACAAGTGGAATGGCTGCATGCATTGTTGCGTCAGCACTGTGGTCCACGAGGTTAACGCAAGTCCAAGACTGTACCTGTCCTTTCAAAATTCACTGAATGAATCACAAATCACTCAGTGACTCTCATTCCGCTGTAATGTTTTCTTACCTGATACTTTATTCACTTTCTTTTCGTTTGTTTTTGTTGCCAATGGGGCAACCAGCTTTTAGAAAAAGAGTGAGACTCACGCGCTGTCACCATAATTTTAGTAATTTTTATTTTCTGTGTGGGTAGGAATCTTTGTAATTTGAAGAAATACGGGTAGTTTTCATACTACCAGCCAGGGCCGGATAGAGCTTTTGGGAAGCCTGTGCCGAAATTTCATTGCGGGGCTCGGAGCAAAATTTCTCTCTCTCTCTCTCTCACACACACACACACACACACAAGTCGTAAAAAATAAATCTCACATTTTAATAAAGTCATTACGTAAAAAATGTAGTCAACACGCAAAAACTCTCATAAGCACAAAATGATTACCTCATAGAAATACGGGGTATTTGCTTTAGCCTTAAGAAAAAGACCACGATATCGATTGAAAATTCAGCGAGAGAGAGAGAGAGATTGAAAACTGCTAAAATCTACGGTTTTCTTTCCGGAAAGAGGGGGTTAAGGTTTTATCGTGATTCTAAGAAAAAGAAGACTTCCTCACAAAATAATAAGAACATAACTTCAACTAACATGCGCAGCAAATATTTTTGCATTGAGAATATTTTTGTGTAGGAAATAATGAGTATCCCTCTAAAATAAATTCGTAAAAATAGTTTTTTTCCCCCTGATAGATGTTTCAGTGAGTGATTTTTAAACCCAAGTGTAGTAACTGGCAAAAAAGTGACTTTTTAAACTTCTGCATGCCATCATATATGATTTTTTTTTAATTTGTAGTAATGTTTTTAAAGTCACTGAATAACTATTCGCTTCCATGTAGCCCCAAAAAACTTTCATATTTTTTTTTATTTTATTTTAAATTTAAAAATCTGTTTTACATACAAGTTGTTGAATATATACACGGAGAAGCCATTATATTATGACCACCTACCTAACAAGCTGTAGAACCCCATTTAGCCCGCAAAACATAAGCCCCTCGGTGAAACATCGATTCAATGAGGTGGCGATAGGATCCTGGGGTATCTGGTGCCATAATGCCAACAGTGGGTCCTCCAGTTCCCGTACATTTCGGGGTGGTGGTGATTTATGGCGAACCCGCTTTTCAAAGTCGAACCATAAATGTTCGATTGGGTTCATGTCAGGTGAATTTGGAGGCTAGGGCATTAACAGAAAGTCACCAGCATGTTGTCCTTCGCAATTCTAGCATTGTGGCATGGCGCATTATCCTGTTGGTAATGGCCATCAACAGCAGGGAACACAGTTGCCATGAATAGGTGAACTTGATCAGCAACGATGTTCAGATACCTAACAGATGTCAGGAATTGTGCTATTGGGATCTAGTGTCCCAAGAAAGCATTGCCCACAGCATAACACCGCCGCTGCTGGCCTGTTTCCACCCAACGGTGCATCCAGGTACCATAGCCTCCGTTGGTAATCGGCGTATCCGCACTCAGCCGTCTGCGTGATGCACCAGGAATCTTGATTCGTCAGACCAGGCCACTTTCTTCCAATCATCCACGGTCCAATCTCGATGATCTTAGGTCCATTTCATGCGTTGTTGGCGATGACGAGCAGTGAGCCTGGGGACCCGGCTGGGTTTTCGGTTAAGCAAGCCCATGCGCAGAAGGCTGCGACGAACTGTGTGCTGTGACACATTGCCCTGATCACTGCGGGTGATTTGTCACACTGTGGCCCTGCGGTCGCTGGGAACAGTGCGCGACAGTCTTCGCTCCCCTCTGGCAACAATGAGCTGTGGACGACACACGACTGGACGACGGTTTGTCCTTTGGCCATCTGTGCACCACGTTTGATGCATACTCACTACAGCGAGACGTGAACAACCCACAAGTCGCGCCGTTTCCGAGATCGTAGTTCCGAAGAGCCGTGCCATCACAATTTGTCCTTTATCAAACTCCGATAAATCGGCAGCTTTTCTCATTCTGATTCCGAACACTACTAACCGAAAGCCGGTCCTCGGGTTGTATATTTACTGTTCTGTGAACTTCACCTGCACCACTGTTTGGTCTCCAGGCGTTCTCATTTCTCTAGGCTGTGGGTGGTCATAATGTAATGACTCATTGGTGTAAATGTAAGAACAAAGAAATTGCGAAATTTAATTTGCTATTTCCTGAATGCGGAAAATATTAAGGTGGTTACAATAATCATTAGAAATCTAAAATAACTCAACAGCAAAGGGCGATAACCTATCCGAAAGTGGGGTTGGAAACTTAAAAAAAAAAAGAAATTCAAAAATATCTTCTTAAGAACCTCGCGCCCAAAAACTTAAAAAAGTATTAAAAATTTACTGAAAATGTTTTGTTTTTTTAATTTCCTAAACTGCGGGGCCGGGGCGACCACCCCGTTTACCCCTGTGGTCCAGCTGGCAGTGCTACCAAGGAGCTCGCACCATTTGTTTGGAATTTTTATATTTACAAAAATTCGTATGGCGCTTAAATTTGCGCTTTTCCTTCTGTTTGTTTTTCTTAAGGTTATATAATTTCATAGTTTGAAAGTGTTGAGACGACCTGGAAGCTCAGTGAGCTCAAAGTTGGTTGGTCATTTGCCCGAGGGGGTTTCCGGGTTCACGTATCTAGGGTGAGGCATGGAAAGTGTGTTTGTCTTACGGAACTGGCTCTCTCTCTCCTTTCCCTGAAACCAGTGACCCTAAGTTAGGGATGGGCGACTGCTTATGGCCCATTGTGTTGCTCACGGTGGTCTTATAACGCGTCCCCCTCTCCTCCCCCTTCAAAAAGAATACACTGAAGGAATTGACTCTCATTTACACGCGTGGTCTTAGTTTTGTCTCGCATGGAATATTCGCATAATTGAATTTAACAATTTCTCTCAAAGGTCTCTTTCCTCCGCGCGTAAATTTTTACAAATTGAATTTAACAATTTCACACTTACCTTTACGCGTTTCGCTTGTTTTGTTTTTATATGTTTCGTTTCCACAAGTTTAGATAAAATTTTAAATTCAACACTCAGTATTCTTTTCTAAGTGCTGAATCTTATAAGTGCAAATTGCATTGAAAGATTGTACGCTTGACATTTGATATCTTTTCTACATCGTGGACTTCCATAAATTCACAATGAGTTTACAGTTTGATAACTATCCGTATTTTTTTCAAGATTTTGCGTTCAACTCTCAAAACTTCAAATTAAACGTACGGGTACTGTACACTAATAGGTAAAATTTTACTTTTCGTTTTATTCAGCATGTCACATTTCCATAAATTCATATGCGTTCCATTCTCTTTGTGTTGTAGTTTTCCATCGGTTCTGATTAAATCCAGGACATATACACTATTTTGACAAAAATCACCGGTCACCTAGAAGAGAAACACAGCATAGCATTTATTGACATACATTAGTACGCTGTAGGTACACCTTTGGCCTTAATGCATGCACTGACCCTTCGAAACATGCTTTCGACAAGGTATTGGAACACAGCGATAGGTATGCGTTTCCATTCAGTACATAATGCTGCCGCTAACTGTTCCTTAGTAGTAGGCCCTGATTCCAAACTTCTTATGCAGCACTTTTTTCATCCCATAGGTGCTCTATGGGATTAAAATCAGGGCTGTGTGTTGGCCAGTCCACACACGATAAGGAATTATCGTCAAACCACGCCGTAACAGTCCTTGCTTTATGGCTCGGTGCATTTTCCTTTTGGAACCAACAAGGTTTGGTTCCATAGTATTGCCACAGAGTTAGTAGTGCATAATTGTCCAGAATATCGAAGTAGACGTGCTGGTTAACAGGTTTGTCCACGACTCCCAATGTGCCGGGACGATACCACGAAAAACACCCCCACACGAGTACACTGCCAGCTCCAAGCTTGACTGTAGGAACAGTACACTGTGGTAAATAGCGTTCCCCCGGATGCCGCCATACCCATACATGCCCATTAGACTGATGGATCGGGTATCTGGATTCATAAGTCCATAGGACCCATTTCCATTGATCTACGGTCTACGATAAATGTTCTTTGTACCATGTTAAATGACTAGTAGCATTCTGAGTGGATATAAAAAGCTTATGAGCAGCCGCACGACCACGGTAACCCATGGAATTTAGTTCTCTGTGAATGGTACGTGTACATACTGAGGTTCCATCATTTTTACTCACCTGTACACTGAGGTCTTGTGCAGTACTCCGTCGATTAGCTGCAACGACTCTCCTGAGGCTTCGACGTCCTCTATCACAGATTTTCTTTGGTCTGCCGGTACGCTTTGCTGTTTCAGGAACGCCATGTGTCTTCCACTTATTCGGTACATCCAAAACAGTTGACTTGCGTATGTTTAAACGCCTTTCGGTTTCTCCTATGGACAACTCACTAATATAACACCCAATAATCTTTCCTTTCTGAAAGTCAACTCCAGCCGCGACATTTTCACTCAACCTCACAGTGCGATATGATCGCGGTCAGCTGCAGGCTTGTTTTTATACCCTTTGCAGCTGTACCGCGCATCTCAACAACGCAGTGGATTCGTTCATTTGCTTTTGAAGGGGTGTCCGGTAACTTTTGTCAATATAGTGTATACTTACAGGAAGTTTTTCATTACGCTGTTTTATTTTGCGTTCTAGATTCTCATAAATTCTTATCAAATTAAAGGTGGATTTTCTCTTACCTGAGATGTGTTTTTATCTTACGTCAAAATTCCTTTGACTCAGACTCCATTCATTTCTTGTCTATTCTTTGGTAGCATTTTGTACCTTTTCTGTACATTAAATTTTTATAGGTATGCTACAAACTGTATGTTCTGCATTCTTTTAGGAACCGTGAATCTTGGTGACAATACCAACCATAATCATTTACGGTTTTCAAATATTTTTTAACCACGTCTTTTGTAAAAAAAGATCGTGCTTATGTTATCGGTTTGTCCGTCCGTCCGTCCGTCCGTCTGTGGGCACCCTATCTCTGCAACTATTAGTCCGGTTTGAAAAAATCTCTTTGCATTGGGAAGCTTGAAATATGCGAATGATGATCCTTCATTCCGGGGTGTCTTTTTTTTTTTTTTTGCAATGTACAATTTCACCGCTACAGGGCGTAAATGCAGGTGATATCGAATTCAAAATGCATTTTATTCCATATATTTCAATCTAAACATCCGATTGAAAAAAATATTTTACCTTTCGATTCAATTTATTTCGAAGACTATTTCAGGTATAGTAACTTTTTCAAGTTACGTGTAGATTTTCCACTAGGGGGCGTAAGTTACATTGCCTTCCCCCCCCATATCTCTGCTTCTAAAACTCTGATTTGAAAAATTCTTTCTGCAAACCGGATACAACTCTTGCTGGGAAATCTTTTGCATATCATTTCTAATTTTTGGTAAAAATTGGTTTGGTCACCAGGGGTGTAATTTCCGCTTCTGATACATTTGCAATAAAATCTGAGCTTCTAAAATCTCGATTGAAAAAAAAATCTTTTGTGGACTGATACGAGTCGCGTCGATAAACCCTTTCGGAATATTTTCTTCTTACGATAATGCATGGTTTCTCCGCCTGTGGGCGTAGATGTATATCTTATTTTTGTCAATATCTCTACTTCTAAGAATCCGATTTGAAAAATTTCTTTGTTGGATACCTTTTCCGGTGCGAAATGTTTTTCATATAATTTAAACATTTTCAAGTAACTCAGACTTTCTCCTAGGGGATGTTAAGGTAAATTGCGCTTTTCTCCGATATTTCTGCTTCAAAAACTCAGATTTGAAAAATTCTTCCAGTATCGCATACAGCTCCTGATGGGAAGTGTTTTTCATATAATTTCTAATATTTGGTAAAGAATGGTTTGGCCACCAGTGGGCATGAGTATTAATTTCTGCTTCTATTACATTTGCAGCAAAATATGAGATCCTGAAAACTCGACTGAAATAATTATTTCCTGGACCGATACCCCTCACATCGAAAAACCTTTTGAGAATACTATCTTCTTAAAATAATGCATGCTTTTCCCTCCACAGGAGTAGATGAATGTCTTGCATTTGTCGCTATCTCCGCTTCTAAGAGTCCGATTTGAAAAATTATTTTTTTGTTGGATAACATTTCCACTGTGAAATGTTTCTGATATAATTTAAATGTTTTCTTAACGCAAAAGTCTGCAGCCAGAGAGCGTAAGTTCACGTTTCAGTTTACATCAATATCTGCAGGACTAAAAACCCGATTGAAAAACTTCTTTCTTCGGTCAGATACTATTGTTTTCCATACCGGTTCCATTGACTTTGAATAGCTTTGATAAATTTAATTCGCGTCAGAACGGATTCAAAAGACGTGCTCATTACTGAGAATATTCGGTGTCATCTTTCTTGTTTTCGATTATGGAAAAAAGATTATTTGGGTAGAGACTTTTATTCCAGTTTTTAACTTAGATCTAGAGCAGAGGTCCTCTGCATTTTCAAAACTAAAAACCAACTCAACAAAATAAATAAATAAATAAATAATGAATAAAATAATTTAGAGACCTGCAACGTATTGCATAGAAGTACACCAAGGACACAAAATATTAAGACCAGAGCGGCTTCATGCAAATCGAAGCAACCGCAAGTAAACGACAGCGCATGTGAATATCATGAAACGGTATATATGGCACCTGTACTGAGATCTTTATTCTTGTTCTTCAGATGGGAAAGACGATTTAAGCGAGTTAAACAAAGGCACAATTGAAATTGCCACATTTCTAGGTTAGAGCATTTCCGAGACGGCAAAGCTTCTGGGTAACTCACGCTCAGCTGAGGCTGGTACCCTCAAAAAGTGGTCTTAAGGGGAAGAACCATTTACCGCCAGAAAGATGTGGGCCGGCCACAACTCATCGATTGTAGATGTTAGCGAAGGCTATCCCCTATAGTAAGGGCCAAAAGAAGGATTACTATGCCTCAACTCATCGGTAATTTGAATGCTGGTGACGGGAGTGTTACGACATGCAGTACATCGAACTCTGCTGAAAATGGGGCTGCGTAGCGCAGGCCGCTCTGAATGCCTATGTTAACCTCTGTTCACCGTCTAAAGCGCCTACGATGCGCACGTGAACATCAAAACTGGACCTAGAATGATTGGAAGAAGGTCGTCTAGTCCGATGAATCTCGTTTCCTGTTGCACCATCCATGTGGACGACCGGGTACGTGTGTTTCATTTACCTGGGGAAGTGTTGGCTCTAGGATGCACACTGGGATGAAAACAAGCAGATGGAGGAAGTGTAATGCTTTGGGCAATGTTCTGCCGAGAAACCCTGGGTCCAATCATTCATGTGCAGGAAACTATGACGTCAACCACCTAC
Source organism: Macrothele yani (assembly GCA_039090855.1). Lineage (NCBI taxonomy): Eukaryota > Metazoa > Arthropoda > Arachnida > Araneae > Macrothelidae > Macrothele > Macrothele yani. The sequence continues at coordinate 13,812,758 of CM076992.1, forward strand.
CTAAACACCACTATAGACCAGGTACACTTTATTTTCATGGCAACAATATTCTTCTTTAGTAGTGCCTTCTTTCAGAAGGGCAATGCGCCATGCCACACTGCCCGGATTGTTCGACAATGTGTCGCGGAACATGAAGTCGCGGAACGTGAATTGCCCTAGCCTCCGAATCATCCAGACATCAATATCATCGAGCGTCTGCGGTTTGTGTTGGAACAACAAATCCGATCTGAGACGGCTCGACCAGTTAACTTACAATGTAAAAGAGACTGCTGGTAACCTCTTGGTACCAGATACAAAAAAAGACACATTTAGTAATCTTGTAGCGGCAATGCCTCGCCGGATAAGAGCGGTTTTGGAGGCATACGGAGGACCAATATCATATTAGGCAGATTGGCATAATGTCTTGGCACTTTGGCTTATGTATCAGTGGGATTTAGTACTTGCAAATGCAAAAAAAAAAAAAAAAAAAAAAAAAAACTATTTTCAGCAATTTATACACATGTGTATTAACAAGTTAGTAAAATCATGCAATGCACTGATTATGATACGCTTTTCAATATACCAGGAATCATTACTCAACTTATTACTCAAGTTATAAGGATAATGGCTGTGAAACAAATCTCGCTCCTGTGCCCTGACCTTTGACCCCATTTCGATTATATTAAACAGAATTGGTTCAGTTTACCTCCGGAACAACTTACTAAAGTTTTGTCGCAATCGAAGTATTTTTAGTCAAGTTATGAGGATAATGGCTGTGGAATTAATCTCGCTGCTGTTCCCTGATCTTTGACCCCGTTACGATGATATTCAACAGAACCAGTTCAGTATACCTCCAAAACAACATGATAAAGTTTTGTCACAATCGAAGCATTTTTATGGAAGTTATGATGCATAAGGGTTTTTATGGAAGTTATGATGCATAAGGGTTTTTATGGATGTTATCATGCATAATAAGTTATGATGATCCCGCTCACCATGTGACACCATTTCGCCCATTTTCAATAGGGTTCTTCCCCAGGTTATTCCCTACCACATACTAAAATTTCGTCGAAATCGAACCATTTTTATGTGAGTTATCGTGCCGACAGACAAACAGACGGACAAAGCTGGAACATTTACGCTTCTTCAACCAACGTTGGAAAGCGTAAAAGAGCTTTCATGATCATGTTTATATTTAAAAGGAGATCATAATCTCTAATTGGGAAGATAACCTCTGAATCTCAGAGAACAACTTAGTGACATGTGTGTATATACTATTTTTGATAATGGTCCCCATCAAAGTAAGCCGCGACTGAGGTGTCAAAACTAGTGGATGTCCAGTTTAGGTAACTAATCCAAAGCTGGGCGATATCAGGGGTAAAGTGCGTCAGGCAGGTTGGTATTTAGAAGGGGCGTTGCACTTCCTGAGAGTGTTTAAAGTTTTTTGTTAAAATGCGACTTACATTAGAAAAATGCTTTGATTTAATAAAAAAACGTAATAAAAATGCACCAACTTACATTAGAAAATAATGCTTCAATTTGTCTTCTATTTTTCATTAACTTTTATTTATATTCTGATGAATTTCAAAAACTTCCATTTTTTGTCGCCCCCTAATTATTTTTTATATACGCCCCTGACGTCAGGGGTGAACTACGGAGAAAACTATCCATGCAATCACCACGGCCCGATGGGTAAAATTATCTTATGTTAAGCGATTGTTTCCAGTCCTGTGGTTACAAGAGCAGACATCGTATCGTAGAGGTAAAAATCTAAGTTCACGTTGCTCGAAATTATTTTATCAGTAAATGCTGTAAATGGCATGAATAATTTTGAATGTAATTGCGCCAAACATAAATATTGTATCAAACATAAATATTCTTTTACGTCACGTAACAAGAAAAGCATATCACAGAAATTGCGAAATGTATGAGTCATCGTGCTCGCGAGTTACTTCTCTCCGATGCAAAAAGAATTTTTCGAATCCAAAATATACATATGAAGATAGTTGCGTTTCAAGGCAGTAAGAACGTACGCTTTTACACACTTATATTGTATAGCAACATATTATACCTGAGGTCTTGAAGACGCGCAAAAGGTTATCCGTCACTATTTATCTTCGGATTCACCTTTTGTAAATAATATATTATTTCTTTGTCAGTTATTCAAATTTTTCTTTGTCAGAACATTTTTCAAATATTTCAAGTTTCTTTGTTTTTTGCCTTGGAATTTTGTGCAACAGCTTCAACCACGAACACTGAAAAAATGTCCTCACACGAACCACGAAAATCGGAGGTTTTCCAAAAGTTCCATACATGACGCCATGCACAAACACATTACTTAACACGAAACAACTCTTGGAGTCACTTCCTATTAAAACCGATTGTCTTAACTGATTGTGTTACCTATAAACAATATTCCCGAAGGAAAAAGCTGTCGTCCAGTGTGTAGCTATAAAACGCAGTTCCAGAGGAATAATCAGACTACTCGGGTTGTTAGGTAATAGCTCCAGTCCCTGATGATGAATGGCTGATTTATTCTCCGGTGTCTCTGATTCTCTGTCTTTTCTTTGAAATAATAGCTCTAAATTAGAGACGAGCGACTCCCCGCAGCCTTAGAGGCTCATTAGTGTCGTTTAATCCCGTAAAATGTACGCTTATACAAGGTGACCGAAAAATAACTGTGAACTGAAAGTAACACTTACCATGTTGATCTGGTTCCTACAGGAGGTATTGGAAATGGGCCCCACCGACGTCCGGACATGTCTGCACGCGCTTCTGCATGTTGAAGATCTTTCTCAGGGTATGTGGTGGGATCTGTTGGATGTAAGTCGTTATTGCAGCCTGTAGCTCTTGAAGTGTACGCGGATTGCCTGCGTACACCTTCCCCTTCTGTGGTCTCCACAGAACAGAAAAGAGTCAGGCGATGTCATATCCGGTGACCGGGCAGCCCTCCAGTCCCCAGAAGAGGATGCGACTTCCGAAGAATTCCTCCAGAAGTTGTATTGATGCTCCAGCGGTTTGATCAGTTGCATTTTCTTGCTGGAACCATCCTTCGTTGATTTCCCTTTCCGTACATCGGATATGAATGTTTGTGACAGTCGCCTCACGGACTTGTGTGGACTCCTCTGTATCCTGTCCTGTATATCCTGTACCGTCTCGCCTGCCTTGGATGGACTACCGGGGGGGGGGGACATCCAGAACTTCGCTATGAACTGACGTACCGCATTACGGTAGAGGACGTCTGCATCACGAAATTTCCTAGCGAACTGTTTTTGCCCTTTGTCCGTGTACTTGTCGTCATGGCGAAAGGCATGTTCCACCAAAAACATTCGCTCTTCAACCGTTAACACCCGTTTCCTTGTATCGAGAAGAGTGATAAATCAACACGTCTGCCTCCGTCGACCAAGGGCTCTGGAATGACCCTTGCTTGGAATGACAGCTGCCCTCACCTCAGGGTGGAGAGACATTAAGATTACCAGACACAGAGCACTTCCACGTGGCGGGTCACTGCTATTGTAATTCCATTCAAAATTTCTTTATCATTGCATTACTGCAATTCGTGTATTCAGTGCACAGTCATTATTTGGACACCCTGTATAACGATCTTTTGAGGGGGGGGGCGGGATTAACAATCTCCTAGTTCTTAGAGGAGTTGTCCGTCCTAGATTTAGACCTCCTGGCTCTTGAAAGGGACCACAGGGACGTAGGAAACAAGCACCGCCAATACCTTTTCCGGGAATCGAGCTAGGGCCCGTTTTGTACGAGCAGCCAAGAGTTCGCGCCTCTGCTCATTTGTACACCGGGACGGTTCTTTGTTGTTCTGTTCTAAAAATACATAATTAAATGACCTAGCTGATCAAACTGAACTGTGATTTCAGTCAATAACCGTTCGACTGAAGATGGTGTTCGCTGCAGGGCCAGCTGTCTGTACTTACATACAGATCACACAAGTGGTTTCATCCCGTGTCAGCAGCAGAGCATAACTTGTTACCTGTCGTCAAAAGCTAATTCAGTGAACCCAAAGAGCGGAAAGTTTTACTAGCCACTCCAGAGGCGCAGTGGTCTAAGCGATGGCTTATGACCATTCGTCCGAGATGGGTCCGGGTTCGTATTCCGGTGAAGCACGGATGTTCTGTTTGTCTTACGGCACTGTCTCTCTCCCTTCCCTGGAACCCATGGCCCTAAATTAGGGATGGGTGACTGCTTGTATCCGACTGAGTTGCTCACGGTGCTCGTTAAATCCCCAATCAAAGAAAAAAAAGTTATACGAGGCATTCGGAAGGTAAGTACCGTTTGCGAATATTTTTGCTGCAGCGCTGTGGTCGTCACATCGCGCATGCGCGCTTACTTCCCTCATTTGTGAGTAAGCGATAGATGCAACTACGAGAAGATCAGATCGAATTTGCGTGTTGTTTAACGCGTTTTAAAAGAACAAGCGGGCCGTCGACTGTGAGATAAGGTCGTAATTCGATTTGTTGTTGTTGGAGTTTTATCATTATCAAGTTTTCATTATTTCTGCACAAACTCAAGCATTCATCAAGTAATTTGGCTGGAAACAAACGGATATTCTTCCCCCTCCCCCAAGCCCACGCCTAGCGCCAAGGGACTATCACCTGTTTTTTCATCTGAAAATGTTCCTTGCTGATTTGCTTTTCTTCGTCGATGATGAAGTCAAAGAAGCGGTGCAAAAGTGACTGTCTTCACACGCGGCCTCGTTTTTTGACAAGGGTATACAAAAATTAGCGTACCGTTACGATAAATACCTCGATAATGGCGGAAATTACGTAGAAAATAGTTTAAGGTATGGCGAATCTGATAAAAATAACATATTTCACAAATACATTCTTCTTTAATTTCAATAGCTTAACGGCATGTACTTTACGAATATGCCTCGTAGTTGCATGCGTTTTTTTTTCTTTGACCCAGAAGAAACAATACAACTCGTTTAACATTCAGCAAGCTTTGAAATTAACGAAGATTACGGAAAATATTTTTTGATAAAGTCCAGTCACCTTTCACGTCCCAAACAATCAATACAACTCTTAGTATTCAAGTTACTAAAGATTGTGACATTAATTTTGGGATAAGTAACATGGGGCTTCGAGCTTCTTTTAGGAAGACCTAAAAAAGAAGCTCGAATGTCAAAAGAAAAAAATCCTTCAGAGTTTCTGCCACATGTTGTAAAAAAGAAGGACAAAAATTGATATCAAAAAGGATGACACCCATTTAGATTCGAACCTATATCTTTCATCTCCGGAGTGACCGTTCTCCCAAATCAACTACACTGGCAGGGTTTTCGCTGCTTAGTTGCCGATTTTACCCATGCATTACATTATTCCCTATTGAGAAAGGCCGAGGCATGAAATCGCTCAACAGGTTCTGGCTCAACCGACAGCAACACTCGGCGATCAATTCATTGCAGAAGTATTTATTTATTATTCACGTACGTTGGGTGGAAGAACGATCACACAACTTTAAGCGATTCGAAATCATACACTAGTGGCCAAATTATCATGCCCACCTGGTTAGTACTTTGTTGGGCCACCTTTTACCTTTAATACTGCTTGAATTCATCTTGGTATGGACTCTATTAAGTGTCAGCAAGTGACTAGGGGATGAATCCCAAATGCGAAGAATTGCACCCTCCGGCTATTGAAGATTTGATGGTAGCAGATTCAGCTGTCTGATTCCTCTTACGACTTGGTCCTACAAATGCTCCATTGTATTGAGATCCGGTGATTGAGGAGGCCCCTGTAGCAAGGAAATCTCAGAGATGCTCCTCAAACCGTTAGTGTACAATGGGAGAACTATTACATAGAGCACCGTCCTGCTGGAAGTATCCATCTGTATTGGGATAAACCATCAACATAACTGGGTGGACTTTGTCAGCAACGATATTTAAATACCTTAGACTTTGTTCCACGCGAATAAAAAGGCCCAAACACTCCCACGAAAATATGTCCCAGACCATAACATTTCTCCGCCAGCTTGAAGAGTAGTGACGTTGCAAGCTAAGTCCATGCTTTCGTGCATGCCTTCAGCCTTCCATCTGCATGGTGTAGTTGAAAACGTGGTTCGTCGGACCATATTACCCTTCTCCCCTTATTTACTGTCCAATTCTTGTGTTCCTGGGCGAACTGGAGGCGGTTCCTTCTTGTTCGCTATAGACAGCAATGGCTTACGAACAGGTCTTCTGCTTCTGTAGCCCATACTGTGTAATGTGCTGCGAAGTGTACGTTGAGAGACCATCGGACCTGGTCCCTAATTCATATTATCTGTTATCTGCGAAGTATTGTCCGGCTGTTGTACTGAACAAGTCTCCCTACTCTCCGCTCAGCTCGAACATCCAGTAGCCGTTGACGACCACACGCCTTGCACTCATGCACGATTTTTTGACTGATGGTCCACTCTCTGTAAACTTTTATAACTGCTGCCCTCGAACATTTCACACGTCCAACCGTTTTGCTAATGTTCGCACAAATGCTTCGAGCACCCACAATCATTCCATGTTCAAGGTCCGTCAGATCGCGTCTTTTACCCATTATTTCTGGCGCAATAATACTTCATTAGTCTCTGCATGATCAAAAAATGATCATATGTAGAGGATTTTAGGAAGGAGTGTCTGATCCCAGGTCTTCAACATCCCTTAGAAATAGGAAGCTAGGAGATTTGGGCTAGAGTGCCTGATAGGAAAGTCACACGGAAGCGAGGTAGAAGACGCCCTTATTTATTACCGGGAGGGGGGAGTACCCGGCGTCCAACAGCTTAACGTGCCCATCCGACGCACAACGGATATTTAGTGGATCGAGAGTTCGTACCTGCCTGGGATCGAACCTGAGGTCCTTTCCGCGGCAGTCACGAACGTTGCCCACTAGGCTCACCCGCGGCTTAGTCTCCCGCATGCTTTCAGCGTTCCCTTTTTATACCGATTCAGCCAATTTGCGTCAGCAGCATCTGCTGGGTAGCTACTTTGGATAAAATGATCTGGTGGTCATAATAATTTGGCCACTCAGTGCGCCTGCACTGAGTGCATTTGGAGTTTTGAAAATTTTGTGCATTTAATTTTACTTTAAAATGAACTGACTCGCTTATTTTCCACATGAACAACAAGAGACTGATAAACCGGATCTGTCACTGTGCGCCATGTTATGTCTGGTATAACCCTGCATGAAAAATAAATAATATTATTGGGAAAACTCTCTAGTTGCGCAATGTTATGGAACATTTGGAATAAAAGCAAAAAGACAAACAGAAGATATATATCCTTACTACCTCTAACATGCGTGCAAGAGCCATTCGAAACAAAATCAACGAAAACTTGTTGTGTAATGCATAATCGCGGCTGTCACGGCTTACTCACTTATGTGAGGTCGTTTCTTCGTGAGCACACTTTCATCATGTATTGTTCCTTCAGTTTTGTCACGTGTTCTATTTTGTCTAGTGTCCTTTTGTTGGCGAGAGATTTGAGTTTGCGCTAGTTTGTTGTGTTCCCCTTTGACAAGATTTTCTTCACATGTCAGTATGTTTACGTACTGACAGGGTTTAAGATTTCTACGGCTAAAAAAATTAAATAATCCTGACAACCAGCATTCGTGCTCAAATTAACACTAGACACCTAACTCCTGAGAGCTTGAAACCAAACGAAGAGCTGATAGTATATCTTGAGTCTCAGAAAAAGGTAAAATATCAGTCAGTTTATTGAAGAAAATATCATGGGTTAGTTCAAATGGTTAGTTCAATAGTTTCTATTGAACTAACCCATGATATTATCTTCAATAAACTGACTGATATTTCACCTTTATCTGAGACTCAATATACACTATCAGCTCTTCGTTTGGTTTCAAATCGCAGCTATTTTAAATTTGATAATCTTATCTACAAACAAACCCAAGGTGCCCCCATGGGCTCCGCCCTGTCTCCTTTCCTTGGTGAACTTATACTTCAAGAACTCGAATCTGCTGTCCTTGGTAACTATCATCTACAACCATTATGTTATCTCAGGTATGTCGACGATATACTCGTTTTGTGGCCACATTCTGTTGAAGAACTGCACACATTCGTCTCTGTACTTTCAAGCCATTTCAACACTATTAAATTTTCAGTGGATCTAGAGTCAAATTATAGCCTTTCATTTCTAGACTTTACTATTTTCAGAGACCCTGTTACTAATACCATCCAAACTACCGTTTATCGAAAACCAACTAGCTCTGTATGTATTATTCCTAACGATTCGTTTCATCCCAAGAATTATAAGTTGTCGGCATTACAATTTATGCTTCGCCGAGCTATTTCACATTGTTCAACCCTTGAATTACGACGTAATGAAATTGTTAATATCAAAAACATTGCAGCACAACATGGTTACCCAGCATACATAGTAAATTCAGAGCTTAAAAAATTACTTAGAAGATCCTCTACAGCCCTCATATCTGGTTCATCAGAACTTAAGTATATTGGATCCATGGATTATATCCCTAGTCTTACTCCAATATTGCGTAACGTATGCCATAAATACAAATTAAAATTTGGAGTAAAAACTACAAACATCATGGCAATGCTTAAAAACGATAGAGACCCAGTGGATATTGTAAACAAAAGTGGTATATACAGTGTCCCGTTGATCCCCACAGATGAATACGGTGAAATACGCACTTATATCGGATCCACAGTGCGCAACTTGTCAACACGCTTAAAGGAACACAAATACAGCATTAAAATGGGTACTCAAAATACCTCATTAGCCATGTTGGTCCATACAGGAAACTTTCACCCAGACTGGAATAGTGTCACAATTCTTGCATCACCTCCTAATAAGTTTCTGACTTTAATCACCGAAAGTCTGTATATAATTCATCATAAAAAGTATGCATGCAACGATGATATTCCATACAATATCCCTCACCCCTGGAGAATTCTTATAGAAAACAAACCTAATACATAGTTATTGTTGAATCTATTAAGCTCATTGTATTGTGTCGATTGTATTTCGCAGACTTTGCGCTTGCGCTATAACTCTAACTCCTACGTCACTGAACGTTGTAAATATATACTTCAGTACATGTAAAATTGCTTCAGTATTCACACATCTGATGATGGGAGTCGCTGGCGACCCAGAAAGCGCTCATGTGTCATTGTAATCCATATGTGTTTTTAACTTAATAAAGTTTTAAATATCATGTGTTTTGAAACCTGTTGTTAAAGATCGTGCTACGACGGCTGTTTTTTAAAGAAGTTCCTATCAGCACGAAAACCTTCCACATTTTACATTAAAATATCATTTCCTGACATCTAAAATCCGAATATGCTTATATACGTCCACGTAAATTAAACATCCACTGGTTTGCCAAGTATTGAGGGAAAAATATAGAGTTGGAACTGTAAATAAAAAAAATAAAAAAAACCGTATTTTTCTTAAAAATAAAAAAAAAAAACATCTTTTTAGACTTCAGAAGTCGTAGTTCCGTTCAAAATAAGCAGAAGACTGCATGTTCTTATGACAGGTTACTAAAACGAAATGACATTGCGAAAGACACATACGCGTATAATTTCGTCAGACCCGTCTGCTCCAATTAATATAATGCCTAACTCACAGCCACCATTATTTGTCGGAGCCGATTACGCCTACACAAGATTATTGTGATTAAAATCTGTGAAGTTAAATGTTTATTATCCTGATCTAGTTTGCTTTCGCTGGCCGGATGTGAGCCGTACCTAGATAGACACCCAACTTAAAAGGCCTCAGACGACTACGATGCAGAATGAGACTTGTTCCCATTTTATTCATCTGAGTACGATTGGATTCACACTAAGTTTAACAAACAAAAGAAAGAAGAAAGAAAGTGGGCTACTAATATTGTAATTTATGTTCCCTTTTTTCAACCTTTAGCGATAATGCATTTCTTTTTCTTCATCTCAGGGGAAATTATTCGTCCCACATTAAAGTGGAATTACTGTTACCATGTTTCTTCTCCACTTATTTTTGTCTTATGTCATCTTACTCTTTCAATTTCATGATTCTTTAAACAGTCCTTCCATCTCATCTTGGGTCTTCTTATGCTTCTTTCACAAAATTATTCTTGAATTGTATCTTTCTATCGACCTCGTACGCCACTATTAAAGCAGATTCTAGCAACTTATAAACGATTAGGAACAATGTGGTCCCTCTGCTTTTAATAAAAGCGTGCACGAAATACTTAAAACATTAAAGCATACATTTTTTTTATTGGAGGTTTAACGACCACCGTAAGTAACTCATTGGGCTATAAGCACTCTCCCGTCCCTAATTTAGGGTCACTGGTTACAGTGCCGTAAGACAAACATAGCAGCCATGCCTCACCGGTATTCGAACCCGGACCCATCTCGGACGAAGAATCGGAAGCCTTGCTTAGACAACTTATACACGTATATTTCCACTAGTTTGAAATAAAAGATTAATTTCTAAAGGTAAACCATCCAAATAAAAATAATCAGTAGTTATTAATGCCACATGCATTACCGTTAAAGAAAGAAGTTATCATGTAAAGAAATGAACATTTGTGAAGATATGACTCCCACCCTATTTAACCTTCCTTATGAGTTTCTGTTGTCTTACGTAAATTTAAGTTCTTCTCGTTAAACGTTTTCTCACCAAACGACACATTACTTCTCTGAAGAGCTTTTACAATTTGACAACACTAGTGGGAGCTGGATAAGAATTTTTGATTTTTTTTTTTTATTGGAATTTTAACGACCACCGTGAGCAACTCATTGGGCTATAAGCAGTATCCCGTCCCTAATTTAGGGTAACTGGTTCCAGGAAAGGGAGAGAGCCAGTGCCGTAAGACAAACACAACATCCATGCCTCACCGGAATTCGAACCCGGACCCCTTTCGGACGAATGATCAGAAGCCATCGCTTAGACCACTGCGCCACCGGGGCGGCGCTGGATAAGAATACCAACATTAAATTTAAAGAGTTGAAGCGCACTAGTTGATGTGGGGTTGTTGAGAGATTTATATATAATATAGATGTAGCGATTCATATGCGACGAGATTTATGTGCAAGAGTTGGGGAGTTGATTGTTAAACGTTATTATATGAGGGATTGTTATCATTTTCTACAGGTGGATGTTACCTTTCAACAGATGAAGGAATCAAGTGTTGGGACAAGGTAAGGGTATTTTCTCATGCTGATCCTGTTTTCTGGTTGTTAATAGTTAATTATGTATTCAAAGAGTTGAATATGCAGTATCTCAACGAAGCTTTTTTAGAACATTAACTAGCAGTAACGTAAACAATAACTTCAATTGAAGTTACTTACTATTAAACTAACACTAAAAAAAAGATCCTGTACGCATTAAGCATAAGCGCAGTGTGACCAGAAAACTTCGAGGTGGAGAGAATAAGTGTAAAATTATGCTTTCGTTGGGGAGCAAAAATAAGTGTAAACTAATGTTTTCCTTAGGGAGAGTACGAATAAGTTCAAACCGATGTGTCCCTTGGGAGCACATGAAAAAATGTACACTGATGTTTTCCTTGGAGGCACGAATAAGTGCAAAATGTTTTCCTTGCGGGCTATGAAAAAGTGTAAACTGATGTTTTCCTTGGGGGGTACGAATGAGTGTAAACTAACGTTTTCCTTGGGGCGTCGCGAATAAGTGTACACTGATATTTTCCTTGGGGCGTCACGAATAAGTGTAAACTGATATCTTCCTTTTTTGTTGTTGGAGGTTTAACGCCCACCGTAAACAACCCATTGGACTATAAGCCGTCTCCCGTCCCTAATTTAGGGCCACTGGTTGCAGGGAAGGGAGAGAACCAGTGCCGTAAGGCAAACACAACACCCATGCCTCACCGGGTTTCGAACCCAGACCCTGCTCTGACGGAAGGTCATATTTTCCTTGGGAAGGCACGAATAAGTGTAACCTGATGTTTTCTTTAGGGGCACGAAAAAGTGTAAACTGGTAGGCTGATTCTTTCCTTTTGTGGGGAGGTCATTCTTGGAAACAGTTTATCCGTAAATATCACAAGATTTGGGTCTTTTAAGTGCATAACAAGCACTTTTTGGCATGCATTACTCTTCAATCACTACTGATAATAAACGATGACGAACAGCCAACATATTTTTAACAACACGCTAAGTTTTCTGAAAACTTCTGGCTGCAGACTAAATATGCAGAGGATTTTAGGAAGGGAGTGACTGACCCCAAATCTTAATCAACCCTTAGATTTGGGCTAGAGTGCCCGATAGGAAAGTGACACGGAAGCGAGGTAGAAAGGGGGAGGAAGACGCCCTTATTTATTACCGGGGTTCAGTACACGGGACCCGGCGGCTTAACGTGCCCATCCGACGCATGGCGGATATTTAGTGGTTCGAACGTTCGTACCTGCATGGGATCGAACCTCAGGTCTTCTCCGTGGCAGAACTAAATTTTCTTAAAATAAAGTCTTTCCTGTTGTTTTTTTTAAATATTTTAAACATTACAAATCTTTTTTGCTGATATATGAATAATGTTATATAATGAGTTCTCTACACTGATGCTATGGCTTTGCTTCCTCACAAAAACGAACCACACCTAAATCAAAAGATGAGTATAAAATAACCTGTGTATAAAGTTCTTGGCTCTCCCTCTTTGAACTTCGTAGCGACTTTATTAAACTTTCCATTCATATTTGATGCCCTATCGTAGGTTTACCCTTGCATTTGAATTTTCTAAAGTTAGCGGGGCACGTGCTCCTTCGTGCCTTTCAAAGCTACGCCTATGGACTTTAGCCCTTATGAAATAAGGGATTTTAAGTGGTTGTGGAATGATCTACTTTTGAGATTTAACTCAACCTCTTATTTTAACTTAAAGTTTGTAGGCTTAGCTTTGCATTGATACTCTGATTATTCCAATTAGTTTGTAATAGCTGACATCTTAATTAATCATAAATGTCACTTTCAAGACAACAATTAGAGTAAATTATTAGATAATTTTAAAGAGAACAAAATCCACGTTCATTCAATAATCTTGCACGTCAGACAGTCGACAGTAATCATTTCACATATCATATAACACCATATACTTGAAACATAGTTTTCGTACAATATCGCTCTCAAACTTGAATCCAATCAACTTAAACGATATATCCCTGCTCATACAATTCGTTCGCTTTTAAGTTTTTGGGCAACAGAGTACGACTGAGAAGTACGTGCATCAAAGAAAGGCTGATTCACATACCGGGTTTCTGTGAGAGAGGAATTTTAATATCTCAAGGTGCGTGGGTCACAGGGCCGTTTACAGTAAAAGTGCCAGATGTAATCATACAGTGCCAAACATATGGGGAAATAAAAGGTGCGAGTAAGTAGTCAGCTCTTTCTGTGTGGATGCAACTAGAAAACTAATTGGTCCCGCGAGATGCACATATACCAAAAGTAACGAGCTGTTGTAGAATGAAACAACTGCGAAACGTACCTGAGGAAATGCATTGTGAATGTCGTGTTATCTTAGATGAAACTGCAGCCCAAGAAGTCACGCGCTTATTGCTCTGAATGACGTGACTCGAATAGCATATAAGAATAAAAAATGCCTGGTGCATTTATTCCGCAGTTCTGGATCAATCCTCTCCCTGTGGGGTAAAATTTAAATTTAAAGCAGACGGTCTGTGGAGTAGATTCTCTTGGAAATCATAGAAAAAGATCTTCCCATCTGAAAGGCGCCTTCAGCAACTACGAACTTAGAATAAAACTGATATTTAATGTCGTGTTTATTCTCCAAAATGCAAAAATATTTCTGTAGCAAATAGGATTATCGGGTTACTTTTATTATGCACAAAACAAAGTAAAATACGGTGCTCCTTTGGGTGAATATGTTTTTTGTACTTCACGATACTGAGGTAGTGTGAGAAATGAATAGAGGTCAATTAATTTCCCTCAGGAAGGGTAGTTCTTTCTAGCTTTTTCTTGTACCAGAAGAAATTTCCTAAATTTGGCACGATAAGACGAAAGAAGTTCCCGTTTAAATATACCAGGTCGCTCAGAAAATAATGGCTGATTTGGAGGGTAAAAATAAAAAAGACATACCTCATAGCACACAACTTTGCTTTATTCGAAATAGGCGCCTTCAGCAGCTACAAAACTCTGCCAGAGTGAGACAAGTGCTTCAATGCCAGCCCGGGAGAAATCTGGCTCCCTGGGTTCAAAAAAGTCCCGGGATGCAGTTTTGGCTTCGTCTCTGTTTCTGAAGGTAGGGGCGTCCAAATCCATGGACTCTTCCCTTTCCTTGGAACCAGTGACTTTAAAAAAATTTCTGGCTACGCCACTATCTGGGGATTTTATTTAAACAAGATGAATGGTATAGTGTTGTCTGAAACTGCAAAGCGCAAACCTTGTGCTTTCTTCAATGATTTACGATACTCCAACATCGTAAAAAGGCCAATTCCAACGTAGTGAGCTGGATATGCATAAAAGAAAGAACAGAAAACTGCAGAGACTCAAGGAAGACAATCGGCCAGACTATTCTAAATGTTACAGACCATACATGCAAACCAGATGTAGCGAAACCGCAGTTCATTTACGCCTAATGTTGATAAATATATGCCGCCCCGGTGGCGCAGTGGCTTCTGACCGTTCGTCAGAAAGGGGTCCAGGTTCGAGTATCGGTGAGGCATGGGTGTTGTGTTAGTCTTACGGTACGGGCTCTTTCCCTTTTCTTGGAACCAGTGACTTCAAATTAGGGGCGGGCGACTGCTTATAGGCCATTGAGTTGCTCACGGTGGTCGTTAAACCTCCAATCAAAAAAAGAAAAAAAGATAAATATACTGTGTTTCATCCAAAATTGATTTAGTCCCGTAGCGGTTAATGATATTTTAAATAATTCTGATTATTTCGTACAGAAATAAATATTTTCGAACTGAAGTAGAGCCTGTGTTTTAAATTCACATAAAGGGAGCAAGGTCAAAGAAGGTCCATAGGCATCCTCTGGGTACAAGAGAGTTAAATTCGTTTTTGTACGCAACTCACACAGAAACGGTAGGGCGATAGATCTCAAATACGATACGTAATTAGTATCATATTTGTACGGAAGTGACTCTAAAATTTCGATGTACGGAAGTACCATGTTCGGATCTGCCAGTAAACCACTGAAAGGAATCCTGTGAACAGTCCAGTAACAAGATACTTACTGTCTTAACTAAGCAGAATCCCGGTTCTGAATCAGCAGCCAATCAGAATCAATGATCTGTGATATTCGAAGTATCACTGCATTTCAAGAAGAGTACCAGGGGATCTGAAGGTGCTTTCAATACACCAATTGGTATGTGTGTGTCTCTCTCTCTTCGTTGTTCGGTTCGAGCGTCGTGACTCAATTCACATCCTGTCGACAATCAAGATTCGCCATTCCTGTCTATTCTCCACAGTTCTCGTGATTTCTGCAACCGACAGGTTTGTGATAATTTTTATCTGATCTATGAATCGGTCGCAAGAAACTAACTTTCGTACTTACCGTTGTCCTTTACGTCACATTTCCTATTCTACAGTCTTTTTCTGTTTCTCCGCATTAAAACAACTGGGTTTTACGCCCTGATTCTTACCAATTAAGTATGGACGTTGTATATCAATTGTAAATCTCTTACTTCAGATTTCAGGTAGTTTACTGGATTTGAATTTCTTTCCCTTTAAGAAATTTATTGGAGTATATTTTTTAAAGAACCAAACTGTGACAGGACTTCCACAGATCTGTCGCTGCCGTGTAATGCGTCCTTCCATGCTCCCTAATTAATGACGTCACCATCACTTCTTGCGTTCGTGCTCAAGAAACAGAATCCTCTTTTTTTTTTTTTTTTTTTAAATAAAAGCTATGAACAATGTCGGGGATGTGATGAGGGGGAGAGTGTTAAAAGTGGGAATAATTCTGATAAAATAGGTGACAAATAGTGACACATTTATGGAATTACATTGAACGATAAAGGTACTCACAGTCGCATCATTGGCTCCACATAGCCAGCAAGCACTACGACGATATTTATTGTTGTGTCTGTGGCGTCGTGTTTGTGTAGGACTTATTCACTGTTAATTAAGGGGTGTCCAGAATTAATTGAAAATACAATTTTTGCCTGATAGGTCATGCAAAACGGTGAATTTTTGCAATTTTTGTTTTCGTTTGCTGCTTAAATTTCCGCACAAAGAGCGTTTAAGGTGCTGCATAATTTTGACTGCATGTTTAAATACTTTTAATTACAGTGACAAGCCCAACATTTGTTTCACCTGACAGCAACTCAAGTGAAAACATTTTTGAATACAAAATTTTTTCTATTTAATACTTTGATGTGACTTCGTTACAAGGCTCAGAAATTATTTTTTCAAATTTATCGATCATAAAATATTTTTAATTTTTTGCGCCCTTTCATTCCTCTCCCCCACCACCCAAAGCATAAAATCCGTAAAGTTTTAGACAAATAGTGTAGCGATTATCAGTTCGAGGTGTTCCTGTTTGACCTACATATTAAAAATAACAGCTTTGTCATTTTTGCTTCTAACCACTCCTTAAAAACACGCTCATAGCAGTGTCATAGTGGTAATTTAAGGGCCTGTCAGCAAAAATTTCGTTTTCGCATAAAAAAAAAGCAGACCTTTTTTTTTTCTTTTTCTTTCTTATAAATACTTTTCTGTTTAGTTTGTGGTGCTGGATTCATAGGAGAGAATTCCGTTTTGGCGCCTAAAAAGAGCTTACTTTTTTCCTTTTTTTTTTCAGAATTCGTTTAAGTTTAGTTTGTGGCGCCATATTTTTAGAAGGTAATTACTTTTTGCATCTGAAAAGAGCTGGCAGGTGTCTTGCCGTTTTTCCAAAATAAGTTTTAGTTTAGTTTGTAGTTCCAAATTCATAAGAAAAAATTTCGTTTTTGCTCCTGAAAAGAGCTGACAGACGGTTTTGCCGTTTTTTTCCAAAACAAGTTTTAATTTGGATAGTTCTTGTTATGAGATTCTTTGAACAGAATTTCGCTTTTTCACCGAAAAAGAGCTAACAGACGTTTCGTTCTTTTACAGATACAGGGTTTGGACAGAATAATGTGAACACTTAGAAAAAGGTGGTTTTACGTACCAAGTAGAGTATGGGACCACCTTTAGCATTCAAAACCACCTGAATCCTCCTTGGAATGGACGCATACAAATCCTGGATGGTGGTTAGTGGGATGTTACACCATTCTACACGCAGAAACTGCTCAAGGTACTTGAAAGATGCAGGGGAAGATAGCGGAATCTTACTCTGTTTTCCAACACAGACCACAGTGGCTGGATGATGTTTAAGTCTAGTGATTCGAGAGGACATGGAAGATGTGAAAGTTCGTCCTCATGTTCCTTAAACCATGACTGGACATTCCGAGCATAGTGAATTGAGGCGTTATCATCTTGATAGATGCCATCCTCTGCAGGAAACAGTGCCCGAGCCATTGGATGGACTTGGTCGGCCAAAATGGTTTCAAACGCCCTGCCATTCATCCGTTCTTTCAAGGTAATCAAGGGACTTGCTGAAAACCATGATATGACCACCCAGAGCATGACAGAACCACAGCTATGCTGCATAGTTGGGAGCAGACAGTCTGGGTTGTACGCTTCTGCGGTGCTCTCCACGTGTAAACACGTCCTGCGGTGGGAATAGTGGGAATGTGAATTCATCCGACCACACCACACGCTTCCATGTATCGACAGTGAACGTTGTATACTCCTGGCACCACTGCCTTCGCCGTTGTGCATTCACCCGGGTCTCCAGAGGTTTTGCAATAGCAGCTTTGGCGTGAATATCTTTTTTATGCAGTTCCCTGCGCACTGTTTTCGTTGATACTAGAGTCTGGAGATGCAGACTGAGCTCAGCACTAATTTTCGGCGCGGTGGTCTTCTTATTACGAGTAACAATTCTCTTTAATGCTCTCCTGTCTCTATCAGACAGGGTCGTTTTCCGGCCGCTCTTGTGTTTCGAAGGCGAGGTTTTGCCACGAACACGGTATGCTGTCATGACACTAGACACAGTAGCTCTCGATACCCCCACTACCATGGCGACTGTTGTCACGGAGGTACCAACTATCCGGCCACCAACAATTAGCCCTTTTTAGAAGTCTGTTAGGGCGCTCATTTGTTGTCACCCTGAAAGAAATTTTGCAACAAGACAGTTTAAATGCACTTAAACAAGACCTTGCCGCCCCGATGGCGCAGTGGTCTAAGGCGCTGGCCTCTGATCATTCGTCCGTAAGGGGTCCGGGTTCGAATCCCGGTCAGGCATGGATGTTGTGTTTGTCTTACGGCACTGGCTCTCTCCCTTCCCTGGAACCAGTGACCCTAAATTAGGGACGGGCGACTGCTTATAGCCCATTGAGTTGCTCACGGTGGTCGTTAAACCTCCAATCAAAAAAAAAAAAAAAAAAAACAAGACCTTGAGGTTCTAAACAAAGCTATTACAACCAAAATGTGGTGGATACCTTTGCGTATTGTGACGTACGCATCTGCATTAAAAGTCACGTCTCTGAGCGTGGTGTTCAACATTATTCTGTACAGTCCTGTACGTTTTTCTGTTTAGTTTACGGTGCCAGATTCTTACGAGATAATTTCGCTTTTGCACCTGAAAAGACGTGACAGTTGTCACATGATTACGAACTCTGCTGATTTTATTGCAAAGTCTCGAGAATTTCTCTAACCTTACAGCCTCTCATTATCATTAGCTGTCCGTCGACGTCATAGCACCAATTAACTACCTGCCTCTCTCGAAACCTTTCCATCTTTTTTTATTTTTTTAGCTCAAGCTCATTCCTCTTTTGTCTTCAAAGAACAACTTGCGTCCTTGTTTCCGTCATTTAGCAATTAGGATGACTGTTGGGTAACACAGACATTCATTGAAGATCAACAAGTAGTGATTAATGACGCCACTAATTCAGATAACTTGGATAATGAATAGATGTTCATACATGAGCGGTTGGCCTAAAACAAACGTTTTCCTGGTCTGATCGGTGTAAACCAATTAAAAAAAACCTAAATTACTCAGGAAGATTTCTACGAATCACTCAGACATCACCTTGATGGCTAAAAACGAAAGAGGGGCTGCTTAGGGGATCTAAATTGCCTTTAAAGGCGTCTGTGATATCTTCGTTGACACGTGCAAAGCTTTTGCTATACATCTTCAGATGGACGTAGAGGTGCACTTATGGTCACTGTAGCTTTTTTAAAACAAAATTTCATTAGATAACAAAAAAACTTTGAGAATCTAATACTGTAATTTCAGAGACAAAATTTTAAAATAAAAGGTTACACTGTGTAAGAACAGGAAATAATCGAAGACGGAGATCGAAACCACGCCTCCAAGCTCCGGAGTAAATTACTCTAACCGACTAAGCTACACCGACTGAATGTATCGCTGCAGGTTTGCCGTCGTGACACGTGCTTCATCTCTGTAGTACGTCACAATTGTCTTAAGGAGTGAAGATTTGTTTCTGGTGTGTGTGTGTGCGTGTGTGTGTGTGGGGGGGGGGGGTTACAGACTTCCATTGAAGGTTATCAAGAATCGTTCATTCCGAATTTTTGCAAACGTTTCCAGAAGGGAGAGAACCATCGCCTTAAGAAAAAATCTGAAAGCCATGTCATAGCCCGATATTGCATCCCAGAAGAAGCAGTACGAGTAATCAGAAGTAGCCACTCAGGTGCTCGAGTTGTCTGTATCGCTAGCTTCTGACCCTTCGACTCAGATGGGCCTGGGTTCGAGTATCAGATAAAACACGCGTGGTACATTTGTCCACTCCGTCTGTTTCTTAACTGCAACCATTGGCCTTAATTTAAGGACGGGCGACTGCTTGTAGCCCATAAGAGTTACTCAAGGTGATCTTTAAACCCCAAAAGAAAGTCGGCGTGTTTGACTATTCGACTAAGAAAATCGGGAATCACTTGTACTATGATGTATATTACTAATTTAACCTTCTTTTTTTTAAAGATTATGTTCTTATGGAAATTATGTTACTACTTCGTTACGTTTCTTTCTAAACGGCACGTCAACTTCTCCGAATTTCGTTATACAGTACGAGGGTTGTACCGAAAATAATGCAAAAGTGGGCATAACTTTAATATTAACTGACAGAGGTCGTTCAAATTGCACATGTCGGTAGAGTAACTCTTCCTCTATAGTAACCCTTCTTTTTCACTGCGGATTTGAAGGAGAGAATTGTGAAAGTCTCCTGTGATCTGCTGGAAGCGTTTATAGCCAATGAAGAAACGTTTTTTTTCTGATCTGATGACAGGGCATGAAACGTGGGCGTATCTTTACGATCCGGAAACAAAGAATCAATCCATGGAATGGCGTCACACCTCTTCATCAAGGCCTAAGAAGTTCCAGAGCCAGCGATCAGCACAGAAAGTCATGGTTACTTTTTGGGAGGGATGATAGGAGTGTCATTCTCCTTGATTTACTGGAACGTTACCGTACCGTGACCAACAAGTGGTACATTGAGACACTCAAGAAGCTTATAGAAGCCATAAGGAAGAAGAGACCGAACAAGAATCTGAAGAGGATCCACATTCACCATGACAATGCGAGACCACACACATCTTTGGCAACAAATCAGGCGATCAGCAAATTAGGCTGGTCGGTGGTCCCCCCCCCATCCACCGTACAGCCTAAATCTGACGCCATCCGATGTACACCTGCTCGCTCCAATGGAAGGTAGTCTCCAAAGACAATGATTTGATGACATAGACGAGTTGAAAGTGGCTGTGAATAAGTGGGTATAACAGCCACACCTGAACTTTTTCAAAGAGGATTCGAGAGTTGGGTTCAACGATGGCGCAGATGCATCGCTTGTGATGGAGACTATGTTGAGTAGTATCTTTGTATAGAGAAAGAGTTACTATACTAGCATGTGCAACTTGAACGACCTCTGTCAGTTAATAAAAAAGTAATTCCCACTTTTGCATTACTTTCGGCACAGGCCTCGTATCTTTTGGCAACGGAGAATTGAATCCCTTGTAGATTCGAAAGGTCTAATGCCTGAACGCTCAAATGTATTCAAATATAATTGCTAATCAAGTTCATCCAGCCGCGTTCACTCTCTATCGCCTTGGAAATGCATGCTGCCATAAGGACAATGCATAGTGTCCACATTGTCTTAGAGAGGCTTCAAGCATATGACTGACACGTTTCACTGTTTCATTAATCGTTTCAGTCTCTAAATCTCAATCCCTTAGGTAATTTGCAGAATGAAGTGGCACAAGACATAATACGACTGGATCCACTGCCATTCAGTCTACATGAATCGTACACATAGCGGCCACTGAATTAGAAAATTTTATTCAACACCGAGTTGGACCTCCTTTAGCCCGAATTACAGCACGTTTGCAGTTTGACATAAGTTCCATGAGGTGTTGGAGTGTATCTACGTCTACAGCATACCAGGCGTTTAACAGACAGTCCTTTAACTGGCTCATATTTGACGGAAGAGGACTTTGCTCCCGGATATGTTTTTCTAACATGTCTCATACATTCTCAATAGGGTTCAGATCCGGGCTCTTTGGGGGCTACGGAAGATACTGGAATGGCTGCGGAAGATACTTGATACACCACAAAGCTCAGATCCGAGCTTTGTGATGGCTACGGAAGATACTGGAATCGCTGCCATCCTTACGCGAAGGACAGTATCATTTTCGTCCATGAAACAGCCATCACCTGTTGGATAAAAAACCAGCACTGCAGGATGAACTTGATCGGCAGCATCTTTGGAGGACACCCGGCCTTCCAGCAATAGCAGGGGACCCGTTTCGTTCCAACAGAACGTGCTCCACACCATGACACCACCTCCAGAACTTTGAGTTGTGTTTACAAGCCAAGCTGTGTCCATTGCTTCATGGGGCTCACGCAAAACTTTCTGCCTACCGTCGGTACAGAACAAGGTGAACCGCGACTCGTCGGACCGCATGACTTTTTTCAAGTTTTCCAGTGTCCAGTCGCGGTGCTGCTCACACCACTGGAGCATTCGGATGGCTTCATGGAACCATCCGGATGCAGTTCTGTACAACGGCTGTTCCACAGAAACTAACAGTAAAATCACATAAAATGAAGTAATATAGCTACAGCAAAATTTATGTTATTCTTTCTCATCTTCCCTCGGATGACATGCAACGATCCCATCGTTCAGTCTACTTTTCAAAGCATGTGGCGAAGGCATTTTGTGGAAGCTGCTTTAGCGACCCCTGTACAGGTTGAATAACGACAGCATCTGTGTTGAATGTTGCGCCACGGATCTTCTCCTTCGTTGTTAGAAACAACCAGAAATCGCACGGGGTGAGGCCAGAACTGTAGGTAGGCTTTGGCATGATTTTAATACTGCATTTCGTAAGAAACTGTTGAACACAAGCAGCCACATGTGGACGGGCGCTATCATGGTGTAGGGTCCACTTGCCCACCAGTTCCGGTCGCTTAATCGATATGTGCCATCGCAGACGCTTCAAGACTAAAATGTAATACTCAGCATTGACAGTAATTTGTGGAGGAACGGCATGGCATGCTGGTAGACTACACCTTTATGATCAAAGAAAATTATCATCATCACCTTCCCAGCTGATTTGGTTTGGCGGACTTTTTTAGGAGGAGGCGAGCTTGTGTGTTTCCAGACACTTGTTGCTCGTTTCGTGAGGGTGTCGTAATATTGGACCCATGTTTCATCGGCAGTTATTACTGTGTTTAGAAAGTTTGTATCCTTTGCAATCATTTGTTTCCACTCATGACACTCCTGAATTCTGGCTAACAATTGTTCTCTCGTCAGGTGAACCATCTGGAACACACACGATGCAGCAGTAATTTGTCGCGTAGAATGCGGAATGCCCACGTTTTTGAAACATTAGTTGACGCCGCTATGTCTTCATACGTCATTCGTCGATCTTCTTGCAGGATTGCCCAAACAGTGTTAACAATACGCTCCGTAACAACACTTTCAGGTCGACCAGGCATAGGAGCGAATTCTGCCGGCAAACGCCCTTTTTTTAATTATGGTGCCGTCTAAAAAGCGTTGACTCACCAAACATTTATCTCCATAAGCTTTTTTCATTAAATCAACTGTTTCTGGAGCCGTTTTAAACCCAAAAGATAGCAAATCTTTTTCGCATAAAGCATTTCATTTCTTAATTTTGAATCACTCACCTCCATAGCTGTATGGTGCAATGGAGACGTACCTTAAACAACTGCGCGCCGCCCCGGTGGCGCAATGGTCTAAGCGACGGCTTCTGATCATTTGTCTGAGATGGGTCCGGGTTCGAGTCCCGGTGAGGCATGGATTTTGTGTTTGTCTTACGGCGATGGCTCTCTCCCTTCCCTGGAACCAGGGGTCCTAAATTAGGGACGGACGACTGCTTATTGCCCACTGAGTTGCTCACGGTGGTCGTTAAACCTCCAATCAAAACAATAAATAAATAAATGAACAACTGCGCAATAACAAAACCAGAATCGTCTGCCACTGCTAATAACTGTTGCCATAGATTCTTCTTTAATTCAGTTAGTCGTCTGGGTGGTTATTTTCCCCTTTATCACTGTTGGCAACTCAAAAGAAATTACTCTCAGTTTTTATGGAACGGCCTTTGTAGTATTCGGCCTACATATATTTAAATTGCTGCAAAAAGAGGCGAGTCCAAATCATTTCCGAACACCCCTCGTATATAGATTACTAAATTCTCAAAAGCTTATGCTGTTTTTGGTTCTAGTTCTTTTGCTTACCTGAAATTTTAGTCCCCAAAATGGCTGTAGTGTCTTTCAAGGTCAAAGTCATCCATCTGTAATACTCGTGCCTTTATTTACACTGCGGGCGTCACTGTGAAATCAGGACACTTGGCTGAAATGTGTTTAGACAAGTGATAACACTTACCTGCGTGCACCACCAGCGTCTTGCCGTCAAGTGACGTAGATCCAAATCTCAAAGAGACATGACCAACTTACTCAGGTGTTCTTTCCTGCACATGTTTAAGAAACCTGAAATAACAAAGCCATTTTTCTTGTACCATTTAGACTACAGCTGGGTTGCAGGGTAGTTGTGAGGCGCATGCAATGTGGTTAATGAACATTTCGACATCTAGGTAATGTTCCATGATTTCTTCCTCTGATCTATTGTACGTGTGTGAAGACTTTTGTGAGTACGACTAGTTTATGTACACTACAAAGTGTTTCGTACACTTCGAACAAACAGGAATAAGATTAAATGTGTCATTTCTGTATTTGCTAAAAATTTTGAGAAGTTCATTCATAGTCGGTTGTTATCTTATATTGAAACTAATAATTTTTTAAATAGAAAATAATATGGATTATGTCTTGGTTGTTCTACGGAGACAGCCATTCTTAATGTTTTGAAATTATTTCAAAATTAATACTGATGAAGGATTGGATGTGATGGAGGTTTTTTTTTTGTGATTTATCTCGTACCTTTGATACTGTTGGTTATGACTCTCATTTATAAGCTTGAACACATTGGCATTACGGGAGTCGCGAGGATGCTTTTCGAAAATTATCAAACTGGGAGAAGGCAGTATGTTCAATTTCGGAATGTTCGCTCAAGTATTAAGACTGTTTTTTTCGGAGTTCCACAGGGCTCGGTTCTAGGGCCGTTATTATGTTTAATTTACGTAAGGGATATTTTTTATTTTCGTTCCAGTGCGTATATGCTTCTTTTTTCTGATGACACGAATATTTTTTTCCGGTCATGCGGTATTTGACTTATTACCTCGTGTTGACCATGCTTTACAAGAAAATCAGATTTGGTCTCGTTGTAATTTGTTAACTCTTAACATTACAAAAAACATTTTTTTTTAGCCGAAAGGCTCGAGCTGGGGCTCTTGCGGAAGTGATTCTAAACGATATTCCTTTGGTTTTTCAAAGGGTAAAAATCTTTAGGTGTTTTGTTTTAGGAGAATCTAAAGTTGGATGCCCATGTTGAAATTACTTCGCGAGGGTTTATCTAGAGTTTAGAGTCATTAACAACCACTGAAGAATAAATTAACACTTTATTATTCCTTTATCCCTATCTGATTTACTGTCTACTTGCTTGGGGTAGGAAAACCAAAAATAACATTGATAGAATCGTTTCTCTACAAAAAATAATTGTTCGTTTGTCGAATCCATTGAAAAATGTGGAGGTCTTGCTTGATCGTTATAAATTATTGATATTTGAGAAACTATATAGTGATTAACCGATGTCGTTAATACATGAGCTTGTTTTTTTCCAATAAACATCTCAATCTAATAAATATATCTTATCCTGCACAGAGTTATCAAACTCGTGGGTACGATAACTTTTTTGATTCCTAAGTCATGTAATAATGCGTAGAATTTTAGTATTAATGATCATTTGCCACTGGCTCTGGAACGGTTGCCTTTATATAAAATCACTTGTCAGTTTTGCATGGTTTAAAAAGCACTAAAGGAATATTATGCTTACAGTTAAAGTACTTTCACTTCAATTACACTCATGGACGATGAAATGTGCACACCTAGAAGAAAACATGCTACAACCGCGAAACTTTGCAAATAGCTAGAGTGTGTGCTGGTATCCAAGTGATCCATATTTGGTGCAAGTGCTCATGACCGCACACCCGTGGTCGCGCTGCAAGCACGAACCGGCGTGTAGTCGAGATGCCAGAAACGTCGATTTACGCAACTTACGGACTTTGAGAGAGGTCTGATCGTTGGGCTTAAAACCACAGGGTGGTCGGCGTGCCGTATAGAGTTTAGAGATCTCATCCACATACCGCTGGCCCGTTAATGTCCCCAAACGAAGCGGCTACGTGGATCGTTCGGACCATACCGTCCGACTGTGGTGGGAGCAGTGGACATGTGACAGCACTGCCACACGGCGTAGCGGCTCCGGACGGACCACGAGGACCATCGGTATAGAGGATCGACGGATTGTGCGCCAGGCACAAACGGATCCCTCGGGGACCCGGTCCGCTATTCAGACAGATGAAAGGGCTCTTGTGTTCCCACGAACCATTTCCTGACGCCTCGCGGAAGCAAATCTGCGATCACAGCGCCTCTTACGTGTGCTGCTGTTGACATGGCCGGCTCAGCGTACATTGATGCCAGGCCAGAACAACGTGGAACGTCACAGACTGGCGGCGTGCGGTGTTTAGGGATGAGTGCCGCTTCGTTTTGGCGACATATGATCATCGTGTCCTGGTATGGAGGTCGCAGGGTCAACGGCACAATCCCAAACTTGCTATCGAGTACCACACCTCCCCCACTGCCGGCATTATGGTCTGGGGAGCCATTGCTTACGATAGCCGATCAGTTCTAGTAGTAGTACGTGGATCATTGACGGGCCAGCGGTATGTGGATGAGATCCTACGGCCCCATGTGCTCGCATTCCTGGCCGGGATTCCAGGTGCGCTATACCAGCAGGATAATGCCCGCCCCACATGGCTCGGGTTGCCCATGACTGCCTACGTCATGTCCAGACACCTCCATGGCCTGCCCACTTCCTGGACATGTCCCCTATCGGGCATGTGTGGGACCAGTTGAAACGCCAGCTGCCGCAGTTCCGCACTATCCGGGATTTGAACCACACCGTCCAACATGTGTGGGCCAGTCTGCCACAGGACAACATCAGGCGTGTATTCACCTCCATGCCGGACCGTATTGCAGCATGTATCGCCGCACGAGGCGGTGCAGCGCGCTATTGAAGATGACCGAACTGCGTGCCACAAAACCCTCTGTAATTGTCCTGCATCTCTGTTTTTGCTATCATGTGTATCATTCATCTGTATATCCTTACTTCCGCTATATTTCAGTTCAATCCGATGCTTCCTTCTGGTACGTAAATTTCAATGTCCGTGAGTATATATTGTATTGCTGTTATGTGTATATATAAGTTGAAAAATATCTACATTATTCGACGTTTTTCTTTCTTTAGGGGCCTGAGCTAATCAGGCTAACATTAGTCTTTTCTGCTGGTTCCCTGCTGTGTGCATTCTGGATGTTTATACACTGAGTGGCCACTTTATTATAACCACCTGACAGTTTTTAGCAAATGAGCTATGGCTGCACGCTGTTACATCCAGAGGGCGAGGCTAGTATAAAAAGGGAAAGCTTAGTGCTTGCGACAGTAGTAGAAGTGATTTTAAGGTGACGAGATGGGTAAAATATGCGCTTTGACGTGGTATGGTTGTAGGAGCTTGGAGCCATGGAGCGAGTATCACCGAAACCGCCGCATTCGTGAAATGTCCCAGAGCAGGTGTTGTTAAAGTGTTTAAAGACTGGACTGTCAGCCAAAAAACTGGGTTTCTACGTGCAACGTGTGGTCGTCATCGACTAGTGACTGCTCGGGCGGAACGGAGAGTGTCCAGACTGGTAACAGACAACAGAAAGGCAACAGCGCAGCAAATTACAGACCATCTTAATCAAGGATCCCCTCAAATGATTTCTACACGCACTGTTCGCCGTACACACTGCATCGGATGGGATATGGCAGCCGAAGGCCTGTTCGAACACATTTGCTGTCTGCAGTTAACAAGAGAAAACGTCTCCAGTTCGCACAGGAGCACAAGGATTGGACAGTCGATAATTGGAAACAAATTATGTGGTCCGATGAATCACGTTTACAATTGCACCATATCGATGGCCGAGTGAGAATTTGACGGAAACAGCACGAAAGCATGGACCCCAAATTCATTGCTACAACCCTTCAAGCTGGTGGAGGCAACGTTATGGTTTGCGGAATGTTTTCCTGGCATGCTTTAGGCCCTTTAATTCGTGTTGATCAACGTCTGACTGGCACATCATATCTAAACATCGTTGCGGACCAAGTGCATCCTGTCATGTGGATGGTTTATTTCAATAGCGATGGCTACTTTCAACAAGATCATGCGTCCTGCCATAGTGCTCGTATTTTACAGGATTGGTTTCAGGAACATGCCGGTGAGTTTACTTTGCTTAGCTGTCCCCCACAATCTCCAGATCTCAACCCCATTGAGAATTTGGGGGATGAAGTTGAACGATCCATCAGACAGCTGGATCCACAACCCTGCAATCTCACAGTCCTGGAAAGTGCTATTCATCAAGCATGGTCTCAGATTCCACAAACCACCTATCAACATCTCGTGGAGTCCATGCCACGAAGAATCGACGCAGTATTAAAGGCAAAAGGTGGCCCAACGAAGTACTGAGAGGGTGGTCATAATAAAGTGGCCACTTAGTGTATATGTGCTTTTAATAGTATTTAATTTGATGATTTTCATTTGGGTTGTTTATTTCTGGTATATCAAGGATCTGTAGTGTATATTCTTAACTGTGTGTAACATGGGAAATAAATAAGCAAATAAATAAATATATATAGCTCATCAGGAAGATGTATGTTGAGGAAATAACTAAAGTGTAAAAATAACAAAACTTCCCTTACAAATAGGAACGTTCAAACCAAAAGCTTTGAAATTTATTGCTCACGATTCCACATTATTATCAACATTCATTTGCTGCAGGAAGAAGATAAATTAACACTGTGCGGTTTTATTAGGGTTTGAAGTTTAAATATCTTTACGAAACCCAATGATTTAATTTTTATGACTGAAATGCTTATTGAACACAGTGTATGCCGCACGAAAGAATTAGAAATGATCATAGTACATAAAAAGGCTGTTGAAAATAACCCAGGTTTTTGTTGCTGTTTTTGTTTTTATTGCAGCAACAAAACATTTTGTCATGATAACAATATGTTTTGTTGGATCAAACAAATTCGCAAAAATCGACATAATCATTTTGTTAAATGAACAAAACCTTTTGTCGTGATAACAATAAATTTTGTTAAATCAACAATAATTTTCAACAACATAATTTTACAAATTCAACAAAACATTTTGTTGACTGTACATCGACAAAAAGTTTTGTTGAATTAACAAAACGTTTTTCTCAGTGTTATAACACATTCTAAAGAACGAACGCGTAAAATTTATGACTTCCAGAACAAAAGTACGAAACATTCTAAAAAAGTAATGGCTAAAATTTATCATGAACTACTTTCCTTCACGCCTTCACGTTGGTTGTGATCAGGTTGCATGTAAACAAAGCGGAAAGACACACTCAGATCGGAAACCACTTTTTTCATTTGTATCGCGAAAGACACACACACATACACAAATTTCCTTTTATTATTATAGATTAAGCAAATGTTGAGCTAACCGAGGGAGTCTTTCCATTTCTTCGTTTTTCAATTCAAACTATTTTTTTTTTAAGTTAATGTTAATGAGCCGACTTTCGTGAAACGGTGCAAGTAAAAGGTCATCTAGTTTTAATTGAAATTCCTCAATGGCACGGAATTTCGGGAATCGGACGGAGTCAAAACCTGACCGTGGACGACGTCCAATCGGATGGCAAAAATCAAGGTGATCGGATGTGTCATGCCGTAGCTATGCCCGAAAAATTAATTGTCCCGCGTCTCGTATAGAGAGCGGATTTTTTCAATTATTAAAATTGGTCAGTTTTAATTATCATTATTTTTATACGACACGACCAATCACTATAATACCAACCCCTTGTCACTCACCATGTCCTTCTCTTTCTCTGTGGGAAGTGTCATCGCGATCGGCTGAAGATCTTGCAGGAGATAGGTAACAAACGACCCATTCTTAAAACCAGGAAAAATCCTAAAAATGCAAGTTTTTGGACTATCAATGACACGGAATTTCGGGAATCGGAAGGTATCAAAACCTGACCATTGACGATGTCTAATCGCGTGCAAAAAATCACGGTGATCAAATATGTCATCTCGTACCTATTCCAGAACAACTAATTGTCTCGAGTCTGGTAAAGAGAGCTCCGCTCAACTAGGCAGCGGCAGCAGTAAGTATTTCGACAGTTTTGTTTTTCAAAAACAATATTTATTATCATTATTGTTACTCAGATTTAGACGAACGTAAGAAACGACCCTCACACCGACTAAATATGATGTAGCAATGAAAGTGCATGTGCAATCTAATCTCACAACAAGGTAGAACGAAAAGCTGAATCGCAGATATGTTAGTGAGGAGGATTAGTAACCTTTGGTCTAGGATATCTATACGTTAAATCACATCGTGTTATGTATCATTTTAAAGCTCTTGTCAACAGCAGGTAATTCCGCTTTCCTCCCTTGGGAAGGCCCACAGGGCCGCCCCGGTTGCGCAGTGGTCTAAGCGATAGCTTCTGATCATTCGTCCGAGATGGGTCCGGTTTCGAATCCCGGTGAGGCATGGTTGTTGGTGTTTGTCTTACGGACCTCGCTCTCTCCCTCCCTTGGAACCAGTGGCTCTAAATTAAGGACGGGCGACTGCTTATAGCCCACTGAATTGCTCGCGGTGGTCTTTAAACCTCCAATCAAAAAAAAAAAACCCTCCAATCAAAAAGAAAAAAAAACCTCCAATCAAAAAAAAAAAAAAAAAAAAAAAAGAAGGTCGAGAGGAAGACAAATTTCGTTACGACGCACCGTCTTCATAGCATCAAAAAATCCAGTTTTGTAATGGCTTTTATCTCATTTAGCATCAAGGTCTCGTAATTTACACAGATTGCCATGAGATACTACGTACTACGTTTATGAAAAACGGGACGAAATAATGTTTGGCGATAATTTAGAAAAATATGTATTGCTGTGTGACAGTGAAAGTAACTATTCTTGCGTCACTTTATGGGACACGATCAGATTTAAAGAATGTGTTTTTTGACTACTTCCGTTACCTATTTTCGTTACATCATTTTTTTTAATTGTGATTTACTTTACTACTGCCGAAAAAGATGCATAGCGTCAAAAATAATTGCGTAGGAGAATGGGCACGTTTCAACTATCAAAATGACCTGCACGGTGATTCAGTTAGAAATGGGGCCTCCTAGTGATTTTATGGTTTTGTTAAAACCAAATTTTTCGAAGGAAAATAATTATCTAGTACAACAACTCATTTTGAACATGGTCTTAATGTTACATTCATTCATGAGCTTATTTTTAAAATTCTTTCATCGTTAAATTGTTGTTAGAATTTGTTCGTCTTAATTCGTTTAACAATGCATATTTCAACAGTTCTCTTTCATCCAGGACCTAACAGAATAGTTTTCATGAAAGAATTTATGAGATGTTCACCTGTGGGTACGTTTGTGTGTGTGTGTGTTTGTGTGTAGTAGTAGTAATAGTAATAGTAGACCAAAAGATTACACAAGTTCTGGTTTGGCCGCTATGACGTACTACAGAAGTGAAAACATGTATCAAGATGACAAATCTGCTGCGAGATATTCTGTCCACGTAGCTCAGTTGGGTGAGCGACTTACTCCGGAGTGAGGGGACATGAATTCGATGCCCGTCGCGGAAAAACTTTTGTTTTGACGTTGGCGCCCGATTGTGGAAAATGGATATACTGGCCGATCGAAAAATGTGTGATGTTTGTTCCCCACATTGTTTGGAATTAATGAAAAAATCCTTCAAAGACAAAAAAAAAAAAAAAAAATTAAAAATAAGAGGGAGAAGATGTGTCGTACTATAAGTGAAAACATGTGTCAAGACGACAAATCTGCTGCGGCACATTCTGTCCGCGTAGCTCAGTTGGGAAAGCGACTTACTCCGGAGTGAGAGGGTCATGGGTTCAATGCCGTCGCGGACAAACTTGTGTTCTCACCCCAACCCCCTCCCCCAGTTGTAAGTTCCATTTCTTCCTTTGTCTGACTATATCGATCACTAAGAGGTTGTCTAAGCGTTAAGCATTTAGTATCATTTCAACAAACCAACTCAAAAACAATGGAAACATTATAGCTTGTATGATGCAGTACCCACTGTTTGGCGAAATTTATCTTCACTTTTTTGTTGATAAGTGTTCCACCGCTCCCCAAAGGAGTTTATGCCCACTTATTGTGTGACAGTGAACAGGATCAGGCTTTTAACCGGATGAATTTGACTTTTAAAGTTAGTTTAAAAGACGAAGTTAAACTCGTGATTGGCGTCGCACGAATTTAAATAAATAAATTTAAATCTGAGATAAGAAAACCTGACAGTTCATAAAATGGGGACAGCTCGCAAATTTGGATAAACAGGGAAATTTAAGATAATTATATATTAAAAAATGAAAGGAAGTCTCAGCAGATTTCAATTACAATTCACGTCTGGGGAAAATAGCATCTTTTGAAAGTTCCTTTCAGGTCCACTGAATAGAATTTTCCAATACCGTTTTCTGTACCCTTTCGTTTCTTCGAAGCCAAGATGAAGCAGCCAATGTGTATTAAAAGAATATTTATCATTTTAGCACATGGAAGTGATAGAATCATGACTTGTTAAAAAAGAGAAATACCGGCGCGCGGTGTCAACTACACATCCTGCGTGCTCAACTGATCTGTATATATTCTGGGTGGTCCACCACAGGTGGGAAAAATTGACATTAACTTCAACTCTTCCTTCATCATTACTGTCGTCTCTAGAGCTCAACTCTCCCTCCCTCAGTCCCCATAAGTTTCTTTCCTGAGGCAAGACTTGCTCATGCTGATACTGAATCAAAATTTGGTGTATTCACGAAGAGATAAATGTACACTGTGTTTGGTCTGGCTACTTCCTTTTATTTATTCTTTTTAGGATTGGAAGGCAGTCATTGAGGAAGAGCAGTAAGCGATTAGCGAAGGTGGGTAGCTTTCAA
Organism: Macrothele yani; assembly: GCA_039090855.1. Classification (NCBI taxonomy): domain Eukaryota; kingdom Metazoa; phylum Arthropoda; class Arachnida; order Araneae; family Macrothelidae; genus Macrothele; species Macrothele yani. The sequence goes on from CM076992.1 coordinate 13,845,332, forward strand.
CCCGAAGTGTCCCATAATTCATGGCCGTGCACGAAATGACCGTAAAGCGATCTCGAAAGCAATTATATCACGTGGCAGGGATGTCATTAAATTATTGACTGCGATGGCAACAGTTAAAAAATCGCCTTAAGCATCGTATGGATTCTTTGGGAGCGCTTAATGAAAAAGAATGAGACGCATTCCACAGTGGAGCGAGTTAAAAAAAACTGTATTTCAAAAAATGTTTTGCAATTGTTCGTTTCGTTGGGTACGCCAAAGACCGCAGCTACACAAGATGGGGTTGCAAAAGGTTGGACAACTGCGTTATGTCGTCTGAAATGCAAATAGGCTGTCGAAAAAAATTCCAGCTGAAAAACACGCGACTGGGCTATGATCTAATTTAATTTAAGAACTACTACCAAGCAACCAAACAGCTGTGGTGGAGAAAATTAGAAAATAAAATGAATTTTAATCATTTGCTAGCATGATTATTCTCTCTAAATAGGTAACCTAACATTTCACGTCCGATTGTATGGTAGGTAGCCCTTTCTTGAATACATAATTAAAAGCACTATGTCGGCCAGCGACAAAATGTGTTTCTCACTTTCGTCTTCAATTTTTTCCTTTGCTACTTTCTTGAATTCATAATTTATCAGCGGCAGAAAAATGAGGCTATTAATTTCGTTTACCAGTTAGCTAATATCTATCCCTAAAACTTATGCCCCTAAAATAGGGAAGTTCTATTGCCGGTGACTGGATAAAGGATGTTGACTCGTCTAGGATCTGAAATACATAACTGCCGCCACTATGCAAACAAATTTTAGCATTTTTTTCCAGAAATTCGTTAGCACTAAAATGAAACTATTTATCATTAAAATAAACAAACACTTACAAGTTAATATCACAAGTAACTTTTATCAAATATTTATTTCTTTATTTTACATAAATTGTGAGGTAACTTTAATTTAACTTTCCTTTTTACTTTCTTTCGTACTATGTACATTTGTGTTCTTTCTCCTTAGCAATTTTCAAACTTAACGTGATATATTCTCTCTCGTAAGAGTATGGTTGGCAACACCCTGAGGTCAGAACGAATGATGTGTATGTCTGAGATAAGAACTGAATGATATATATATAATGTTTTGAGGAGCAGCAGTTGTTGTGTTGTTGGTGGAAGTTAATTAATGATATTTTTAAAAGAGACGTTGTTTAGTTAAAGTTGTCTATTGAAAGGCTGCGTGTTGTGCTGATATTTATATAGTTATCATTAAGAGTTCTACCACTTAACATTGTTTAGTTCTGACGTTTACAACCAATCGGATGAGTTTAACGTTCGACGATTAAATGTTCTGTTCTGTTGGAATGCTACTGTTCAAGTATCTGTTAACAGCAATGAAGGATTAGCTGTAAGTAACTACTTCTTGAACTTTATTTGAGTGACTCCTGTTTCACTGTAGGTGACGTTTTCAGATTTTATTTTTGTAGTGTTCAGTAAGTCAGCTACACAAAAACGCTACAAGATACAATAAACTATTGTGTAAAAATGCTGCTATTATAATTTAATTTTTCGTCCTTGTCGTCTTAGGGCAATAATTCGCCACTGTCTGTCGTAAAAGAGCGTTATGTTGACTGAGTAACTCAACTTGTCGTCAAGATCAAGTTGCTTCCTTAACCCTTTAACCGGCTGAAACGAATCAAGTCGGGGTTAGTAAAATGGGCTGCAATAAACTCGAATGAATGTGTTAGCTCTCTAAATGTGGGCTGATCTCGGTTGGAATGGAAACCTGAGCACCAAAAATCGTTGCTTTTTCTTTAGCTTTGTTATTTAAACTGGTAATTTAGCCGGATTATTAACACTAATTTTTTCTGACTGCTCATGTGCTAGAAGAGCTACAATAATGGCGACAAACTCGACAAAAGAGAGAGAACATGTTTGAGTAAATTGTTTCTACCTAGTGACATGATGTTTGTGTCAGGTGGACTAGCATCGTTTCTTGGGTCGTGGAGACCATGTTTTAGGCCATAGATTCCCTGCCATGTGTAGGATCACGGAGCAGAGGAAGAACTAGAAGAGAGAACTTCCCACTAGTGACAGACCTCTAGTTGTTAAAGGGTGAATGGAGAGGAATTGTTTTGCCGTGAAAACAACCAGCTTTCGTAAAACCCGGCCGCTATACAGTATGTAACCATTTCTGTTTCAGAAGTGCAGAAAATCTTGGGCACCATTTGGGTTTGGTACATCAGCTACTTAAAGGGTTAATGGACTTAATTTGAGCATAACTTCTGTAAAATCTGCAATTACATATTGTTTATTCACAGGCTCAGCTTGGCTTTTGAGATAAGGATACCTAAGCAACTCAGGAATGGGGAACTTATTGAAATTGTTCCGTAACATCATTGCGGAAATTAACAAATTTAGAAGCCTTTAGTTTCAGTGAATTTTTGAAGTTTTTAGGCGTGTAACGGTGTACTCCAGAAGACTACTTTCCTATGTTTTCCTAAGGATTAAGGGACTTCCCTATGTTAAGCCTAAGTAACTTTGCTACGTTATTCCTAACATCAGTAGCATGCATAACACAGGACTTTGTCTAGGTCATACCTAAAGAACGTCACACTCACAGCCCCTGCAAACTCTCGAAGTGTCATCTCTCTCTCTGAAATTGAGCTAAGTTCCTTTAAGTATTTAAATTAGCTAGCATTAGTTCCTTACTTAAATGCAATAACACAGAGGGTGAGTCGAAAGCTTTGCAATATTTGCATAAACGCATGGCCTGCGGCGGGTTTGTCACGTGTTTAAACTAGTTCAAGTTGCGCACTGCAGTCAGTCGAAAGGGATATGAAGTAGTAGTCGTTGCTGTGAACAGCATTGCATGTCGTCGTTCTGCCTGTGGTTGGGACGCCTAAAAGATACACAGCCACAACCAGCTAATTAGGGAACTTTTGCTTTACGAGTTTGAACTCTGCCATAACGCTGCTCAAGCAACTCGAAACATTTATCATGCGAAACGGGAAGGTTAGCACCGCAACCAGATGGTTCAAGAAATTTCGCTCAGGTGACAGAAACCTCGACGATCAGCCAAGGTCAGGTAGGCCGCGAACTGTGGATTCAGAGGCCGTGCGGCGGGCAGTAGAGGCAAATCCAACAACCAGCACTCGGAGATTATCAGGCGAGCTGGGCATATCACAGACCACCGTGGTTCGTCACCTTCAGGACCTCGGCAAGGTCTACAGGAGCTGCCGCATTGTCCCTCACGAACTGACGCCAGCTGAAGCAAACCGCCGAGTGGAAGTGGGCACGAAACTCCTAGAAAACCCGCGCGATGTACGTTTCGTTAAAAGAAATGTTACGTGCAATGAGAAGTGGGTCTATTTCCTTAATCCTAACACACAACGGTAGTGGTTGAGCCAGGGCCGGCATCCAGAACCTGTTGCCAAACGTGGGTGCTTCGAGCACAAGGTGATTCTCTGCGTCCGGTGGGATTTCGAGGGGATAATCCATTGCGAATTTGTTCCAGATAGACGGACCATAAACGCCAACCTCTGCTCTGAACAGCTGGAGCGGATGTATGCCATTTTGGAGAAGTACACGGCGCTGGTGAACAGAAAGCGCGCTCTCCTACAGCAGCACAACGCTCGGCTTGATACCGCTCGAACGACCCTGGCAAAACTCCAGGAACTTGAGGGCATCAAACTGATGCCACACCCAGCATATAATCCGGGCCCCGTCGGATTATTACCTGTTCCGGTCCATAGCCCATTTCCTTCGCGGGCTGCACTTCAACAACCAGGAGGAGGTGGCAGCTGGGGTGAAGGAGTTCTTCGCCTCGAAGGACAAGAACTGGTACCGCCGCAGAATCGAAGAACTGGCTGACAGATGGCTAAAAACGGTGCAACATGATGGCCTATACTTTGAATGCTAGTCAGCTTTCGACGTAAAGGTACGTAGGAAGACATAAAGTGATCGAAATATTGCCAAACTTTCGACTCACTCTCTGAAACAAAACAAAAATGCCGCCACGCGCTAGCTCTAAATATCGTGTGAACTGAAGCGAAACAAAACTATCTTTGTAGTCTTGTCCCAGTTATGAGAATCACTGAGTAGGAACACACGTTTGCAATGTATGCTTCTACACATTTCTAATGTGTTGAACAACTGATAAACAGGCTTAGTGCTATACGTAAATTTCTTTTTAAATTCAACCTTCCTTTAGGGTTGTTCTGTATTATACTCCTTTTTTCTGACAGTCTTAAGATGAGTAAGGTTTGTTTTCCGGCAGTCCTAACTAAAAGGACTATTCTTCAGCTGTTGTTAATGTTAAATTTTCACTCTTTTTTTACCAAATGAACCTGTTTAGTTATTCCACATCTCACATAGCTATGAAATATCTTAGTAACGAATGGGTAACAGTACAGTATCTTTACTGAATTCAAAACTATGCATCTGTCGTCTGTTGCGATAAAAATATTCAGTACTTACATTGCAGTCATTACATGTCACACTCCTAGCGTTCAAGACGGGTAATTAAGTACAGGATTATTCCGTCAGACTATATACCCTTGCTACGTAGGCCAAATTTCCGATGTTCAAAACATGTAAAGCAAAACATTATTTTTGAGGATATCATCGAAAAAGCACTTTGTTTCCATTTTCTGTTATCCAAAATAAGAAACATGACTAAAAGCTACCTGATTTACGAGAACCGAAATTATAGAGTATACGTCATAAGATTATATTACAGCTTATATTGATTATATAAATTACAAAACGTTGTACTGAGAATAACAAAGGGCGATTAGGCAGCTGAAATTTTATTGCAATTTGTCGGCAAACTGATGATCACTTTGATTTATAAAGGTATTATATATTTACATTTATTTATTAAATTTTACTGGTGCAGTGGCCATAAGTGGCCAAAGAGTGCCGAAATACGTGATATATATACACTGAGTGGTGAAATTATTATGACCACCAGAGCATTTTATGCAAAGTTACGATCTCGCAAATGTTGCTGACGCAAGATGGCTGAATTGGTATTAAAGGGAAACGCTAAAGACATGCAAAGACTAATGAAGTATTATTGCACAAGAAATAATGGGTAAAAGACGTGATCTGACGAACTTTGAACATGGAATGATCGTGGGTACTAGAAGCATTTGTGCGAGCATTAGCAAAACGGTTGCACTTGTGAAATGTTCAAGGGCAGCAGTTGTTAAAGTGTACAAAGAGTGGATCACCAGTCGAAAATTCGGGTCTGAGCGAAAAGCGTGTGGTCGTCAACGGCTACTGGATACTCGACCTGAGCAGAGAGTAGGTATACCTGTTTAGTCCAACAGACGGGCAACACTTCGTCAGATTACAGGTAATCTGAATCAGGGACCAAGTCGGATGGCCTCTCAACGTACAGTTCGCATCACATTACGCAGAATGGGCTACAGAAGCAGACGACCAGTCCATAAGCCATTCCTGTCTATATCGAACAAGAAGAAACGCCTCCAATTAGCCAAGGAACAAATGAATTGGACAGTAATGAGTGGAAAAGGGTAATATGGTCCGACGAACCACGTTTTCAACTACACCATGCAGATGGAAGGGTGAGGACATGAAAACAGCAGCACGAGAGTATGGACTCATCTTTCATCGTCACTACTCTTCAAGCTGGCGGAGGAAACGTTATGGTCTGGGATATGTTTTCGTGGGAGTGTTTGGGCCTTTTTATTCGTGTGGAGTAAAGTCTAAGATATTTAAATATCGTTGCTGACCAAGTCCACCCAGTTATGTTGATGGTTTATCCCAGTGGAGATGGATACTTCCAGCAGGACGGTGCTCCATGTAATAGTTCTCCCATTGTACGCGAACGAGGAGCATCACGGAGACTTTTCCTTGCTACAGTGCAGTGGCATCCCCAATCACCGGATCTCAATACAATGAACCATATGTGGGACGAAGTTGTAAGAGGAATCAGACAGCTGAATCTGCAACCATCAAATCTTCTTTTTTTTTTTTTTTTTTTTTTTGAGTGGAGGTTTAACGACCACCGTGAGCAACTCAATGGGCTATAAGCAGTCGCCCGTCCCTAATTTAGGGTCACTGGTTCCAGGGAAGGGAGAGAGCCAGTGCCGTAAGACAAACACAACATCCATGCCTCACCGGGATTCGAACCCGGACCCCGTTCGGACGAATGATCAGAGGCCATCGCTTAGACCACTGCGCCACCGGGGCGGCCCATCAAATCTTCAAGAGCTGGAGGGTGCAATTCATCGCATTTGGGTTAATATACCCCAAGCCACTTACCGGCCTTTAATGGAGTCCATACCAAGACTAATTCAAGCAGTATTAAAGGGAAAAGGTGGCCCAACAACGAACTAACCAGGTGGTCATAATAATTTGGCCACTCAGTGTATGTGCAAAACGTCGCCTCATGTCGTAAGGATGCGAACTTAAAAAACAATGTGTGAAATCAAAAGAAAATTTGATTATAATGAATCTAGACTGTTAGGCAGGCAAAACTAGCAGAAGAAATGTTTTCCAAATTCAGATTATAAAAACATGAAATGAAATTTTTAGGGAATTATATTGCGAAAAATTTAGTTTTCTTTTTATGAAAAAAGGTAATCTTTCTGTTCATTTTCTTTTCTTGGTGAAAGGGGTTTAAGGAGCTCCATGTACAGCTGAAAGGGATATAAGCAATCACCCGACCCTTCTTAGGGGCAAAGGAAAAAAGCTGTGATTCGAACGCGGGCACGTCTCAGACGAATGATCCAAATGTAGCAACTGAGTTGACCTGACAGTTTACTCAGTTGCTGCATTTGGATGGCCATCGGTGTGTTAATCATTAGGTGTCCCACAATTTTATATCCCGTTAAAAAAAAAATAACTACAATGGAGGCTGCGCTGCTGTAAAAGAAAGTTTAACGTTCAGTATATTTTGCGTCATGTCAGTAGCAATGAGTTAACTCCTCTCACTTTAGAAAAGAAAGTGGCAGCTACCGCGTTTATGATTACGAGTGCTAACACGTTGGGAATATTTTTTTTATTGGAGGTTTAACGACCACCGTGAGCAACTCAATGGGCTATAAGCAGTCGCCCGTCCTTAATTTAGGGTCACTGGTTCCAGGGAAAGGAGAGAGCCAGTGCCGTAAGATAAACACAACATCCATGCCTCACCGGGATTCGAACCCGGAACCCGTTCGGACGAATGATCAGAGGCCATCGCTTAGACCACTACGCCACCGGTGCGGCGGAAATATTTTCAATAAATGCTGATAAATCCTTTTTTACAGCTTGGGTCCTGGGGTCTACGCCACACCTGAACCCTACCATCAGCTAGAAACAACTGGTAGCGTGACTCATCGGATACCGCCACATGTTGCCAGTTTTCCCGGGTCCAATTACCGAATTCACGAGCCCAGGTGAGGCACTGTGTCCGATGCCGTAGTGTTAACAAAGACACTCTGGTGGGTCTTTTGCTCCCATACCCCATGGAAGCTAAATTACGCTGCAGTGGCCTGATGGATATGTCTCTGGTACCTGCTGCATTGAATGTGGACGTTATTTGAGCATTTGAGCCAGTGTCGCTTGTCTGTTAGCATGGAAATCCTGGCCAGACGCCGCTGGTCACGGTCATTCAGCACCCGTGGTCGGCCACTGCGCTGTACACGGTGGGTGGTAATGCCTCCCATGAGGTATTCTCGGTACACACGTTACCCCGTGGATCGAGGAATGTTGAATGTTCGCACAACTTCGGATATTGAATGTCTCATCCGTATGGCTCCCACTACCATGCCTCGTTCAAACTCCGATAATTCACGTCGACTCACGAGATTACTCCTCTCAACTGATAAAAATCGTGGCGTGAGTCGATGCCTTTATGCGACTGCAGCGCCAGTTAAAAATTTACGTTCTGCTATCCCATGACTTTTGGTACTTCAGTGTAGTTTGTGTAATATATGTACACTGAAGAGCAATTGAATTAGAGAGAGCTGGCGTTATGGAAATGTGGCGCTGTGGGCGGCCCTGTAAACGGAAGCGACATGACGTATGCAGCGATCCGACAATATAAGGAGTGATGCGACGGGAATCAGTAAGAGTCGGAATCAGTATGGGTAAGACGAAGGATCTAAGCACATTTGGTCGTGGGCAAATTGAACGGGCCCAACGAATGGGTCACTCCATCTCGGAAGTCGTGCAGGCACTGAGATTTTCACGAGCCACTGCGTCACGGGTGCACCGTGAGTACATCGAATCCAGTAAAAGCATCCCTGCAAGGGCCAACTACCGTGGACAACAGCGTGTGGGTGAGCGGTGTCATCGTCGGCTAGTTCGCATTGTAACAGCGGATAGACGGGCCACAGTGAAAGAAATTACTCGGCAATTTAACGCTGGTGCACAAAAACGTGTAAGCAGCCACACCAACCAGAACCATCTCCACGCTATGGGGTACAGAAGCCATCGTCGCACGAGGGTACCGCTGCTGACCGCACATCACAGGGTGCAAAGTTCAGCATGGGCGCGGGAACATCGCCACTGGACCTTAGAAACGTGGAAAAATGTTGCCTGGACTGATGAGTCGAGATTCACGTTGGTACATGCGGATGGCAGGATACGAGTACAGCGCAAACCACATTAAGCGATGGACCCTTCTTGCCAGCAGTGTACTCTTCAAGCTGGTGGAGGTGGCATTCTCGTCTGGGGACTGTTTGCGTGGACTGAAATGGAACCCCTGGTACGTGTGACATCGTCCCTCAGAGGTCAACGTTACCGGGATATCCTGGACGACCATTTGCTCCCGTTTGTGCGTCTTCAACATCCCACTGGGGACCTGCAACAAGAGAATGCAGCTCCCGAATTGTATCCGAATGGTTGGATGAACACTCCACCGACGTGACCTCGCTTCCTTGGCCAGCTAGATCACCTGACCTCAATCCCATCGAGCACATCTGGGATGCCATCGAGAGAGATGTTCGAGGCTCTGATCCCCCTCCATCAAATCTTCGTGAACTGTGGGAGCTTGTTCAGGGGTCGTGGATCCAATGCTTCCGGTGTCTTGTCGAGTCCATGCCGAGACGAATCGCCGCCGTCATCAGGGCGAAAGGTGGTGCTACACGTTACTAGACAGGTATCTCTAATTCAATTGCTCTTTAGTGTATAGCCGTGTACAAACTTTTATGAGCAGAATATACATCATTAACACTGTGACGTAACGAAAAATAGTAGTTAGTACTCCTATTTAAAGTTTCTGTAATGCGGGAACGGCACTCTTAAAATTTTTGCTTTCAATAATCATACGTTTTTACAAAAAGATGAGATACAATGTCGTGTTACACACAGTTTGTTGTGGTAATAATAATCGTTTTCTTCGGAGCTGATTTAAATTGTTTTCAGCGAGATACATTTTCTAGAAACTACACAAATGTCTTGAAAGAAATTAGTGAGTGTGAATGACATCGCAAACGATTGAAAACATTTAACTAGCGCTTCTTCAATCTATGATCTGAAGTCATTTAAATGCAATCCAAACGTCGGGACTAAATATTATCCTGTGTTTCAATTATTCGATTTGAAACAACCATCATGAGCAAATCGCAGGGATATAGGAGGTCGCTGGTCCCTAATTTAGGGTCACTGGTTTCAGGGAAGGAATAAGCCAGGGCCGTAAGACAAACACCATCCATGCCTCATCCGGGACTCGACCCTGGGTCCACTTCTGACGAATGGTCAGAAGTCAGAGCTTCAGACCTCTCGGCCACCTCACGGCACAGTTTCATTTGAAATTTATTCCGAAGAGCATTAGACAATGTTTACATTTCCCGACTCAAGGCAATTGTAACTGATCTAACTTATGTTTAAAAATACGCACTAGGACAAGCCCCCAACGGTAACCGATAACTCGGGTACAGTTGGCAAATTTTGAGCGAAGCTATTGCAAAATCTGAGCTCATTAGGACGTCTATTATAACAAATTCTGAAAAAACAAACGCGTAAAATTTGACTTCCAGAACAAAAGTACGAAACACTCTAAAAGAGAAATGCCTAAAATGTATCATGAACTACTTTCCTTCTCGCTGGTTGTGATCAGGTAGCATGTAAACAAAGCAGAAAGACAAACTAAGGTCGGGAACCACGGTTTTCACTTTGTATCGCGAAAGACAGACACAGATACACAAACTTTCCTTTATTATTATAGATTAAGCAAGTGTTGAGCTAACACGGAGTTTTTCTATTTCTTCGTTTTTCAATTCCAACATTTTTTTTAAATGAATGTTAGTGAGCCGACTTTCATGAAACGTTTCAAGTAAATGGCCATCTAGTTTAAACTGAAATTCCTCAATTATACGAAATTTTGGACCATGTACGATGTCCAATCGCATGCCAAAAATCAAGGTAATCGGATGTGCATGTCGTAGCTATACCCGAACAACTAATTCTCCCGAGTCTCATATAGAGAGTGGATTTTTTCAATTATTAAAATTGGTCAGTCTTTTAATGGTCATTATTTTTATACGACACGACCGATCACCAAGATACCAACCCCATGTCACTCACCATGACCTTACCTTTCTCTGTGGCAAGTGTCACCGCGATCGGTTGAAGATCTTTGGAGGAGATAGGTAACAAACGACCCTTTCTCAAAACCCGGAAAAACCCCTAAAAATGCAAGTATTTGGACGATAATTCCTCAATGACACGGAATTTCGGGAATTGGAAGGCATCAAAACCTGACCATGGGCGATGTCCAATCGCATACAAAAAATCCCGGTGATCAGATGTGTCATCTCGTACCTATGCCCGAACAACTAATTGTCTCGAGTCTCGTAACGAGAGTTCCGCTCGGCCTTCGGCCTCGCTTCGCTTAATAACTCATAAAAAACAAAAGATCCTGTCCAAAAAGTTGGACAAGTATGTGGACTATGTCTTTAAAACACTAGTTTACATTTCAATCGTACGATTTCACAGTGACAATGTTAAATCAATTGAGTAAGCACTTTGATAAATGTGAATTAAGTCAAGCACATTGTGTCCTTGCTTTACCTTTTGAGCGTCCCCGGTTGCGCAAGTGCAGGCCTGTGTGTATTCGTTCGAGGGGGTTCGAGCTCCTTATAGCCCGTAGGCCTGTTTACGGTGGTCGTTAAATCCCGAAACAAAAAAATGGAAATAATAATAATAACACCCCTTTGGGTTCAGCATTTTAGAATGTGATTCTTACTGTGTCATTAAATATTTTTACAAAGACCCTGTTTAAAAAACAATTCAATTACTGCTTATGTAGTTCTAAAGACTCAGACGGTAGCCAAGTGGTAAGCGAGGCTATCTTTAGGTTGGGGAGTCCGATTTTATGCTGCAGCAAAACGTCCACACCAAGCAGACAACCCTGGGTCAGAACCAGGTGTGGATGGGGTCAACGGAAACAGACCGGCAATTTTAATCTTGTGTACTACAGAAACACACGTACCCACAGGGAAACAACTCAAAAATTTTGCTCATGAAAAAAATTATCTCAACTCCTGGATGAAATAGAACTATTGAAATATGCATTGCGAAACTAATTTAGCAGTGAACAAATTTTAGCAGTAATTTAAGGGTGAAAGAATTTTAAAAATCCATTAGTGATTGAATGCAGCATGTCAAACCATGTTCGAAACGGGGTGTTGTACCAGGTAATTATATTTATTTGGTCACTAATCGTCTACTGAGCAACGGTATTAATACCACCTCCTTGAATAGATGCCTATTTTTAAGTCTACCCATTATTTTGACTCATGAACTACCAGTTTGATCCATTAACCAGTGCAGGTAAATCGCTGTTTCTTTTAAGATAAATGTGGGTTGGACACGGATTTCGGAACACATCTGCAGAAGAATCGCTTTGTGCTGTATTTCTATACGTGGATATGGGTGTGGTGATGATGGACTATCAAAATTGTTATTAGTGCCTCCTTCAAGATTACAAAAGGAGGGTAGGACACACTAATGTTCCTTTGGCTCCAAATCCAGCCACCTGTGTTTAACAGTAGTTAGCTTAATTTATTTACAGGGTAAGTCAAAATGATGTTCCCGATTTAAATGCTTTACCATACAACACGTAATGAGTATTTTTAGTTGCGAGATGTGTACTTTAAAAGGTAATCTCTCCAAGTTCTAATGCTTTGCTACCGATTCCGCTGGTAGATGGCGCTATAAGTCCGGCAGAAGGAACAAGTCATACAATGGCGGCAAGCAGACAACAGAAGGCATTTTGTGTTCTCGACTTTCATACAAACAAAACAGTTGTGACTTTTCAACTGCATTTTTGGACAACATTTGGGATAAAGCCACCCAGTGGTAAGCCAATTCGTAATTGGTATTCACGATTTCAAGACACGGGCTGCATTTGCAAGCGAAAATCGACTGAACGTCAATCGATAGGAAACGACGCAGTGGAGCGTGTTCGGGCAAGTTAACATAAGGAGCTCTCAGAAATCTACTTATCAAGCAGGCCGAGAGCTTGTTGTCCCGTAGAAAACTGTGCGGCGAGTTCTGAGGAAACGTTTGCGCAGGTAACCGTATCGTCTGCAGTTGATTCGAAAGCTGAAGAGGGTTGACCGCAAATTGCAAGCGTCTTTCTGTGAAAGATTTCTCCCTCTAATGGAGGATGGCGGTTTCTCTGAAAAGTTAGTTTTTAGTGACGAAGCAACATACCACATTTCAGGAAAGGTGAACAGGCACAACGTGAGAATTTGGGGCACTAAAGATCCCCATGCAATCTTGCAGCACGAGCGTGCTTCCCCAAAAGTCAATGTCATCTGTGCAATTACTCATCGAAAGGTGTATGGGCCCTCTTCGCTGAAGCCACTGTGACAGGAATTACCTATCTCGACATGCTTGAACAGTGGCTTCTCCCACAGCTAAAAGAAGATATTGATGACTTCATTTTTCAACTCGATGGTACTCCACCGCCTTTACATAACGATGTTCGGAGCCACCTCAATGACAGGCTGCCAAAACAATGGATTGGCCGTTCAGCTGAGGGAGATGAAGAACTGTTGTGTAGGCCACCACGATCCCCAGATCTCACCCCGTGTGATTTTTCTTGTGGAGTTTCATAATGGATCGTGTCTATGTACCACCACTTGCAACGACGCTGGTTAACTTGAAAGCTCCCATCACAGCAGCTATCACAGAAATTGACACAGATATGCTACAAAGAGTTTGGCAGGAACTTGATTACCGACTTGATGTGGGCTGTGTTACGCGTCGAGCGCACATTGAACATTTAGAAGTAAGTTGAACAAAACTTTATGAAATGTGCTTTCAACTGTACTAGTTGTGTGTATCTGCTTTACATTAAACATGAGTACCAAATCATTTAAATTGGGAACAACATTTTGACTTACCCTGCATAACAGCTGGTCCGGCGGCAACTTTTTCACTATAGTAGAGAAAATTTGGCTTTGCCATTTTAGAGCAAACGCCCAAGATATATATAGATAGAATGAAACGCCATTTTTTAAAGACAATAACTTTTTAAACAGATAATATAAAGTTCAAATGAAGTTAACGATTTTTATTCAAAAGTATCAAAATAATTCTTCTTTTTTTTTCAAACAATCCCGACAAAGAGGACACGAGAAAGTGGGCCATTTCTCCAGTGGTCCACCAGGAAATATCTCGGTGGGCCAATCCGCTCCTGGTCAGAACCCCTCACAAAGAGGTCTGTTTCCCTTCGCTCGAGCCATTCGGTCCATTTTGTAGCTTTAGCAATTCCAGATCGGGGCTTAAAAACGAACCAACAGGCTCTGGACATGGCCAGTTTAGCTGGCCTAAAAGAATCTCTTCTAAACAATGAGCATGTATTTTGACGTAATCTTACCGTAATGGATTGCATTGTGTTGTGGTTTTACATTATTAATTTTTTGATGTTGGAGCTTGTTTTTATAAGCTCCTAAAATAGTCGCAGCTCGTTCTAGGTATTTTGGTAGACTTAGATAATATTTTTGCGTGCAACTGTCTAAAACATATTCGGTTTTACTATAAAACTTTTCATAACGGTGTTAGATATTGAAAGCAAGCCACAAGTTGCACATAGAAGTCCTCCTAATTTCTTCATAATTTTCATTTATGCGCCTTTTACCGGAATCGCTCCTGCTTGAAATAAAGACACTGAGTAACTACGATTTAATTATTCCGCCAAGCTCAGCAATTTGTAAAGATTAAATATTATGTGCAATATATAATGACTAAAAAGTAAAACAAATGTCTTTTACAAAATGATATTTCATTTGGAACTCAGATTATTAAAGCTGTCGATTCAGGTAGAAATTCTTAACTATATAAAGCTCCTACTTGAAACAATTTTTCTATGAAAATATGTAAATCGTGAAGCAGTAACGTCATATAATACAAATTTATTACTTCTACGTTCAACAAAGAAATTATCTCAATGGGTTTCGAAATCTGAAATTGTGGCATATAACTCTAATTTAACCTTCCTTTTGAGTTTCTGCGTTTTCATGAAAATTTGATGACTCCTCGTTAAATATTTTCTCACTTGACAGCACATTATTTCTTTCGACGAGCTTTTCAGAGTTGGAAATGACAGTGGGTCAAAAGCTAAATAAATCATTGAGCAAAAGTTAAGTAGAGAGCTATGTGCCGAGTAGGATATATTATGTGGATTACATTTGGTGACGGTGAGCTATAATTGTTAATAGTGTCTTGTTAAGAAATAGTAGTCTGAAGTATTTTCATCTTACTAAAGCAAACTATTATAGATATGCTGCACGCTTGAATTGCTGGGAAATTAAATAAAAGGGCATTGAGCGTATAAGAACAGAATTCGGTGATTAGTTGCCTGGTCCATGTTGTCTTCGAAGTATTTTTGACATTCTTTAATTAAGTTTATAGTTTTTATTTCGACAGCAACGATATAAATTAGAATATAATGGTCCTAAAAGTAGCTTAATTCATCAAATAACCTTTAAACGTCGTTAAAGTTACGGAGTCATCAAACCCTTATTATTCTATAGAATGCGTGATCCCAGAAGCATAAGAATATTTTATTTAACAGTTTGGCAATATAGCATGAATCGCACGAAAACACAGGTATGTGCATAAGAAAACAGCATATCATAATGGAGAAAAAAAAGCATCACTCACCATTATTTCATCTGCAAGCAGCTGTTATATAATAGCCATTATTTCATCTTATTGCAGCTGTTCTGATAACTTAGAATATGAAGTATTAACAAGATGATTTCGGTGTTGAATGTTTTGATTGGCACGTGACTTGGAAATTGCAAACATAGAGTAACCAGGAATAAATCGCATAGTGTTTACAGCTCACAGATGGTCTTTGAATGTGAGAAGGCATCGTGAGTGGAACAGTTACGGTAAATATTTTCAAACGATTTCTGCATGCCTCTTCATGTGAAGAGATAAGTGGTCTGACCTGGAAAAAGCTCTCTCACATAAGCGACACTGAAAAGGTCTGTCTCCCGTATGCTTCCTGTAGTGACGTGTCAATTCATCCGAACGAGCAAACTTCCAACCGCAGCCTTTCCATGTGCACTGGTAAGGCTTTTCCCCTGTATGGGTCCGCAAATGGGCTTTGAGGTGGGAACTCTTGGAATATGTCTTTGTGCAACCAGGGTATGAGCATGTATGCACAGTGACCTTTTTAGGCCCTCTAGATCTCCTTCCCCTTCTTGGTTTCGTTGGAGCAGGGGGAGGACCTGTCAAAGAACTGTCCAGTGGTCCTACTGAAGGCAGAATGGTCATTCCTGTCGTATTCCGACTAGCGAGGAGATCGGCAAGGTGAGGAGACGTAGGCGGGGTCACCATCCGACCCTGAGCACTATAAGGGGATGAGAAACCTGGTTGCTGAATCACGTGAGGAGACAGATTTGTGGAGCGTATCGTTGTTGCCAACCTCTGGTGGTGAGGAGAAAAATAAGATTCGTATTGATTCACACCATGTTGTTGATACCGGAGAATTGAGGAATTATCAGGTGTTGCAGGAGGGGATGTGTGGTTTGCTACAACAGGAGACGGAAATGAGTTCCACGGAGAGACCAGATAACTTCCTCCAGCGGATTGCAGATCTCTATTGTGGATTGGGGAGGAATAGATTCCACTTCCCACTCCTACACTGTCAGTCTTGTGATCCACCAAGTGAGAGTACCGTTGAGGGGGTGGAGGTGGAGCAATATTTTGGGATTGTGGCGCATGTGTTGAATGGTAGTCATGATTGAATACAGTTGAAGAGTCACTGGAATGTTCTGTCACAAGTCCCAAATCAAATTTATGTGACGATGCTGCACTTGTCACATTTTCTTCCAAGTATAGCTTGTTTATAGGTTCAAGCGGAATGTCCAATTCCATCTCAATTCTTGCGTCTTCACTCCTCCGATGAGTATTCAGGTGGGATGGCGGAGGATGCGGTGGAGGAATCGTCGATGGAAGTTGGGAAATGGAAGGTATCCCACTACTTCTTCGGGACGAGTGAATAGAATTTGACATGGCTGACCCTTCATCCGATGGAGCCATTGGCGCTAACGAATTGTTGTTTGGAATCATTCGCAATTCTGTGTAGCCACCTGTCATTGTCAACGTCATGTCCCCCAAGAGAACACTTTCTATGTCCTGCCACATCTGTGTAAAAAAGAAAAAGGAATAAGTTTGCACTCAGGAAAAAAGTCCGGAATGCATGCAGTGAGAGAAACACACCAAAATGCATTCTAATGAAACTCATAGTTATCACGTGGGAAAGATAGGGTCTTTGTTAAAAAAAGCAATTTAAATATTTACACGGAGCTCATTTTCTAAAGTGACAAATAAGCATTGAAGAACGCCACTTGCTAGAAAAGACAGAATAATCAAAGTTTTGCTTGTATCCCGCCATTAAGCTGATGTCAGAATAATCGCCACCCGGGAAACAGCAGTAGATATCTAATTTGTTTTGCTAAGGATCTAGACTAGATAACTTAAGTGCTTCCTTCCTGTTTTGTTCCGCTTTTCATCCCTCCCAGAAATTTCTAAATTAAGGGTGGGAGACTTCTTTTAGTCTTAGGCACTTAAAAGGGTAGAATTAAGGAATTGCTGAGATATTCGATACTTATATATCTATCTATGAGTGTGCTCCACTTTTAATAATTATTTTTCTTCTCTAAAATTATATGTATACTTTTATTTTAAAAGCCCAGTGCGTGGCTGTATGCGAAACAGATGAAAATTGCGCACTTATTTCCACTCCAGACAAGCAGCACATCTCTGTTTGTTCTTCATCCGAATTATGAACTTAATTACATAATACGGCGGAGATTTCATTTGCAAAAAAATTGCGGAGATCGTGTTTGTAGTTCATTGCTAATAGCAAAACCCTTTTGCGAGCACGAATCATGGATCATGTCACACGGGATCCGCAGGTTTGCTGAAGGTTACAGTTAGGGTTTATAACTTCCAGTACTCTCAGAAACAAATTAAGAAAAATGTTCTGAGCCAAACGCTTTAATAGTTCTCTACACTGAGTTGGCTTTGCATTAGCATCACCTTCTTGAGTCTGTGGCGCTGGTGATGGCTCAAGATCAGGAACGACTGATGTAAGGTGGTAGAGAGTATATATGCTGATCAGTTTTTGAGTTACATTGAGAGACAATGGATAGACGTCGGGATCTTTTCGACTTGGAACGTGATATGATTATGCAGTCACGACATTCAGGTTCCAGTATCTCCACAACTACCAGCATGATGAACTGTTACCTTTGGCCAGTTGTGCTGCCGCTGTTGAGCTAGTCAGGATCTACCCTGATTAGCTCAACAGCGGCAGCACAACTGGCTAAAGGTAACACGTGAGACAGCTGAGAGTAGCTTATGCCTGTGGTAAGAGTCGTGTGTCGTTTTATAACACAGCAGTAACACAGAACAGTGGTCCATCTAACTATCCAGTACAAGGCTAGCATGGAAGACTAATATCCATATGGGCAATGTGCCGGACATTTAGCTCTTATGGGTTGTGACAGTAAATGGGCGTCATGGGGATCTATGCTCACAGAGAGACACAACAAACCGCGCCTTGCATGAACACGTCAACATCCACTACGGACTACCTACATGTGAAAATTTGTCGCCTGGTCAGATGAATCACGTTTCGAACTGCTTCATGCTCATGGGATTTTTCGCATTTGGATCAAGTATGTCTTTTCACGGTGACAGTGCACCTAGGCTACCCCGGTGTCTATCAACTAGATAATGCGCTATGTCACAAGGCCCTCAGGTTGTTAATTGATTTTGTCCACTCATGGCTTCCCCGTTCACCGGAGCTTAACTCAACCGAGCGTGCTGCTTGAGATCTGCTAGAAAAGATTTGACGGTACGACCCTCTACTTGGCAATGTGCAGGCATTACAGGGTAACACTAGAAAACATAAGTAACTCAAACACAGGATACCCTGAAACACCTTATGGAGTACATGCCAAAATCACGTAAGAGTTGTATTGTGGGTAAAAGATAGTCCCACATGGTGTCCATAAAAGATGGTCCCACACAGCCAACTCAATGCATATGGTCAAGCTGCACATAGAACACTGACTCGTGTGGGACCATCTTTTGCGGGTAAAAGATGGTCCCACACCGTGTCGGGTAAAAGATGGTCCACACAGCCAACTCAATGCATATGGTCGAGCTGCGCATAGAAGACTGACCCACGGAAACTGTTGGAAATACACGAGAAAAGTGTAGATCTCCCAACCCAAAGGGGGTTCAGGTTGGACGTAAGGAACATCAAACCTTCCTTAACGTTGTCATCGTATAAGATGTTATTAGTAAAGTCCACAAAATGATCAATGGACAATATTCATATGGGAAGTCCATATCAAGACGCGTAAGGGTTGTATTATGGGCAAAAGGTGGTCCCACGTGGTGTATATAGATGCAGTTCATGTAGAGCCAACTTAGTGCATATGGTCAAGCAGCGCGTTGAAGACGGACCCACAAAAGCTGTTACAGATACGCGAGAAATACGTATATCTCCCAACCGCAATGGGGTTCAGGTTGGGCATAAAGAGCATCAGACTTTCTTAATGTCATCACTGCATCAGACTTTCTTAATGTCATCACTGCATCAGACTTTCTTAATGTCATCACTGCATCAGATTTTATTAGTAAAGTACGCGAAATGGTCAGTGGACAAAATCCAGCAATACAGAAAAACGGCGCCAAGCCAAGAATTTGTCCTTGTCGAATGTCTACATCTCTGACATTCTTCGCTTGCAGCTCTCTTATGTCTGCAAGTTACTGCGTTGTCACGTCACGAACCGACGTATCAATAATGTACGAGGTTTACTTGAAGCGCAATAAGTGAGGAAATGTGGCTCAGTTGAACGATAGATACGTATACTTGGGCAACCGCAACGGAGTCAAGTGGTATTCCACTTGACGTGGGTTGGCATCCCAAGGCTCGACCGAGCTCACCTAGTAACAGCTTTAATCTTTCCTGCCGCAAGATTAATGGTATCGATGTCTGCAAAGATTAATGACATCGATTGGTTTGACAGTTCTCTTCAGAAGCTTAATGCGGTGGAAGATACGCTGTTGGGATACAAGAGAGGTGCCAGATCGAAAATGGTCTCAAAGGTATACGATTTCTTACGGGGCTCAGAAAACAGTTTCATGAAACGCAATCAGTCTCAGTATTTAAGCAATGCTCTCAATAACTGTAGGAACTTTCTTTTGGGGAGCGGAGGGTTCAACGACCCTCGTGAGCGTCCAGGGTTGTAATGAGTCTCCCTCCCTAATTTGGGGCCCCTAATTCTAAGAAAGGAGGACCACTCGTCCTTCCAAGACGGTACTATTAGGTTTTGCCGCATTTCCAAAAGTTTTCACAATAACACTAGAAACACGGCTACCCAACGTTCATTCAGTGCTCATTTGATGAATGCTACTAAACCCTTTGTCAGGTCATTCATTCCTTCACCACAAACACTTTGGAATTATTTATGTGGCTATACTTAAATCAGGAATAAACAAACTATTTTTAAGAAATTTCCCGTTTAAAAAAGTAATAGGGAATGCAGGCAACTTATCGTGCTGCTAATCACTGTACACTGAGTGCTCAATGAATTGCAATCATACACCTTGAGTTACATCCGATGCTGGCATAAAGATGAGAAAGGCGTGTCCTGGAGACGGTGTACATAAGACGTTGAGGATTCATTTGAGAGCAAAGTTGCGGACGTGATCTCTAAAACAAAGGATTTATTGGAATTTACAAAAGGCCAAATTGTGGGCGTACGAAGGGTTGGTGAATCCGTTTTGGAAACGGGGATACTTGTGGGTCGTTTGAAGGGCTCCATAGCTGACATGTACTGGGTGTAGCGACAAAATGGTGAAATAAACCAACGGGCGACACAACTGTAAAGGCAGCGAAAGGTAAATTCCAGAGGTTAACAACGAGTGCGTCGCTTTGTACAGGGCAATCGACGCAGCACAATTTCTAAGTTGACGGCCTAACACAATATGGGTTAACCAAAAACCATAACCTGCGCAACTACACGACACACGCTGGCACAGTTGGGCTACTAGAGCTGACACGCTATGAGCTACCTTCTCATAACAATGAGCCATCGACGTAGACTTGCAGCCACCAGTATGCGGATTACACTATAGCAGGTTATAAGCAGGTGTACTGGACCGATGAATCACGATATGATATAGGGGATGCTTAGCTGGCATTAACTGGAAGCCCTGGTGCGTGTGTACAAACGTATGGACAAAGGATACATTCGTTGGTCCACGTTGATTCACACAGCAATGCTCTCAAGTACTGATTGATTGCTGGGCAATTCAGGAACTGCTTGCAAACTATGCACACCCTACAATGTGTTACTCCCACCAGGATGGTGTTTGGTTCTTAAAGGACGATAATGCCCCTTTTCATCGGGCCGCCTTGGGCAAAATTGGTTCAATAAACCCAGTGCTGACATGAGATATCTCGAATGGCTCCAAAACTGGCTTGATCTCAATCCAATTGAACATCTGTGGGACGATATGGGAGGCACACCACCCCGCTCTGTACCGGAACTGTGGACGACAACAGAAACAGTTTGGTTGTAGATCTCCACGCATTATTTAAGCAATGCTCTCAAGTACTGATTGCTGCGGGGCCGCTGATGGCTTAGTGATCAATGTTCTAGACTGCCACGTAAAAGTTTCAGGCTCAATCCCAGGCAGGTAAGAACGCCCAAACCACTAAATATCAGCCGTGGTCGGGTGGGCACATTAAGCCGTCGGTCCCCTGGTTCTGGCCACCTGGTTATAAGTAAGGGCATCTTCCTCCCCTTTTATACCTCGCTTTCGTGTGGCTTTCTAGCCCAAATCTCCTAGCTTTCTACTTCTGAAGGTTGTTTAAGAACTTGGGTCAGGCAATCTTTATCCTAAAATCTTCTACATACACCTCTAAACCTCTAACTGACGGCTGTTCCAGCTTCGGATGTGATTTTCTGAAGTTTCACTCTCTCTCTGGGAGGCAGCGGTGGTGACTGATCTTGTGGTGGCGTTGACGTGATGGTTCCTTCACAGGCTGAGTGCTTTGCCTCCATTCCTCCTGCCCTGGCGCCACGGTTGCTTCGAAAGAATTGTTTTCTCTACCTTTCCCTCACGTTTCTGTTTTGTTTGGGTTTCTTTCCTAACGAGTACACTTACTCAAACCTTCTAGCTTCTGATTTCTCAAGGGCAATTTTAGACATGCAGTCAGACACACCCTTACTAAAACTACTTAGATTTATTCACTATTCATACACACAATGTACAAAAATTAAGGATAGCTTATATTTTTATAGCATACTTTTACTCCAACAAGATGTGGATGAAAATATTTTAATGAGTAGTAAACAATAATGAAAAAGACATGCGCACACATAAATAAGCATGAATTTATGCTTATTAATAGAGAAAATTGATAAAAGAACAAATTTTCTGACATTAGCTAACAATAATTAAACTTGACACAAAATCATTTTAATAGTACCACCACCGACTGCAATGTAAGAATGGCATCGATAGACCAGCTTTTCACGAGATTATCCAGAAGATCCTGAGGGGAGTTTCTCCATTCTTCGTTTAGCGCCATCACCTGGTCTTTTTTTAGTGCCAGGTGAGGGATCGCTTTCAGCAAATGCGCCTCCCCAGAGCTTCTCAAGCATTTCCGATTGGATTCAGATCGGGGGAGTACGCGGGCCACTCCATTCGATCGATCCTCTCGCTCTCCAACAGTTCATCAACACACGACGATCGATGAGGATGGACGTTATCGTCCATGAAAACGAAAGAATTTCCCGCAGCACCAGAAAACAGCCTTACATGTTCTAAAATGACCTCCTCACAATAATGCTGGGCATTCATTGACCCTTTCTTCAACACTAGGAGCTCTGTACGCCCATTGATCAAAATTCCAGGCCAGACCTTTACTCCATCACCCCTGAAATGGTCAATTTCTACTATATTTCTGGCTGAATAGGCAGTGCGAGATTCTCGCCAGATATATTGCCGCCTAGAGCCAGACGATAAACGAAATCGGCTTTCGTCTGTGAGCAGAACATTGGCCCATTGCTCTTCACTCCATGTGGAGTGTTCGCGACACCATCGATAGAGAGTTGCTTTGCGTGCTGGGGTTAATGGAACGCATTATACATGTTTTCGGTCGTGCAATCCGAAAATTTTCAAACACCTTGACGTGATATTTTGGTACCTGTACTTGATTCCAGTTGTTTTGCTTACTCGCCAGCAGTTATTCGGCAAGATCTTTTAGCCGTTACAGCAAGATAACGATCTTGAGAAGGAGTAGTTTTGCGTGTTACCACTACTGAATCATCTGGTAGGTATTCCATGTTCAGAAAACTGTTTCCAGATCCGTGATACTATGCTCTGGAAAATTCAAAACTACGTCGCTACGTCTGTCGTTATCCGTCCTTCTTCCAGTTTACCAACAATTCGCCCACGCGTAAAAATTAGCCAGATGGGTACTTTTAGATGTTCTACAGAGCGCCATAACAACAAAAAAGGCAGATCCACACTTCGACACCTACAAAACAAACGATTTCTTCCCTCTAACGTTTCGGCTTTCATCGCCGATCGTCAGTACACAGCTGTCACGTGATTTCTGACAATTTCTATATGAGCAAACACTCTCACATAGCTTGCTGTTACGTGTTCCGATGACGTCAGAAAGTTTTGACCGCTCACCAACGACTTGCGATTCAGAAATTTAGTCTTTTGTCGTTGTTTCTTAATTTTTTGACATGAGTGAGGTACAGACTCTTCGTGGAGTCGATGCCACGCCGGGTAGGATTAAGTATTTAGTCGTAATTCAGTAGGCATTCAGTGTAGTATTTAACTTTCATTTTCATTCCGCCATTAAAAAGAAAATAAAATAGAAATAAGAAACAATTACCAAAGTGCGCATTTGTTTTACTATTCTTTACAGCTATTATTCCTCACCTATCAAGAATAATTCTCGATGAAACCTTTCTCATTGTATTTAGACATGACACATCTGCCATGAACTGGTTTCCAATTCCTTTCATGAGAATTTGTAGTACCATGTTTTTGCTGCCTCTTTCTTTCAGTGTTTCACGACCACCTTGAAAAACTGTGAGAGCTCTTAGCAGCCGTCCGTTCCTAATTTAGGGACAGCGCCGTATGATAAACACGCTACCCTTGCCTCATCGGGGCTCGAACGAAGGGCCAGGCTAGGACGACTAGTCAAAAACTTAAGCCTCTAACCCATCGGCCATCGCAGCGGCATTAAATGCTTTGCTGGTCAAGTTTCTGATAGTTAAAAAAGCAGTTTCTAAAATGTTTCCCGAGACAAAGCATTTTGTATTTACATAACATAGTAAGCGTACGCTCTGAAGTGAAGATCAAAAGCTTAATCTACACTATCTACCAACAAGTAACTGGACACCTGTGATAACAAAGGAAAACGAATTTTATTCACCTTCAATCGTTGGTGGAGCTTCTACGATCGGCGATTGCAGCTGCGATCTTCCGGGGCATACTCTCAACCAGGCGTTGTACGACGGCTAGCGATATTTTCTTCCACTTGGCTTGGAGAAGACAGGTCAGTTCCTTCACCGATTTCGGACGGTGGAGGCAACCCTTAAGTCGACGCTCCAACTCGTCCCAGAGGTGCTCGATAGGGTTAAGGTCCGAGCTCTGCGCAGGCCAGTCCATTCTATTCACCCCATTGTCACCATACCAAGCCATGGTGGACCTCACAACATGACAGGTGGCATTGTCATCCTGAAAGTAACATGGGTCCCTCCCCCCCCCCCCCCGTAAAACTTCCACAACGTAGAAAGCGCATGGTCATCCAAAATGGTGCAGTAGGTCTCAGCGTTGAGTCTACCAGAAATTGCGACCAAGGGTCTCGTACCATACCAGGAGAAACACCCCCATAGCATAATTCCACCGCCGCCGAACTTCACAGTTGGCACAATACATTTCGGCAGGAGGCGTTCTCCAGGCAGACGCCAAACCCAGACCCTGCCATCCAAACGGTAGAGGGTGAACCTTGATTCGTCGCTCCAGAGAACCTGTTTCCACTGTTCAACGGTCCACTGTCGACGTTCTTTGCACCACGTTAGCCGAGCAGCGCTATTGGACTTGGTGTTCAAAGGCTTGTGGGCGGCAGCACGTCCATGATAACCGAGAAAATGGGCTTCCTTACTGTTGGTATTCATCGAAAGAACACTCCCGGATGCCTGTTGAAACTCCTCGCGGATGTGGCTCATCGATTTGGTGCGGTTCTTCCGAATTTCTCTGGCCAGCACCCGTCGGTCTCTAACTCCCAGTTTTGTGGGTCTGCCGGGTCGGGGCACATTCCGACAGTCACCTCTCATCTTCCATTTGCCAATCACGTAGGCCACTGTCGATTATGGGTACTTCAACTTGCTGGATATGTCACGTATGGATCGGCCATTTCTGTGATACCCGACGATTACACCTTTCTCGAAATCAGAGAGCTCCGAACTGCGTGACATCTTACATGCGACTGGTTGTGTTGTTGTTTCCCACACGATATTTAACGGCGGCGGCCACGACGTGTATCAGGACCGCAGATTTCGTCGATTTCAGGGGTGTCCAATTACTTGTTGGTTAGATAGTGTATATTTACTGTAAATTCTCAATTTTTCCCCAAAGCATCCTCCAAACTTTTGGTCAGAAAGAAATGATGCTAATTTTAATTCATAATTTTTGCAGCTACCTACAAACTAAATGTAGGCTTGACAAACTAGCCGCTAGAAAATGTCCTTTCAGATTTCAAAATTCCTGGAAAAAAATTCATGCATCAGAAGCAACTGCAAAAGCAATCGTACGAAGGTGTCACACGGAAAACTTTCCACAGAACAATAACACTGACCAGGTGGTACTACTATAGCTGCAAGTGAAAAGTTAGTCAATAATTTTCTGCAACGTATTTGAAAGATATATTTAAGAATAAATAAGTGCAGCATTTTTAAACACTCGTTGTCAAGCGTTGCACATACTTCTTTTTGCTTCAGAAAAAAAAATTACTGAGAGACGAGCCAAGCCGACACCGTTTTCGTCACCTCTTGCTCCGTGAAAATCGATGGCTTCTTAATACGTCTTTCAGTGGTCCAAACAGGTGATAATCTGAAGGATGCAACATCAGAACTATACGGAGAATACTCCAATGTCTCAACATTCGTTTACTGAAGAGTTTCAACTATGTAGGCAGCAGTATGAGGACGGGAATCGTCGTGGAGCAAGAAAATGTCTTCCGTCATTAGCCATGGGCGTTTGCTTCTAATTGTGTGCTTCAGTTTGTTCCGTAGCATTTCACTAGAACGAGTACTATTCGTTGTGGAAACGCTCTCCTAATAATGTTCCAGTATTTACCCTTGCGAGTCACAACACCCAATGAGTAGCACATTTTTAGCTCTCGGTTGAGTTTCTAACTTTGACCTGGTTGGTGATTCCGGATGTTTTCAGCCCGAACTCCGATGTTTACTCCCGGCTCGTAATAGTACACCCAAGTTTCGTTCCCAGTCGCCATCTTTACCATAGAGGTTCAAAAGGCGTTGGCTGATGTTCGAGAGATTACTTTGTGTACTTCTGTTGGTACTTTTCGGACACATATTGGAGACTTTAGGAAAATGTTAAGCCTTTCGAGGATGATTCCATGGGTAGAACCATGACTAATATGCAAATGAATTGCCACATCATCAATAGCCACTCGTTTGTTGCCTAGAATTGAGGTACGGATTTCTTCGACAATGTCACCAGCAGTGGACAGGCGTCCCGCACCTTTTTCATGCAATACATTTGTGCAACTATTTTGGAATTTCTAGATTAATTTGTAGACGAGCAAAACGGGGTTCCCATCCATACTATGCCGAAAATCTTTGACGAATATCAGCCCCAGATACAATTTCATCCCCCCCTCCAAAAAAAAACGCGTCACTTCTTGTTTTTCTTTGATGTATACGGAAAGTGGAAAAACCATGTTTAAGACATGGCAATAACAGAAGAACTGACTGACCAATTTTAAACCTTAACCGCAAAGAAGACAGCAAGTACATGCCTACAAATTCTCGCAGCAAGCATCGCAAAGAAGTTAGAACTACACTGCGAATAATTACTTCCTTACTGTCATAAATATTGCAAAAATGTTCCGTTTAATCCAAAAGCAGCAACCGAAGGTTAGTGCTGCGAGAACCGCTGACAAAGAGCACTTAATGCACACAAAAAGTTTCATTTAAACCAATAATACCAGACGAAAGTTAGTATTGGAGGGATGTTGAGGAAAAGCGTTCGGAGCCCAAAATAAGTTTCATTTAACCTTTTAACGACCATGCTGCCCAAAAACCCTGTGCATGCAGATGACCATGACAGCCCGAATCGCACGTCTAGAGTAAGAAGAATTTCCTACCACCATATGTTTTAGCTTCTGAGATATTAGCAAAAACCACTCTCACTCCCCATTGTTACCATTAAACGAAGAAGTTAACAGGAGTTGGTTTCTCTCGGCCAATATCATTCACTATAGCGAAGTAAATTTCTCCGTCATTTTTGGTCCACGCTGGGGATCAAACCCGAGTCCACTTATTCCGGAACAAGTCGCTCTACCAACTGAGCTACGCAGACGTTCGTTTTCGCTGCTATATGCCTTTATGTCGTGTGCGTCCTGTTGGGCAGGCCCGTCACATCTCCTCCCTCCCCGAAAGAGGGCCGGGGCATGGCCCACAGGTCAGCCATGACCATGAATCGTTGCAGGCAGCCATCCGCTGTAGAACGTGCACTTGAGAACTTTCAGTCAATCTGGTGTGTGGAATGCAACGTCACACACATTTATTTTTCGAAGCGCTGAAGAAGAGATTCTCTTATTTTTCTTGTCTCGCGGTGTGGAAAGAACATCAAACCATTGCGAGATCTTTAACGGCCGGGTCATCCGGCCGTTAAAGATCTCGCAATTATAACGAAGTAAATTTCTCCGTCATTTTTGGTCTACGCCGGGGATCGAACCAGGGTCCATTTATTCAGGAACAAGTCGCTCTACCAACTGAGCTACTCAGACGTTCGTCCTCGCTGCTATCTGCCTTTGTGTCGTGTGCGTCCTGCGGGGCAGGCACGTCAAATCACTCTCATCTCTTTTCCGTGGAAGAATGCAGCGATTGTCTTGGAAAACGTCTTAAGGACAATGAATATCAAGCCTACATATTGAAATCTTCTTGTGGTGACGTGGCAGTAAACCTTCTTTGTTACTTGTAAAATAGGGGACAGAAATTTGAAAAGTAGCAAAAGACAACAGTTTCAGGCGTTATAAAATTCTGAGCGACGCGCTATTTTAGGGTACAGGTCATTAAAGGGTTAAAACGAAAACAGCCACCAAAGTTTATGCTGAGAGGGCTTGATGCACTAAGGTTCCAAAGTACTTGACGAACTAAGCTTTCATTTGAGGCAATAACACCAGCCAAAGGTAAGTACTGAAATAGTTGGTCACAAAAAGCATATGATGCAAGGAGGTTTCATTTAAACTATTAACACACACACACACACAAGGTTATTATTGCGATAGCTGCTGATGAAAAGCGCTTGATGCTAAGCGTGAGAAGTAACAGAAAACATTACAGTATTATAAGGGCTTAGGGAGAACAAGAGGAATCCTCAAACGAAGCAAACTATGAGATTACGTGAGATTACGACCAGAACAGGGAATAAAGGTTTAGCTCAAGAAACGTTTAAATGACAATAGAAAGTGCTGATCAGTGTCTTCACATGAGTCAAAATGCATTCCACTTTGACTTATCTCTGTGAGGCAAAGAAATCGCTGTAGAACTTGTCACCAATAGAAAAAGGTACTCAATTTATCATTTGCCTAGTCCATTGGTCCTCAGCTAGAACAAAGTTGCTTTTTAAACCACACGTTTGTTAAACAATTGCCGTTGATCCACACCAATGTCTCCCGGAAGCAATTTTTTTCCTTGCCCTGATTTGCTGTACCTAGTTTAGTCTAAAACTAGGTACAACAAGAAGCACCATGAACAGGTTTTTCATGAACGCAGTCCTCTTACTTATTGGAACACCTAACTTTTCATTCAGTATGAATAAATGAATAACCCGACAAAGCAATTTATGCTTCTCTTATACAGCTGAATGAAACACGGGTATCGTGTGACTATTAGTTTTACAGCACAATTTAAAACAACTATGCGTTTTTAATGGCCTCAGTGAATATCTAAGGGCAGGGGAAGTCATCCCCGTGCTTGATTTAGGGTTGCAACGAAGAGAAAGAACCATTGCCGTTAAGACCTTTCTGCATCCTCTTATAACTCGGGATTCGAATCATGTTTGTGCTCCGAGGTCCGAGAAAAGCTTATATATCTCACCTACTCATGTGAATCATACACTGTTGTTAAACGGCTTAGCTAGGTGAAAGCAACGGAAATGAATTAGCGAGGCAAAACTTGTTCAGATTAGTATCGTGCATCTCATAATTGATTGCCGGGTGGAGTAGAAGTAGATGCACCCGCTGTTGTCGCACCATAAGCGCAGGTGGTGCGGTATATGTGCAATTGTACATGCTTAGAGCAGGATTTAGGAGCAAAACCGTGAAACTGGTAAGCACATTATGGACGGAGAGGAAAAGTGAGTGCTTACTCCAACGTTAATACACGTTAATACACTGTACTCCACAGTGAACTAACCGAAGCAGAATATCTACAAAAGCTAGATGTGGTCTGCACATTCAGAAGGTCATCCTGAGGGGTTGGTCAGATATCAAAGAAATTGTTCCCTTTGATTTCTTTTCTTTTTGCAAATAAACCAATTATTTCTGAAATCTAGTACCACCAACTAGACAGTTTGAAGAATATTTAACATTAAAATTTCCCTTGGCTCGACAAAGAGAGGAAAATAAGCTTCAATAGAACAACGCTTATTCCCACACTTCAACAAGGACTGCTCAAAGTATTCAACACAGCCATCGCCTTCTTATTCTCTTTGGCTCAGCAGCATCTAGATTATGAAACGTATTAGCAGAAGAAAATTATCCAGAAAGGCATCTCTTCCTTTTTTCCCACCGACCCTGAAAACCTTTATCGAGAGGCAATTGAAAACTTGCGGTTACATTGGCAAAATGTCATCGATTCGGATGGTGTATAAATTGCTAATTAAATATTCTTTGTGTGTGTGTGTGTGCTATGTCCCGTTCCGTTTATGATTCGGTAAATGGCTAGAATTTACGGAATGAGCGATAATGTAAAGGGAATAGTATCAATTTAATTTTAATTATTCATTTTTAAGAAGATGGCAGGATTTCGAATTAGGCAACCGTGGAAATCTAAATAAATCGTGAATATATTAAAACAAGAATCAAATAAAGTGGAAATATACTTAAAAGTCATTATATTTTGAATCACAGATGCGAAGCGTTTCCAAAAAATCTTTTGCACTTTATTTTTTACCCAGTTTAAAGCAAAGACATATCTGTGAAAAAATATTCAGAGCCCATTTACCAGAAAAATCACAATTTCATAAAAAACTGCGTTGAAGACAGGATAAATTTACAAAAATTTGTCTAAATTATCTAAATTTAATTATTCTTCAGATAACAAAAATTTAAATGTTTATTATCAAAAACCATTTTTCGCTATGGGAATTCTTCTATATATTAGCAATAAATCCAACAAAAATGTCACATACAAACATATACAATATATTCGACTGAGAAATAACTTTCGGTTCCAATTAAGATCAGGAAAATAACACGCCTAACGGTAAATACTTCTCTCATCCTAAAGCTTCCAGTATTTATAGTTTATCGTATAACTAACGCTTAATCTCAGTGGCATCGGAATATCTTCTCATGTTAAATTTACTTTATCTATAATGCAAACGTTGCTGTATTTTGAATGTTTTTTTATAGTAAATAAAAAAAAGCGATGTTTAAGTTTTAGGAAAACCGGTTGCTCTGACTTTGTATCTCTGGCATAGTGCAAACGCCATCAAACAGAATATAGATTTGCTGTTGAAGATTACATTATTTCCTTCAATCCTATTCCAACCTAAATTGATGAATCGATTTATTTCTTGACGTCCTTTTTCTTGCACGTGTTGTGTTCAATGCGGATGCATCTATCAAGCAACTTCAATTTCAGACCTGAAATTCTGGCTTTCTCGTGAAGGCGTGTAACGTGAGCTGCGTTAGTGTTTTCGTCGAAATCTTAGATAACACTTTGTGGTTCTGTTTAGTTTATTTGAAAACGTGATCCTATTTTCTTTGAAACGATGTTGTTTTGTTATCCTTAACTTCGTTTATCACTGATTGAAAAGTACTTTGCATGCATCCGTTAATTATACGAGTGCGTTTGTTTGTGCGTGATACGCATATACATGTGCACATTAATTTTTCATTAGATAGATACTTACTTGTTTAATTATTTAGTTTCTTACGTACATGCTTGCTTATTTACCTTCTTACTTACTTACCCGCTTACCTTTTTACTTACTTACCTTTCCAATTGCTTGCTCAGTTACTTACTTTCTTACTTATTCACTTACTCACCTCCTTCCTAACTTATTCGCTCATTATTTTACTTACTGCTCATTTACGTACTTACTTACTTACTTACCTACATATTTACTTACTTTTATAGAGCTTTAAACTATGTGTATACTGATATGTACTCTTCAGTCACTGGCGTCTGACTCCAAAGCGTGCGCTTAAAAGAAGCAATCCATAATTTAGTGAAAAAAAAAATTTTTTC
This sequence comes from Macrothele yani, assembly GCA_039090855.1. Classification (NCBI taxonomy): domain Eukaryota; kingdom Metazoa; phylum Arthropoda; class Arachnida; order Araneae; family Macrothelidae; genus Macrothele; species Macrothele yani. The sequence continues at coordinate 13,876,571 of CM076992.1, forward strand.
AGTTTCCATTATCATTACGTTAGGGAGGTTATTTCGAGCAACCACAAATATCTAGAGGATAGCTTTCTTTAACACTAAAAAGTGGGACTTAGTAATCGAATAAGAGATTTTGACTGTATAAGTGTCAGAAGTGGGCCGGAACTGTATGGAACGACTTTCCCTTAAGTGATATGGTAAAGGGGAAAAGCTATCTTCTCAATAAAATAGCTGTAAGCAAAAGTTTATGAACATTAAGAAAACGAAATGTGTTGCTAGATTTGAGATAAAAACTCGTCTCTCATGGTGTTGCGATTTCAGGAGCTATTGCACTCAGACAATGAAATGTATCCTTAAGACTTATAGCTAAAAGATATACTTACTGTTTTGCCTTCGTGAAGTCATCTACATTAACATGCAACGCAACATTTTGAGCTGCTAAGTTTCGCTGTATAGTTTTATAACACATAACTCACAGACGAGAGTATTGCGATAGTTTGTACTGAAGGACGTTCGATAAATATGTTTTCCTGGTCTAGAGGTTTATCACCAGTGTACTTATAGAAATGATATTTATGCTAAAAGCTGGCGAGATCTTTCCAACACGTGTCCAAAAATTTGGGTGGCACTCTGAGCTGTTGCGCATGCGCAGCCCGTGACTTACTACAGAGGTGACGCACATGTCAAGACGGTAAGCAGCAGTGATAAGCACTTGTCGGTGTAGCTTAATTGGGAAAGCATTCGGCTCCGGAGCAGGAGGATGCGGTTTCGAGCTTTGCCCCCGGCAAATTTATGTTTTCACATTGGCGCCCGATCGTGGAAATGGACCTACTGGCTGTTAGGTACTTCGAGAAATGCGTGATGTTCCTTCCCCACATTGTCTGGAAATATAATTTCTTCTCCTACGGAGAGTGACTTCAAGCACGGTTTCCCGGCTGACCCGGAAACTTACGACTCCGTCCCAGTTTTTTCTCAAGGCGGAGGGGGAGATATATGTAACGTACTACATAGGGGACGCACATGCCAAGACGGCAAGTAGCAGTGGTAAGCACTTGCCGGTGTGGCTTAATTGGGAAAGCATTCTTCTCCGGAGCAGAAGGATGCTGTTTCGAGCTTACCACCGGCAAATTTGTGATTTCACAAGCTACCGATTAACCAATGTGACTGCGGTGTTTAGCTTGCCAGCTTGAGTACAAGAATGAACATCATAGCCAATCTTGTACTCAGTGTCAGAGACGTCGGCGAAAGAGAAGATCCAGATTGTTATTCGGCACGAGTGACTTGCCGCGAAGAAACATCTGCTTTGGTATGGAGTGGTCTGAGGAGCTGGCCTGTAAGAAATTCGCCCAAAATGGGTTGCTTCGAGTCCCGAATGAGACATGGCTGGTGTGTTTGTTTGGTATCGCTGGCTCTGTCTTTTCCCTGGAATCAGAGGTCTAAATTAGAGACGGATGACTGCTTATAACCCTAAGAGTTGCTCATGGCGGTCGTTAAACCCTGAAATAGAAACAAAAACAAAATCTACGTTAGCCTGCTGGAAGTTTATGGGGAAGACGTGATGTCCAAACATTTTTTTTAACAGATGTTTAATAATATTGCAGTAGAGCATCGGCATAACATATTTACAATTATATACATATGAGGATGATGTATGCGTAAAATCTGTGCATTCCTCTGCAGAAAATCGATGTAACATTTACCATTATATACAAATTACACGTGATACAAAAACTACATTATAATGAACATAAGTGAAACTAAGGGATTAATAAATAACAATAGAATTCAGAACTACTTAAGGAGAGTCATACAAGTTGAAATCAGACATCACACTGCAACACATAAAGTCAAGTTATAACAAAAGTACTCCACATCATGCTGGACTTTATTCAACTGGATCGTGAGCCGCTGTTGAATGACGACCCAACGATAATAAAACAAATTGCGTTGTCATGTGAGACAGCCTGGCAATGTTCGATATTCAGTGGATTTCTAACACGAAAGACGGACTGTGCCTGAAGAGTTCTCTGGGCGAAATTAATGTCCTGCTGTGGGATAGGATAGCACAATGTTAACTGTAAATGGTATGTTTTATTAACGCCAAGGTGAAAGAACATATTTCTTGAAGTTTTGCTTGGAAAAGGAGGACCGCAGAATCTTCGAACACTTCGTAATTGTGTATGTCCAGCGGTGCAGATTTTTCCAAAGCAGCCTGGAACAGTGGCATGAGAAGAGAACACTAAGTAAATGTGTAGAATTGTTTCTGGTACAGAACAGAAAGGGTAGTCCGTGGAAGTAATCATAAAATAGTCTTCCTTGGATTAATTATATTGAGTATAGTTTCCATTGAAGGACTTATGAACTGTACCATATTCTGGAAGGAGTGCTTTAACTATCAACTACAATGGAACGGTTGACGATGGTGAATACTCAGTTGATGATAGCGATTATAGGATGAGATGGTAGCTAATCGCGGACGTTCAGGGAATGCTGGATTTAAAAACAATTATAACGAAGTAAATTTCTCCGTCATTTCTGTCCACGCCAGGATTCGAACCCGGATCCCCTCATTCCGGAATAAGTCGCTCTACCAATTGAGCTACGCGGACGTTTGTTCTGATTGCTATGTGCCTTTATGCCGTGTGCGTCCTGCTGGCAGGTACATCACATCTCCCCCCCCCCCCCGAAAGAGGGCCGGGGGCATGGCCCACGGGTCAGCCGTGACCATGAATCGTTGCAGGCAGCCATACACTGTAGAACGTGCACTTGAGAACTCCCAGTCAATCTGGTGTGTGGAATGCAACATCACACATTTTTATTTTTCGAAGCGCTGGAGAAGGAATTCTCTGATTTTTCCTATCTCGCGGTGTGGAAATAACATCACACCATTGCGAGATTTTGAACGGTCGGGTCATCCGGATAGTTCGGGCGCCATTATAACGAAGTAAATTTCTCCGTCATTTCTGTCCACGCCAGGATTCGAACCCGGATCCCCTCATTCCGGAATAAGTCGCTCTACCAATTGAGCAACGCGGACGTTTGTTCTGATTGCTATGTGCCTTTATGTCGTGTGCGTCCTGCTGGCAGGTACGTCACACAATAGATCGATAGGTACAGTCACTTGAAATGATGGAGTCTGCTGTTCGTGAAAGGACGAACGTGTGCGTGTCTGAAGAGTAGACTGGTTGTCTTCTTGTCTTGTTCTTAATTGGAGGTTTAACGACCACCGTGAGCAACTCAATGGGCTATAAGCAGTCGCCCGTCCCTAATTTAGGGTCACTGGTTCCAGGGAAGGGAGAGAGCCAGTGCCGTAAGACAAACACAACATCCATGCCCGACAGGGATTCGAACCCGGACCCCTTACGGACGAATGATCAGAGGCCAGCGCCTTAGACCACTGCGCCACCGGGGGGGCGGCAGACTGGTTGTCCCACTACAACCTGAAAAAATACCAACTTCGACCAGGTGAATCAAACGATTCAGAACAACAGTAAGACTTAATTTGCGAGATGCTGTCGAAACATTGCTGCCATTCAGAGGGTGAAGCAATTGTGCGGTGTTTCCTTTATCGACAAAATAATGCCTTCGTAGAGGGTTCAAAAAATTGGGATGACGGTTGGGCAAATGCCTAATTATCAATGGTCCTTATGTTGGACTATCTGTTTTGTATAAACGACTTACTTTCTGTTTATCACACACGGGAAACTTATTTATCCAACATACCTCACACATAGCGCGCGAATTCGGCCTATAGCAAATTGCTGGTTATAAGTATAGATTTCCTGGTGGAATAACATCACTAAGACGCATTTGTAGTGCATTTTCCAGAATGCAGTTTAGTTTACTCTCTATGTTCCTCCTTTTTACTCCCAGAGCATACATGTTTTCTTTCTTTCTGAAACTTCTGTCAAACCTTGTTGCAAGAAAAATCGACCAGAAACATTGTTGAGAAAGGAGAAGCCTCAGACATCTGCTTGAGCGTTATATATATATATATATATGTACTCGGTTGCGTCCGCCAGTGCGTATATAAAACGATAGATATCCTTGTCAGCTGTCAGAGCTGTTTTCGGCATAAGAATGACAAATAATAACGATTTAAGTGATTTTCAACGATGTGTCATAGTTGGCGCTCGTGAGAAGGGCCATAGTATTTCGGAGGTAGAAACGAAGTTCTGATTTTCACGGACGACCATTGCAAGGGTGTACCGTGACTACAAGGATTCCGGCAAAACCTCCAAAATACGATACCAGTGTGGCCGTAAAAAGACATTATGTGAACGTGACCACCGTCTGCTGTCAAGCAGATATCATCGGAATTCAATGCTGGAGCCTCAACAAGCATCAGCATCCGGACTGTGCAACGTATCCTGCACGATATGGGCTTTGGGAGCCGACGCCCAACTCGAGTTCCCTTTATGGGTGCATGACACAGAGCAATGCGCCTCGCTTGCGCACGGTAACACCGCCACTGGACACTTGATGACTGGAAACAAGTAGTCTGGTCTGACGAATCGCGTTTGCAACTGTATCGTGCAGATGGAAGGATTCGTGTGTGGCGCAAACCCCATGAAGGCATGGATCCCGCCTGTCAACAGGGAACTGTACCGGCTGGTTGGGGACCGTAATGGTATGGGGTGTCTTTAGCTGAACTTCACTGGGGCCCCTGGTATGTCTACAAACGTCTGTGACCGGCCAACGCTGTGTGCGCATCCTTTCTGACGAGGTACACCCGTTCATGTCCTGCATTCATGCTGATGGGTTGGGTCTGTTCCAACAGGACAATGAACCTCCACACAAGGGTCGGGACGCCACAATATGGTTATGGGAGCATTCATCTGAGTTTGGGGTGTTTCCATTCCCACCCAAGTCCCCAGATCTGAACGTGATAGAACACATTTGGGATGCCATGCAACGCGCTACCGAACACAGGAATCTAAGACCTCGGAATACACCCGAATTGTGGAACGCTCTTCAGGAAGTATGGTGTGCATTGCCTACAGCATATTTCCAGAAGCTAGTGGAGTCCATGTCCCGTCGTATTTCTGCAGTCCTGCGCTCTGGTGGGGGACCTACTAAGTATTAGACTGGTGTACCAGTTTTTCTGGCATTTCAGTGTATATGTATTTTGCACCCTTCGTTTTAAATTCTAAAATTTTTTCCTTAGTCTTCAGTTTTGCTCTTATGTACATATATATATATATATATATATATATATATATATATATCATCATCATCATCATTGTCAACCATTATCAATCCACTGCTGGACGAAGGTCTCCCAAGTTTCCTCCACAACGGTCTGTCTTGTGCCAGTCTCCTCCATGTCACTCCCGCATATTTACGAATTTCATCCACCCATCTCCCATGTGGTCTTTTTCTGGGTCTTTTCCTGTCCCTTGGAATCCAATCTAAAATTTCGGCTGTCCATCTATGGTCTGTCCTTCTGGCAGTATGTCCAGCCCATTGCCATTTCAGGTATTTAACTCTGATCATGATGTCTTCCACTCTCGTCATTTTTCGGATCCACGAGTTCCTCTTCTTATCTCTCCTGGTTATACCAAGCATGCACCTCTCCATGCTTCTTTGAGTTGTCTGCAGCCTTTGTATGTCTCTTTTAGTTAAGGTCCACGTCTCTGCACCATACGTAAGCACTGGAAGGATGCATTGATCAAACACTTTTCTTTTAAGACATAATGGCATTTTGCTCTTGAAAATTATGCTGTTTCTTCCAAAAGCTCTCCAGGCAAGTTTTGTACGCCGATTAATTTCTTCATCAATGTGACCCTCACTTGATATCTGCTGTCCAAGATAAACGTACGTGTCTGTTATCTCCAGCTTTTCTCCATCAATCGATAAATCTTCATTTCTTGTAAAAGCATTGAACATCACTTTTGTCTTCTGAAAGTTCATTTTTAATCCCACTTCTTTACTCTTGTCAGCAAGTTCCTGGATCATACTCTGCAGCTCTGATGGGGTAGTTGCAAAATGACTACGTCATCAGCAAAACGAAGGTGGGTTAGATAATCTCCATTAATCTTTATCCCTTTGTTTTCCCAGTTCAGTGATTGAAAGACATTTTCCAATGTGGCATTAAAGAGCTTCGGAGATATGGTGTCACCTTGTCTCACTCCCTTTCCAATTTTTATGTGTGTTGTATTTTCAAACAGCCGAATCTTTGCACTTGCATTTTCATAGATGTTATTAATAATATTAATGTATGCATCTTCAATACCGCAGGATTTCAGAGCCGTGGTAACTGCTGATGGTTTCACCGAATCAAAGGCTTTTTCATAATCGATAAAAGCCATGCACAATGGAAGTTCATATTCCCTCGCTCTTTCAATTAGTTCTCTCAGTACGTGGATATGATCTATTGTGCTGTAGCCACTCCTGAATCCAGCTTGTTCTCTCGGTTGAGCCATGTCCAGTGTTACCTTCAAGCGGTGTGAAAGAACTTTAGTGAAGATTTTATAAACCACTGATAGGAGGCTGATAGGTCTGTAGTTCCTGAGATCCTCAATGTCACCTTTTTTATGTAGCAGGATCATTGTAGCATTGTTCCAATCCTCAGGAATCTTCCCTTCATTAAGGCATCGAGTGAAAATTTGGGCGAGTACTGTTTCAATTTCTCCACTTGCTTCTTGTATGATGTCTATAGTAATTCCATCTTCTCCTGGAGCTTTCCCCGCTTCATGTTCTTGATTGCATGAGCAACTTCTGCTGGGAGGACTGGAAGAACTCTGGTACCTTTCATGATGTCTGGAGTACATGTATCATCCCTTTCATATAGTTTGGAGTAGAAATCTTTCACTCTTGTCAAAATTTCGCCTCTATTTCTTGTTATAGAACCAACTTCTTTTCTCAGAGCCATAATCTGTTTTCTTCCCTTACTGAGATGTCCCTTTGCTATCTTTAGGCTTTGGTTGTTTTCAATTGCTTTCCTCACTAGCTCACAGTTGAATTTCCTTACGTCTTCAGTGATACTTTTTCGTGCTGTCTTGCATAGCTCTATATATTCCACTTTGGAAGTCACATCTTCTTTAGTTGTCCTCATCTCTCTTCTTTTTTGCATCAACATTTTGGTTTTTCCTGATAATTTGTTTACATGCAACTTGTTCTTAGACCCAGCTAATTTTGTTGCTGTTTCCATAAGAGCTTTGGTTACTTTTCTGTTAACTTCAGAAATATCCACTTCTTCCGATGTTAGGCCTTCTAAAGCAGAGAATCTGTTCTTCAGTTCCAACTTGAAAGTATTATGGTGTTTTTTAAGGTTGGTTATGTCAATACATTTTGTTTGTCTTATGAGCTTGCCACGTTCCAGTTTAGTGTTGAGGTGCATCTTACATCTCACCAATCTATGGTCACTACCTGTGTTGAACTTGTTTAGCACACTGCAGTCTTCGATGACGAATTTTTTGTTACACATAATAAAATCAATTTCACTTGTCGTCCCAATTGGATGTCTCCATGTCCATTTCCTGTGTGGCTTTTTCTTGAAAAAGGAATTCAAGATAGAAAAATCCTTCTGCCTCTGCAAACTCAACGAGAGTATTTCCACGCTGGTTTCTGTTGCCGTGACCGAATTTACCTACTGAAGTTTCATTCTGTTGCCGTTGCCCTATTTTTGCATTGAAATCTCCCATAATTATCTTCAAGTGCTGCTTACCTTTATTATTTAGATGACGAATTTCCTCATAAAATTCTTCAATTTCTTCTTCAGGATGACTTGTGGTGGGTGCATAAGTTTGAATAATCTGAGCCTGGTATCTTCTCGATAGTTGGATAACGAGTCGTGCAGCTCTGTCAGAGGAACTTTCAACTTCTACCACTTTATCCTTCAGTTTCTTGTTTATTATAAATCCAACACCACTAGTTCTGCCAGTATCTGTCCCACGATAATAGAAGAGATGTCCACTTTTCAGTTCAATGAGATCTTCTCCTTTTCTCCTTACCTCACTCAGCCCGACGATGTCCCACTTGATCCTTTGTAGTTCCTCTTCCAATTCAGAAGCCTTGAATCAGAAGATAGGGAGCGTCCGTTGTAGGTAGCCAAGGTCAGCATCAAATGGCAGCCTAGTCCGGTCCTCCGAGGATTCTTAGCACCCTCTGCCTTCATGTCGCACTGGCCGCTGCCTTGGCCAGGTACATTCCAGCTGCCGGAGACTGAGGGCCAAGATTTAAGTTGTAGAGTCATTTTGGAGGTGTTTGGCCATAACTCACCACGCTGGCCAAGCGGGTTGGTGAGTGTGGGATAGCATTTCCTCTGATCCCGATGGTATAGTTATACCGCTATTTGCGGTCGTCAGAGCCCCTTTAGTGGGAACAGGATGCACCACGAGAAGGCGGGGTTGACATTTGTCAAGGAGAGGCTGTGATGTTACGCATCACCTGACCTTATATATATATATATATATATATATATATTATCTAACCCACCTTCGTTTTGCTGATGACGTAGTCATTTTTGCAACTACCCCATCAGAGCTGCAGAGAATGTTCCGGAACTTGCTGACAAGAGTAAAGAAGTGGGATTAAAAATGAACTTTCAGAAGACAAAAGTGATGTTCAATGCTTTTACTGGAAATGAAGATTTATCGATTGATGGAGAAAAGCTGGAGATAACAGACTCGTACGTTTATCTTGGACAGCAGATATCAAGTGAGGGTCACATTGATGAAGAAATTAATCGGCGTACAAAACTTGCCTGGATAACTTTTGGAAGAAACAGCATAATTTTCAAGAGCAATATGCCATTATGTCTTAAAAGAAAAGTGTTTGATCAATGCATCCTTCCAGTGCTTACGTATGGTGCAGAGACGTGGACCTTAACTAAAAGAGACATACAAAGGCTGCAGACAACTCAAAGAAGCATGGAGAGGTGCATGCTTGGTGTAACCAGGAGAGATAAGAAGAGGAACTATTGGATCCGAAAAATGACAAGAGTGGAAGACATCATGATCAGAGTTAAATCCCTGAAATGACAATGGGCTGGACATACTGCTAGAAGGACAGACCATCGACGAACAGCCGAAATTTTAGATTAGATTCCAAGGGACAGGAAAAGACCCAGAAGAAGACCACATGGGAGATGGGTAGATGAAATTCGAAAGTATGCGGGAGTGACATGGAGGAGACTGGCACAAGACAGACCGTTGTGGAGGAAACTTGGGGAGTCCTTCGTCCAGCAGTGGATTGATAATGGTTGACGAGGATGATGATGATATATATATATATATATACTGTATATATACACACACACACACACACACACACACACACACACACACACACACCGATATGAGCCATTATATTATGACCACCTACCTAATAAGCTGTAGGACCCTTTTTAACCTGCAAACCAGCGGTCACTCGGCGAGGCATCGATTCGATGAGGTATCCTGGGGTATCTCGAATCATAATGTCAATAGCAGGTCCTCTAGTTCCCGTACAGTTCAGGGTGGTGGTGATTTAGCGCGGACCCGCTTTTCCAAGTCGAACCACAAATGTTCGATTTGGTTCATGTCAGGTGAATTCGGAGGCAAGGGCATTTACAGAAAGTCACCAGCATATTCCTCGAACCACTCCTTGACGATTCTGGCAGTGTGGCATTCCGCATTATGTTGGTAACGGCCATCACCAGCACGGAACACAGTTGCCATGAATGGGTGAACTTGGTCAGCAACGATGTTCAGATACATCACAGCTGTCAGGGATTGTGCTATTGGGATAAATGGGCCTAAAGTGTTCAAAGAAAACGTCTTCCACAGCATAACACCGCCGCAAACGGCCTGTTTCCTCCCAACAGTGCATCTAGGTGCTATAGACTCCATTGGTAATCGGCATATCCGCGCTCGGCCGTCTACGTGATGCAACAGGAATCTTGATTCCTCGCACAGGCCACTTCCTCTCAGTCATCCACGGTACAATCTCGATTATCTTGGGCCCATTTCATGCTTTGTTGGCGATGACATGAAGTGAGCATGGGGACCTGTTGGGTTCTTCTGCTACGCATGCCCTTGCGCAGAAGGCTGCGATGAACTGTGTGTTGTGACACATTGCTCTGATCACCACTGTTGTAGCTGCGGGTGATTTGTCGCACTGTGGCCCTGAGGCCCCTGTGAACAATGCGCGTCAGTCTCCGCTACCCTCTGGCGTCAATGAGCTACAGACGACACAAGGCTGGGCGACGGTGCGTTTTTTGTCCATATGTGCACCACTTTTGATACGTTCTCACTACAGCGGCATGTGAACAATCCACGAGCCGCGCCGTTCCGAGATCGTAGTTCCGAGGCGCCGTGACATCACAATTTGTTTTTTTTTTTTATCAAATTCCGATAAATGGGCAGCTTTTCCCATTCTGACTCCGAACACTCTACTAACCGATACTGCTCTGTGAACTTCACCTGGGCCACCCCGGTGGCGCAGTGGTCTAAGGCGCTGGCCTCTGATCATTCGTCCGTAAGGGGCCCGGGTTCGAATCCCGGTGAGGCTTGGATGTTGTGTTTGTCTTACGGCACTGGCTCTCTCCCTTCCCTGGAACCAGTGACTCTAAATTAGGGACGGGCGACTGCTTATAGCCCATTGAGTTGCTCACGGTGGTCGTTAAACCTCCAATCAAAAAAAAAAAAAAAAAAAGAACTTCACCTGCGCCACCGTTCGGTTTGCAGGCGCGCTCATTTCTCCAGGCTTGGAGTGGTCATAATGGAATTGCTCATCGGTGTATGTATGTACATCGAATTCGTCTTGTCTGCAAATGTGCTGCTATTGGGATAACAACGGATCTTTGTGAAAATAGAAATTGGAAATATAAGTGAACATCGGCAACCAAGAGACGATTAAAGTGTTGGAAGATACATTTCTTGGCTTTCTTGTTTATTAATCTCTGGACTGTGAGTAAGAATAGAAGCGTTGTGTTAATATTTAACGTTATTTCAACATACAAAACGTCTTCAATTACATCAAAACAACATTAAATTTCATATTTCGGACAAATCTGAGTATAAAGTGTCGAAGTACATGTACTTGCTACGTAGGAGTCAAATTTACAAGTGAAAAAAAGCAATTGCTGCTAGTTATATGGAAAATGAATTAACGTCCTGGCTGTTTTAAGGAATTAGATAGGAAATCAAAGAATTCTAAATGTTTTCAAGAAACAATGATTTTCTCCTGTGAATCTTTACGATATTGGCGTTTTCAGCCGAATTGCGAGTTTATTAATTTTCATTTTTGTCCATTTTGTTCACATGCGTGTATAAACGTTAAACGGATAAATTTTTAACTGGGTACAGGACGTTCATTTTAAAGACCTAATACGTTCCAGAGGACAAGATAATCGACCGTTTTACACCCAAAAATCCAACGTTTGAACCTTTTTTGAATGGGTATTTGTACATACTAGTGTATAATATTTGAAGCATAAAAATTGCTAAACAAGATTTCAAGAGGACTATCCCTTACACAAGAACCTCTATGTTGTAGAACTTGGGAGCAATGCAGAAGAGCAACGATCAAATTATTGCGACACCACCTGGCGTTCCTTTTTGGCTTTGTGCTTTTTATTTCTTCATTTTAGTCATTCAGAGATCGCGCGGTATTCTTTTCTTATCAATTTCTAACAAGAAACGCTAGAGCTATTTACCCTGCCAAATCATCGGAAACTACGTCTGCAAAAAGATGACGTTGCTGTTTGGTTGAATGCGGCTCAGACAATTTTCGTGCTCTCGGATTGGTCGAAGCTAGCGACTGCGTGTAGGTACTCTGTAATCTTCAAGAAAACGCTAATGGATCATCATCGATAATTGGGTCAATATAACCCTGAAGGAGACCAATCGTTAATGGAATCAATCTTTAAAACAGGTTCGAGTGTGTGTATGTACATATTTTACAGTATAGTATCATTACTTTAAAAATACTGAGTCCCCCCCCCGTAGCATCTAATTTTAGCACTGGGCGGAGCGAAGCAACTTGCTTAGTTCACTGTAGAAGTTCTGTGTTCTAGGAAAAAGAACAATAATTTAAATATCTAGTAGAATAACTGGGGTTGATTCATTTAGAATTATATGCAAACACATCATTTAGACCTGGGTTGCTGCTCTTCTTGTTAACTTCGACAACGAGCCTTTTAATAATTCGTTTTAAACTTTTAGAGATGTCGAAATCTTTACGCGGACGAAATTCTAAACAATAGCATTGCCTTTTACCTTCTGTATTTTGCCTGAGCAATTATTTTCCTTCCTCGGTGCGTTTTGGTTAAGACAAGGAAGCTGTTTATACAGACAATTAGGACCCGCGCGCGCAATCGTCCTTAAAAATGAGCTCTTGGTTTGATAAATAAAGTAGCTTGTCCCTCCGCCCAAAAGCGGGAACCTGTCCCGAGGAGAAAGAAGACTTGCATCGGCTGAGGAAGTGATGAAAGAGGCATTTGATTTTATCTTGGCCGTTAATCTGTTCATTACTCGCCACTTATTCCCGAGTGGTTTCCTGTGTCCATCAATTAACACGAGCCTAATACTCAGGCAGTCTCACTTAAGATATGGCGAGCGAAGCTTTCGAAGACAGACATGCCTTTTTATTTCCTCTATGCTGTGTCCACTAGAACACAGAAGGAGATGCTATCTGTTTATAGAAACGATTATGAGGAATTCCTGATAAGTATCGAAGCAATCATCCTGAACAGTAAGCAATGTAATTGATGTCAAATTAGGAGTTTCCCTGCGCAAGAAAGAGACTTGCGTAATTAGCATCAGCGACTAGGCAGTGTATGACAGCTCGTGGATTTATATTTCATTATCTTCTGAAGTCCAGTTCTTTACAACATTAAGAAAAATGATTTCAACTAAGAGATTTCATCTTTTAACTATGTTTGAGAAAGAATTCGATGTTAAGATTACAATGGACCCTCCTTCTTTAAATTCAAAACTTATACCTCATGCCGTTTATCACTGAAACATTTTCATATACAGCCACAATAATGATACTGTTGCTACTAAAACTACTAATAATGATGGTAATAGTTGGTTAACTCGTTTTACGTAAACTGCTTAAAAAGTGAAAAATTGTGAGGATTTGATTCACATCATAACTTTCAGCAGTTGGAATATCGTTTTTAAGCATGAAAAACCTGCAGTAAAGAAATAAAAAAATAACAGTGAAAGATGTAGCTCATACTGCATCATAACTCCGACAAAGGCTTGTATTGGACATTGGGGAAAACTATGCTTTTTACTGCTTGGTTATTTTAAAACAGAGAAAATTTTTATGGTATATATTACGAAAAATAATATTTAACAGCAAACACTCAGTTCTCAAATTCCTGATGAAGAAATTCGCGGGTCAAAAATAGAATTTTCTTAGTTATAATGGCAGATTTGAAGGATTATTGTTGCTTCCATTACAAAACTTTGGAATTGGAACATCCGTTCGCAATATTTGAACAGAAATTTCGGCACAGTGTCTGCATTACGGAAAATGTTATTGCATCTTTTTGCTTGTGACGTACTACAGAGGAGAAAACGTGTGTCAAGACGACAAGTCTGCAGCGAGACTTTCTGTCAGCGTAGCTCAGTTGGGAGAGCGATTTACTCCGGAGTGAGGGGACACGGACAAACTTGTGTTTTCACATTGGCGCCCGATTGTGGAAAATGGATCTACTGGCCGTTTGGTTCTTCGAAACGTGTGTGATGTTTGTTCCACACATTGTTTGGAATGAATGAAAAATTCCTCCTTCGCTTCAAAGAAAAAAAATAATAAGAGAGAGATGATGTGACTTACTACAGAGGTGAAAAAATATGTGTCAAGACGATAAATCTTCAGCGAGACATTCTGTCCGCGTAGCTCAGTTGGGAGAGTGACTTACTCCGTAGTGAAGAGGCACCGTTTCGATGGCCATCGCGGACAAACTTGTGTTTTCACATGCTTTGCACTTAAGTTTATTCAGGTACTGCTAACCATTTGTGCTATTTCTAACATTAAATTTAGCTAATAGTCAGGTCTAAATGACAGCTTTTCAAAGATATATGATGCAGTTCCGCAAGATTTATGATATAAGGAATCTTCATAATTGACGCAGGCATTTTGATGTAAAAGCTGTCTTCCTGTTTTTCTTTAAAAATGGTCGCTACGTTACAGTACTGCGACTGTGATCTCAAAACTTTATGCTTCAACTAAAGTTATTCCTGTAAAACAAAACTCTGCCGCTTTGAACCCCATAAATGCTTCTCTGACATCCGAGTGTATAATCATTGCAAACTGTTTCATACTCCTTTCCAGAAAGATTATAAATTATAAATGTAAGTGGAAAAGAATTTCTCTCGGGGTATTTATCTTGGCCTCAGAGACTCTAACAAAGCATACGACAGTATCACTAAACATGGCCTTTGGACTCGGCTGATTAAATTTGTAATTCCCAAGGATTTGATCAACTTGACTAGAATATGTGTTCATGAAATTAAACTGCTTGAAAAGTTAAGTTAGGAAGCATCACTTCTGAACCCTTTGTAATCACTTAAGGGCTTAGAAAAGGGTACGTCCCATTTCTCTTCTTTTCGATTTTGCTCTTGAAAAATCGTAAGGAAAGCTCAAACAACAACCAATAGGAAAATATCACTTAAAAGGTTACATGAGACATTCGTTACGCTGATGATATCTACCTTGGTGAAACTACAGGATCTCATAATAAATACTCAAATTTTGGAAACAGAAGCTCAACGATTTGGGCTAAAAATTAAGAAGAGTGAATCAAAATTTATTTATCGTTTTAAAGAGCCAACCAATGATTGCTCTAAATTAAATTTTAGTTCCCAAGAATAGTTGAATAGTTCTCAAACACCAAAATTAAATGAATCCAGAACCTAATGTTGGATTACACAGAGAAAATTGGCGTTATTTTTATTGACATGGAATGTTTTCATCTAAACAAATCTCTAGAGACTTGAAAATTTGCAGTTCTATTATCTATTGAAATTTAAGGTCGTAAGACTTGGATATTGTCCAAATAGTCAGAAGGTAAACAGAGCTCTTGAGGTGCTTAGTAAAATACTTGGTCCTAAGCGGAATAAAGAGACCAGAGAATGAAGGAAATTGGATATCAAGGAACTTAAAGAAAGTTATGGATGGATGATGTTTTCCACACACACACAAACTTTAAGTGAGAAAACTGAGATTGCTACGCACTCGAATCAGAAGTGTGGAAGAAAACATGAGGAAGGACTTTCCCTCCGATAGAATGATAGAGAAATACCTGATACGCTGCATCCAGCCGCATTGGAGAAGACTGGATGATTCTGGCTCAGGATAGAACACGCAAGCGTTCGGTTGTCAAAGCGATCAAAAACCCATAAGGACTATCGCACCATGGAGTAAGTAAGTGGTAATGAGATAAATTTTCGCACTACCATATTGACAGTGAATTTGCAATATTGTGCTTAGGACAATTTCTCCAGAATGACATCTTTATAGTAGGATAATCACATAGTTAATTTCAAATATTATACAGTCGATTCGTAACTTCGGCTTTGATAATATGAATTCAATTTTACAAAACACGTTTCTTGTTACTTATGGAGCTTAACCAAAGTAAAATGTGTTGAGAGGAAGAACGGCTTGATTGGGTTTTTCTTTATGTACAAGGTCGCCGTCCACACGCGATGCATGGTTATCATGTTTCATCTAAACAGATATTCGAAAGCTTGAATATATAGAGAGCAGTGGTTATTACCCGTAGTAATTTATGATCGTAAGATCCTAATGTTTTCTAAATGGGGAAAGAGGAAATATTGCAAGTTTTGAGGGCGAGGTGCATACAAGAATATTTTCGGCTAAACAAATTTCTAAAAATGCGTTAATATAAATCTAAACAAATCTTTAGAGATTCGTTAATGTAGATTGTTTTCATGTAAACAAATTCCTAGCGATATTTTTGTCGTGCTTCGATAATCAACATTCTGCCATACGAAAAACTTATCTCTAATTTCATCTGGCTAGCTTGAGGTCTGATTGTCGACAGGGGTAGTGCAATTCAGACAATGAATTACACTCCCCCAGATAATGAATTGAATTGAATTCCAGATAATGAATTCAGATAATGAATTGCACTCTTTAGGGGGAGTGCAATTCCAGATGATGTGTGGAAGAAACACCACACATTTTTCGAAGAACCTAACGGTCAGTAGATTCATTTTTACGTTCGGGCGCCACTGTGAAACCCAAATTTGCTAGTGGCGGACGCTTGAAAGCACATCTTTCTGCTCTGGGGTCGAATGCTTTCTCAGTTAAGCTCGCCGGCAAGGGTTTATCATTTATTTCCGTCTTGACATATGCGTCACCTCTGTAGTACGTACATTTGGTCCCAGTACTTTTGTCAGCACACGATATGTGTTCTGTAATAAGATGGGACTGACCGCCCCAGTGGCGTAGTGGTCTAAGCGCTGGCATCTGACCGTTCGCTCGAAATATGCCCGGGTTCGAGTGCCGCTGGAGGCATCGGTTTTATGCTTGTCTTCCAGGACTACGGCTCTTCCTTCGCTGGAACCAGTAGCCCTAAATTAGGGAATTGCGACTACTCATAACCAATGCAGTTGCTCTCGGTGGTCGTTAAACCCCCTAATAAAAAAAATAAGATATGACCATTACGTGCATAAGATACATTTATGTGCCACTTTTTCTCTGCATACACGCTGTAATAGGTTTTCTTTGATAATTTCTTATTTACTGAAAAATATTTTTCGAGAAAATGATTCCACGAACAATGATCTACTTCTACTTTTTACCAAGAACGCAGGCCCCAAATCTGTAGAAATATTTCAAATGCAAAAGTTAACAATGCGGTGCAAAAGATGCCACGTCGGTTGCTGAATTATGACCACCTACTTAATACAGTACATACACGACCATCCACGAAATGGAGTGAAGAACTGTACTCGTCAGACCAGCACACTTTTTCCCAGTCATCCCACGTCAAACTTGCATGATCTTTACACCAGGCGAGTCTTTTGCGCCAATGAACCTTGGTTAGGAGAGGATGTCGTCGGGGTCGTCTGCTGTTATAGACCATATATGCGAGTGTGCGACGAATGGTAGATACTGTTCCGGGTTAACCTCTGCTGTATTGGGTATTCAATTGTTGAACAGTACTGCGTCTGTTGACCTGTACAAGTCGTCGGACACGGCGCTCACCTCTTACATCAACCTTCGCTGTCCTGTAGAGTTTTGCCTGTTTGACCATTTTCACGCCGGTCCCCATGCACATTAATATGGTGGCTTGTGAGAAACCCACCAGTTTAGCCGTTTGGGAAATCGAGGCACCCGTTCTCCGAGATCCCCCAATCTGTCCTTTTTCAAAGTCTGACAAACCCTTCGCTTTACCCATTACGCTCCTAATTTTAATACCTACTGCTCCACTCACACCTCATACATGCTACTTCGGTCGACTAATCGCGCCCTCTCGGAACTCACGTAGTAAATGGGCAGCATCCACTTTTGATAGGGCTGGTCATAATTCAGTGATCCCTCTGTGTTTTTATCTGTATTATCGGCATGCCAAGTTCAAGTTTTGGTAAAATGCATAAATTACGATCGTATGCCTTTCGGAGGAATTTCAGAATTTCTTTCTTGACGTCTTACTCTTTTTTATAATTTTATAAACACAGTCTTATGATGTCCGCGTAACCGAGAAAACATCTATGACATTGCATTTTTTGTTAACATCTATGATATTGCATTTTTTGTTAACATCTATGATATTGCATTTTTTAATATTCAACTTTGCGAATAATTAAGTTCAGTTATATAAAATGATTTCAAAAGGGGGAAAGATGTTACGAATCAAAATGTTCCAAGATTTTCAGTTTTGATTTCTGTCGTTAAAAATCAGACTACTGTTCATAAAATTTTGAGTAAGAAAGGAAAAATGACTTTACTCTATTAAGTCGTTAATCTTCTCATACAGAGATGTAAGTATGAAGAAGTTCGTATGGGAGAAAGTGCTTTGAAATTTATTTCCAACATCAGAACTGGGGTGCAGTTTGCAAAATTTCAAGATTATAAAATTTTAAGTTGTTACGGTTTTTTTCTGCTCAATTTCAAGTTCGTACAATAAAAAAAAATTTTAGTTCTGTTTTAAGGGCGTAATTATTCATATTGATAGCAGCAAACAGAAAGAATATAAGGACATTTTTTGTAGATTAACCAAAACTACTCTTGACAGACCCAACTGCGTTGTTTCTTGAAATAAATAGTCTCAGCTATTATCAAGAAGGACCTTAAGCAAAATTTTTGGTTCATTGATACCATTCGAAGAGTCAAGGGAAATGTTACCCGTTTTGACTGAAGGATTTGTAGTCTCAGAGTCATATTTCTTCATATTCCTGCATTTACAGACACGTCGACTCTACAAAACTTCACCTAAAAAATGATGCAATTCGTTGCACTTTTTTCTCTCTACATTTCAGAATCAAATTATCCTAGTATTCTTATTTTTTATTATTTTTTTGAAGGAAGAATTAGTCGCTTTTGTGAGGTGATGATTTGGTCTAAAGGGAGAGAAAGAATAGAAATAAAGGTCATTTTTTTTCTCAAACTATTTGCATTCAATTAAAATATGAGATTGTACTTACATTTTAAGCTTTCTTCACGTAAAGCCTTGAAATTCCAAAGATCAGTTCCCCTGCAACGGGGCAAAAATTAATGCCTATAAACAGACTTCCCTTGAAGAAGACATAAAAGTATTTCATTCGGGCCAAGTATTCTGTTTAAAACAATTAAGTGTACTGGCGGCACTTAAGCCCGCTTGAAAGCAATATTTGAGGGTATACAATTCTTAAATAGCGGAGGAGTTATAAATAATTGGACTTAAAGGATTCTACAGCACCAGAGTGATACAGTTGGCTGAAGCACATGCCTCATGACTGTGTGGTAGGAGGCTCACTAGCGGGGCGATTCCGTCGCTGACCATCCACTTAGCGGTTTTCCTGGATTACGAGGATGTCACGTGAAAATATGGATAGATTTCTGATATCGGCCTTGAAAGTATTGAGCTATTTGTGACCTGCCATCAACAAAGACAATGGGGAACCAGCTTACCGTGATTCCTATTCCCCAGGATTTTTTTTCGTTTGGGGGACTTAAAGACCACCGTGAGCAACTCAGCGAACTATATTAACAAAACGTAAAAAATATTGCTTGAAATGAAGGAAGTATGTATCTGACTAAAGTAACACGAATTCAAATAACAAATAACATCAGTAAAGCTAAGTAACACAAACGATAAAGAGTGCGTTTACAAAAACAATATACATTGAAGAGCAATTTAATTAAAGATACCTGTCTAGTAACGTGTAGCACCACCTTTCGCCCTGATGACGGCGGCGATTCGTCTCGGCATGGACTCGACAAGACACCGGAAGCGTTGGTTCCACGACCCCTGAACAAGCTCCCACAGTTCACGAAGATTTCATGGAGGGGGTCATCTCTCTCGATGGCATCACAGATGTGCTGAGGTCAGGTGACCTAACTGGCCAACGAACCGAGGTCGCGTCGGTGGAGTGTTCATCTAACCATTCGGATACAATTCCGGAGCGATGGCACGGTGCATTGTCTTGTTGCAGGATGAGGTCCCCAGTTGGATGTTGAAGACGCACAAACGGGAGCAAATGGTCGTCCAGGATATCCCGGTAACGTTGACCTTTGAGGGACGATGTCACACGTACCAGGGGTCCTATTTCAGTCCACGTACACAGTCCCTGGACGGGAATGCCACCCCCACCAGCTTGAAGAGTACCGTGCTGGCAAGAAGGATCCATCGCTTCATGTGGTCCTGCCATCCGCATGTACCAACGTGAATCTCGACTCATCAGTCCAGGCAAAATTTTCCACATGTCTAGGGTCCAGTGGCGATGTTCCCGCGCCCATGCTAATCTTTGCACCCTGTGATGTGCGGTCAGCAATAATACCCTCGTGAGACGATGGCTTCTGTACCCCATAGCGTGGAGATGGTTCTGGATGGTGTGTCTGCTTACACGTTTTTGTGCACCAGCGTTAAATTGCCGAGTGAATTCTTGCACTGTGGCCCGTCTATCCGCAGTTACAATGCGAGCTAGCCGACGATGACCCCGCTCATCCACACGCCGTTGTCCACGGCAGTTGGCCCTTGCAGGGATGGTTTTACCGGATTTGATGTACTCACGGTGCACCCGTGACACAGTGGCTCGTGAAAATCCCAGTGCCTGCAGGACTTCCGAGATGGAGTGACCCATTCGTCAGGCCCCGACAATTTGCCCACGATGAAATGCCCTTAGAGTCTTATCCATACTGCGTCCGACTCTTACTGATTCCCGTCGCATCATTCCTTATATTGTCGGATCGCTGTGTACGTCATGCCGTTTCCGTTTACAGGGCCGCCCACAGCACCACATTTGCATAACGTCAGCTGTCTCTAATTCAATTGCTTTTCAGTGTATTGTGCAATTTGTGCCCACAACAAAGTAGCACTGCAATATAGACAAAATGATAGATTCGGAGAATGTCCATACCTCTAGATTTCAGTAACCTGTAATACCACCTTTGTGTCGAAGAACGTCTAGACACCTACGAGGCATACTTGCAATGACATTGTTGATCAGTGTCTAGGGTAGCTCGTCACATGTTACAGACAACACGTTACGGAGTTTTGCCAGTGTACTGGGATATGTCACGTGGTTGTCTAGACGTTTCTGTACAGCGTCTCAAATGTTCTCAATAGGATTAATCATGGTATTGAATCGTTACATCTTTCTAAGGTTAGGAGACCTCGGAGACAGCTGTAACGATTCAATCCCATGATTTTCATGCTCCAGGCACCGTAACTGGTTGCATTGTCATCGAGAAAAGTGAATACATGTCCAATAGCAGCGTGAAACAGTGTCACAATGGGCACAATGATCTAGTTTCGGTATACTGAGGTATTCATGTTGCATTGATAAACAAACAAGGAAGTACGGCCATTAAAACATACTCCTGCCCAGACCAGAACTGTCTGCCGCTGGTAAGGGTAGACGGACTGCTCATAGTGTGTTTGCATTCGTATGCCGGATCTCCTCCACACGTGTCCTCGTCGAGTATCAGGATAAAGAGCGAAGCGGGATTCTTGTGCTGTATTGTTAAGATGCTAATTTGCATATGACGCAGCTACCCACGCTGATAACCGATCTCCAGTAGTCGCTAAATTTGCATATCACCACGTTTTTCCTTAGAAACCGCAATACCCCTAACTTTTGGGGACCAGTGTATAAGCAGTCACTTGTCCCTGATTTAAGGCCACCGCTCGTGGAAAGGGAGAGGTCCCTAGTGCTCTAAGGCAAACACACCATCCATGCTTGAACATAGTTTTGAACGCGGGCCCATATCGGGTGAACGGTCAGAAAACAAGCACTTAAACCACTGCACCACCAGGGCGGAAATCCTTCACTATGACTGTGCGCAATTTATGAGGATACTTGCATAAAAAGAAAGGATTTTGCAGTACCCCAGACTGTGTCCCCCGTGAGATACCAAAACTGAAATTATTTTTGTTGTGACATCAAGGTTTTACGTGTTGTACTCAGTAAAGTTGAAATCTAGTTGAAATTGGGTGATCGCATCCTCATTAACACGCAGTTATTTGCATCATGTTACGCTGATATAAAATCGCACTGTGAGTACAAACTGCATTTTTGATTGTTACTGCGTTCTGGAAAGCAATTTGGTTATTAATGGAGTTTTACTATTACACTCTGTGACGTATATTCTAAATTAACTTTCCTTTTTAGTTTCTTTCCCTGTGTAAATCTTGAGTTTATTCTCAGTTATACTTCACTCTTAACGTAATATCTTTTCTCTCAAACGAATACTGTTGGCAACATAATTGAGGTTGAATGAACGTGAAGTATGCCTGATATAAGATAAGATAACGAGAGATAAAAACGATGATTAAACTGTTGCTAGGAGAGCGTTGCTTGGAGAAGTGTTGCAAGTTGAGCGTTGTGTTGTAGAGCGTTGTGTTAAGAGCTGTGTGGTATGTGGAGAGTTTAATGCGAAGTACTATGTGATGTCATGATTTGTTATGGAAATGCTACATCCTGAATAAAGCATATTTTCCGTAAGTTTGACTTGTGTTGTTTACATGTTTCGTCTGGCCGTTAAGGTTTAATTTAAGAACTATTTCATCTTATGGTTATGTGTTTAAAATAACGTAGAAGTACGAAAAGACTTCTACGTCATAACTCATTGATATGCTTACTCTCGCGGGTGTAATTTAAAACGGAAAGGACAGCCTATTATTTTGCTTCTTGCCTCTCATTTCGTTTGCGTGTGGCTCACTTATGAGTGATTTTTTCCGAAATAAGCAAAAAAAAAAAAAAAGCTTTGACAAACTAATTCTTTAGGTAACTCTGAAAATTCTGTAGGTATGGGAGAAATTATTATGTTAGCCTCACTTCTGTGATAAATAAAATGGTCATTAATAAAGAAAAGCTGTTGTTACCAGGAACATACTATAACAGAAGCTTTTCTGTGCCACCATCGTACAGTTAGCTAAAGAGAAAAATTTACAACAGCCATTAGGGCCCCATCAGTAGCTATGTATAATAATAATTAGGGACCGTTCAGCAGCAATTCTCAGCCCATCGAACATAGCTGAGCAGAGCGGTTTCTACATCCAAGAGTTTTATCGCATCAACAGTACCTCCAGCTACGATAACGGCGTCAGCACAGAGCCGTAGCTAGTGGTAAATTCTAGGGGAGGCTGCTAGTAATGTAGGTAGGCTAGAAAAAAGTTTTGTTTTATATAGGAGCAAATACCTTAATCGCAGGAACATTTTTTTTTGGTGGTATTAATGTACCAAAAAAGGAGGTACCCTCGGGATGCTTTTTTGTTAAGGATGAAATGACTCAAAACTGTTTATCCGATAAAGATGAAATTTGATATTTCCAAGCTTTGTTTGAAAAATTTTTGAGTCAAATTGGTTGAAACTAAACAAAAATATCCTTAATATAATGCGATACCGTTGTTTGCTTTCTCTAGGTTTGGGGGTTTGAAAAAATCGGACGAAATGTTTTTGAGAACTCCAAAGAAAAATAATTCAAGGAAGAATGGAGACAACACATTCTGATTTACTTTAATACAATGAATAGTCAATCAATTATTAATTTAAAATTGTATTAACGGTAATATCTACGGTAATTTAAGGTATCCCACTACGCTGAAAAGGTCCTTTTACGCCAAATTTCACATTTTGTAAAAATGCGTTCATTTTAAAGCCCCATTCTTTAGAATTCCAAAACTGCCTATGTTTCTTGTCTACGATGAATATATACAGAGTTGTAGCAATCGGAATATCTAAATCCAGGTGTCAAACGAACGGGAAGTGACACTTGAAACGCGTTTTTTGCAGAATGAGATTTTCGTCCCGTACTCTTTACGGAAAACCTGATAACTGCAAAAGGTATGTAAATAAATTGATGAAACTTGGTATACATCTTTCTTACAATGGTGTGCATCCAATGAACTAAAAGTTTTTCTGTTTGTCAGTTTAAAGTTAGGTTATAGCTATTTACATTCAACATAGTAAAGAAATTTGTCGACAATTCACACTAATGCTTGTAGGAATGAGTGTATCTCAGCAGTCTTTAGGAACATCACTTACCTTTTAGTTCACCGCATAGATAACAGTCATGCACATATACTGATGCAAAAAATGCCATCATATATCTGTAACTTTTTTATTTAGAGCGTTTACCGTAAACGACATATTTCCTTAAATTATTTCACAAATTTCCCAATTTCTTGAAAATTTATATTGATATATTTTTTCAACGTTTATGTGTTTTTGTGTGTTAGTCTTTCTAAAAAACAATTACCCATTCTTGTATTTTTTTTAAAGAAAAGTGCCCCACAACGCAGTGGGATACCTTAGTTTACGAGTATTCTACGGAAAAACATGTTTGTGAATTGGTACAACTGTCTGAAAATATCATGCATGTCCAGCAATGGTATGTTTTGCATTACGTTTCTGTTCTGTCTAAACTTTTGAGACTTGTAGATTCACCTGCCATAACTATATGTATAATCATATCCATCACATGTAGTGGTTTCCCTTTGCTTAGTGGGACACAGTTTGAAATGTTTTGCTTTGTATTCAATGTTTGTGCTCCTTTGCCTCGTACTTTTACGTTTTAACGTCAATATTTCTTGTGCCTAAACTCTTCCGACGGACCTCAGTGAATGCAAAGCATTTTAAAAATGAATAATCGCAATGATTATGGGGAAATGGACTTGCATACGGTGTACGATTGCAGCAGTTTATCATGGAAGCTAAAGAGACAAACTGATCTGCAAACTCTATTGCTGTGTGTAAACTTCTATAAAAACACTGGTGTTTCAAAACTTCATATTTTCATATTCATGGCGCGTGGGACATGATGTTAAACCCGCTGATTTACGGGCTTTCCTTTAGTCAAATCGATATACACAGTGTGGCAAAGAATTTTTAAGACTGGGTCTGTAAAATGAAATAGAAACAAGAAATTATAATTTGTTTTGGTTTGTTATTCCAAATAAGTCCCTCCAGCTTCAATACACTTGTTACAGCGATTTAGTAATGATTCGAATGCCTGTTCCAGTTCACTTTGCGGAATTGCCTCTAAAGCACGCGTCGAAGCTGTTTGTATGGTCGAAATATCATCAAAATAACACCCTTTTAACGTCATTTTGAGTTTTGGGAATAAAGAAAAGTCACAGGGTGCTAAATCAGGCGGATACGGTGGATGATTCAACACACAGACGTTATTTTTCGCCAAAAATCTACGAACAAAAAGTGAGGTGTGACTGGGTGCATTATCGTGCAACAAACACCAACTGTTTTCATCCCGATATTCTCAACGAATGCGACGAATTCTGCCCATCAAACGCCTCAAAACATTTAAATAAAACTCACCAGTAATTGTTTGTCCACTTAGAACAAATTTTTTGTGGATAATAAATACCCTTACTATCGAAGAATGTAATGAGCAATGTTTTGATTTTTGATAGAACTTTTCTTGTTTCTTTGGCTTGTGGCGAGTTTTTTTACTTCCATTCAGCACTTTGTCGCTTTGTTGTAGGATCATATAGAAAACACCATGTTTCATCACCTGTAACAATCGATTGTAAGAAGTTTGGATCATTTTCAGCGCCTGAAATGATGTCTCTGCAATGTGCACTTCTCCTTCATTTTTGTTCATTGGTTAACGTGTGTGGAACAAATTAGCACAGACGTTTGTTTTGCCCAAATCTTCATGCAGGATGGTTCGAATCGTTTCTTTGTTGATGTTTAAAGACTCTTCCATCATTCTTAGTGACGCCCATCGATTGTTTGCTACGAAATCACGCACTTTTTCAATAATCTCAGGTGTCTTAGATGAACTTGGTCTTCCGGTATGCTTTTCACCTTCTAGCGTATCTCTTCCGTACAAAAAACGTTTGTGCCACAGGAAAACATTTGATCTACTTAAACAAAACTCACCGTAGACTTGTTTCATCATTTGGTAAGTTTCCGAGGCACTTTTACCAAGTTTTTCGTTAAATTTAATAACAGCCCTTTGTTCCATCTTAATAATTCAACATGAAAAAAATTGTACTTCTCTAATGAACGCCCGTTTCGTTTGAGTTACTTTAACAACTGCGCAGTACTTTTGGCAGAAAGCAAGCAGATGGTCACGGTTTATAACGCATTCGCTATTACACTGGTGGCGCCAACGTAGGCTAAAATCTATCGCCAGTCTTAAAAATTCTTTGACGCACTGTGTATACCGCTTTAAGTTTTTTTCTTTATTTTTTTATCAAATATGGCATATGCTAATTATTACGTTCATGAGTCTTTGCAGGGAAGGCTGAGCCTCCCTGGCGGCTTCCAGCTATGGCAGCATCTATTTTCCTCAGATCAAGGGAAATGCGGCAGGTAGCGTCCGAATAAAGGATCTATTAGGCAAAGGCACAACTTTACAGGGGATATGTTACGTCGATACTAGGAAATTCGTGTTACCGAGAATATCATACATGGTGTCAAAGGACCCTTTGTCACCGTCTTACAGTCAGCTAAAAAAGGGAGGCTTACAATGCCATCAAGGGAGCACTAGCAATGGTAATAACCATTAGTAACCGCTCGAAAGCGTTTCGCACAGCAATCGAGCTTTGTATGTTAAGGAAGCTCTTTCAGCTAAGAGTTTTACTGTATTCATTTTAAGTATGCCTTCAGCTAACAGTGAATGAAAGCGATTTCAGACTACGTAATTAATGTATAGCTCTTGCGAAGTCAAATGCCGTTTTCTTCAAAGCAAGAGATAGTGTGTGATGCGAAACTAAGAAGAAATCTAAAAGTCGGGCACAGAAGTTTGAGAAGGTTACGAAAACGATAAGGAGACGGGGACAGAAAATGAAGAGGGCTCACCAGATGGAATTCAGAAAGATATAGAAAGAGTGTAAAGGAATAATAACGAAGGAATGATAGGTTGAAAATAGAAAGTAAAGGAATTGTAAATTAAATGCATAACTAAGACAATTCCAGGGCAAACCGTAATCAGTAGAATAATAAACCTTACTTTTTAATAAATACTAATGAAAAGCCACAAGTGTATTTACTGCTTTATTCATGCTATAAATAGTTGCAATACTAATAGAAACGCTAACAGATAGAAGGAAAACGGGATACAAGTGATTCAGAAATAGCAGAGCGAGAAGGGAGAGTTTTAAAGCTTCTGGGTCTCGGACGCGTGCAGGAACAGGAAAGAGATTATGTAAGAATGATAGGTAAAAGAATAGAAAGTAAAATAATTGTTAAATTATTTACATATCCAAGATAATCTCGGGACAAAATATGATAGTCTATGAGAAGAAACAGGATAGAAAATTGCAATCATGTTCTTTGTTTCATTGCATCGTATTTCTTAGTCGAGTGAAAGCTGAAGAAAAGAATGAACCCAAAGAGGGAGTTAAGAAATACCTCTAACACGCTCTTTATATTTAATTATTTTGTTTTAAAGACCTTAGAAATGTGTGAACTGCGCTATTATAACATTTGGAAGATAAAGACATGGTTCCATTTGGAATGAAAGTATTTTTCGATGTAGCATGTCAATTTGTTTGATGTGAGCCACTGTGACATAGAAAGAAACCCTTGATTTTCTCTTTGACTTCAATTATAGATCCAGAAGGACAGGTTTGTAAATTAAACATCTTGGAACCCAATTTTAAATAGCTCTGCATTATTCGTTGGCACGCTTTAAGTTGTTTCTGCAAACTAGTAGAGCATGCTTTTGAAATGTTCCTATTTCAGTAAAGGGCGCAGGTGTTGTTTCTAAAAATACTTTTTTTTCTTAGGGTCGAATTCACTTGAGATTAAAAAAATACATTAAAGAAGTGCATGTATGAAATTCAATGGGTAAGAAAAAGAATGTATAGAAGAAGGCAAAAATAATAAACAAGATCGATGGCATGTATCGAAAATGCTTGTAGAGACTAAGCAAGAGATAAATACATGCTAGAAATAAACGCTCGGAAGAATTAATTCTTCACAAATACATGAACGGCATGTAGGTAAAATTGTTGGCATATAATGTAGATCCCGTACATTTTATTGATTTCTTATGTAGCCATATGACTAATTTAACTTTCGAATTGGTTCCTGTTATCTTATGACATTTCGGTTCATTCTCTTTAAGTACAAAGGCCGTTCCATGAAAACTGAGAGTAATTTTTTTTGAGTTGGCAACAGTGCGAAAGTGGAAAATGACAACGCAGACAACTAACTGAATTAAGGAAGTATCTATGGCAACAGTTATTAGCAGTGCAGACGAATCTGGATTTGTTATTGCGCAGTTGTTTAAAGTACGTGTTCTTCCACAAATTACTATCAATATACGATTGCGCAGTTGTTTAAAGCATGCCGTTTCTTCACAAATTACTATCAATACTGAGTATTACATTTCAGTCTCGTAGCGTCTGCGACGACACATATCGATTAAGTTACTGGAACTGGTGGGCAAGTGGACCCTACACCATGATAACGCCCGCCCACATGTGGCTGCTTATGTTGAACAGTTTCTTACGAAATGCAGTATTGCACTCATGCCACAGCCTGCCTACAGTCCTGACCTCGCCCCGTGCGATTTCTGGTTGTTCCCTACAATGAAGGAGAAGTTCCGTGGCGCAACATTCAACATAGATGCTGACGTTATTGAAGCTGTACAGTGGTCGCTAAAGCAGCTTCCACAAAATGCCTTCGCCACATGCTTTGAAAAGTAGACTGAACGGTGGGACCGTTGCGTATCATCCGATGGAAGATACTTTGAGAAAGAATAAATTTATTTTTCTGTACCTATATTTCTTCACTTTGGGATTTTACTCTGTTTTTATGGAACCGTCGTTGTAGTTTCTAATCTTAACGCGCTACATTTTCTCTCCCGTTGAATGTTGGTTTGGCAACTTGACGCCAGGTCAAAAGTGAATGACATATTTGATCGAGAATGATAAGAGTGCTGTTTAGGATTGTATCAGGGAGATAGGTTGAGAGAGCTCGGAGAGATTTGTTATGGAAGGATTTGTTATGAGAGATATTATTTGAACTTGATGGAATCGCTTACGCTGATGTTCTGCTCCGCTGCTCTTAAAGTTTCAAACTGTTGTTGAGTTAATAAGATTTGAAGAGTTTCGAAAATAAAGCTAAAATTGCCTTTGGTGTCTTTCTAACCAACGTCTTCCCGCTCCGGAGCAGATTATTATCCCGATTGAACTACACTGGACTTGGCTTATAGCTGCAACTTGCCGTTTTGACTCTTGCGTCACCTCGGTAGTACGTTACAGAGTATTCTTGCTAAGCGAATTTATTGTACCCCGATGTCAAAGCGCTAGAGGATAACTTACGAAATGAACTCTATTCTGTGATGTTATACTGACTTGAGAACCTATCAAGGACCAAAAAATATTGATTGACCTCGTAAGTAGACTTTGACTTTCCTGACCGTAAAGGTTATTCAGTTCTCAGTTAGTTCTGTATTGTAATTTAAGCTATCCGAAGCAAGACTTTTATGATTGTTCGCGAACCTATCTCGAACAATCCGGGCAGTGTGGCATGGAACATTATCCTTCTGAAAGAATGCAGTATTAGAGGGGAATGGCGTTGTCATAAAAGGATGTACCTGATCTGCAATTATGTTTACGTAGGTGTTAGACGTCATAGCTTCCTGCACATGGACGACTGGACCTAGGGATTATCAGCTTAACATTGCCCAAAGCATGGTAAGCTTAGAATCAAGCTCAAAGCTGAGATCTTTAAGCTGAGATTGCCCAAACCACTTCCCCCAAAAGCTTGTTTCTGTTCCACAGTGCATCCTGGTGCCAACACTGCTCTAGGTAAACGACGCACACGTATCCTGCCGTACACATGGTTCAGCAAGAAACGAGAAACGAGATACATCGGACCAGACGACCTTCTTCTAATCATTCAAGGTCCAGTTTTGATGCTTGTGTGCCCATTGTAGGCGCTTTTTACGATGAACTGCGGCTAGCATAGGCATTCAGAGCAGCCTGCGGCTACGAAGCCCCATTTTCAGCAGGTTTCGATGTACTGTGTGCTATGACACATTACTCCTGTCACTAGCATTCAAAGTACCGGCGAGTTGTGCAACAGTATCTCTTCTGTTGGTTCGTACAGAACGGGACAAGCTTCGCTGACTTCTAGCATCGTTCAGCCGTGCTCGGCCTACACCTTGCCGACCGTTCGTGGTTTTTTCCTCTTCGGACCACTTCTTGAAGGTGCTAACCACGTCTGACCGTGAGAACGACGTGCGTATGAAGGTCATGGCCATGCGTCCCAGTTGTCTGGCCATTACAATGTGGCATTCGTCCGCTACCCTTTCTATCTGAAGAACAAGGACAACACTGATTAGCAAAGCTCAGTATCAGGAGTTATTTATATCGTTTCATGACCTTCCAACTCACCGTCGTTTACCTGAAAGTTCTTCAATCTGCATATAGACGCGCTGTAATAGCGTTTTTGGTATTCAGTGTATGTACAATGTATTATGTTCATATGTTACATTTTATGATTAGTAGTTATATGTACTTGAGCAGAAAGAAATGATTAGTTAACGATTCAAAAATTTACCTGAAACACTACTAAACAGCTGACAAAAATAATATGTCGTTAAAATATTAAACCAATGAATAATACAGAAATTAAGAGAATAATGAGCTGCACTCACTTTCTAGACAAGTACGTATGCCAAAAAAAGGCGTGATTAATAAATATGCTGCTTTTGCTCACACCGAATATATTGCATTCTTTTTAACCATATGGATCCTACACTTTTGAGAAGGGGAAAACTTTATTTCTTATAGGGTGTGCCACATTATCAGGAAGAAAAAGACTCGCGTAATGTGTACCGTCAATTAAAAAAAGTATGAAAAAGACTTATACGAGGGTTGTACCGAAAGTAATGCAAAAGTGGGTATAACTTCTTTATTAACTGGCAGAGATAATTCAAATTGCACATGTCAGTAGAGTAACTCTTCCTCTATAGTAACCCTTCTTCATTGCAGGTAAATAGTGGATTCCAAGCAGAAGCAATATGCCGTCATTGAGTTCTTGACGAAGAAAGGTGCAGGCTGTCCGACATCCATAGAAAGCTACAGAATGTTTACGGAGATGACACCATTGACAAGAGCAATGTGCACAGATGGATGAAGAAGTTTAAAGAAGGCAAAACTAGTATTGAAGACAAACCACGCATCATCTGCGACCACTGACACGAATCGTCAGCAAGTGGATAAATAGATTCGAGCGGAGAGACGAGTCACAATCCGTGAGCTTGTTGCACAACTGGACTGTGGTTGCAATGCCATACAGAAGATGGTAGAAGACTTAAGGTATCGGAAAGTGTGTGCAAAGTGGGTACCTCGGTAGTTAACATGCGATTTGAAGGAGAGAAGGGTGGAAGTATGCTCTGATCTGCTGAAAGCGTTTGAAGCCAATGAAGACACGGGTTTTTTCTCGATCTGGTGAGAGGGGATCAAAAGTGGACGTATCTTAACGATCCGAAAACGAAGAATGAATTCATGGAATGGCGTCACACTCCTTCACCAATGCTTAAGCAGTTCAAGAGCCAGCGATCAGCACAGAAAGTCGTGGTGATTATCTTTTGGATGACAGGGGTGTCATTCTCCTTGATTTTCTGGAATGTGGCCGTACCGTGACCAACGAGCGGTACATTGAGACACTCAAGAAGCTTAGAGAAGCCATAAGGAGCAAGAGACCGAATAAGAATCTGAAAAGGATCCGCATTCACCATGACAATGCGAGACCACACACATCTTTGGTAACAGATCAGGCGATCAACAAATTATGCTGGTCGGTGGTCCCCCATCCACCGTACAGCCCAGAACTGGCACCCTTCGACTTCCACCTGTTCGATCCAATGAAGCCCAGTCTCCGGGGACAAGGGTTTGATTATACAGATGAGGTGAAAGTGGCTGTGAAGAAGTGGGTACAACAGCCCACACCTGAATTTTTTTAAAGAGGATTCGAAAGTTGGGTTCAACGATGGCGCAAATGCATCGCTTGTGATGAAGACTATGCTGAGTGGTACCTTTGTATAGAGAAAGAGTTACTCTAGTTACTCTGGGCATAACTTCTTTATTAACGACCTCTGTCCGTTAATAAAGAAATTATGCCCACTTTTGCATTAGTTTCAATACAATCCTATTATGTATAATTTTTATTTACCTTCCTCTTTTTTAACATGGTATTTAAATACGCTAATAACTTCTGGGAGTGATGAAAGTATTAGTAACCGCTACAAAATAAATGTAGTTCATTTCATTATGTGTTATTTAAAGCACGTAAAACCGCAGTGCTTGTTAACTTAGTTGCTATAACGCCGACTTCGGGCCGCAGGCAGGGTCCCAAACATCCGCCGTAGTTAGAAAGTCCCATTTAGCTATAAAGATTCCTTATTATACAATAAGCACGGCCACGCATACTCCTAAAAAGTACAGTATTTCCGTATTTTACTTTCAACATTTTCCAAACAATGTGTTCAATATTTTCTTTCATCCGAAACGAAAGTCTCTATGAGAGGGACCAAAGTTGGAAATAAAGCTATTCAGGAAATCAATCCCAAAACAACACGCCATCTACCTTGACATAAGAAGTACTTAAAATACAGTCATTCGCCTTCGACTGCACAACAGCATTGAGTAAGTGCAAAATATCTCGGCACTTCCAAATATGAAAGAGCTCCTTTTTTCTTACATAGTGTTTTAGAGTGTTTCCATCTATGGCATAGCCAATAACGATCACCTATTCACATCATTAGCAATGACCTGCTGCCATCATTCAGTCAGCCCCGTAATTTCACTATCAAACGTCTATGCGAGTCAAAAATCGTTTGAGTTATCGTCTGGATCTCTATACGATCTTTCATGGTTTTACCAGCCATATGATTCTTCAGTAAGTGAAAAATTTGCTGGTGGTAAGTCAAGTGAACATGGTAGGTGAGGCAAAAGCTCCCATCCAATTTTTTGCAATTTGTTCTGTGTTGTCATATCCACACGTGCTTTAGTTTTATCATGATTGAAGGCAATACCTATCCGATTCACCAAACTGGGACTGGAACACTCAGACTTCAAGGCCTCGTTTACTCTGTCAAGTTACAGAAAGACTCAGAGTTAACATTTGGTTAGGTGCCAACAACTCATTGTGGATAATTCTCCAGCAAATGTAGATCATGACCTCGGAGATCAATTTTTGGAGTCGTTTCCTGATATGTCTCCCATTTTGGAGCACGATTTGATGGGTTTAATATTCTTGTAAAGCAACCAGTTTTTGTCTCCAGACACAATTCAATTGAAGAGTGAATAGGTTTTGTACCGGAACTTGCAGAGATAACTTATCGTCAATCTACCTATTCGGTTCTTTGCTGATGATTGATGTCGTACCCATTAATCCGGTTTTCGGATTATTCCAGTACACAAAATTCTCTTCATGGCAGTTGTTCGATGAACTCTGTCAGCAATATCCTCGTATGTTTGGTGAGGGTCTGGTTCATTTGCCCGACGTTTACTTCATCGAAGGGTCACTTGACCGAAAATCACTTCACCGAAAAGATTGTTTCACCGAAAGATCACTTGATCTAAAAGTTCATTTCACCAAAGGGTCACTTGATCGAAAGGTACATTTCACCGAAAGACCTCTTTACCTAAAAGCTCATTTCATCGATAGGTCATTTCACCGAAGGGTCAGTTCATCGGAAACTTTGGATTTCATTACAGGATCTGTTGAAACATGGTGCAAGTTCAGCAGACAGACAAACGTTAGGGGATTATACTCAAATTGCACTTTTGATTTCTCCTTGTCACAAAGAACGCAAAGACTTAGTTTTAAGACAAATGTTTTTTTAAAGACAATAGGCGTCGGCTTAGGCCTTTTTAGCAAATTTTAATCATGCTCATAAGGTTTACATAAAAGTCATGTTCAGTGCTCATGTTCATAAAATTTATATAAAAAGTAAAATTAATAATGTTGCACATTTTTTCAGGCAAAAAGAATCAAGTTTAGGGCCCTAGGTCTCGGCTTAGGCCTTTTTAGCAAATTTTAAACGTATAACCATACTTAAGGCTCTGAAACATTAGTTAATTTCCTGACGGGCAGACGGGAAAGTGCAATGGATAATTTAAAAAGTTATAAAATAAGTTCTGGCACACAACGGAAATAATTTAAATGATAAAAACATTGCGTTGGAAACCTTAGAAGAGTATTTTTTTTTCATGCAGAATAGGAAACTTCTAGTGAGCATAAAAAATTTTAATAAAAAAGAATATGCTCACTTTTCTAAATTTACATTGTTTTGCAGTTGCAAAACTGGAAAAAAACATTTCGCAATCCAGAATTAATTTCCAAGGCTGGATTGCATCTGGATACCAGAATTCAGTTAATAGTTTCATGTACTAAGTACATTAATTTCCTGTTTTTCATTAACTCTCAGTGCAAGCTAAGCTGTATCAGTGATTCACCTTTATTTTCGTTTGAATTTTCTGAAGGCTATACACCTGGAAAATTTCTTTTGAATATCTTCTTTTTATTCGATGATAAGAAAAAAACTTTTTACCAAATCCATTTGCTCAGAATATAAGAAAGCCTCAGGAAACGCTTGGGATGCTGAGATGTTTCATCATTAAAAATTATCATTCTACTGCCTGGACCAAGTTCTCCCTAAATCTCTTCCACAACTTTGTCCTGAGCAATTTTTTTTCATGTTACCGGCGTGCTTGCAAATTTTATCCACCCATCACCCACGTAGTCTTCTTCTGCCTTTTCCAGTCCTTGCTATCTAATCTAAAATTTTAGTTGTGCAACGGTGGTCAGTTATAGCAATATTTTCAGCCGATTGCACCTTGACGGTTTTTGCTGTGATCATAATGTCATCCACGCTTATCTGTTCCCTGATCCATGTACTCCTTTTCCTATCATTCCTGGTTGAACCAAGCATGCACCTCTTCGTGCTTCTTTAAGTTGTTTGCAGCCTCTTTGTCTGTTTTAGTTAAAGTCCATGTCTGTTATCTATAAGTATATAAGAACTGGAAGGATACATTTATTAAGCATTTTATTTTCAAGTAATGATGATAAATTGCTCTTGAAAAATGCACTGTATTTTCCAAATGAACTCCAGCCAAGTTTTATACGTTTATTAATTTCTTCTTCGATGTGGCTGTCGCCTCATATAACAATACAAGGGGTGTCTAAAATGCTGTTGAAGCACCCTGCGCAGTTATAATAAGTTGTTGATCAGTCTCAAATTGTCGTCTCCGCGATGTCTTTTTTACGCTTTCCAACCGTAGGTTGAAGAAGCGTATATGCTCCAGCTTTGTCCGTCCGTTCGTCCGTTTGCCTGTCGGCACGATAACTCGCGTAAAAACGGTTCGATTTCGTTGAAATTTCAGTATGTGGTAGGGGACCACCTGGGGACGATCCCTATTGAAAATGGACGAAATGGGGTCAAAGGACACGGCAAACGAGCGGGATCCATTCCATTGCCCTTATGCGTCATAACTTGGGTAAATATAGTTCGATTTCGATGAAATTAGTATATTGTAGGGGACCACCTGGGAACGAACCCTATTGAAAATGGGTGAAGTGGGATCAAAGGTTAGGACATAGGAGCGGGATGTATTCCATTGCCTTTATGCCTCATAACGTACGTAAAAATGCTTCCATTGCGACAAAACTTTATCATGTTATTTCGGAGGTATACTGAACCGGTTCTGTTGAATATCATCGAAATGGAGTCAAAAGTCAGGGCACAAGAGCGAGATTTATTTCACAGCCATTATCCTCATAACCTGAATGATAACTTGAGT
Organism: Macrothele yani; assembly: GCA_039090855.1. Lineage (NCBI taxonomy): Eukaryota > Metazoa > Arthropoda > Arachnida > Araneae > Macrothelidae > Macrothele > Macrothele yani. The sequence continues at coordinate 13,911,948 of CM076992.1, forward strand.
AATGATTTCTGGTATGTTGGAAAGGGTATTATAATCAATGCATTGCATGATTTTACTAACTTGTTTAAAATGCGGAACAACCAGAAGACACATGGCAACAAGTCTGGACTATATGCAGGTTGGAGCATCCACTTAATATTCATTTTCTCCAAATAGGAAACGACAGAACTGGCCATGTGCGGACTTACATTAGGTCGCACATGAAAACAAATGAGAAACCTAGGTTGAACAAAGTCATTTCACCTCCGAAATGCTCGGTTAAAATTTTGTGAATTGATGATTCACAGAAATCTATCAATCAGATATATCGATGAAACATTTCTTCGATATCTCTAATTGATTAGATGTCTGTCTTCCCGTATAATAACACTTATTGTAATGTTTACCTCTGTAGCACTCTTTGACGGTCTTTCTCCATGCACGATTAAAGCTTCCGGCTCACGACCTTCCATAAATTCTTTATGCCATCTGTAAATTGTTCATTTCCCTAGACATTCATCTTTATAAACCTCTTGCATAAGATGGAAAGTCTCTCCGACAGACTACCTAAGTCGACAGCAAAATCTAAGGGCGCATCTTGGTTCCTCTTTCACATCCATTTTTCCGAAAACTCACAGCGCGAAAATACTTGTTAGGGCTTCACGAAATAACACTTATTAAACCGCGCACAACCGACGACGCATGCGTGATAAACAGGTGTGGCCGGTTGCTATGTTTACAACCGTTTTTTCGAGACTCGTGTGCCAAGGTCGAATGCAGTATTGCACATTTTTTATAAAAACATTCTCAGCTGTTTGGGGACAAGCTATGTACTTGCTGTCCATCTTCCACCAGCCCATTACCACTTGACGGTCTTTACTTTGATCATGATGACATCAACACTCGTTATTTCCCTAATCCATTAGTTCCTTTTCTTATTCATCTTGGTGTAACCAAGTATACATATTTTCATGCTTCTTTGAGCTCTTCGCGTCCTCTATATGTCTTTTTCAATTAAAGTTCATGTCTGTGATCCATCCCTACATAAGAACTGGAAGAGTGCATTGATTAAACACTTTCCTTTTAAGCAATGATGATAAATTGCTCTTGAAAAATGTACTGTTTCCTCCAAATGCACTCCAGCCAAGTTTTATACTTCTTAATTTCTTTTTCGATGTGGCGCTCGCTTGATATATTTATTGTCCAAGTCAGACCCAATCGTCAGTAACTTCTAAATTTGCCCCCATCAACTTTTAAATTTTCAGTTCTCATAAAAGTTTTGTTTTCCATAAGCTCATATTTATTCCTACTATTTTACTCGTGTCAGCAAGTTCCTGAATCATATTCTGCAGCTCTGAAGGAGCCTGAAATTTAATTTAACAGGTTTCGGCTATAGATATCCGTTTTTTTTATTATGATGATGCCCTACGATAAACGTAAAATCGAAACCATCTGTTTTTTTAAGTATCTTTCTTTTTCGTAAAACACGAGTGTCATGCATTTCAAAGAGATATTGAGGATCGAATGTACGTTTTAGAGATATCTTTATCAATAGGGATGTTCAGCGTGGGACATAATGTTCTACATTGCGTGGTTGAGGTAAAATATTGCCCCTAGGCTTTTGTCTGCGTGTATGCAATAGGGGATTCTAGCAACTGAGCAAGTGGGCGTCTTGATAACCTTCCCTCCTACATCAAACATTACAAGAACATGACTGACTGCTTTGAGTTGCTGGAATAATGGGCTTCAGTCTAGCGTACATACCCATGTGCTGCGGAATCAATGGGAAAGATTTATGCACTCCAGTGACGACGGAACGTCTTTCTTTCAGATTTTTTTTTCTTATTTACTACGTACTTTTTGCCTTGGAGCAATAAAAATAATTGCTTAAGCACTACCATTCGGGAAATGCGTGCTAAACTTAAAGAATCCTTTACGGTATAAGAGATAGTAAGCGGTTGCCTGGTACAGGGGAGGTCAGTTTGAAGGGGTTCTGTTTAGAATCGTAAACTATGACATTTCTTTTTCAAAAGTACAGACCGTATATATATATATAAGGTCTTTCAGTCATTGAACTGGGAAAACAAAGGGATGAAAATGAATGGGGGTTATTTAACTCACCATCGTTTTGCTAATGACGCAGTCATTTTTGCATTTACCCTTTCCGAACTGCAGAGGACTTGCTGACAAAAGTAAAGAAGTGGAATTAAAAAGGAAATTTCAGAAGACAAAACTGATGTACAATGCTTTTACAAGAAATGAAGATTTATTGATTGATGGGGGAAAGCTGGAGATAACCGATACCTACATTTAGCTTTGACAGCAGATATCAAGCAAGGGTTATATTGATGAAGAAATTAATCGGCGTATAAAACTTGGATAGAGAGCTTTTGGAAGCAACAGTACAATTTTCAAGAGTAATATACAATTAGGTCTTAAAAGAAAAATGTTTAATCAGTGCATCCTTTCAGTGTTTATACGCATGAAACAGAGACGTGAATCTTAATAAAAAATATATATACAAAGATCGTAGTCAACTCAAATAATCATGGAGAGATGCATGCTTGGTGTAACCAGGAAAGATAAGAAGAGGAACTCGCGGATAAGGAAAATGACAAGAGTGGACGACATTATGATCAGAGTAAAATCATTGAAATGGCAGTGGGCTGGACATATTGCCAGAAGGACAGACCACCGATGGGCCGAAACTTTAGACTGGATTCCAAGGGACAGGAAAAGACCTAGAAGACCATCACATGGGAGATGATTAGATGAAACTCGAAAGCATGCAGAAGTGACATGTAGGATGCTGGCTGAAGATAGACCGTTGTGGAAGAAACTTGGGAAGACCTTCATTCAGCAGTGGATTGATAATTGTTGACGGTGATTATGATGATGATATTTATAAAGAGAGAGAGGGGGGTGATATGTATATATCGCATCATCAATCCACTGCTGGACGAAGGTCTCCCGAAGTTTCTTCCACAACGGTCTGTCTTGTGCCAGTCTCTTCCACGTTACTCCCGCATACTTTCGAATTTCATCCGCCCATCTCCCATGTGGTATTCTTTTGGGTCTTTTCCTGTCCCTTGCAATCCAGTCTAAAATTTCGGCTGTCCATCTATGGTCTGTCCTTCTGGCAATATGTCCAGCCCATCGCCATTTCAGGCATGGAGAGGTGCATGCTTGGTGTAACCAGGAGAGATAAGAAGAGGAACTCGTGGATCAGAAAAATGACAAGAGTGACCAGAGTAAAATGCATATATGTGTGTGTGTGTGTGTGTGTGTGTGTGTGTGTGTGTGTGTGTGTGTGTGTGTGTGTGCGTGCGTGTACACTGAAGATCTTGAATTAGAGACAGCTGGCGACGACATGACGTGTGCAGCGATCCGACAATATAAAGAGTGATGCGACGGGAATCAGTAAGAGTCGGACGCAGTATGGGTTAGACGAAGGATCTAAGCGCATTGGATCGTGGGAAAATTTTCGGGACCTGACGAATGGGTCACTCCATCTCGGAAGTCGTGCAGGCACTGGGATTTTCACTAGCAACTGTGTCACGGGTGCACCGTGAGTACATCGAATGCGGTAAAACCATCCCTGCAAGGGCCAACTGCCGTGGACAACGGCGTGTGGATGAGCGGGGTCATCGTCGGCTAGCTCGCATTGTAACAGCGAATAGATGGGCTACAGTGCAAGAAATCACTCGGCAATTTAACGCTGGTGCACAAAAACGAGTAAGCAGCCACACCATCCAGAACCATGTCCTCGCTATGGGGTACAGAAGATATCGTCGCCGCCCCGGTGGCGCAGTGGTCTAAGGCGCTGGCCTCTGATCATTCGTCCGTCAGGGGTCCGGGTTCGAATCCCGGTGAGGCATGGATGTTGTGTTTGTCTTACGGCACTGGCTCTCTCCCTTCCCTGGAACCAGTGACCCTAAATTAGGGACGGGCGACTGCTTATAGCCCATTGAGTTGCTCACGGTGGTCGTTAAACCTCCAATAAAAAAAAAAAAAAAAAAGCCATCGTCCCACGAGCGTACCGCTGCTGACCTCACATCACAGGGTGCAAAGATTAGCATGGGCGCGGGAACATCGCCACTGGACCCTAGATATGTGGGAAAATGTTGCCTGGACTGATGTGTTGAGATTCACGTTGGTACATGCGGATGGCAGGATACGAGTACGGCGCAAACCACATGAAGCGATGGATCCTTCTTGCCAGCAAGGTACTCTTCAAGCTGGTGGGGGTGGCATTCCTGTTTTGGGACTGTTTACGTGGACAGAAATGGGACCCCTGGTACGTGTGACATCGTCCCTCACAGGTCAACGTTCCCGGGATATCCTGGACGACCATTTGCTCCTGTTTGTGCGTCTTCAACATCTCACTGGGGACCTCATCCTGCAACAAGACAATGCAGCTCTCCAATTGCATCCGAATGGTTGGATAAACACTCTACCGACGTGACCTCGCTTCCTTGACCAGCTAGATCACCTGACCTCAATCCCATCGAGCACATCTGGGATGCCATCGAGAAGGAGATGTTCGGGGCTCTGACCCACCTCCATGAAATCTTCGTGAACTATGGGATCTTGTTCAGGGGTCGTAGATCCGTATGGCTTCCCAACGTTTCCGGTGTCTTGTCGAGTCCATGCCGAGACGAATCGCCGCCGTCATTAGGGCGAAAGGTGGTGCTATACGTTACTAGACAGGTATCTCTAATTCAATTGCTCTTCAGTGTATGTCATCATCATCATCACTGTCAACCATTATCAAGCCATTTATTTATTTTATTAGAACAAACTTTAGTTGATACCAAAAAGAAAAAGTCATGCAGTTTTGTAGTTATGGACAATTCACAAAGAATTCGTTCAAAACGGATAACTCTCCACCGTGAATGGTAAATGGTTCCCTCTCAGGGCTGTGAATAATAATTCAATCTTCAATTATTGCGACATACCATGAAGTTGCGGCATGTTTAATTTTATTCTGCCCGCATGGGTACGGAAACGAATTCCCAATAAGAAAAGCAATTTCGAGAATTGATAATCGTCAACCGTTATGTGAGTGAGCAATCAACAGACAGCTAGGGGAAAAATGGTCAAACTTAAGAATGGGAATGATGCGTGAATGCCACTCATATGAATGGTATGCTCGAATCGTTTGCCACGAGCAAGTCATTCATCGTAAATGGTGAAGAGCTCGAACTCTTTTGGGCAGTTGGACAAAAGAAAGCTGTGGTCTTGAACGCGCTTTGGTCGTAAAGACGAGATCCTGCAACGAATAACTACCCAGGGAGCGTAGTGACAGCCGGGAAATTGAACGGTCATTCGTTCGAACGATCATTCATGAATGACGCTTTTGCGTAAATTATGAATGAACTTTGTGACGTACCTACCTCAGAGGGGACGCACATGTCGAGACGGCAAAGTTGCAGCGACAAATTTCGTCGGTGTAGCTTAATTGGGAAAGCATTTGGCTCCGGAGCAGAAAGAAGCTGGTTAAATATGATCCACCGGCAAATTTATGTTTTCATATTGGCCCCCGAAAAATGAATCTCCTGGCCGTTGGGCTCTGCAAAAAATGTGTGATGTTCGTTCCACACATCTTCTGGAATTAGACAGTGAGCTCTCCTTCAAACATGGTTTGCCGGCTGACCCGGAAACCTACGATTCCGTCCCAGCACTTTCTTAAGGGTGCACATGTCAAGTCGACAAAGTTGCAGGGCCAAACTTCGTCGGTGTAGCTTAATTGAGAAAGCTTTCGGATCCGGAGCAGAAGGATGCGGGCTCGATCTCCTCTATTGGTAAATAGTTTCACTGCAACTCCCAAGAAGGAATGCTTTATGCCATCACTACTAATTTAACAGTTTCAGTCTTGATTTACATGACCAATCCTGTTTGACCTTTGGTGTGAAAATGAAAGATGTTTCAAAAATGATTGAAATACTTTAATCAGATATATTCTGAAAATTTTGTAATTTTTTTTATAATTTTTTTATAAAATTTAAAAAAATTATAAAAAAATTTTATTAATCAGATTCAATCTGAAAATTTTGTAAACGGATTTTTCGAGTGTAAATCAGAAAAGATGTACAGTCAAATACCGAAATAAGCAATGTATTTTAGTTCACACGTAAAAATAAGTGCTTAAAGATTTTCTTTAAAATTCCTCTAATTTTGGATTACCAGTAGATATTTCTTTCTGAGCAATTAGCTTCTAGGAAGTTTCACATTAGCAGCTCACATTCTTGTGGTCGATTCTTCCGAATTTTCTGTTTCCCCGAAAAAAAGTCGACTGTTTCTTCCTTCCCTGACCCTACGCACCATCAAGCCCTGTGGTCATGTGACATAGAATTACTGGTACAACCATTCCTACCCATTCACCTTAAAAAGAGTAAGTTCTTTCTTCCCCTGAGACTTAGCACCAACCAGTCCTGTGGCCATACGGCAGAGAATTACTGGCACCATCGTTTCTACTGATTAACCTTGAGAAGCTTGAGAAGTAGAACTTAAATAGTATAACTATACTAGTCCTTGAGAAAGCCATCTGGTTGATGTGCGAAAGCTTAGAAACTTTTATTTCTATTCTACGCCAAGAAATTTCGGATCACTAGTATAGTTATATTATTTAAGTACAATTGGTGTATTGTTCCTTGTTATTAATTGAAAAGTAGAAGCTTCTTCCTCCCCTGACCGTTAGCGCCAACAAGCCTTACAAGGTCATGCTGCAGAGAATTATTGGTACAAACCCTTTCTGCTGGCTCACATTGAAAGCTCAAAGTTATTTCTTCCCCTGACCTTCATCACCAGCAAATGTTGTGGTTACGCGACAAAATATTACCGGAGCAACCATTCCTAATGATTCACCTTGAGAAGTTGATGCTCCATCTCCCTTGGCTCTTAATACTAACAAGCCCGGTGGACATGCGACAGATTATTACTAGTATAACCATTTCCAATGAATAACCTCAATAAGTTGCAATTCTTTCCTCACCTGAGACATAAAACCCACAAGCTTTGGGGTATGAGGCATAGAATTACTGGTACAGCTGTTCCTACTGATTAACCTTGAGAGGTTGAAGTTCCTTCCTGCCCTGACCCTTGGCACCAACAAACCTTGTGGTCATGCGACAAAGTAGTACTGGTACAACCGTTCTTGCAGAATTACCTTGAGGAGTCGAATTTATTTTCTCTCCTAACTCTCAGTACCAACAAGCCCTGTGTTCAAGCGGCAATGAATTACTGGTACGGACGTTCGTATTGATTAACCTTGAAAAGTCGACTGTTCTTTTGAGTCAGTCATCATTTGTGCTGTTTTGTCTGAACTTTCCTTTAGAAAGAAGAATAAGCTATAAGCAAATAAGTTACTTGCGCTTCTAATGACATCAAAATATTTTTCATTAATCACGAAGAACAGAAGTTCAAAACCTTCAAACGCCTTCCATTTTCCAGAGGATATGCTTTCTGGTCTGGTATTTTTGTATTGGAGGAAAGCAGGGAAGCTCAGGGTTTTCCATCTCTCTCTCTCTCTCTCTCTCTCTCTCTCTCTCTCTCTCTCTCTCGGTATACCCTCAGTAAACAAACTGAGGTACTGCTCCCAGAAAGGTAACTTTTTACTGTTTTATAAGCGCACGGATATGAAACAGTGAAAAGTTACTGTTCTGCATTCCCTTCTGACAAGCAAGTTGTAAGTAAGAAATATTTTATACGCATGCTCGTTCTTTAAACTGTCGGGCATTTTTGCTAAGTAGCGAAAAAAGCAACATTTCAGTATCTTCTCCATCTAATTACTTAACAAGACAGTCTTCGTTTTCTGAGTCGGAATGTTTCTCTTTATTTAATCCAGTAGCGAAATGCTAAATCTTCTATGCTCGGTCCAGCTGGGACCGGGTCAGGCGCCGGCTTATTCCTTGTAGACCTCTACTTACTCTTCTCCCTGATATAGAAGAAAATAATTGGCCAGCAATACGAAACAGATGGAATTTCAGCAAAATCAAAGTTAAAAAATGTAATGGTCTTTAACAGTACTGTTGCATATAAATTTTACGTGTGCAAATTTGAACGAGTTATGGATTAGAGAAATGTTTATTTTTCATCTTCGTTTTTTCCCAACGCATAGAGATCTCGATAACATCTCGCTTTGTCCTGTAGCCTATAGGTGGAACTTGTTAGGTTCAGGCTTAAATAAGTGTGGCAGTTGGTAGCTAATGACCATCTTTCGGTCATTTGTCACGGGTCCAAGACTACTATGACAAAATAAATTTCTCCATCATTTTTATGCCAGTGGTGGGATTCGAGCCTGCAACCCACTTAATCCGGGTGCTATCCACTATACGACACTGGCATGTGCTCTCACTGCTATCTGCCTTTATCTCGTGTGCGTCCTGTGGTGCAGGCACGTCGCACTGCCCAGAATTCTGCGTCAGGTGTTGGAACACTTCTTACTCCGTTCGTAGCTAACCCCATATCGCCTTTCTGGCATCTTCCCTCTACAGACATGCCGTGCACCGTAAAAAAATTCTGAAATTCACGAGCCACTTTCCGTGATTTCTTTCGTGAATTAACGAAGCATGTTTCTGATACAATTTTTTCCGTGAAGTGACGGAAAAAAAACTTCGAATTTCACGGATTTTTCGTACGCCAGAAAAATTCTGAATTTTCCTAAACCTTTCCGCAATTCCTTTCTTACATTCGCGGTAAATTACCGCTTTTTCAATATGTGTAAACGGAAAATTCCGAAATTTTGCCAAACGCATAAGAAAATTCACTATCTGTTCTCCTTATAAAAAACCTTTATGAAATTATTTGTCTAAGGAGTGCGACAAATAACTTGTACGGCTTAGAGCCTTTCAAATTTATTCGTTTCAAGGTTTTAAGTTCCCGTCCACGCGTGAGTCTCCTTACGAATTTCGTTTGTCGAGTTAAAAAAAAAAAGGCGAGGCAGGAAAGAACTGAGAAGTTAAGACAGAAGTATTGTGGAGCAAGAATTGTTGGTGAAATGAAACTAAGTAGACCATTCGGAAGAATGAGAAGAAGCGAAGCATCTTCTCGATAACTAACGACCCAATTTTCACAAGAATTCGACAGGCGATGTTACAGTAGTCGAAGTCCTTTCTCCTTCCCAAATTTCAGTGTTTTGCTCTGCTAGCCGTCACTAAATTTAATTCAGCACGTAGAAAATGCATAACATCACGTCCAACAATCAGGGGCGTATATGGAATTTGTTTTCGGGAGGGGGTCGACAAAAAATGAAAGTTTTGAAATCCGCCTGGACAAAATTAAAGTTAATGAAAAATAGAAGAAAAAAATTAAAGCATTTTTTTTTAAAGTAAGATGATGAATTTTTATTGAAATAAAGCATTTTTTTTTCTAAAACAAATCGCATTTTAACAAACAAAAAAAACTTTCGGAGGGGGAAAAGGGTCTTTGCTCCCCCTCTAAATACGTCCCTGCAGACTATTATTAATTAGTCAGCATCGCAACATAATTTAAATTCGCTAATTTGTACTGCATCATTGTTTTCAGTTATTGATTAACCTTCGACTTGTACTTTCGTTTAAATGTTAACGTTTGTAAAATAAGAGAGGTCTCACCCAAATCTTCTCGTATCAACCTTAACCTCCACTTCGCTTTTAAAACTGTTACATGTTACAAAACATATACCCCTACTTAACTTTCCTTTCGGATTTGGATTTTTTTATATAAATTTCGTTATTTCTCTGTTACAGATTTTCTCATTGAATGACACATTAATTCCCCGAACTGCTTGTATATTTTGGCAACGCTGGTAGCAAGTCACAGAAAATTAAATAGACGACGTTGAATGTGAATACAGTGTAGATTGGAATAGAGTGAAAAGTTGGTCCAGAAAAAAGATTGAAGCTCGTTGGATATCTATGTGAATTTTCGTTTCATGATTGCGATAGGTATGGTAAGAGCAATTTAGTGTCAGTGGTGACGATTATATTGTATTAATGAACTGAACTTGCAGTACACGGAAAATAAAGAACAAGTTAGTGTTTACACGTAAGTTCTGACTCTTTCATCGTGTCAGTTATTATTATTCATTTAATTATTTCAGAAGTGAGATTGATGCTCTACGAATCAATCAAAGAACGTTAATTACATACGTAAACAACTTCTTCAAATCTTAAAATACACTAGTCTCCTCATGTTCTTACAGCATTTGTTTCCGTTTTATTATGTGCGTATGTATCACGGTTGGAACAGCAAGCACATGCAACATCTAATTAACGATACAATTTGTACACCAACAATATTGCGACACTCTACTCTCTCCATCACAATTGCCGGAGAAAAGGGTGAAACCGCAACGCACTCTCTACACTTTCACTGATGATCACGTTACGTATGCATATTAGACCCTATCTTCATAACTAATTCAATTTATGAGGAGCTCGTGATATCCATCATTCAATCATTCTAATGCTCAATATTTAATCTTACCTAGGGGCGTCCAAAAAGTACTTGACACTTATCTGTAACTCGTCTGAACTTGTCATTGCGTGTTAAAATCAAAGGACAGAAATTATGATACAGCCTTAGTTGAAACGATACGGTTTTTGTAGAAATGATGATACGACCTTTGTTGAAATGACTCGGCTTTTACTTAAATGTTTATTCGGACTTTGTTGAAATGATACGGCTTTTGTTGAAACTATGATATGACCTTTGTTGAAATGATAATGCGGCTTTTAAAATTATATGGCTTTTGTTAAAATGATGGTACGACCTTTTGTTGAAATGTTTATTCGACCTTTGCTGAAATGATACGGCTTTTTTTAAACGATGATACGACCTTTGTTGAAATGATGATATGACTTTTGTTGATATGATGATACGACCTTTGTTGAAATGATACGGCTAAAAGAATAAGGATGTTGTTGACAGGATGATGCGACCTTGGTTGAAATGATGATACAACTTTGTTGAAATTATACGACTTTTTTTTAAGTGATGATACGGCCAAATTCTGTGAATTGTTCCTGTGGTGCCTACTAAAGACGGGAAAGATTTTACATTTTCACAAGCATGCAGCTTTTGGTGACGCAAAAAAGAAAAAATCATGCCGATTTATCACAAGTACGATGATACGACGTTTGTTGAAATGACTCGGCTTTTGTTGAAATGTTTATTCGACCTTCGTTGAAATGATACGGCTTTTGTTGAAACGATTATAAGACCTTTGTTGAAATGATAATACGACTTTTGTTGAAATGATACCGCTTTTGTAAAAACGATTATAAGACCTTTGTTGAAATGAGGATAGGACTTTTGTTGAAATGATGATACGACCTTTGTTGAAATGATGATACGACCTTTGTGGAAATGATACGGCTAAAATAATAAGACTTTTGTTGACAGGATGACACTACTTTTGCTGAAATGATGATACGACCTTGGTTGAAGTCATGATACAACGTTTGTTGAAATTAAGTGATGATACCGCCAAATTCTGCGTATTATTCCTATGCAGCCTAATAAAGACAGGAAAGATTTAACGTTTTCACAAGCATGCAGCTTTTGGTTACGCAAAAAAGACAAAAATCATGCCGATTTTTCACAAGTACAAGGGGATATCCTGTTCATACGGGTCTGTTACGGAATAGATGCGCAAATTCAGAGAAGGACGGAAGATCTTCAAAGACCTCCCTAGTTCATGAAAATCCAAGGCGGCCGTCAAAAATGGAACTATCGTTGCTCTTCGTGAACTCATTAGCGAAAGCCCACGCATCCCAATATCAGGTAACAAGCAGCGTATCGATTGGCAGTGTGGAAACGATTATTCATTAAAACTTGAAAGTTCGCAAGATCTGTGCCAAATAGGAATCCCAGAAAATGACTGAAGGGCGAAAAAAAAAAAGAAAAAGGAATAGAGTCGACTCGTGCAACAAGATGCTGGAAATATTTTAATCTAGTGGCATTAAAAAGTTAACAGAGAGAGAGAGAGAGAGAGAGAGAGAGAGACATTGTCACAAGAGATGAAACACAGCTTTATTGCTATACATCTCCCCGAAAACTCGACAACTATATTTGGAACACCTATTCTTGCAGTGTTAATCTAACGAAGTATTTCAGATTCTGGTGTTTAGAACAGGGCTTTACGTTCACACAGTAGTACACACCTATGGCATATTCCTATCTTTTTGAAATAAAGTAAGATTTATTAAAAGAAACTGAGTTCGAAAATCCGAAATAATAAGACGTGGAAGAATTACCTCAAGATAAATTCATTTCTTCCAATGTTAAAAATCTGTTTAAAAACAAAGAAATTTCTTGCAGTGTGAATCAACCGAAATGCTTCACGTTTTGGTTTTCGAAACGGGTATGGCTTTAAATGCATACAAGGACGTATATCTGTGAGATAGCTCTATCTCACTGAAACAAGGTTGCATAAATCAGAACAAAAGTTTTTGGCCCGAAAATTTGGAACCAGGAGACATGCAAAGACTTCTTATTTACCTTATCTTTCTTTTCTTTTGCATTCATCTTTTGCTGTAAAGTCAATATATTCTTTGTGTGTGTGTGTGTGTGCTCATTTTCAAATAACGTTTTTCCGACAGACATGAGATATTCAAAATGTGAAGTAGAATTCTGACAGCAGGAATTTTTATTTAACTTCCAAAAAGTTTTTCCTCCAGTGAATACCACTTTCATGATTTTCAATTCTTGTCTTGTGATTTAGAGCCAAAAGCAATAACATATTCCAATTCACCACCAAACTACACATGTCAATATACGCTAAAACGTCTGTTGTATGTTTTCTAGGGGTGTCCTTAAAAAAAGTACAAACGAAATTTCAAAATGTTACATACTGCGAATATGTAATATCTGAAATTTCTGTGTGGGAATTCTGAACAGTAATAAACTACAATAGTCTCAATAATATAAAATATCACTAAGTTCTAAAAATTCTGTTATATCCTACGTAAAGGTTTGAAAAAATCAACAAATAGTATTTCATTAACAACTCTTGCTAACTTTTAATATTGCTTACTTTTACGCAAATCTTTATTTGTTTAATTAAGTCTATTAAACTTTAGGAAACATATGAGCGTATTTTTTGCTGATAAGCCGCTTTTTTTTTTTGGAAGGTGGGGGGGGGGCGATTGACGACCACCGTGAGCAACTTGATGGGCTATAAACCGTCGCCGATCCCAAATTTAGGGCCACTAGTTCCAGGGAAAGTCGAGAAGCAGCGCGTAAGACAAACACAACATCCATGCCTCACCTGATTCGAACTCGGACCCAACTCGGACGAATGATCAGAAGCCCATGCCGCTTCGATAAACGCTAAAAGATTTGTATTATGGATAGTAAAATCCCTTTTTTTCTCTTTTTCTTTTTTTTAATCCAACATTGTATTTATGAAATCGAAGCACAGTGCTAGAAAACATAAACTGCCAATATTATAAACAGATGTAAGAAAGCGAAGAAAGTGTACTTTAAAATTCATTGTAATAGATTTTTATATGTATTTTTATTCTTTAAAATGAGATATAATTGGGCTCCAGAGAAGCAGAATGTAGACCTAAGCGCGTACGCTGTACACGGATAGTTTCCAAATTATTAGATTTTGCAGATAGTTTTTGCTTGTAGATCTAAAAAAATAAATAAAGAAAAGTTATCTACATCAATTAAAACATTTACTCCAGGCTTTACTCAGATTAATATACTTAATGCTATTTTAACTTGAAGAATTTGCACTTATTTTTTTCACATCTTCAGAGTTCTTTTGCCTTTACATACGTTTCTGGCCTCTATATTTTATCAAGGCCTGTTCTAAATGTATAGGGACTGTATCAAAAGTTTCGTTTACACTGAAAGTATTTAAATTTTACTGCCAGGTTCCTCTTGTAGTTGCCAGTTATTAAATTAAAATCCTTTCCTTATGTATTTTGTAAGTCAACTATTTTTGAATTAAGTTGTTGAAAATGCTATTCATAATTTTTGAAGGTTCTGTTTTTTTTTTTTTTTTCGGATATAAAAGCGTTCTTCAATTAGTCTCCTGTTTTTGTGAGGTTCATAGCCCAATATTTTAATATTTTGCCATAAAGGTCCATTTCACACACTTTGTTGCACATTCGATTGTAATGTACTTATTTTGTCCTCGTTGGAATCTATAATGTTCTCACAATTATTTATTGTTTTATTAATTATAGTTCAAATTGTCTTATTCTATTTTTATCACAGTTCGCAGTTTATTGTTTCAATGGTTGTGTACACAGATACATTTTACTTTTATACAACTCTGCTGGGCTCCCATGTTGTTGTTTTTTACGTTACGTAAGCATCACGTTTAGGAAATATCAAAGTCATTAAAAGTACGAAGTGTTCTGTAGCAGAAATATTAAAGGAAAATATTTATTTTTATATAATTTTCATGTGAACCTTTAACAATTAAGAATTATAACATTTCTTTTCCATTGAATTCGATCTTGAAAAAAGCTTCAAAATGTCCTCGCGTAGCATGACGATCAACAACAGGAGTAAAAACACAACGTACGTCAGAACAAAATATGATAATTGTCTCAATTTTGCTGAGTTTCACTAAAACAGGAAATAAATTTTTGTACTTACAGACATTATCCAAAAGCTATTGTATTCCTCTCATTTAAATAATCTGAGATATTTCAGTTCTTTGTCCTTCGCTATTTTACTATTCTATTCCTGCTTTCAATTGGGAAGTAAAAAAGCAGAATCCATGCAAGGGGTGCAGTTCTTAAAATCTCAGACGGGCACTATGCCTCATGAGAACGAAGAAGCCGATGTAACTGTATGACGTGGGCAAAACGAAAAGACGTAATGAAACAGGAAAATGGTTCGCCTTGTAGCTAGAAAGAAGTGTCGACACTGGCGTCGTAACGGGTTTCGAATATCTCTTTTATTCAGTGTTACATGTCAGATTTAGCAAATCACGGAATTGGAGCCAAAGAGATTTCAGTTTTAAAAAGTAATGGCGAAGTTTCTTTTACAGATATTTCAAAATTCCAAAGATTGTTTGGCAAGTAAAAACTTCTAATTAATATGAGCAGAGTGTCCGAACCAGCCTCTCCGGTGGTGCAGTTGGCTAAACACTGGCATCTGACCATTATTTCGAGTGGACCTGGGTTCAAGTCACGGATCAGTCTTACGGCAACGGCCCATTTTCCCCGGAATCAATGGGCTCTAAATTAGAGACGGAAGACTGCCTTATAAGCTTTCGAATTCCTAACGGTGAACCGTGGCAGTTGAATCCGGGAAAAAAATCAGTACCAGTAACCAAAAATCAGTACCAGTAGCCTTTATCTCAAACCAGTGGTCATCCGCTTAGCTTTTCAGGGAGGCATACGCCCCCTTTCATTACAACAAAATTTTTGAAACCAAGTCTTATCTTTTAAAAAAATATTTTTTTGGAATTTTATCGTACACTTTTCTTAACTATTAATTTTATCCTGACCCTCAATTATTATTGCAGGCATACCTGTACTAATAATCGAGGGTCAGGATAAAATGAATACTTAATTACCACCTCATTCCTAGCTGATGATATATCATAGATAGGAATGAGATTACAATAGAGGATGAGTTGATGAGTATAGATTAGGTCGAAATTAGACTATGATCCAATAACTGGATTATGTCGGAATCTATATTACCACAAGGAACACATGGAATTTGAGAGACATAAATTTGCCCTTCATAAATGAATACAGCGTTGTTATATTTCCCACAAGTATAGAGTAATTATTGCGGAGAAAAACATTTTTAATATCTCATTATCATTAAGAAATTTTGACACTTTTATGATCTGCTAAAATAGCCCAGATCTAGGCCTAGTGCCTTAAAATTAATGTTTTGTGTCTGAATAAAGGTGCAACATTATTAACGTGACTTTTCATATAGTAAACTTTATGAACATGAGCACGGTAGATTATAATTTGCTAAATAGGCCCAGGCCTAGGGCCTTACAATTAGCGTTTCGAGCCTGAGTAAAATGCTACATTATTAACTTTACTTATTGCGTAAACCTATGAATATGAACACACAGAGGATTAAAATTTGTTAAAAAGGCTCACATCTAAGCTTAGG
Source organism: Macrothele yani (assembly GCA_039090855.1). Lineage (NCBI taxonomy): Eukaryota > Metazoa > Arthropoda > Arachnida > Araneae > Macrothelidae > Macrothele > Macrothele yani. Next base: position 13,928,019 of record CM076992.1, read on the forward strand.
GTTTTAAAGTTCTTGTTTTGTGCCTCAGTAAATGTGCTACATTATTAACTTGGCTTTTTATGTAAACTTTATAATCATGAGCACGGATAATTATAAAGTGGTGAAAGGGCCCAACCCTAGGACTTTAATATTAGGGGACAAACGATCGATCTACGGGGAAGTTTTCGCGTAGAAATCAAAAACACAATTTTTAGACGATCCCCTGATTTTTCGGTGCCCAGTTTTCGTAATTTGCATCACATTTCAGCATATTCTATAATGAAATCCAAAGCTTTCGTTAAACTGACACTTCCGTAAAATGAACGTTTTGATCAAGTGACCCTTCAATGGAAGAATCTTTTCAGTGAAGGGATTTTAGGCTAACTTATTTTCGGTGGAATGATCTTTCGGTCTTGTAAACAATACCCGGTGAAATTTTATAAACTTCTTTGTTGCATTATTAGGGAAAGAGTCTAGCAAAATAGTCTGTGAAGCCAGTGGAACATTAAACGCTTTTCTTGGACAGACAAGAAATATCAATCAGTTCTTTTGTGGAGAAAGAAATTTCGGTGTTTTAAGAAAGGTTTAGCTATCCACCTGTAATTTTCACTCTCTAGAACAAGCTGGATTCAGGAGTGGCTACAGCACAATAGATCATATCCACGTACTGCGAGAACTAATTGAAAGAGCGAGGGAATAAGAACTTCTATTGTGCATGGCTTTTATCGATTATGAAAAAGCCTTTGATTCGGTGAAACCATCAGCAGTTACAATGGCTCTGAAATCCTGCGGTATTGAAGATGTATACATTAATATTATTTATAACATCTATGAAAATGTGAGTGCAAAGATTCGGCTGTTTGAAAATACAACACACATAAAAATTGGAAAGGGAGTGAGACAAGGTGACACCATATCTCCGAAGCTCTTTAACGCCACATTGGAAAATGTCTTTCAATCACTGAACTAAGAAAACAAAGGGATAAAGATTAATGGAGATTATCTAACCCACCTTTGTTTTGCTGATGACGTAGTCATTTTTGCAACTACCCCATCAGAGCTGCAGAGTATGATCCAGGAACTTGCTGACAAGAGTAAAGAAGTGGGATTAAAAAGGGACTTTCAGAAGACAAAAGTGACGTACAATGCTTTTACAAGAAATGAACATTTATCGATTGATGGAGAAAAGCGGGAGATAACAGACACGTACGTTTATCTTGGACAGCAGATATCAAGTGAGGGTCACATTGATGAAGAAATTAATCGGCGTACAAAACTTGCCTGGAGAGCTTTTGGAAGAAACAGCATAATTTTCAAGAGCAATATGCCATTGTGTCTTAAAAGAAAAGTGTTTGATCAATGCATCCTTCCAGTGCTTACGTATGGTGCAGAGACGTGGACCTTAACTAAAAGAGACATACAAAGGCTGCAGACAACTCAAAGAGGCAAGGAGAGGTGCATGCTTGGTGTAACCAGGAGAGATGAGAAGAGGAACTCGTGGATCAGAAGAATGACAAGAGTGGAAGACATCATGATCAGAGTAAAATCCCTGAAATAGCAATGGGCTGGACATACTGCCAGAAGGACAGACCATCGATGGACAGCCGAAATTTTAGATTGGATTCCAAAGGACAGGAAAAGACCCAGAAGAAGACCACATGGGAGATGGGCAGATGAAATTCAAAAGTATGCGGGAGTGACATGGAGGAGACTGGCACAAGACAGACCTTTGTGGAGGAAACTTGGGGAGACCTTCGTCCAGCAGTGGATTGATAATGGTTGACAATGATGATGATGATATTGAGAGAAGAATACACTTCGAGAGAGATCGTCAGTTGCGTGCGGTGATCAATTATTATTTTCTGTAAATCTGAGTTTGCGGTGATAATTTTTTCAAAAAGCCATTGAAAGCATCGAAGGCGTCCAGCTTCTTTATCCAGAAAACAATTTTATCTTCGAATACAGAGATCTTATGAGTAATCGTGAAAACTGCCGTGTTTTACTTTCAAGTGATAGATTCAATGAGTTTAGTTTGTCAAATTTTTCGCAAAGATATGCAACCCTTTGTAAGTTAGATGAATCCATCAGCCTGCACCGTCAAACTGCGGACCCTACAGGGTTAAATGGAACTCGCTGTTCACGTTTACTGCCGTGAACGTTACGGTATCAGTCCCCATCCCGACCAGGGACCGCAGATTAGGACATACCGACAGGTGGTGCGAACTGGGGAGGTCTTACTCGAATGGACCGTGTACGTGTAGCTACCGAGACTTTCCTGGGAGATCCGTTCGCCACGCGAACCATTCGTTTTTATTGAGCTCGAAGCCTTTATTCATGCACAAAACAACATAGAAAAAATAGCAAAGACAAGGCACATTGAATGAAAAGACACTTCAGTTCAACAAAGTGCAGGCACAAAGGAACGCACATTTTGCGTTTGACATTCAATTGAGGACGCAGCCCCGTTACAATTCGCTTGCTGGTATTATCCGTAATCTATGCGGTTACGCAGTTCATCCAATTCTCGTTTGAGACTAAGGCAGTTCTGGTCTAAACTGGAGCGAGAGGAATCCAGTTTAAGGCGGAATTTCTCGTTTGCTCGCTGGTAGTTGGGACACCGAGCTTCATTGGGGCAATTCCAGTGTTTGTGACCCGCCTGGCCGCAGTAGGCACAGCTCACGGAAACAGCCGGGCACTTGGCCTTGTGGTGCCCGAATCCGTTGCATTTGGTGCCCGAACCCTTTGTAAGTTATAATCACTATACATAAATTCGATGAATTTGTGTTCTTCGCACTACCTGAGATGCATGCAGATTTCTGCGATTACACTGCAGAAATCGATACTGAGCCATAAGTCCGAACTTCAAGAAACCCCTTTCTCATCGTAACAATAGAAATAAGAATATCGTAAACATACGAATGGGATTTAGAGTTGGAATGATTTTGCAATTTGCTTATAAATATTTTTTTTTTTTGTAAACTAAGTGAAAATTCGTCATTTCGGATGCAATTTCCTAAGTAACACTCCCCCCCCTCCCGGTATGAGTGTCATTACTTTAATTCATATCGCCGAACATAAGTTTTGTGCTCTTTCGAACAGAAACGCAAGGCACCTGAAAGTCTAGGTAAGTGGTCGGCAACTCGGCTCTTAAGAAGAGCCAAAAAGTCGTAAAATACAGATTATTTACTTTTAGAAGAGCCATGAATGGCGGCAATGTGAACTGTGGCGTTCACTGCAGCCCGCGGCCGACACAGGTAAAATTTGCGAAACTGTATGCACAATATTTAGTATAGACCTTGATTATACCTATTTAGCATTTTTCCGCTTCGAATTAAAATACACTATATTGACAAAAAGTCACCGGACACACCTTCAAAACCAAATGAACGGATCCGCTGCGTTGTTAAGATGCGCGGTACAGCTGCAAATGGTATAAAAACAAACCTGCAGCTGACCGCGATCATATCGCACTGTGAGGTCGAGTGAAAATGTCGCGGCGGGAGAGAACTAACTTTGAGAAAGGAAAGATTGTTGAGTGTTATATTAATGGGTTTTCCATTAGAGAAACCGAGAGGCTTTTAAACATACCAAAGTCAACTGTTTTGGATGTACTGAATAAGTGGAAGACACATGGCGTGCCTGAAGCAGCAAAACGTAACGGCAGACCAAAGAAAATCAGTGATAAAGGACGTCGAAGCCTCAGGAGAGTCGTTACAGCTAATCGACGGAGTACTGCTCAAGACCTCAGTGTACGGGTGAGTAAAAATGCTGGTTCTCGGTATGTACACGTACCATTCGCAGAGAACTTCATTCCATGGGTTACCGCGATCGTGCGGCTGCTCATAAGCCTTTCATCTCCACTCGAAATGCTACTCGTCGTTTAGCATGGTGGAAAGAACATTTATCGTTGACAGTAGATCAATGGAAATGGGTCCTATGAACTGATGAATCAAGATGCACTAGCAGTTGATTCGTGGATGCTCTTGACATAGTAAAAGTAAGTATAAATTAGTGCACGTTCCAGTACAGCAGTATTCGCGAGATCTGATCATATGTAGAGGATTTTAGGAAAAGAGTATCTGACCCCAGGTCTCAAACAACCCTTAGAAATAGGAGGCTAGGAGATTTGAGCTAGAGTGCCCGATAGGAAATTCACACGGAAGCGAGGTAGAAAGAGGGAGGAAGACACTCTTATTTATTACCGACGGGGGGGGAGCAGTACCCGGGGCCCAACGGCTTAACGTGCCCATTCGACGCACGGCGGATATTTATTGGCTCGAGCGTTCGTACCTGCTGGGATCGAACCCGAGGTTTGCTCCGCGGCAGTCACGAACGTTTGCTTTTTTTATTGCCCGATTCCTCATAGGTTTCATAGCCAGAAGTTTCTGTGGAAGTGCGTGGAAATGCGTGGAAGTGCGTACTGTATATGTTCAGTGAATGAGCAAGGATTTGCAAAAGCAAAGGATTTAATCGTGCGCAAATCTTGAATATAATTTTACAAAAATTCTCGGACAGTTGTTTTCGAAGTTGGAAACCCTGTATTTCTACGTACATTCGTTTCTGTGGAAGTGCGTACTGTATATGTTGTGTCAATGGGAAAGTATTTGTTGTGTACTCTATATGTTGTATGTATTGCATATGTTGTGTCAATGAGAAGTTTCTGTGGAAGTGCGTCCTGTGTATGTTCAGTCAATGAGAAAGTGCATACGGATAAATAATCCCTACTAGACAAAATAAATTTTATTTCTTTGCTAGAGGGGGTGCGGTATTGGGCTATCAGATTGGAGGGGGGTAAAAATCGGTATTCTTGCGGAAATGGGCGACTTCCAACGGAGATGACGTATTTATTTAAACATATACGGGGAACGAGAACTATCTTGTTTATACTTAAGTTTAGAAGAGGAAAAGCTTTTACATGTGTGTGTAACAGAAGTATGTAGACTGGTGCGTTACACTCATTTTACTACTAAGTCAGTTCAATAGAGCCGCTTCTTTTCCTGAATCGTGGGCAAAATGACATAAATGAAACTGCACTTACGGACCACATGAAAAAGAAGAGTAAGAATTAATGTGTTTATGATGAATATCGATTATTTCAGAGTGATTTTGAATGCTAAAACTTTCGGGGGAAAAAAGAAGCTGTGCAGATTAGCAAAAAATATATCTCATGTGCATTTTACCTGACGCTGATAATGTTATCTCTAGTTAAAAAAGTTTTCAAGTAAATACTGTACGTAGTATTTATTCAATGTATATAGTATGGGAACCATAGATACCAGTCACTATGGCAAGTTACTATTTCTTCGCAATTATAACTTACTTAGGTCGTCTTCTCTTTTTCGTTTTTTTTTTCTTATGTAAGGCTGTTTATGAATTTTAGTTTGTATAACCTGACAAGGAATCTCTCTCTCTCTCTTTCTCATCGTTTAAATATACAAATACAAAAACTGTTTGTTTGTACTACGCTCTTAAAAAATCATTCAGGAGACTCCATCCATTTCCCATAAAATTCAATGAATTCAAGATCTCAGTTAATCTTTTTTTCGTTTTATTTCATTTATTTCGTTTTTGTTTTTTCGTTTTATTTTAGTGAATAAAACTTCAGTGAATTCGAGAAATTCACATACATTTATCGAAGTTCCCTAGAATCTTAAATAGTTGCAGCCGCCATATGCAACTCGAACCCTCATCGTTCTTTTTTTTTTTTTTTTTTGGATTGAAGGTTTAACGACCAGCGTGAGCAACTCAATGGGCTATAAGCAGTCTCCCGTCCCTAATTTACGGTCACTGGTTCCAGGGAAGGGAGAGAGCCGGTGCCGCAAGACAAACACAACATCCGTGTTCCACCGGGATTCGAACCCAGACCCTTCACCGACGAAGGATCATAAGCCAGCGTTCAGACCACTGCGCTGCCTGGGCGGCCATATCGTTCTGCTCCGGAATCTAATGATTTCCCAATTAAGCGACACCGACGGAGTTTGTCTGTGCAACTTTGCCGTCTTAACATGTGTGTCACCTGTGTAGCCCGTCACAAACTGTGCATCTAACCACGGTAGCACGGAAAGTGAAAGGGTCATTGACAGTACGTAATGAATTTACAGCCTTTATGGTGTCCTCAGCTGCTTCTTTCAGAGCAAGGGGAAAGCGGTAAAAAAGGTCCGAACAAAGAATCGAAGAAGCTGGACATAACGTTATGAAAGCGTGCGGAGGAGGTTTTTGTAGCTCCCTCTAGTCGAAGGCGTGAGGAAACATTGATGCAAAAGAAATATGGAAGAACTATAACTAGGAAACGTATAGTGAGATAAATAAGAGAGTAACTAAATAACTAAGATAACTTCAGGGTAAACCGTATCTAGTATAGTAACAAGCCTTAGCTGAAAATAAGTTTAGTAGAAAAATGCAATTACTCCCATTGCTGCTTCCTGGCATTTACTCTCATTGACTTAGAGCAGCAAATAAATGGAACTTAAAGTGGGAGAGAAAACTTCCGCTAACATTTCAAACCTTATGTCATACTTCAGTTTATTCTCAGAACGGTCTTCTTCACTTAAATATTTTTTTTTATTTTTTTTAGTTTTCATCATAAGTAAGCATTTAATTCTTATGCAAATATTTTGTCTCTTGCTTTATTTTTTTTATTTTTTCGAGGGAGATGATCAGCTCTGACGGCTATAAGCAGTTATTTTTCCCTAATTTAGGGCAATTGGTTCCAGTGAGCCGCTCCGATGGCGCAGTGGTCTAAGCGCTGGCTTATGACCATTCGTTCGAGAAGGGGTTCGGGTTCAAATCCCGGTGAGGCATGGATGTGTGTTTGTCTTACGGCATTGACTCTCTCCCTTCCCTGGAACCCGTGACCCTAAATTTGGGGCGGAAGACTGCTTATAGCCCAATTAGTTGCTCACGGTGGTCGTTAAACCTTCAATCCAAAAAAAAAAAAAAAAACTGGTTCCAATGAATAGACAGAGCCAGTGCAATTCGACAAGCACACAACCCATGTCTAATCCGGGAGGAGAACTCGGGTGACTAGTCGTAGGCCGACGCATCTGATCACTGGGCCAGCCTTTATTTTATGTCTCTTGAAATCACACAGCGGAAGTTTTGTTCTTTATATCTCATATGGGGATTTCGCCGCCCCGGTGGCGCAGTGGTCTAAGGCGTTGGCCTATGATCATTCGTCCGAAGGGGTCCGGGTTCGAATCCCGGTGAGGCATGGATGTTGTGTTTGTCTTACGGCACTGGCTCTCTCCCTTCCCTGGAACCAGTTACCCTAAATTAGGGACGGGCGACTGCTTATAGCCCATGGAGTTGCTCACGGTGGTCGTTAAACCTCCAATCAAAAAAAAAATATGGCGATTTCGTTTTTAGTGTCTTTCACATTTTTCCTATACATCGCAGTAAGACAGCAGAAATATTTTCGAAAATATTCCTTTCAATGTTATCATACGCTATTAATTTGAGTTCGACTCCTAGCAGCTGTCGTAATGAAGATGCTAAACAGAGTTGAAAACGGGTTAAAAATTTTGACCCGGACCCGATTCACATAACTGGAACCGACCCAGACCCGACGCGGATCTGTACTGATCCGGACAAATCTGCTTTGAACTACTTATATTATAAACTGAGTGGCCACTTTATTATGACCACCTGACAGTTTTAAGCAAATGAGCTATGGCTGCACGCTGTTGCCGCCAAAGGACGAGGCTAGGATAAAAAGGGAAAGCTTAGTGCTTGCGACAGTAGTAGAAGTGATTTTTGGGTGACGAGATGGGTAAAAAATACGATTTGACGGACTTTCAACGTGGGATGATTGTAGGAGCTCAGAGCCATGAAGCGATTATCAACGAAACCGCCGCATTCGTTAAATGTTCCAGAGCAGCTGTTGTTAAAATGTTTAAAGACTGGACTGTCAGCCAGAAAACTGGGTCTCTACGTGCAACGTGTGGTCGTCATCGACTAGTGACTGCTCGGGCGGAACGGAGAGTGTCCAGACTCGTAACAGACAACAGAAGGGCAACAGTGCAGCAAATTACAGACCATCTTTACCAAGGATCCCCTCAAATGATCTTTCCACTCATTATTCGCCGTACACTGCATCAGATGGGATATGGCAGCCGAAGGCCTATTCGAACACCTTTGCTGTCTGCAGAGACAAGGGAAAACGTCTCCAGTTCGCACAGGAGCACAAGGATTGGACAGTCGATAATTGGAAACAAATTATGTGGTCCAATGAATCACGTTTTCAGTTGCACCATGCCGATGGCCGAGTGAGAATTTGGCGGAAACAGCACGAAATCATTGACCCCAAATGCATTGCTACAACCCTTCAAGCTGGTGGTGGCAACGTTATGGTTTGGGAAATGTTTTCCTGGCATGCTTTGGGCCCTTTAATTAGTGTTGATCAACGTCTGACTGGCACATCATATCTAAACATCGTTGCGGACCAAGTGCATCCTGTCATATGGGTGGTTTATCCCAATGGAGATGGCTACTTTCAACAAGAAAATGCGTCCTGCCATAGTGCTCGTATTGTACAGGATTGGTTTCAGGAACATTCCGGGGAGTTTACTTTGCTTAGGTGTCCCCCACAATCTTCAGATCTCAACCCCATTGAGAATTTGTGGGATGAAGTTGAACGAGCCATCAGACAGCTGGATCCACAACCCTGCAATTTCACACTCCTGGAAAGTGCTATTCATCAAGCATGGTCTCAGATTCCACAAACCACCGATCAACATCTCGTGGAGTTAATGCTACGAAGAATCGACGCAGTATTAAAGGCAAAAGGTGGCCCAACGAAGTACTGAGTGTGTGGTCATAATAAAGTGGCCACTCAGTGCATATACATAGGTCGTTCAAAAAGTCTCTCCGCAGTGGGGATCTTAAGTTATATGGAAATCAAACAAAGGCATTATAGGAATGTATAATTTACTCACTTACTTACAGGAACTGTTGAAACTCTCGTCCTTCATTTGCAAGACGTAACCTAATTGTTTTACATATGTTTTCAAACACATCTGCGAGAGTCAAAAAATCTCTCTGCTGTAATGTTAAGGTTGTTCCACTTTATTTTGATGGCGCTACAATCAAAAGTTTGAATTAAGGAACTTGTTGCACGTTTAAAACATTACAGTTTTTGCTGTTTTCTTGGTATAATATATCAAACTTCAGAGTATGTTTCACAGCAACACCAATTTTCACAAGTTCATGATGAGTTGAAAGTTTCCAAAATACGGTTGTGTTTTCATCATTGCCCCTCAGAAGCAAGGGACACTTTTCCTTCTGAGGGCAGTCTTCCTTCACATTGCATGGCAAATCGTTTTTCAGTCCGCGGGCACAAAATTATCGAGCACAAAATTTCACAGTGCGCATTTTATCTTTGATTTTTTTTCTTTTTAAAAACAAAACTGAAATAAAACCTGGTCGAAAGCGGGTCAGGAACACTTTGACCCCACTCGTTTGACCCGCTAGAAATTGTCGACCTGTTACCCGTTTCCATATCTGATGCTGAAATAATTAACTTGATCTTTTGTTGAAGATTTGATCATAATCATAGGCTACAGAGCTGTAACTTTTGGGGGTGTCCATTCAAAATTATCCAGCACGGGGCTAACTGGTTTTCTAGTTATTTTGGGGAGTAGCACACCCACGGCCCGAGCTGACCTTATGACGGATCATCGCGTCTTCTCGTCACTGTGTTCTTGCTTTTACCCACTCTGAAACTTTGAGTTCTCGTTTAAATAATCATTCCGATGCGTCATCTATGTTCTTTTCTTTTGCGTCGTACGGGTGTTTTCTGTTTCGTATGGTTCGTAGTCTCTTGTCAGCCACTTACACCATTTTTCATGTTTTCTCTTTGTGCCATACTTTTTAGTTATAGTTTAAAGTTTCTGCTACTGTTGTAAACCATAGAACTTGGCCCTCTTTGACCCATTGAGGCACATGTGCCGTTAAACTTCAACCAACCAACAATTAAGAATTAAATTAATATATCACAACTGCTTTAGGAATAACAAAAGTAATTGTTAATTTATGACGACGTAATAAAAGTTGTTTCTTAAAACTAATAAACGTCGGGAATTTTTCCTTGATTAACTTTTCCAGCGTGACGTGTGTAACGTTTATTCTATTTTAACTTTCCTTTTGAGTTTATTTTTCTCTGTAAATTTGAGTTCGTTCTCTTAGACATTTTTAAACCTTAACGTTATGTCTTTTCCCTCAAAGGAGAATGATGTTGGCAACACTGAGGTCGGAACAAGTGACGTATGTGTGGCCGGATCAGAACGATAGATAAAAAGGCAATACAGCGGTTATTTAACGGGATAGGCGCGTTAAGCCGTCGGACCCCAGGTACTGCCCTCCCCCCGGTAATAAATAAGGGCGTCTTCCTCTACCTCGCTTCCGTGTCACTTTCCTATCGGGCACTCTAGCCCAAATCTCCTAGCTTCCTATTTCTAAGGGTTGTTTAAGACATGGGGTCAGACACTCCCTTCCTAAAATCATCTACATATGATCTGATCTGTTTAAGATGATTGATGTTATTGATGATAGACGTGGTGTTATGCTGCGATTGGATGTCAAATCAATGATACTGTATTGAGTACGCCAATAAACCAAATGTGAGTGTGGAGTACAAACTATGCAAGCAAAATAAACGTATTTGTAAGTACTACAATTGACCTCTTTCTTGTAATGCGTATAGGTACCTTCTAATATTACATTGACCTTAGCATACATAACGTAATGACTGACGTAAGAACTAAGTTACAGCGGAAAGACAAATTACGTTATACACGTTCATGAGCAAAAAAATATAGGAAGTCGTAATGATGCGCAAAATTGGAACTCGGAATTCGAAAATACATTTCAGCTGCTATTAGCAAAAACTGAGCCCTAAACGATAAGGGTAGAACATATATGTTTTCACTAAACTAATATATTAAACGATTATTCGTGTCTACTGTGTACAGAAAAGATATTTCGGCACCAATTAAATGTCAGGCAATATCAGGATTAAGTCACATTCTTTGTTAAAGTTCCAATTTTGCTATACACGGTATTCAGTTTTCGGTTAAGAGCAATTGAAACAATCTTTCGAAAGCGAATTAAATGCTAAAGAAAAAGAGTTGAACGCTTCAAAACTTACGCGGGTCACAATGTATTACTTATTTCCAGAGCGTTCCGATAAAGCGGAGCGAGAAGAGATTCATATATTGCGTGACTGAACCACAAAGTTTGTCCCGTGAAGTAGGCGTGGAAATATCTTCATGGTTTAGTTAATAAATTTTAGTGTGATGTTTACACACGAACACAGATATTGTAATCTCTTCTGTTCAAGTGCGCAGAATAAAAGAAAAAAGTGGTTTTAATTTTCTCTGATATGAGGAAAAAACGCAATCCTGGAAAAAATTTAAAGTCAAAATTTCAGTAGATGAATTTTTATAAAGAACTCTTTTCCAAGCATAAAAAGCCCGTTATTAGACATCTTTGATATTTTTTAAATATTATTTTTTTATATTTAGACCCGGTGCGGGTTTAAATCGGCCACGGAACCAATTCATACAGCGACGTATGTTCGGTGGCTAACTTTAGAGCGACTGACTATTTGTTAAATTTATATACAAGCATACGTTTTGCTGAAAAACTACAATTATAGGATTGAAATTTAAAAAAATATATTTAAGATATAGCCATTTTTAAAGGAGAAACAATTTTTTTTGTATGATTTTAGTTAATAAGTTTTACTCAGACCAAATCATCAAATCGCATTTGCGTAATATATTTTTAACTCGAAAAGATTTTAATGCGGAACTTAAAACTCGATAGTAGATTGTGATGTATATCTCTAAATTGTATTCTTTTTGAGTTTCTGTGTTCTCTTACGCGGATTTCAGTATTAATTCATTTCAAAGTAGGGAATTTTCATCAGTGGGTCTTTCTTTGTCAGTCTTCGTCGCGGTGGTCAGCATGGGAATATTAGAAAATGTTATCTGTCAGGACGGCACTGAGGATTAGCAGGTGATAGTACGTGGACTAAGTGTTTTTATTGTTTTATTGGCCTTCGCAGCAATCGTGTACATTTTGATCCGGGAGCGCTGTGCAGACGGCTAAATGATTTTATTGCTCTTGGAGCCAAGGGAGAGGGGGTAGGAAAAGGGTCGAAAGACGGTAGGACACGGAGGTCACGCCAGGAAAGGAGTAGAACAAGCAGGGAAGTTTTAAGGTCAGGGGAATTTGGGGAAGAGGTCGCGAGATGATGGTCTGAGAAGTAGCACTTTTTCGGGTCTCCTGGGAGGACAGCTCAAAAGAATGAAATGTTACGTAGAATTGGAGTAAGTACGAAAGAGCGAATAATTAGAAAACAAAGTAAGTAGCAAGAGAACTGAGAGCTTTAAGAAATATTTACAATTTTGTAAGATAATTCTAAGACAACCTGCACACATAAATTAATTGAAACTGCAACTTTCTCATCTATTCCTTCGTCAAATATGTCCTGGGAAGGGCTGCAATTAGGCTTAAATATCGAACCCGAAAGGGGCTTGTAACAGAACGCCAACGAGTCCTCTAACAATTGGTGACCAACGTGAAGTCAGAACCCACGGCCTCGAGATAAGTCTCGTGCTCTACCGGCTGAGGTATCTGAACAGGTGCTTGAAGGAACCATAACGGTAGCATTCTTGCTGTTACTTTCGTATCTGTTACCCCAGTTCTCTACCAATGACACTTCGCTGGTCTTTAAACGCATAATCTTGGGTATCGGAAGACAAAAACGTTTGTTTTCTTTTGTATTTCGGGGTCGAATGCTCTTCACTCGATCCAACAGGTTTCTAAGAGTTTCCCCTTTTTCATCTAATTTTTAGCATTATTTTTCCCAGAATTTTTTTCTCTGCTGGCATTTACTTGAGCCGACGCATTTTTGTATTCCTCTCTTGCGGCCTAAAAATTTTGGTAGCTGTAACTTTGTGTGTGCGATGGCGTGATGCAGCTACCGGAATGGGTTGCGCAGCATTTTTCATGAAACTCTTCCCTGACATCTCTATTCACTGCTGTCCCATAATCTTCGGGATCGGAAGACAAAATCTATCTTCTGAGATCTTAGTCTCGACCTTGCTAAAATCGACCCAACTTGATTTGCCAAACCAAGTTTTATTTTCGTTATTATGGCCAAAGTTCGTTCTGTGGAATTTTCGGGTAAATCCACGAGCAAAACAAATCAAGTTTCATTTTAGTTATTATTGCCAAAGTTCGTTCTTTATTTATGTTAGAAAGGACTTATTTCAAATGGCGAATTTTCTGTACAAGGAATACTTTTGTTTTCGCCATGCGACTTATTTAAAATAGAGGCTCCTCTGTACCTGCAAAGGCATTAAAAAACCTCGATTAAATCGGTGCAAAATGAATTGTTCTGAATCAAAGGAAAATTATTTACAACTGCAAGAAAGCTTGTTTCACCCTCATCCAAGAAACCCGCTGCTTCAGGAGCTGATTAAGGAGACGTCATGGATGAAACATACACGTCCATTAGTCCATTAGACATCACATACAGATGTCCAGTGGACGTCTATATATAGACGGGCGCGACACCCTCAAAACGATATTTCTTTACAATATTTTATTTAGTTTCGCATACCATTCCCCACTTTCAAATAGGTTACAGACCTTCTTCGTTCAGATACTGTGATTTGCAGATTTCAAATGATTGTTGTAACCACCTTACACCCTTCCGCATTCATGAAAGAGCAAATCAAATTTCATCATTTTGTGCCTCCCTACTTTTATGTGTTCAACAATTTGTGAGTAAACCAGGTATTTAAATTAAAAAAATAATAATAAAAGGAATAACATCAAAGCTGTTAGAAAGGAATTCTCGTTTTTTTTTTGTTTTTTTACTTCCGCATTTTCACAGATTTTTTCCGTAGCCAGTAATTTCGATCATTTCAGAAAAGTCCGTTTCAAGTTTTGCTGTATATTTTGGCAGAAATTTCGTAAAACCCAGCATTCTGAAATATTTCAGCCCTTACGCGAGAGAATCCTTTTGCGCTGGTAGAGAAGATCGAGCCCCGGCCGTTTAGGTTGAAGCCGCATGTGTTAACCACTAAACAATGAGACGACGTGAGCCATGGCTCACCTTCAAGGTAAAACTAACTGCGCGATGGTGATTTTTTTCTCTCACTAATGCGAGCGATTTAGTCATTTTATTTTCTATTAGGGCTTGTTATTTTTTTAAAAGTTTCTAATAATTTTATTTTTCCTGAAAGAAATCTTATTACAAATTGCGTAGTTTTTTCATCGTGGTTTTTTGGAGCAACAGAATGATTTCTAGTTTGAGATATTTTCTTCAACTGACAATAACTTTCAATTATCTTTAAGAGAAGGTACAATGAACTGTTTTATTGTATTTCACAAAACTTCTAAATATAAAATTTACTCTAGATAGCTATATAACTTTTGTCCTAAGGATTCCACAAATTGATACATAGACATCGTACAATCCCCTGTGCAATAAATTAAGTACCCGGTTTCTTACGGTCATACAATATACACTATATTGACAAAAGTCACCGGACACCTAGAAGAGAAACACAACATAGCATTTATCGACATACAATAGTACGGTGTCGGTTCACCTTTGGCCTTAATGCATGCACTCACCCTTCGAGGCATGCTTTCGACAAGGTTTTGGAACACAGCGATAGGTATGCGCTTCCATTCAGTACATAGTGCTGCCGCTAACTGTTGCTTAATAGTATACCTTGGTTCCGAATTTCTTATGCGGTGCTCTAACTCATCCCATAGGTGCTCTATAGGATTAAGATCAGGGTTCTGTGCTGTCCAGTCCACACAAGATACAGAATTATCGTCAAACCACGCCGTAACAGTCCTTGTTTTATGGCTCGGTGCATTATCCTGCTGCTACCAACAAGGCTCGGTTCCATAGTATCGCCACAGAGTTGGTAGGGCATAATTGTCGAGAATATCGTGGTAGACGTGCTGGTTAACAGGTTTGTACACTATAACAAATGGGCCTGGAACATACCACAAAAAACACCCCCACACGAGTACACTGTCAGCTCCAAACTTGACCGTAGGTACAGTACACTGTGGTAAATAGCGTTCCCCCGGCTGCCGCCATACCCACACACACGGCCATTAGACTGATCGATCGTGTATCTGGATTCATCAGTCCATAGGACCCGTTTCAACTGATCTACGGTCCCCAATAAATGTTCTTTATACCATGCTAAACTACGAGTAGCATTCCGAGTGGAGATGAAAGGCTTATGAGCAGCCGCACGACCACGGTAAACCCATGGAATGACGTTTCTGCGAATGGTACGTGTACATACCGAGGTTCCAGCAGTTTTACTCACTTCTACACTGAGGTCTTGTGCAATACTCCGTCGATTAGCTGTAATGACTCTCCTGAGGCTTCGAGGTCTCCTATCATTGATTTTCTTTGCTTTGCCGGTACGTTTTTCTGCTTCAGGCACGCCATGCTTCTTCTACTTGTTAAGTACATCCAAAACAGTTGACTTGTGTATGTTTAAACCCCTCTTGGTTTCTCTTATCGACAACCCATTAATATAACACCCAACAATCTTCTCTCACAACCACATTTTCACTCAACCTCACTGTGCGATATGATCGCGGTCAGCTGCAGGTTTGTTTTTATACAGTTTGCAGCTTTACCGCGCATCTTAACAACGCAGCGGGTCCGTTCATTTTCCTTTGAAGGTGTGTCCGGTGACTTCTGTCAATATAGTGTATAATAGCTGGTGCACGGAATGGGAGAAAGGAGAAGAAATATCCTGAGACACAGTAAAAAAAAATCATGTGACATGCTATCCACAATATCTGATCTCGCTACAGAACTTCAAAATCAAATACTTTGACAGACTAGAAATTTAGGAGAACAGGAATTCACAGTGATTTTACAATCTGTAGGTTTTAAGTTGATAAAAATAGCTTTGGGATTTTGTTGACAACAACAAGATTCGACCCCGAGAGAGTGTCTGTGTTGTGGGGGACAAGGGGTGTCTGCAATGGGGTGGGATGTGTGTGTGTGTGTGTGTGTGTGTGTGTGTGTGTGTGTGTGTGTGTGTGTGTGTGTGTGTGTGTGTGTGTGTGTGTGTGTGTGTGTGTGTGTGTGTTTTGAATGAGACAGTGGGACGACATCGATTGTTTCTTCTGTCCCTAATCTGTATAGGGATTGACTTTTGTAGTGTAATCGCTTGCTAGTTCAGGGAAAGGATTTTGAACGCACTTAGTCTTTCTTCTTCCTCTTTAAAGGTTATATTGTTCGATAATTACCGAAGTTCAGTTAATAGTTTTAGGCTTACATTCAACTTAATATTTTCAATAATATCTCATTTCATTATTTAATTTTCACAATTTAATAAAATACAATGGAAAGACAAATGGCACATTTATACATTACGGGCCGGGCCTAAAGAATAGTTGCGATTGACAGGCCCGGGACGGGCTGGCCTCACTAAATAAGGCTCGTGCAGATCTCTAACATCAGCAACTAATATAGGAATATGAAGATGAGAGGAAGCATTCACAGTAAGTCGAATAACAAACCAGTATGGGATATGTCTGACGAAAATGCATTGTGCAGAGAGTCAAAAAGGTCATTAACGAGATAAATAATTATTGATCCAGAAGCACGATCAAGTCTCAAGTCGTTACGAGCCACCCCGGTGGCGCAATGGTCTGAGCGATGGCTTATGACGATTCGTCCGAGGTGGGTCCGGATTCGAATTTCGGTCGGGCATGAATGTCGTGTTTGTCTTACGGCGCTGGCTCTCACCCGTCCCTGGAACCAGTGGCCCTAAATTAGGGACAGGCTACTGCTTATATTCCATTGAGTTGCACACTGTGGTCGTTAAACCTCCAATAAAAAAAATCGTTACAAACACGGAACCAAGGAGTTCCGAGTGTCCATTGGAAGAAAAGGCGCACTAGAGATCATTGTTTTTAATAGCAAAATCATATTCAACTTGCAGGATTGCGCAGATCGAATGACGGAAACGTCTGTAAAGGAACCGTCGTGCAACAGCATTTGAGCGAAGCCTGGGATGGTCAATGCCACACTGATACACCATTAAAAACGTTTTGGTAGGCTGCACCAAAAAGTGGTGCTGCACCACTTTCTGAAAAAAGCTACACCATTTTGTGGTTCAAACAAACACAACAATATGTTGCAACCATGCTCTGTAATGTCGTGCAATATTGTACCATAATGTGGTGCAAAGTTGTATCATGTTGTTGGGGGGGGGTTGTGCCACACAATGGTGTATCATATTTCTCAAAAAGTGGTGCAGCTGGTGTATCACCACTTTTTAGTGCAACCTACCACAATTTCTAACAATGTAGTTTTGGTAGATAGCCAGTTTAACTTGCAGAACGATGAACTTGCTCATCACATTTATAACGAAGTAAATTTCTCCGTCATTTTTATCCGCGCCAGGATTCGAACCCGGGTCCTCTCATTCCGGAATAAGTTGCTCTACCAATTGAGCTACGCGGACGTTTTATTCTGATTCTTATCTGCCTTTATGTCGTGTGCGTCCTTCTGGCAGGTACGTCACATCTCCTGGTACGTTACACATTGTGCGGGTGAGATGAATAATGATGACATAGTAAATAGTGGTAGTGAAACATCGTGTGTAGCGAAGGACATGCTTTCTGCAGGAAATGAAACATAGTAGAAAACAGAGATTGTAGCGCCAGACACAGAGTATGAGCAGTGAACTCTCATTAAATTTTTTTAACCACGACAAACGCCGACGGATTTCTTGGTAGGATATTTTTAAGTCAATCAGAAGTTGCAGTTGACATTTGGCAATGGAATGAACTGGAGGCGGATCAGAAGCTTACTTAGGGGGTAAGACGGTTGCCCTGAAAAAAAAAAAAAAGATTCAAAGAAACACGTTGTGCAAGAGTCACAGAGACAGAGACAGACAGACAGACATAGATGCCCTTCCCTGGCATTACACAACTGAAAAAAACTATATTCCATCAATTTTTAAATCACAAAGTGTGAAAAACTACTGGAAAATCAGCACTATTTTCCTCGCATTCAATTGCCCGCTTTGTAAAGGAACGATATCCGTACTTTTTGAATACAAAGTCTAGATAGAATCTTTCAAAATAAATTTGAGTCTTTCCATTCGGATGGCTTAATTTAATATAATAATTTCCTACTTGAATCATCGATGAACAATATGACCGGTAATTCCACTTTAAAATATCCCTTTGTTCTTTCACAATGCATGATTCCCACTTCTTTTGCAAGGAACTTTCATTTACATCACTTCAAGTCATTCCTGCGCTATTAATTGCCTTACTTATGATTTTCTCTCGGACGTTTGTGCAATTATTGCATTAAACAAAGCGCACCCATTTATTTTTCGAGATTAGCCAAAATCGTTTTTCCTTTCCTCTCTCAGCTTCCCCTGTTTCTGAAACTCTAGCTTTTTTTTTCTTTCTTCCGATAGAGTTCAATACTACTTCAGTTACAAATAGGGTTCAATACTACTTCAGTTACCGACATAAATTTTACATAGGGAGAACACAGTTTTAAAAATAAAAGAACTTACAATATTCATATATTTTTGTCTTTTTTTATCTTTTTTTCCCATCATTTGTGACGTAAGTTCAGCTAATCTGTAAGATTTAGCTAAATTTGGTCAACAGTTTTAAATATCAGTACGGAATGCAAGACAAGTGTTAATGGTAAAGAGATTGACCAGATGAATGAGTTTGTACATTTAGGAGGTATGTTGACAGAGAGAACAAATTAGATGGCGGAATTAGTAGGCGAGTGAATTCTTCATTGAAAGTCATAGCTGCCTCAGGATGATTTCACAGGAATGGTGGATTCTCAAGGGTATCGAATGGCTGTGTATGAAAATGTAATTGTTCCTACTCTGATGTACGGCAGTAAAACCTGCAGAAAAGACATAGGAGTCGATTGTGTGCTGGTGAGATGCATGACTAACGGGGGGTTTGTGGTAAGACACGAGCTGATTATGTGAGGAATGAAGATGTGTTGCAGATGTGTAATGTGAGGCAAAATGTTGTTAATAAGGTGGAGACTAATATTCTTAGGTGGTTTGACCATGTTGAAAGAATGAGTGATGAGATGCTTACTACGAGAACTTTTTTAGCCCAAGTGGCAGGAAGAAAAGGCAGAGGAAGGCCTAGGAAGTCATGGAAGAATCAGATTCAGGAATGTGTGCATGAGAAAAAGATTATGAGTATGAAGTACAAAATGTATTGTGTGCGTTGTGTGATGGATGTCAGTGAAGCTCGAGCTGTATGCCAAAATCGCAGTAAATGGAGACATTTGATACACCAACAGCAAGTAAATTCTAGGTCCATCAGTTAAATGTTTACTTAGCAGAAGATCTTTCTTTCAGGAGCTAACCTTTGAATCTAAGAGAAAAGCTTAATTATATGTATGTTTTAAATATCTAGTACAGAAGGTTCAATAAAAGTTTTTCTGTGCAAAAGCAAACAAGGTAGACAGATGCAATCATTTATCTGACCGGAAATTCCGCACTTCTTTTAGCTGTCCACAACCCCTGAATGTCATTTTTAGTTTTCGTTCTACCCATAGAAAATATTCCAAGCAACGATCATAAAAATGACATATATGCCGGTACTTCTTGCACTGTGATTTTTTTTTTCAGAATTTTGATGAAATTTCATTAGCATAAGCCATAAACCTCAACGTCAGCTATTTCACATATTGCAATAATTCAGTACATGGGGCTGTTCATCTGATAGTAATAAGCTCAGCAATCTTTGTACATCTGCTTGTACTAAAATGAAAAAGAAATCATGAAACTACTACTTTATGAAGCCTATTTTAAAGTTTAAATATATGATTTACAGGCTTGCTAAAAATCTCGATGACGTGAATCATCAAGTAACGGGCATATATTTTATGGTTTTCAACACAAAATATCGTCAAGCAATCATTTCAGGGTAAATATTCCTGAATGAGAAGTTGATATTCATCAAATAGTAAAGCATGGACATATTTGTCAATGGGATTAGGTGGGATACAGCTCAAGGCGGAATAATTTTTGGGGCGGAACAAAGAAAACGAAGAAAAAAAGGAAGAAAGGAGAACAGGCAGAACGTGAAATAACGGAAAATATTCAGGACAGATTTGCATGAATTCTACGAAGATGATTCAGAGAGTTATTTGTGAATAAGTACCTTCATTTCAGCGGGTTTCTATGGCCCCAAGACTATCCTTGAGGAGAGCGATGCAATAAGAAATAAGGAGTTGCAAGAAGTTTACTCTTGTGTAAACATTGCTGTAAGGATTTTCCTGAGTACGCCGGCTTTCAATAGCTCTGCCGACAGATCGTTCTCGGTATTGCGACTCCTCAGCTGTCCTTCCTGTCAGAGCCGGCTGGACCACAAGCCCCTGGCCACGCGCCTTCACAGGATCCCGCAGGTTAGGAAACAGAAACAAAATCATTTTGGGTAGAGCGTTTTATATTTATTATTTTTTGACGTTGAACTACGTCTTTCTCCGCACTGAGTCTGGGGTAACATCGGAAGCGTGGGTGCAAAGAAAACATTTCCCACTTTGAACTCTTATATCTTCGAAACTAATAATCGTAGAGTAAAAAAATAACAAATCATTAGATTGTATAACGAAGTAAATTTCTCCGTCATTTCTGTATCCGCGCCAGTATTCGAACCCGGGTCCCCTCATTCCGGAATAAGTTGCTCTACCAATTGAGCTACGCGAACGTTTTATTCTGATTCCTATCTGCCTTTATGTCGTGTGCGTCCTTCTGGTAGGTACGTCACATCTCCTGGTACGTTACATTATCTCCCCCTTATTTTTTTTTTTTTTATTTTTTTTAATTTTTGAAGTGCTGGAGAAGGGATTCTCTTATTTTCCTTATCTCGCGGTGTGAAAATAACATCACACCATTGCGAGATTTTGAACGGTCGGGTCATCCGGATAGTTCGGGCGCCATTATAACGAAGTAAATTTCTCCGTCATTTCTGTCCACGCCAGGATTCGAACCCGGATCCCCTCATTCCGGAATAAGTTGCTCTACCAATTGAGCTACGCGGACGTTCATTGTGACTCCTATCTGCCTTTATGTCGTGTGCGTCCTGCTGGCAGGAATGTCACATCTCCCCCTCCCGAAAGAGGGCCGGGGGCATGGCCCATGGGTCAGCCGTGACCATGAATCGTTGCAGGCAGCCATCCACTGTAGAACGTGCACTTGAGAACTCCCAGTCAATCTGGTGTGTGGAATGCAACGTCACACACATTTATTTTTCAAAGCACTGGAGAAGGGATTCTCTGATTTTTCCTATCTCGCGGTGTGGAAATAACATCACACCATTGCGAGATTTTGAACGGCCGGGTCATCCGGATAGTTCGGGCGCCATTATAACGAAGTAAATTTCTCCGTCATTTTTGGTCTGCGCCGGGATTCGAACCCGGATCCTCTCATTCCGGAATAAGTTGCTCTACCAATTGAGCTACGCGGACGTTTTATTCTGATTCCTATCTGCCTTTATGTCGTGTGCGTCCTTCTGGCAGGTACGTCACATCTCTTGGTACGTTAGAATTGTTTATAGGGTCCTATTTATAACAAAACAAGTTTCACCCTTAACCCTTAGATGCAGTAGCATTAGATATTTAAGCTGAATTTCGCGTGATTTTGCTTTGCCGCACGCCATATTAAGGTTGATAACTAGTGAACAGATGATGATAGCGATAACCTCAGCCCCGCATTCCGTAGCTGACGGTTAAAGTTAACGGATGTATGTGATAAACCTAAATAAAGTGGATTTAAAATTTATTTATTTTTTTAGATAAAAAAAAATTTGGTGACGAAATTTAGAAAGGCCGCGAAAATCAAGGAAAATTTATAAGAACAAACAAAGTTGAAGAAACAGCTAGAGGAGAACGAGAGGAATCCGAAAAGGCCCGCTAAGTCATCAACCGAAAGGTCACGGGAATATAGGGAGCGTCAAAAGTCCGAGCGCCAGGATACGTTTCACCCCTGTTCGACTCTAGAGCCACAACCTTCCACTGAAACTGCACAAATTGAGCCAGAACAGATGGAGATTGATGTCATCGATCCAAATTTTCAAATTTTCACACCGAGTATGGAATACCAATGTACATCGCCAGTCTTCACAATTTCGCTGGATAATGAATGTATTACGTCTCAAACCTTTACACCGCCGATGCATTCCAAATCTAGACAAGTACAAGAGCAACAACAAGAAGAGTACATTAAGCCCAAGATGTTTTGCCAAATTTATAGCAAAGCAACCAAGGAGTTTGAAAAATTGTTTCTCAAGAACGATTTCTTCAGAAACAATTTTAGCAGTAACTACTGACAACGATGATACTACTCCTTCTACTTCTACTAACATTAATTTATAATCAGTATAAGTTACTATGAATTGTATACAGTATAAGTTGCTTTTCAGTAAATAAAATAAGACATTCCTTTCGTTTTACTTCTTAAAAATTTATATCTGAAAAAATCAAAGGGGTAGCAACTGTACCGCAACGTACAACGTAGGGCTACGTCAACTGTCCTTTGCTGAATACTTTAAGGACGTAGAATTCGTGAGATAGTGCAATGAAACAGTGACAGTTGACGTAGTTCTACGTTGTAGGTTGCGGCACAGTTGCTACAGTGCCTCTTTGATTTTTTTCAGATATAAAATTTTTAAGAAACAAAGCGAAATAAATGTTTTACTTTATTTATTTAAAGGCAACTTATACTACATACAGTTCATACTACCTTATGCTGATTATATTTTTTTATAAATTATGCTGATTATAAAGTTTTACGGTGAAAGGCCCTTAAAAGGATATTTTTATAACGTTTTTTTTTTTTTTTGCAGTTTCCAATTCCCTCACTTTCAAATAGGTTACTGCCCTTCGTTGTAAACAGACGTTGAGATTTGCTGATTTCAAACGAATATTATAACTACCTTAAGCTCTTCCGCATTCGCCAAATAGCAAATAAAATTTCATCATTTTGTGGTTCCCTACTTTTATACATTGTGCAATTTGTGTGTAAATCAGATACCTAAATTAAAAAAAAAAATAAGAATGTAAAACTTGTCTTTAGATTATACATGGAGATCAATTGTTCAGTTACTTTTAAAACAATACTGGATATTTAAAAAAGGAAATTTTCACATGTGCGCCCATATAAAAGTTAAAAAGGTCTCAGTCCCTCCACTTCGCATAAAAAATCAATCACTAAAACATGTATCGGGGGCGGGGGACTATTTAAAAGAATTTATTTTAGAGCGATTCTTATTTTTTACGCAGATTAGTTGAAGTTATTTTTTTATCATATTGTAAGGAAGTTTCTACATGTATCACATTGCAACCGCAAATACATGAAATAAAACGGCAGATTTTTACGCTTTTTATATTATCCCTCTCTCTCTCTCTCTCTGAACTTTCAATACATCTTAAGGCATTTTTTTTTTAATCTTAAAGCAAACTCTTCTTTGAGATAATCATTGTTTTTTTTTATAATCGTTTTCGTGTGTGTTCTTTGCAGACGACGTGTTAATTTGTAAGTCTTGAAGAATAATGAAAATAGCAATAAGATTGATAATAGTTATAAGCAAATAATTCGTGCGATCTTTTTATATCTCTTAGAAACATTTATTCTTTTCTTTGCTTAATCGCAGAAAGATTGTCAGTTAGCTCTGTAATCCTTCCCTAAAATTCTGCTTAGGTCATTTCTTCCGTGTTCCTTCGATCCTCGCGAAGAAAACCTCCTTTTTCCCGGTCAGCTTAAGACCTCCTCCTCACACCTCAGGCCTTTCCTGCCACCGCTCGCTTTCAAATCCTAGAAGTGACTGTTCTAGCTCCCCCTTGTTTCCACCCAACTCCCCCATGGGAAAAACACGACGGCATCGGCTAATACAAAACATCAAGGTAAAATTTAAGAGGGCTTGCGCTTTCAGTCGGCTGCTTTGAAATGAAGAAGGTGAAGCATCAAACGAGCACGACAAAAGTAATCCGCTTGCAACATGCAAAGGTGCATACTCTAAAATGAGACAAACTGGCGTCTCTAAATAGACCGTGTCTCCGATGTTTTAATGCTGGATGAGACAGCGAAATTTCTCTCACGCTTCCTGGAAACAAAGGAAAAGGAGCACGAAACGAAATAAAAGTTGCAAAATGAGATTTAATATACTTGCCTAAACTCTAGAATTAAATCTCCGTAACAGAACTATCACGTTGAAATAAAATACTTAATTTGTGATAAGTACAAAAAAATTCAAACAATTAGAAACGTATTCAAAGAAATAATAAGCTCCAACAGAAAATGAAATGACTAAATCACTCGCATTAATGGAAAATAATATATATAGCTTTCTGGCTCAGTGGTGAAGAGGCGATGCTTGAGTAGACCTCACCCAATCGAACTGAGTTCAAACCCAGTCGTCGACGCGAGGATTCTCTGGCGTAAGAGCTGAAAAATTCAGCGTCTTCGAATTTGTGAAATTTCTGCCTAATTTCGGAAAAACTTGAAGCGGACTTTTCTGAAATAAACGGTACTAGTGACTACGGAAAATCTCTGAAAATACGGAAGTTAAAAAAAGGGGGCACTTTAAACAAACAACAACGGAGATTTCATTAAAAGACAGACACTTCACTGCACGTTATTTTCAAATATTTTCCGTGAATTCACACCACTTGTTTTTTACACTGAGGGTCTCTCTAAAGCTTTGAACTACGAAGAACTAACAGACTCCTTTCCTGCTCAGCACTCGCGGCAGAAACGTCTTCGAGAATCGGGTTTGCTGCAGCTAACAATGAACTTGAAGATGTATTTCTTCACCATATAGTGTTTCTCAAAAGTCTTGGAATGTCAAGAATCGGTTTTGACACTGCCTGGCATAATTAGGATGAGTGGATTTGCTTATACATTATATAAATTTACTTCGCAGAATTAGGAACTTCTATACTTGTATTCAACATCGTTTCATTGTTCAAACATTTTTCTTCTCAATAAAATCTATTTTACTTCGGAATATTCTAAAAAAACAAAACTAATCCTCACAGCCTCCAAAGATATCCGTTGTTGTTTTTACAGTGTATTTATGCTTTCAACTATACCCAGTACAACAAGTTTAACTAAATTTTGGGGCCTTTGAAATCGCATGTGGATTATTCATAATTTTTAATCTTAATTTGCGTGTTTTTTCCAGTCGAACTGGTAACGCAAGCATAAGAAAAATATGCTGCTTGTCGCTGAAGCATTATTTATATCAAATACGTTAAAGTCATGGATATTTAGAACAGCATAGAATACAAACCTTGTTTAATACATAGGGACGACCAGGAGGAAAATCTCCCGCGAACAAAACAGAAAGCTCCTCGAGCTTTTCAGATTCCTGGATTTCAGGTAAGTCCTTTATTCTCCATACCCCCATTAGATTAGACTAGGTTTAAACCCCGAAATAATCCCCATCCTGCAACGTACAGACTCTTGATGACTGTCTTACTCTTCAAACTGACATCAATAACCTGCTTCAGTGCAGTACGTTAAACCATCTCCACCTCAACATCTTCAAGATTCATGTCATTTCCTTTTTGCGGAAAAGGAACCCAATTCTATTTTACTACAAAGCTAGCGACTATTCCCTTAGCCGGATAAAAAATTTCAAGAACTTGGGAGTTACATCTGATTCCAACTTGAACTTTAAAAGCCATATCCAAATAATTGTACGTTCATCCTATAGAAGGAGTTACATCTGATTCCAACTTGACCAAAGAATTGTACTTTCATCCTATAGAAGGAGTTACATCTGATTCCAACTTGAACCAAAGAATTGTACGTTCATCCTATAGAAGGAGTTACATCTGATTCCAACTTGAACTTTAAAAGCCATATCCAAAGAATTGTACGTTCATCCTATAGGAATCTTGGATTCATTATGCTACTTTCTAAGTCTTTTTCCAATACTCAGACACTTATTCTCATTTTCGAAACTACGAGACTACGGACAGACCTTCATTAAAGTATGCTGCGATCATTTGGAGCCCTAGCCTCGTAACACCAATAAATGAAATCGAGAAAGTACGAAAGAGATTTCTACGACCCCTTTTTCACTACTGGAATTTATTTATATCACGGATATCCCGGCTGCTGACCTTCCATTTTTCAACATGATCTCTCTAAATTCGAGAACGAAGGCTCAAGCTTATGTACGGTATCGCCAATGGAGAGATAGAAGATGTTCTAATTCTAAACCAATTAAATTCCCATGTGCCACGTCCACCAAGCACAAAATGTGAAGTATTAGCTGTGCCAATCTACAGGACTGAAGCTTGAGAAAATTTTGTGTAATGCAATAGGTATAGACTTCACAACTTAGTTGAAAAATGTCCGGATATTTTTCATGTAAATTATGATTTCTTTTGCAAAGCACGTTCCGCAAGATTGTCATTATCTCCTTTAAGGCACCACGTTGTTAACGCACAATGATATTACAGCAATCTCTGTAACTAAATCTACTTGTCTGTAGGGATGTGCTAATAATAATAATAAACTACACAAAATTGTTTTATCGAAATGAGTTGTTGTAGGTTGTATGGCGTTTCCTTACAATGGCTTTTTGAGCAAAGGTTTGACTTTGTTCATATGATTCCATGGTACAGCCGGTAAGTGATAGCTAATTCCAATAAATCTTTTTGTTTCCCTTTTGTTTGAAAAAAGGAACAAGATATTTTTCGAGGAGTCATTATTTCACGTGCAAGAAGAGTTTAGTTTCCATCATCAGATAACAAAATTTTCTGAGATGACACGGAAAATATTTATCATTTGAAATTGTTCCTGTTTATTTCTTGTGTTTGTGACTGCTTCATATGATAATTCTTTTCTGAAGAATTCCTCTACGCCTGCTTTGTTTTCTTCATTTACCTTGAATAAATACCGAATCTGGAACCAATTTGAAAAGTGGGGTTCGGGGACTAGGGGGCCCGGGGAGAAAGTGTGAGAACCGGGGCAGAGGGGATGGCATCGGGAGCCTTACGAATGAAGAATCTCATCATAATCTAGTTATTTCTATTAAATAGTTTACAATTGTCTTGCCATTGCGGCGCGCCGCTTTGTCATGTTCTTGTTAAATCCGGATGTATTTCTTTTTTCTGTCTTTCCTTTTTTTCGGGGAGAAGAGGGCGATGTCAGACCTTTGGGGATTTTTCCTCTTTCTCCCCAGTTGCCCTACTTTGTTTACGGCAACTAAAAATAAAAATGAAATGATATGAAATGAAATGAAATCTGTATGTGCATAATTATTTGGCTAATCTGAATATATTCGAATAGTATTAGTTTCAACTGAAAAACTGACGAAATTTTCCAAAAATAGGGTCTAATATTTAGCATGATCTTGGCATTTGGAAGTTCCACTGTAAGATTAATGAGTTCACCAAAAAGTATATTTTGGGGGATTTTTGAAAGACTTTTCTGAAACAAGAAATTTTTGAAAGTTGTTTTTGAAAAATTGAATAAATCGTTCTTTTCAGTGCCTAATTATAGCACGGGCCGGCCTGAGTTACCTCTTTAACAGATCCCCTATTATTATTTTGAAGGTAATATTTTATGTGGGGTTTTCTTGCATCTTTTTATCGGTCAATTTTCAATGTCTTTCATTAAAGAAGAGTTTCAATTCCTACAACACTCTTTGTTACTATTCTCTAAAACTGTTACCTTGCTTTAAGATCACAATCAATTTTGCTTTGGAAATTAGATTATTAAAATCCCAATAAATTTGGCAATAGAATTAAGATTATTAAATTATTTGATAATTACCTTATTAAAAATTATTATTACAAATTCATAGATTGTTATCAGATTCTACGACTTTTCAACTATTATCCAATGAAATTTACTATATAGGAGGAAATATGAAACAGCTCCCACATTTGGTGCTTAAACAGAGGAAATATGAGCAAATATACATCGTGACGTGTGTGCCACGTGACATCTCCTGCGTTGGTGAAAGATTTTTGTATTGATGGGGCCTCGCCGTTTTCTGGGCCCTGGGCCCCCGGAAGTGTTAGTCAGGCCCTGGCTCTTTTTGCTGTAGACAACATTTCAGTTACATGCAAATCAAATGCGAATAAACCAGTTTACTCTCCGAAACATGAAGCATAAGTTTTCGTATTTTTAATAAATATTCAGAGAAATACAAGTCACAGTTAAGTTTGTGTTATCTTTGGTGATTACAAACAAGTAGTTTTACTGTAATAAAGAACAATGCATTAGACAGGGTTTGAACGGTAGATAGACTACTTCAGTTACTAATGTATTTTTTTTTTTTTTTTTGGTTGAAGGTCTAACGACCACCGTGAGCAACTCAATGGGCTATAAGTGGTCTCCCGACCCTAATTTAGGGCCACTGGTTCCAGGGAAGGGAGAGAGCCAGTGCCATAAGGCAAACAAAACATCCATGCCTCACTGGGATTCGAACCCGGACCCCTCCCGGACGAATGTTCAGAAGCCATCGCTTAGACTACTACGCCACCGGGGCTGCGTAAATTTTATACAGGGAGCAGTTTTATAAATCAAAGAACTCTTGATCGTCATCGTTTATATATTAGTTAAAGTTTATATAATACAAGTTCTAATTCTCCAAACTCTTTAAGAACTGGATCTCAAAATTCGTGAAGGAATATTTGCAGCAATAATCCAACAGTAAAATTTTATATTAAGGTTTAAATTAGCAAAATAAATAGAATGAAAGCTGGAAAGAAAATAGCTTATAAATTTCGCAACTGGAAATTCATTCTGCATCATAGAAATTTAGTGTACTCTCCTATTGCTTGTCTTCTGTTTTTTAATAAAATTAAAAGAAATTGTTTTCCAGTGAAAATGTTTGAGCAATAACAGCAAGAGTATTGAGTATTACAAATAAGCAGGAGGTTTTGAAAAGCAATGGGACTATAACCGTTCCGTTACTGATCCTCACAACTCTAATGTAATACAGAAATAATAAAAAAAAAAAAAGATTTCAAAAAAACTGAAAGAACTAAGCGTCCTTCATGCATTTCCTTTTCCTTCAGTTTTGAATGCACATTCTAATTCTCGAACATCTTTGAAATTGTATATTTTAAAAATTCTTGCCTACCGTTTTGTAGAAATAAGGCTTCAGTGAATATTTGCATATTAAAATAAGAGAAATGAATAAGATGCTATGTTACACAACTGTTTTAATTGCTCCTAAAAAAAGAATTGCTTATAAACACTACTGGTGTAAATTCGTGCATCATGGAAGTTTACTCTCAGAAATATTCAGAATCTTTCTTTTTTTGTTGTTTGGTTTAATAAAATTAATTGAAACTGCTATCCAATGAAAATGCTTCAGCATTTCATTGATAAGCAGTTTGCTTCAGAGACACGAAAATCTATGCTCTCGTGATTTTTCAAACAAGCAATTTTACGGAAACTTTTGAAAGTATCGTTTAAATGCGATAGGCTTGAAACACTTTACGAAATTAATTTCACTGTGAGAACCTGGTTCACAAGATTGAAAGAATTCAGCATCTTTTCATTTTTGAATACAAGCTGGAATTCCTAAAATTTAAATTTTGCAAATCTTTTGCTATTGGTCTGTAGTGATGGCTTAAATAAATTTCCATATATTAAATTCAGTGGAATTAATAAAGTGACTCGTTACAAAACATTTTAAATTACTGGTGAATGAGGAAGTGTTTATAAACATGGCATTATGTTTATGAATATTTCTTATTATTACATCATGGAAGTTTACGTTTTTCTCCGAAACATTTATCTGTTTTTCTGCTTTTGGTAAAATTCGGTTAAATTGCTTTTCAACGAAAAAGACTGAGCAGAGGCAGTTAAGCTGTCTTACATCTTACAACCAAGCAATTTAAGAGCAACTATGAAAACATGGTTTGCAAATAGCTGGATTCAAACATTTAATTTTACGCGAGAAATTCATCAAAAAAGACGTATCGTTCGTTTATGGCAAATTCAGAAGAACTTTTGAAAGCATGGTTTTCAACTGGCAGGTTTCAAACACTTTATAATGTGATTTTATGCAGCAAGAAATGCATTTTACAAAAATTTCATCGTTCGTGTATGGCAATTCCAAATGAAATTTTAAAAGCATGGTTTTCAACTGGAACGATTCAAACAGTTTATAAATTGAATATAATGCAGCAAGAAAGGCATTTAAATAATAATCGTTCATGCTAAGTCCTAGTCTTGTCACTTTCGTCTACAAGCTGTAATTTTTGAAAATCTGAATTTTGAAAATTCTTTATAGTGGGGGAGAGAAACCTGCTTTGGAAACAGCGAGCCACCGTCCCTAATTTAGGGTCAGCCGCTCTCGGAAAGGGACTCAACCAGCGCGATGGGTCAAACACATCATTGATCTGAGATTCGAACCCTGGATCCACTTGGACAGTTAACACACTCGGAAACCGAGGGGGAG
Source organism: Macrothele yani (assembly GCA_039090855.1). Lineage (NCBI taxonomy): Eukaryota > Metazoa > Arthropoda > Arachnida > Araneae > Macrothelidae > Macrothele > Macrothele yani. The sequence goes on from CM076992.1 coordinate 13,958,502, forward strand.
AAAACTCTTGACTAGTGAAAATCTGAGGAAATTTTTATATATTATTATTAGCGGAATGGTGGTATTTTTATAACTTTCTCCTGGAAAACAAAAATTGTTTACAAACATGGTAGTCGTAAATTTATACTTACATCATGGAAGTCGGCCATTTCGGACGTCATGCCGGTGGCAAAAGTCCGCAGTCCGCTTACGGTGGACAGGGGGGATCGTGGAACGGGGCCAAGAGTGCCGCACCCGTCGACATGGACGCCGGTATCGGGAGCGTACCTTGAATGGCCGCCTTAGTCGTCTCAGCGGCGTCTTACAGAACGCCCAGTTGACTTCGTCAAGGAAGAGATGATAGCGTGGAGATCCAACGATGGGGGTTACGGCGTTGCGCCGCGTCGTCGCGTGCCAGGTGAAATTCAGCGACGCTGCTGCTGCTGCCGCCGCGCCGTTACTGCACTTGATCGCGGTGCTTGGCGATCTGTCAGTGCCGTAAGTGAGCGCGCGTGTGCTCGGAGGCCACCATTGGTTGCACGTTGGAGCTCATAAATACAAATCTGTGCCTCAGGGACGGAGACGAGCCGCCAATCAAGTGTGTCGTTAAGGAAGCTCCAATAGAAGGATGGCACGCGCCGAGGAGGATCACCCCCATCTTCGAGTCACCATCTTTCCCCCTCTAGTACTCCCACCAACATCATGGCGTGAAAGCGCGTGCCAGAGAAATTTAGTGAATGAACATTGCACGTGGTCGCCCCGCCCATTTTTGTACAACCCGCCTGCGGGGGCTGGTTTGAGACCGGGGGCTGTGACCCGATTGTTTTCATCTTGTGGGCATGATAGGCGGCGGTGACGGGCCAGATGCCCTAGGGGGTCGACAAGACGTATCCCGAAGGAGGACGAATTCACTCGCTCGGAGGAGGCGTGATATGGAAAGTGAATTTGGGATATAGGGACAGAAGAAAGAGGTGAGGCTTAAAGTTCGTTAACCAGTGAATGTATTTTGTTATACAACATTCGCATTTCTACGTTTTTGTATAATTGCTCAAGCCACTAATCATAAAAGGTACCCACCCTTCAGTATGGTCATCATTCCTTTGGTATTAAAAAAAAAAAAACTAGTCCCGCTGGTTCCTGACTCAACAATGATCTATTATGCAAAAAGAAAGGAACAAGAAAAGACAGGCAGTAGAAGAAGAATGATTTCATGCAATCTGCAAATATGGTGAGCTTTGAGATTTCGCGGACTTTCAGCTCAAACAGGGGCAATTTTATGCCTAAAGGAAACGGGGAAATAATTCATACTTTTTTTCCCAACGATCCCCTTTCGGATAAAGAAAAAAACATAGCATTCAATTTAGTAACGTTTTGAAATAAAAACGAGGGGGAACAAAGGAAGAAATGCGCATTTTACCCATGAAACTGCGTTTAGATACTCTAATGGCAACGGTCTTGTCTTCTTCGCTACTCATAGCGATGAAGACGGGTCTCTAAACGTTATGAGACGTGCCCGAGGGCCGTATGAGACTCCGGTTGAAGCGAATATAAAAAAAATGAAATACAAAATAATCGTTGTGGTGTTTCTTGACGATTTTCACATTCTTATGTATCGCCAACCAGGGGCGTACTGATAGCCCCGCAATCACCGCATTGCGGGGGTCCTAAGATGGCCTCTAGCCTCAACAAAAAGAGTTTACAAAATCTTTTGTTGAAACTTTATATGAAACTGGTTAAAGAAAATAGAAGGAATGTTTGTTAGCAGCTTTGAATAAAGTATTAAGAAGAAAAACGTTCTCTCTCTCTCTCTCTCGCGGTTCTAGTTTATAAAAACTATATGGCGGAAAACCATCAGCTCTTCTAGACAACTTGAGGCCCCTTTTCACAGTCATAAGAACAGTTCCTATACATGTTTATAAACAAGAGAACGTGAAAGAAATATCATTTTGAAATTTTTATGCCAATGAGTATACTGCGTATTACAGTTGTTTGCACATAACTATGCATCCATCAGAATATAATGAACTAAAAGACATTCTTCGCGAGTACAAAGAAACAGACATGTCATTTTTTTTAAGTGTCAAGGGAAACAAATTTCAACTATGTGAAAATCATAGTAAAAATTGTGGCATTACGTTTAGTTTTTTTTTTTTAAAGTAAGTAATTTGAGTAGTTTTACCTTTTTCGCGACACAATTCTTAATTGTCACTTATTTATTTGCTTACTGACGTTCTGTATTTTCGTATAAATCGGAAAAGGTCATTTGACTCTGTCGCACGGCAGTTACGGGTTTTGTGTGTGATTGTAGCTGGCCTTAGTTCACTGAAAGAATAAAATTCGCATGATATCTTTAACTTTGGCGTAACTGTTTTGTAGTCTTTTTTTATTGTTATAAAATCTGAGCCGTCATTTTGATTACCACGTGAGCACTTGAGTTACACGCAATAAAGCGCAGTAAGTTTGGTTTTATGAAAAATACCTGCAGGTTCCAAAAAAATTTGAATTATTAAAACGCCCGTAACACGTGGTTAATGTATGAAATTTAAAACTTTCAGTAATCGAGAGCTAATAAATTTTTGCAAAAGGGACTCGAAGACATTTTTTGTGGGAAGACCTCGAGTTCTACCGGTAAGCCAGTGTCGAGCCATAAATTGCCCTGGAAGCGTTTTTGTGCGGTCGACTTTGGGGGAAATTACCAAGGTAACCCATCCGTAAAACATCGTATGCAAGTGTAAGATAAAATAATTAAACCCAGATATTGACATCATGTGTTTCTTAAGAGAATTTGAATCGGAGGGAGAAGTTTTTAAAGTAGAGAAAGTACTGGGAAAACGTATACGCAACGATACAGTGGAGTACCTTCTGAAATGGAAAGGCTATCCAGAGTCCGAAAATTGTTGGGAACCAGAGGAAAATATTCTGAGTCGGGAATTAATTGAAGATTATGAGAGGCGGCAAAAAGAGGCTCCAAATCTTGGGAAACGAAGTATTGACGATTCCATACCAACTCCTCAGTTAAGAAAGATAAAAGTTGAGAAATCGGAGCTGTCCAGCGATGTGGGTAAATCAAGCCTAGATGATGGTAAGATTTCTGAGGTTGTCCCTCCTGCAACAACACCAGTTGAAGGTAGAATTGGGCGTTCATGTAAACGAGCTACAATGAATTTCATTAAAACCATATGTCTATCGGTTCAGCTCAAACTCTGTTCTCAACTCAAGCTCTGTTTGGCTTATCATTTATCTATGTTGCAAGGCGTAAAACCAACCTTCATCCTACCCTAAGTGGGGGATAATAAAGTTCGTTGTTATTTGTTAAATATCTTCAGCTCACTTCAACACCAGCTTGGAAGTCTTCAACCACGCCTCTCTCTCTAATAAAGTGGATCTACATAAGGCGTCTAGACCTTACCCCAATCTAGACTGGTGGCAGCGAGAAAAAGTAAATGCACCTGGATGGTAAGAGCATTGCAGTGAAATAAAATGCAATAACATTCACCATGCAATACCTCCCACTATCCCACACCAAATAAACAAACTGACAAATACAACAACGATCGTGACAGCAAGCATCATCGTTTACTGTTTAAACATCTTTTCAACACAAGTCTAAAAATCATTGCTTTTTTTTTTTTTTTTTTTTTTTTTTTTTTGTACTGAGGCATTAATTAAAAACATTTTACCCATTTTCCTGGACCGCAGATAGCTAGAAAAATTTTATGTAAAAACAAAATGACTTCCGTTGCTGAGAAGCAACACAGAATGTTCTCTGAGAGAAACGGTTGAAGACTTTATTTCATTCTTATGAATTTTGTTGCAATAACTGAATTCAGAATTTGCAACAGTTTCTCCGCTTCTAGTGAGAATGGAAATTCAAATGTACCAAACATTAACTGACTTTTCCAGACTTATCTATCAGGAATAAAATAATTACGAAAAAATCCCTTGGAAAAAAAGAACTGCAAATGTCTGGAATTGCGAGTAGTTCTAGTGCAAACTTATAAAGTGAGCAAGAATGCGAAAGTTAATTTTATTTCATTGCTTTCAACTGAAAAAAATATTTTTGCTGTAGCTCAAACAGACTTCCCAGAACCACAGTTCAAGAATTCTTGTAACTGAAAGGCCTAAAAAGTAGTAAATCAAATGCAGATCTCGTACGAAAAAAAAAAAAAGAAAAAAAAAGAATGATGTACGGATAATAAGCAGCAACTCAAAAATTTTATCGTAGGTGAATGTCAATGCATTAACATACTGAATTTCGAGTTTCTATCCCAGACTGTTGATAGTATATTTGATTATATTGTATCGATTCTATTGCATTGATTATTAATCTGCAATTGGCAAAAGTGGACTGAGGCAGAGGACCGAGCAAGGGGGAAAGATTGTATCAAAACCTGTCGTTAGCTGAACAGATCATTTGCTTCGCAGTTTTTTTGTTTTTTTTTGTTTATTTGTTTGTTAATCCGTAAAAGTAGTAAACAAACTTTGCCGTATTAGTATAATTTGGTTTTCTTCACAAGCATGGTAAAGTCATCATCAATATCATTGTCAACCATTATTAATTCAATGCTGGATGAAGGTCTTCCCAAGTTTCTTCTACAACGGTCTGTTTTGAGCAAGTGTCCTCCATGTCACTCCAGCATGCTTTCGAATTTCATCCACCCATCTAACAGGTAGTTTTCTTCTGGGTCTTTTTCTGTCCCTTGGAATCCAGTCTAAAATCTCCGCTGTCCATCGGTAGTCCATTCTTCTGACTAATGGGCTGGACATGGTAGTCTATGTCCAGCCCATTGCCATTTCAGGGATTTTACACTGATCATGATCTCTTCTACTCTTGTCATTTTCCTGAACCACGAGTTCTTCTTCTCATCTCTCCTGGTTACAACAACCTCTCTATGCTTCTTTCAGTTCTCTGGAGTCTTTGTATGTCTTTTTCACGTCTCTGTTTCGTACGTAAGCACTGGAAGGATGCATTGATTAAACGCTTTTCTTTTAGACATAATGGCATATTCCTCTTAAAAATTGTACTGTTTCTTCTAAAAGCTCTCCAACCAAGTTTTATACGCCGGTTAATTTCTTCATCAATATTACCTTCGCTTGATATCTGCTGCCTAAGGTAAATGTAGGTATCAGTTACTTTTAGATTTCCCACATCAATCGATAAAGCTTCATTATGATGAAGTATAAGTAGATATATATTTTTTTTTCTTGAATTAGCGTAAACTGCCGGCCCATAACTTGGCGGCCCACAGGGATTTTCCCTAGGATCCCGGAAGCCCAGTGCGCGTCTGATCGTCGAGCATCTCTTCTGTGCCATTTCAACTAATTGTCGGCTCCACTTTCATTCCACTTCCAAAAAAATAAGTTATAAAAGAAATGAATAGCAAAAACAGAAAAATAGGATTCTATTCATATTAGCGTAAAATAAATACGTCAAATCATCGTTATCAACCACTAACAATCCACTGCTGGATGAATGCCCCCCCCCCCCCGTATCTTCCATGATTTTCTGTCTTGAGCCTCCATGTCATTCCGATATGATTTCGAACTTCACCCTGCCGTCTTCCACATGGTCTTCTTCGGGGTTTTTTCCTGTCTCTTGGTATCCAGTCTAGTATTTCACTTGTCCAACGGCGGTCAGTTCTTTCAACAATTGTTGTCCAACAGCGGTCAGTTCTCCTAGCAATTGTTGTCCAACGGCGGTCAGTTTTTCCAGGAAAGTTCTTCTAGAATTGTTGTCCAACGGCGGTCAGTTTTTTTAGGAAAGTTCTTCTAGAATTGTAGTCCAACGGCGGTCAGTTCTCCTAGCAATTGTTGTCCAACGGCGGTCAGTTTTTCCAGGAAAGTTCTTTTAGAATTGTTGTCCAACGGCGGTCAGTTTTTCCGGGAAAGTTCTTCTAGAATTGTTGTCCAACGGCGGTTAGTTCTAACAATTGTTGTCCAACGGCGGTCAGTTTTTCTTCGACAGCCGATTGCCATTTCTGGGATTTTACCTTGATCATGAAGTCATCAACACTTGTAATTTTCCTGATCCACGAGTTCCTCTTCCTATCTTTCCTGGTTATACCAAGCATGCATCTGCATGCTTTTTTCAGTAGTTTGCAGTCTCTGTATGTCTTTTTCAGTTAAGGTCCTTTTCTCTGATCCACAAGTAAGAACTGGAAGGATGCATATATTAAACATTTTTCTTTTAAGACATGGTGGTAAATTGCTCTTCAATATTGTACTGTTTCTTCCAAATGCTCTCCAACCAAGTTTTACACGACTATTAATTTATTCTTTGATGTGACCCTAGCTTGATATCTGTTACCAAGGTAAACATAGGCATTAGGTACTTTTAGATTGGACCGATCAACCGCTAAATTTTTATTTCCTTTAAAAGAACTAAAGATTTAGGCGCATGAAACTCCAACCAAGTTTTAAACGCCTATTAATTTCTTCTTCGATATCTGTTGCCCAAGGTAAATGCAGACATTGGTCACTTCTAGATTTGCTCAATCAACCGTTAAATCTTTAATTCTTGTAAAAGCATTGTACATCATTTTTGTTTCTGGTAAGTTCATTTTTAATCCCACTTCTTTACTCTTGTTAGCAAGTCCCTGGACGATACTCTGCAGCTCTGAGTGGTTACTCGCAAAGATGGCTGCTCCGACCAGGTAGCGCAGTGGTCTAAGCGCTGGCTTCTGACCAATTGTCCGATGTGGGTCCGAGTTCGAATCCCGGTGAGGCATGGATGCTGTGTTGGTCTTACGGCACTGGCTCTCTCTCTCTCTCTCTCTCTTCCCTAAAACCAGTGTACCTAAATTAGGGACGGGCGACTGCTTATAGCCCATGGAGTTACTCATTGGGGTCGTTAAATCCTCACTAAAAAAAATGGCTATGTCGTCAGCAAAACGAAGGTAAGTTCAATAAAAAATTTCCATTAATTATTATCTCCTCGTCCTCCCAGTTCAGTGATTGAAAAACATTTTGCAATGCGACATTGAAGAACTTGGGAAATATGGGGTAAGCTTGTCTCACATAAACATTTTCATATCGATCGGTCATATGCCAAAAGATATTTCCTGCAAATGCGATGTTGAGACACGAATCGAGGACGACAGCCATAGCTCAAGGAAAGCGGTCCAATACTATTATCTCGATTATATCACGCAAAAAATGTTTACACTAATTAAATACATCGCTTACATCATCATCATCAATATCAATCCATTGCTGGATGAAGGTCTCCCCAAGTTTCCTCCACAACTCTCGGTCTTGAGCCACTCTCCTCCATGTTACTCCGGCATCGCTTGTATACTGGCTCAAAAGTTAAAAAGTGAATATTGGCTTTATTGATTGATTCGCATGGTGCCCCGTCAAATATTATATTATTCGTATTTTATCATGATATTTATAGTAGCAATACTTCCGAGTTGTTTTGTTTCTTCCTTTAATGGCGGTACATAAACTATTTTTCACATTCTTATGTTTTGCTAATTTAAGAACGAAGACTTCCATACTTTTAATTTTTGTATTGCTAATTTCATTTATTGTTATTGCTATAAGATATAATATTTTGTTTTTTATTGTTTATCTCTGAAGCGCGTCACTGACACATCAACACCTCCTTCTTTTCGGAGGAAGGGATAAGTTTGATCTTTCGTTTTGTAAAGAAAATCAATCATATAAATTACCTGAGGAAGATATAATAGAATAATATTGTGGACGACAGCACATTCGATGTCGGGTGATCACCTGCTATTGGACCTGATGTAATCTATGTGAGAGTGAAAGAAATTCCGACGCTTACCAGAAGCAAATTAAATTTAGATTTCCCTTTTTTTTTTTTTATTAGAGGTTCAACGAACACCGTGAGCAACTCAATGGACTATAAGCAGTCGTCCGTCCCTAATATTTAGGGCCACTGGTTCCAGGAAAGGGAGTGAGCCAGTGCAACACAACATCCATGCCTCACAGGGATTCGAACCCGGACCCCTTTCGGACGAATGATCAGAAGGCACCGGGGCAGTAAATTTAGATTCCTCGAATGTTGTGATATCTGGGTTCATCATTATGAGTCTTCTTTTTCGTAAGGAAGAAAGGGTGAGTTAAAGGCTCGTTTGAGCATCTAAGACTAGGAAGAATCTTCTCCGGTCAAATTTTAAAAGCCTCCCCGGTAGCCGAGTGGTCCACGTTCGAGTCCTGGTGGAGGCATGGATGTTGCGCCTATCCAACATCTGTGTCCCTATCTCCTCCCAGTGGCGGTTCCAGCGGGGGGGGGGCGATTGCACCCCCGTCCACCCAAACCCTAACGAAGTGTTTACGTTTAAAGTAGCGAATATCGTAAATGATTAACTCTGTATATCCTGTTTTCAGTTTTTCTAAAAAAAAAAAAAGAAAAAAACTTACTACGGAATTGGATTTGAAATACGTATTACATTGATTTAGTTTCAGTAAAAAACAAAAAAAAAAAAGAGAAGGGAACAGAAGAAAGAGAGAGAGCGAGAGAGAGAGAGAGCGCGCAAAAGATAAAGGAAAGTCAGGGACAGCGGGAGAAAAAAGCATGCGGGTATTCTTTGTTAATTCTTTGCTATTGTCATAATGTCTAGCGTTTGTAACGTCTCGAAACAGGGTAAGGCAAAGCTCGATACTGAAATCAGAGTAGGTGGGAGAAACTGTGAATAAAAATCTGATGTACGCACGTATCTTAATTGAGACGTAAACAAAATTCGTAAAAATTATAGACCTAGTAGTTTTTTCTGAATTGTCATAAAAACGGAAACTTTCTAACTTTCTGTTAGCTTTTGGGAACTTTGGTGCTATAAAAATTTCGCAGGAAAAAAATAGTAATATCGTAAAAATTCCAAGCTGTTTAAATTTGGTAATCGTCGAATATTGGAAGTCACTGTTTACTTGGTTACACTTTACGTACTCATTTAAAGGGGAACTTTGTTTTTCAGAAGAAAACTAAGTTCTCTTCATGTTCGCATCTTCTACTAAGTTCTCTACCAGTGTGATTGTAACACACACTTGTGTACCACCCTCCTTCACTGGATACACAAGGGTATATTGGTAGACACAAGGGTGTGTTATATAACACACCCCCTTGTGTCTACCGTCTTTCATTGGAGTTTTCTTTCATGTACATAAAGTAACTGATACCAGAACTGCTTTCTTTTTCTTTTTTACATTAATTTTCAATGGACGTAGAGTTTCGGTATTTCATCACCAATGAAAAGAAGTCAAAAATGATTGTTTTTGTCGCCGTCAGGCACAGTAAAACCAAAAAAAAAAGGGGGGGGGAGGGGCACAAAATTCCAGGTACCGTGTTTTATATTTTGCGATTTTATGACTAAACCGTGTGTTTATTATGTTTTGGCTGAAATCAGGCTTGTATTTACTTTTGATGTATGAGAATATGTCCGATGGAGACCACTAATATTTTTTTTTTTTTATTAAATTAACTAACTCCGAATTGAGCTATATTCGGGCTTGGGTTATATTTTGAAGGATTTCATTCAGACGTAGTCTGTGTCGATTTCAAAAAAGCATAAAGTTCATTTCTTCGGGAAACACGCAATCGATCGCACTGAAACAATTGCGATTTTTCTCTTATTGTTTGCTCTCGTTCAGGTAGTTAATATTCCTGGAGCAAGTGAAAGTGTTTTAAAGGCCTTGCAAAGAAACCCCAGGCACGAGCGGCACCCCTAATATGCATAATGAATATCTAAAAAACCATTCCGCGTCTTTTCTCCCCTCCTTTTTATACCCGAAAAACCGCCTCCCTCCCCTCCCCCCATATAGAGTAAACTTCTGGTTCCGCCCCTGTCTCCTTCCTGGATTAAGTGGCCCTAAATAAGGGATGGGAGACTTCCTATAGCACACAGAGTTGCTCAAGGTGGTTGTTAAACCCCGAAACAAACAAAATCAAATTTTAGGGTCATTGGTCTGAAGTCTGAAATTTATTTTTAGGTCTCAAAAGCCTATTCGAGAAGTATTTACGCGCATGAGCTCAGAATTCTTCAACATTATTGTGTTACGAGGGTTTAGGAGGTTTTACATATTTTAGAATTAATTCCTTTCCAAGAAAGAATATTTAGCGGCAAGTATTTTTAAATCAGCATGGGAATGTTTGAAGAGACTATCTGCAGTGGCAAAGGGTAATTAGGTAAAACTGTAAAAGAGTGTTCCTATATATATATATCATCATCATCATCATCATCATTGTCAACCATTATCAATCCACTGCTGGACGAAGGTCTCCCCAAGTTTCCTCCACAACGGTCTGTCTTGTGCCAGTCTCCTCCATGTCACTCCCGCATATTTACGAATTTCATCCACCCATCTCCCATGTGGTCTTTTTCTGGGTCTTTTCCTGTCCCTTGGAATCCAATCTAAAATTTCGGCTGTCCATCTATGATCTGTCCTTCTGGCAGTATGTCCAGCCCATTGCCATTTCAGGGATTTAACTCTGATCATGATGTCTTCCACTCTCGTCATTTTTCGGATCCACGAGTTCCTCTTCTTATCTCTCCTGGTTATACCAAGCATGCACCTCTCCATGCTTCTTTGAGTTGTCTGCAGCCTTTGTATGTCTCTTTTAGTTAAGGTCCACGTTTCTGCACCATACGTAAGCACTGGAAGGATGCATTGATCAAACACTTTTCTTTTAAGACATAATGACATATTGCTCTTGAAAATTATGCTGTTTCTTCCAAAAGCTCTCCAGGCAAGTTTTGTACGCCGATTAATTTCTTCATCAATGTGACCCTCACTTGATATCTGCTGTCCAAGATAAACATACGTATCTGTTATCTCCAGTTTTTCTCCATCAATCGATAAATCTTCATTTCTTGTAAAAGCATTGAACATCACTTTTGTCTTCTGAAAGTTCATTTTTAATCCCACTTCTTTACTCTTGTCAGCAAGTTCCTGGATCATACTCTGCAGCTCTGACGGGGTAGTTGCAAAAATGACTACGTCATCAGCAAAACGAAGGTGGGTTAGATAATCTCCATTAATCTTTATCCCTTTGTTTTCCCAGTTCAGTGATTGAAAGACATTTTCCAATGTGGCATTAAAGAGCTTCGGAGATATGGTGTCACCTTGTCTCACTCCCTTTCCAATTTTTATGTGTGTTGTATTTTCAAACAGCCGAATCTTTGCACTTGCATTTTCATAGATGTTATTAATAATATTAATGTATGCATCTTCAATACCGCAGGATTTCAGAGCCGTGGTAACTGCTGATGGTTTCACCGAATCAAAGGCTTTTTCATAATCGATAAAAGCCATGCACAATGGAAGTTCATATTCCCTCGCTCTTTCAATTAGTTCTCTCAGTACGTGGATAGGATCTATTGTGCTGTAGCCACTCCTAAATCCAGCTTGTTCTCTCGGTTGAGCCATGTCCAGTGTTACCTTCAAGCGGTGTGAAAGAACTTTAGTGAAGATTTTATAAACCACTGATAGGAGGCTGATAGGTCTGTAGTTCCTGAGATCCTCAATGTCACCTTTTTTATGTAGCAGGATCATTGTAGCATTGTTCCAATCCTCAGGAATCTTCCCTTCATTAAGGCATCGAGTGAAAATTTGGGCGAGTACTGTTTCAATTTCTCCACTTGCTTCTTGTATGATGTCTATAGTAATTCCATCTTCTCCTGGAGCTTTCCCCCGCTTCATGTTCTTGATTGCATGATCAACTTCTGCTGGGAGGACTGGAAGAACTCTGGTACCTTTCATGATGTCTGGAGTACATGTATCATCCCTTTCATATAATTTGGAGTAGAAATCTTTCACTCTTGTCAAAATTTCGCCTCTATTTCTTGTTAAAGAACCATCTTCTTTTCTCAGAGCCATAATTTGTTTTCTTCCCTTACTGAGATGTCCCTTTGCTATCTTAAGGCTTTGGTTGTTTTCAATTGCTTTCCTCACTAGCTCACAGTTGAATTTCCTTACGTCTTCAGTGATACTTTTTCGTACTGTCTTGCATAGCTCTATATATTCCACTTTGGAAGTCACATCTTCTTTAGTTGTCCTCATCACTCTTCTTTTTTGCATCAACATTTTGGTTTTTCCTGATAATTTGTTCACATGCAACTTGTTCTTAGACCCAGCTAATTTTGTTGCTGTTTCCATAAGAGCTTTGGTTACTTTTCTGTTAACTTCCGAAATATCCACTTCTTCCGATTTTAGGCTTTCTAAAGCAGAGAATCTGTTCTTCAGTTCCAACTTGAAAGTATTATGGTGTTTTTTAAGGTTGGTTATGTCAATACATTTTGTTTGTCTTATGAGCTTGCCACGTTCCAGTTTAGTGTTGAGGTGCATCTTACATCTCACCAATCTATGGTCACTACTTGTGTTGAACTTGTTCAGCACACTGCAGTCTTCTATAATGAATTTTTTGTTACACATAATAAAATCAATTTCACTTGTCGTCCCAATTGGATGTCTCCATGTCCATTTCCTGTGTGGCTTTTTCTTGAAAAAGGAGTTTAAGATGAAAAACCCTTCTGCCTCTGCAAACTCAACGAGAGTATTTCCACGCTGGTTTCTGTTGCCGTGACCGAATTTACCTACTGAAGTTTCATTCTGTTGCCGGTGCCCTATTTTTGCATTGAAATCTCCCATAATTATCTTCAAGTGCTGCTTAAGATAATTATGGGAGATTTCAATGCAAAAAGACATATATATATATATATATATATATATATATATATATATATATATATATATATATATATATATGTCCTTTGTATTGAAAAGCCTGTTCAGGAAATGTTAAGTGTTTTTTACGGTTATATTAGCCTACGTAGCTTTTAGTACATTGTGATTCGAAAAGCGTAAGGAGACGGCTAAATTAGTTCATTGCTCAGGAGTCGTCGGAGAAACGCTCTCCCCTTCGACCTAGGGGTCGAAAGAGGCTCAGATGGACACAGAAGTCGACGAAGGGAGTAGGACAGAGAGAGGTCGCGAAGTGACGGTCTAAGAAGGAACTTTCGCGAGATGACGGTCTAAGAAGGAACTTTCGCAAAATGACGGTCTAAAAAGGAACTTTCGCGAGATGACGGTCTAAGAAGGAACTTTCGCGAGATGGCGGTCTAAGAAGGCACTTTTGTGAAATGACGGTCTAAGAAGGAACTTTCGCGAGATGACGGTCTAAGAAGGAACTTTCGCGAAATGACGGCCTAAGAAGGAACTTTCGCGAGATGACGGTCTAAGAAGGAACTTTCGCGAGATGACGGTCTAAGAAGAAATTTTCGCGAGATGACGGTCTAAGAAGGAACTTTCGCTAGATGACGGTCTAAGAAGGAACCTTCGCGAGATGACGGTCTAAGAAGGAACTTTCGCTAGATGACGGTCTAAGAAGGAACTTTCGCGAGATAACGGTCTAAGAAGGAACTTTCGCGAAATGACGGTCTAAGAAGGAACTTTCGCGAGATGACCGTCTAAGAAGGAACAACTCAAGAGAATGGAAAGTTATGAAGAAGTACAGTAAGTACGAAAGAGCAAATAATCAAGAAACAGAATACGTAGCAACGAGAACTGAGAGATTCAAATAATAATTTAGTAAAAAAATTCTAATACAACTGGCACTATATGTTTAAGCCAAAAATAAATAAATTGAAATTGAGACTTCCTCATCTATTCCTTTTCTGATATTAGTTTCTGCAAAGAGCTGCGTTAAGGCTTAAACTTCGAATTCGAACGAAGCTTAGAATAAAACGATAGCAGAGCCCTCTAGCAGTTATTTGATTGGTGAAACATAATTAGAAGCTATATTTTGCTCAATTTTTGTGTTTGTGTTTATTAGTTCCTCAATGGGAGACTCAAGAGAATGGAAAGTTATGTACATAGAATTAGAGTAAGTACGAAAGAGCGAATAATTTAGAAACAGAATACGTAGCGACAGAACTGAGAGATTCAAGTAATAATTTAATAAGAAAAATTCTAGTACAAGCGTCACTATAAGTTACAGCAAATAATAAATTAATTGAAATTGCGACTTTCTAATCTATTCCTTTTCTGATATTCCTTTTTGCAAAGAGCTGCGTTAAAGCTTAATTAAATATCAAATTTGAACGAGGCTTACAATAGAACGGTAGCAGAACCCTCTGGCAATTATTTGATCGGTAGAACATAATTAGAAGCTATAATTTTTTCAACTTTTGTGTTTGTGTTTATTAGTTCCTCAATGGGAGACTGCTTGCACTAACAGAAAATAAGGTTATCCTGAAATTTCCATCGTGAACTCTGTTTTCACGAAGAAATACTTCTATAATTTTAATGTTTTTACCTTTTTCTAGTTTTTTGGGTGTTATCACACACAAAAAATAGAAACTGCCTACAGGAGCAGATAACGGGGTTTCTAGATGTAAATCATTGAATGAAATATCTGTAAACTTTGCGATTTCTCTAAGAATCGTTTTTGGAAAACTGACACAAACACAAGAGGTTTAATACATTTGAGTGTAAAGAGAATATATTTTTGCAAGATACATATTATATTTGGCCTGTTTCTGGCGGCAAACGTTGTCAGAATTTTCTTTCATTTTGATTTTAACTTTCGAAAAATTGTCATCTAAAGTTTTAAGGAATATTTTTGTCAGATTGATGCGTTTTCAAAAAAATTTCGATCTCTTACTTTCAATTTAGAGGTCAATTGGGCATTTGGTCCTTTACAGATGACTACTTGGGAACAATTCCAGCTTTGGTACTGGATAAGGAGGAATGGTTTTTTTAATGTTAAGAAATCTTTGCAGAAATCATGCCTCCTACTGTAGCTGACAAATCGTTTCCGCTTTGACTGCATAGTTCTTTCCCCGCAAGTACTTTGCCTTTTTGAGAACACGTGCATCTGTGTTGATTAATTATATCGTCTGAACAGTTGGGAATAGTGAATATTGCAAATATTCTTTATATCGATCAGTTAAAACCTAGTGCTCTGAGGTACTGGCTTCTAACCATTCTTCCGAGCAGGACCAAACCAGGGTGGGAATGTCAGTCTTAGGGCTCAATAGAAAAACACACGTATCCTCTTGAAAGAAATCGCGTTAGATCTTGGATGAAAGACAATTGTTAAAATGTGCATTGTAAAACGAATTCCGTCATGAACAAATTTTAACAATTTAACTGTGAAAGAAGTTTAAAATTCCCCTTGTGACTGAATCAGTGTTGGAAACGGGTCAAAATGTTTTGACCCGAACCCGACCATCACATAATTCGACCCGACAAAGACAAACCTGCTGCGAACTACAAATTCTAATATATCCTCATCATCATTGTCAATCATTATGAATCCACTGCTGGATGAAGGTCTCCCCAAGTTTCTTCAACAACTGACTGTGTTGAGCCAGTCTCCTCCATCCACCCATCTCCCACGTGGTCTTCTTCTGGGTTTTTTACTGTCCCTTAGAATTCGTTCCAAAATTTCGGTTGTTCATCGGTAGTCCGTTCTCCTCGCAAAATGTCCAGCCCAGCGCATTGCTATTTCAGAGATTTTACTCTGACGCAAGATTTCATTCAGCGCCCCGAAGCGCAGTAATTTTCCCATGATTTCAAGCGTGAGGGAGGATGCGTTTTTCGCGGTGTATGTGTGTGTGTGGTGGATGGGGGGGGATTCAGGGAGAGTGTCTGGAAAAGTAATGGTGGTACTTAAAGCTCTGTAGTTTTAACTTTTTAAGTAATAGATTTAACAACACATGTAATTGTTTTGTACAAAACTAAAATAAATCACTTGAAGAAATCACCCTCTTGTACATGGCAGATCTGCGGCTGCTATGAAGAAACGTTGACGCCTGTCATGTACGTAATTCTCGGTGACTGATTGACTGTTTCCCCACATCGTCCATGGGGATCCCCATGTGGCTTTTCTGGTAGCGCAGAGAAAGGGCGATTGGAGAGCGATGGTATTACAACTCGGAGCCAAAGGGCCGAATAGCATCAATCTGTAAGACATCCAGTGCTTTAAAAGTGAAACTTACAATTTGTTTAGGCAAAGCTAAATGTACCTTAAAAAGAAAATTTGAACTTTGAGTCAATTATTTGTTTATCTTTGTGCGTGTTCGAATTTTTTCAAAAAATTAAAACTGGAAGCTGAGGTACGCCCCTTGGTTACGGTAGTTACGCCACTGCTCTGACCATGATGACTTCCACTCTTGTCATTTTCCTTATCCACAAGTTCTTTTTCTTATCTTTACTGGTTACACCAAGCATACATCTCTTCATTCTTCTTTGTTTTCACCCACTGTTCTTCACGGCCTATGAAGTCTTGCCATGCTTTGTTATAACCGTGGAGACTGTTTCTCTTGAAACACCAAACAGTTTGACTGTTATGGTTAGAGACGCACTTGCTGAACGGGCTCCCACGATTTGTCCACTCTGGAAGTCTGACAATTCACCCATTTCACCAATCGCTCGCACGAACCACACTGTTAAAAAAATTTTGTGGTAGGTTGCACCAAAAAGTGGTGCTACACTACTTTCCAAGAAAAGATGCACCATTATGTGGTGCAAACAAAACCCAATAACATGGTTCAACATGTTATAGTACGAAGTTGCACCACATTATGATGCAAGATTGCACCATGTTGTTGGGTTTTGGTTGCACCACACAATGATGTATCTTTTCTCTGAAAGTGGTGCAGCTTTTGTAGCACCACCTTTTGGTGCAATCTACCCCAAAATTTTTAACAGTGCACTGCTTAACACAACTTGTACTACACTGGCGTACAACCTAGAGAATATGTACAAAGAAAAAAATACACAAAAAGTAATCACTACGTCTGTACGTTTTTTTTTTCATTGTAGCTTACACGCATAACATTAACCCCTATAATCATGGTGTTTACATAATTTTTTCTAACCCTTGCACATGTGTAATACTACCTATATTATCCATCCATCTATGTCGTCCACCCATGGTGGGTTGAGTCCAGCAAAGACGACAATGCGCCCTTGAGAATTACTGGAAAATGAATGCATCCGGCTTGCCATTCCTTTCCTGCATACGGATAAGGAACAAAGTGCGTCCGGGACTGACTTCACAGGGAACCACCTACGCACTCGCGTCGCCAACCACAGGGAGCCTGCGAAAAACCCCGGAAAAACTGCAGCCTGGATGTACAGCAGGATCGGGATTCGAACACTTGTCAGAAACGTCTGATTTATTTTATAACAAAAGTATATCCGTATTCACCTTTTAATTTTTTTTTTTTTTACTGAATAACAAATAAATAGTCAGGTACGTGATAATTTCATAAAAAAAAATTAATATGTTTGAATAAGCAGCCTTCCTTTATAATATTTCATCGGAAAATCCCGAATTAGGCATCATCACCGAGAATGTAATGACCACCTAAGTCGGAATTATATATGTTTACGGTACGATAATTTTAATTATCTGATGCCGAATTTTATTCTTAAGTTAGGTGCGTGCAATCTCTTTCGTTCAACACCACTATCTGAAATTCTTTTTCCGATTCAGTGTCGTCCGATCGATTTTCTCTTATCGTTAACTGCAAGGTAACAAATATGACCTACCGTAAGATTGTTATGTGGGCTGTTTTTTTTTTTTTTTTTTCAAAGTTCCCAAGAGCTTCAGTCAGAAATCACGAAGTTCTTGTTTATTTTGTTCGGAAATCGGAGCAAAAGGAGAGGGGTAGCTAAATGACGTCTTTCTAGTGACGATGTTACCCTAATTTTGTCGCACAGACATACACACCCATTGAAAAACCGACGAGTTATATAATACACCTAAATATATGTTACCGATTGCTACATTTTCTTTCTCGTTCTTGTGGCAGATGTTTAGGGTGTGGTGTCCCCTCGATTGCACAGTATTCTTTTTGTCGTTAATCTTTTTACTTATAATTTTCAAAACGAGACCCACAGATTTGGGGCTCGTCGCAGTGTCTTGTCTTTGTCTTCCGTCTCATCACGTGCTCTCGATCCGGTCATACTTCCGAAAAACCACAAAACTACAAATTTTGCACTGAATGAACATGTAGCAAAATCTGCTTTAATGCTAGGTTCCACAAAAATTTGGTCCTGCGTTCTTTCGCACCTACCATGGTAAAAACTCTTTGATTTTTTTGTTTTTTGGATTATTTATATAAAAAAAAAAAAGTATGTGAAAACAGAAATTCGTCCCCTTGCTCCGGCGTGAGTTGCTCTGACCGACGGATTGTATCGTTGCGGATTTGTCGTCTTGACACGTGCTCCACCACTGTAGTACGTCACATCATCTATCTCTTGATTTTTTCTTATTTTTTTTGAAGCGAAGAAAGAACCTTCCATTAATTCCAGACGATGTGTGGAACGAACATGACACATTTTTCGAAGAACCCAGCTGCCAGTATTCCATTTTTACGTTCGGGCGCCAATGTGAAAACAGGAATTTGTCGGTGACGAATATAGAACACGCATCTCCTCGCTCCGGAGTGAGTTGCTTTAACCAACTAAGCTACACCGACGGAATATATCGTTTCAGATTTGTCGTCTTGACAAATGTGCTTCACCTGTGTAGTACGTCACATTGCTCAAAAAGATATAAAATAGCTGCCCCGGTGGCGCAATGGTCTAAGCGACGGCTTCTGATCAGTCCGCGATGGGTCCAGGTTCGAATCCCGGTGAGGCATGGATGTTGTGTTTGTCTTACGGCGCTGGCTCTTCCCCTTCCCTGGAACCAGTGTCCCTAAATTAGGGACGGGCGACTGCTTATAGCCCATTGAGTTGCTCACGGTGGTCGTTAAACCTCGAATAATAAAAAAAAAAAAAAATCACGGCGCTCTGGGCCTCTCTATTTGTATTGTGTTAACAAAAATAAAATGGTATAATTTTTATCCTTTAATTTTTCACCTAACATCATGAATATTTTCCTTTCTTTCGAGTTACCTGTCTCTGATTTGGGGACACTGATTCCAGGGAAGGAAAGAGCCAGCCAGAGCCGTAAGATAAGCGAACCACCCATGCCTCATCCGGGACATGAAAACAAAGACCCAGCCCCTACGGGATCTCAGGTGAATGCCTCAGACAGTTCGTCCGTCAGGGTGGTGTGCTAATTTCCAGTCCACGTCTATTCGAACATTTAGTACATCGCAGCATAAGCTTATTGGGGAGTGGCGCACTCACGGTCTGAGTTGTAAATTTTTCCACTTTAGTTCTCTGTGAGTTTTTAACTCCAAATTTACAGCAAATTTTAGTTGCTATGAAAACTTTTACGAAAATCTGTTTGTTTGTTACTATAATTTTGCAAAAAATAAATACATTAATTATTTGCGATATTGGCAATTTAAAAAGGAACAACTTATTTTATAGGGGGATAGCCCCACCCTGGTATGCAGCCATACTCCAATCTTGGCCAAATGTTCATACTACAGAGATGTCCGCCCTAGTGGTCGTACGAAGGTCGTACCTTGAAGTATTACGGGGATCTAGGAGATTTTAAAGCATTTTAGTAATAATTCGTTGTAAGTTCAGCCGACAAGAGAGTGTTCGAAGGGGCTTTCAATGGCAGTAACTGTGATTAGACGTTGTAAAGAGGCGTATTTAAAGGGTGGCCAAGGGGGTCTCGCCGCCTCCACCTCAAATGTTTTATTTTTTTAAGTTTTTGGGTAAAATACGACTTACACTAGAAAAATGCCTTAATTTAATAAAAATGCATCACATTACATGAGAAAAATGCCTTAATTTAATGAAAATGCATCAAATTACATTAGAAAAAAATGCTGTAATTTTTCCTTCGATTTGTCATTAACTTTAATTGTATTTGGTGGATTTCAAAAACTTCCATTTTTAGCCCCCCCCCCCATTCTATATACGCTCCTGACGTTGTAAGTTGTAAAGAAGTATTCAGTCTCTCTTAAGTGCTTAAATCGTTTTATTGGCCTTCGCTGCGAACATGTGCATTGTCGTCCAAAAAGCGATTCAGGACGGAATGATTGTTTTATTGCATCGGAGGCGTCGGACGCTTTCCCTTGGAGAGAGGATGGACTCACAAGGGGATAAAGCGAGAAAGAAAGTTAAAGGGAATTTCGGACAGCGAGTGAGGAAGGAGGTCCAAGTGTATGGCTTCGTTACTGGGAAGCGAGGAAGAGAAGTAAATGAAATAGAAGAGAAATTAGGCAGAATTGTAGAGTAAAGGACGAGAGAAGTTGGAAGATTTTCGGAGGAAGGAGTAGAATTTTGAGAAGGGGTGCGTTTTCTCCGCGTACGAGCTGAAAGAATGAATGTAGCGAGGGTTAGGACATGAGAGATGGTCTAATCGCACGGTGACCCGACCGGAGTAATAAATTAAGCAAAATCATGACAATGAAGGATTTTATCAAACGTCAAATCGCTTCTGTTGAATGATCTATTAATACTCTATTGATGTTTACAGTGAGTGCTCAAGGAACCTTGCAAGCTTCTGATTATAACATATTTCGGTAATTAAGGAAAGAGTTACAACAGCACTGTCACACTTTTACAAAAAAAAAAAAAAAAAAATATCAATTGATTGGGAAATTCTGGAGAAACCGTATACCTACATTTACCTTGGGCAACAAATATCAAACGACGGTCATATTGATGAAGAAATTCATCGGCGTATAAAACTTGGTTGGAGAGCTTTTGGAAGAAACAGTTCAGAATTTTAAGGAGCAATTTATCATTATGTCTTAAAAGAAAAGTGTTTTGTCATTGCATCCTTCTAGTTCTTACTTATGGTATAGTCTTGGGTTTTAATTCAAAAAGGCAGTTAGGGGCTGCAAATTATTGAAAATAGTATGGAGAGAGGCATGCTTGGTATAGCCAGGAAATATAGGAAAAGGAACTCGTGGATCAGGAAAATGACAAAAGCTGATGACATAATGATCAAAGGGAAAACCCCACGTAGCAATGGGCTAGACATATTGCGTGAAGAAATGACCACCGTTGAACAACTGAAGTATTAGACTGGATATTAAGAGACTGGAAAAGACAATGTGCGATGGGCGAATGTGATTTGAAAGCATGCTGGCGTGACATGGACGAGATTGGTTCAAGACAGAAAGATGCTGAAGAAGCTTCGGAAGACATTCGTCCAGCAGTGGACTGATAAAAGTTGGTGGTAATAATCATATAATTTGCTTAATCGGATGTAATTAACATTTGTTTAACATCCTTTCTGCTTTTAGTAGAATCGCCTTATCTTAGCAAGATGACTGTAAAGATAAGACATGAGCTTTCATTTTTGCAACTCTTATCAAACAGTTGTGAATACTTATTTTCCTAACGATGTCGTGGGCACTAAACATTCGGCCGCCAGAGGGCTAGATCAAATTAGAAGTATTTTGTTGCGATAAGAGAAAGTTCCATGGTTCTGAATTTAATATATTGTCCAACCCGTTGGCGCAGTGGTTTAAGCGCTGGCTTATGACCATTCATCCGAGAAGGGTCTGGGTTCGCATCCCAGTGAGGCATGAATGTTGCCTTTGTCTTACGACACTGGCTCTCTCTCTTCCCTAGAACCAGTGGCCCTAAATTAAGGGCGGGCGACTGCTTATAGCGCATTGAGTTGCTCACGGTGGTCACTAAACATTCAGTCCAAAAAAAAAAAAAAAAAAAAAGATATATTCATTCTAACCTTCAGGAAACCTTGAATAGGTTGAGTCATTTGAGTTTCTACAATAGTCAATCGAGTTAAAACGGTCACTGCTGAGTTGAATTAGTAGTGAAACCTTACTTGACATCATAATCAGTGACCGTTACGGTAGCGCAGTGGTCTAAGCATTGGCTTTGGCCGAGATCAGTGCGGGTTCGAATCCCGGTGAGCATGGATGTTGTGTTTGTCTTGCGGCACTGGATCTCTCCCTTCCCTTGAACCAGTGGCGCGCAATTAGGGATGAAAGACTACTTGTTGCTCACGGTGGTCGTTAAACCTCCAACCCCATATCTAGTGTTTAAGTACTCTAAAATTACAAGGTCACATTCTGCTTTTGGATTGCAAACGTTCCAAAATTTGACACGGAAAGTGAGGAAATCTGAGAAGAAAATCCCCCGTTTTTCTTTATTGCAAGCACAAAAATGTTTTACCCAGTCAAAGTAACGACCCACTTTTTTTTCTGTTTTAGATTTCTCCCAGCTCACGTGCCTTATATGTCCGCGTTATGTAGACATCGCGTGAAAGAAGGCATGATTGCCGAGCTGCAATAGAAAAAAATCTCCATAATGGGAAATTTGCTAAGGGAGTTCACGAATTTGCAGTGCCAAGGGAGTACCTGGCTTAACGGAAACAAACAACACACACACCCAAGCTGGTATCATACCCTTCGCCGTGAAGCTGCTTGAAAGAGACTAGGAGGTTTCAGACTTTCGTGTATCGTCGACGTAGAAACTGTAAAGGTGCTCATTTTAAGTCTTTGCCGGATTGTTTGTTCCCTTGAACAGTTCATTCAGTGAGAGTGCCATTCGACAAAAATTGTGCAGAGTTTTTAATAACATCATGACTCCAGTAATAGTAGTAAGTTTGCTTTTGTTTTTTATTCTCTTTCGCGTGGATATCATTCATTTTTACCAATGCTGTCTGTTTAACATTCACATATAAGTATTTGGCTGTCGGAAAGTAATATCCCTTCCTGTGCTGCTATAGAATTCATGATAATAACCTTGAAGCTTGGGACTAAACAATATGCAATGATCTATTGGATAGCGCATATGGTGAACATTTTCACTACTTAAACGGGAACTTCTGAATTGTCATTCGAGGTTATCTCCACACAAAATTCACTCTCTAATTTCATATCATTCTCAGAGGGGAGGCTATCATTGTACACGTTTTTATCTTGTGCGAAAATAACTCTCTAAGCAAAGAAAAAATGTCACCTCCAACATGTGATTCAATTAAAGCTGTTGTTGTTTTTTTTTGTTTGTTTGTTTTTTGGCATAATATGTATTCAGTTACTAAGTTTGACCTGTACTGGGCCAAAAAACTCTGAAATTCATGAGACACTTTCGGTCATTCCTTTCGTGAATTAACGAAGCATATTTCTGATACAACCTTTTCCGTAAAATGACAGAAAGAAACCCGAATTTTACGGATTTTTCGTACCACGGAAAAATTCTGAATTATCAGAAACCTTTCCGCAATTTCTTTCTTATATTGACGGTAAATTACCGTTTTACTGATGTGTTAACGGAAACTTCTGAATTTTCAGAAACCTTTCCGCAATTCCTATCTTATATTGACGGAAAAACTCCGTTCTCACTTTTTCCGTATCCATATGACGAAAAATTTCTGGATGAAAAATTTGAGCATCGATTGATGAGAATACTTGAGGTTTGATTAACTTTTAAATTTCAATCGTCTGTCGAAGGATCTGAGTTTGAAGTTCTGTCGCAAGGTCGGATATTGTAGATAGCATATAGCATGAATTTTGTTTATTGTGGTACAGGATATTTCTCCTCCTCTTCCCCATTTTGTGCACCAGCTATTTATTATAGATTGTGTTACTGAGAGTAATTGGGTAGTTTTTATTGTACAGGTGGTTATACGATGTCTATGTATCAGTCTCTGGATTCCTTAAGACCATAGTTGGGCAAAATAGTAATTGAATTAATCGGTAATGCATTACAGCGTAATGGGAATGGGAACAAGAACTTAGCATTACCATTACATGGTAACGGTGAACTGGTCATTAGAATTACATGGTAATTGTAATTACATGTAGCAGTTACCCATTATAATCGCAATGGCTGATGGTTAACTACATCTTGGTAATTAACCAATAACTTATGGGTAACAATACAACGTGAATAAACGAGCAACCAGTACAACCTTTCACGTTGTGTAGGTTATTTGACAATTGTTACACCACTCGGACCTCAAATGTGTGTATGTAGGTATTGGAGATTGTACGTGTATGACATGAGTAGTTGTCCCGTCTTCGCCGCAAGTAAAGTGATTTGAACGAAATAATACATATGAAGTCAGTACGGTTAGAGATACTCATTTCGTCCATCTCCAGTACACTATTCTCGTCCATTACATACGTTTCACTGTCCAAAATAATTACCCCACTATAGCCACAAGCACATATTAGCACTACACTCACAATTCAGCAACTCAGGGTGCACTGCCGAATATTATAGAAATTTGCGAACTCTTGACATTTTTGCCGTACTTCTCAAGTGTTGTTGTCCATTACTTGTCCGATACGAACACTGGCCTAGCGAGCGACTGACTTCTTTATATATACTTCACGACAGGACTTGAAGCTTCTGGAATATTCTCGATTTACATAAAGCTCTCCAACTTCCCACTGCGCGATCATTCTGGAACATTCTACAAACGTCTATAACCCAGCATTCTTGCCGCTTCTAGAACATTCTACACGACATTTCGGTGTCTGTCTGCTATGTTACATGGCCGACTTTTCCAGACATAGCTTTTGGCACACGTGCATTTCTATAAACTATTAGCATGTAATTATTTTTTGCAAACTGTGTAATTTCATTACCAAATAATTCCATTTCGTTTGAATGGCATTATTAAATAATTGAATTACATCCTCTTCATTGTAATGCATTACAGATTAATTCCATTAACTTGTGCAAACCATACTTGGGATTACCTTGTAATGCATTAAGTAATGGAAGTACAGATTACAGTTATTACATGTTAACTGTAATCTGTACTTTCATTACTTTGTAATGCATTCCTGCCCAATTCTGCTTAAGACAAAAGCTATGATAGCTATTAAGAGTAAATTTCACATTTAGGCGTTTTGTGAAATAATACTATAAAAAAGTAAATTTCCCCTTTTTCCCATGAAATGTAAGAGGACCTTTCACGAATTAAGCATTTCCCCATGAAAAATACTTAATTCGTGAAAAGTCCTCTTACAGAAAAGAAAAAAATATTACATACCTATCCAGAAAAATAGTAAGCTCCAACAGAAAATAAAATGACTAAATCACTCGCATTAATGACAAAAAAAAAAAAAAAAAATCAACGTCGCGCAATTTAACGATGAACGTAATTCTGATTTCCGAGTGTTTCTGGCTCAGTGGTTAAAGGCGCGTGTTGTCTGTTGAACCAACGACGGGGGTTCGATCCTGACTGCTGCGAAGGGATTATCTGGTTAAGGGCTGCAAGATACAGGCTTTGCTAAATTTCAGTTTAAATACGGAAAAACCTGAAACGGACTTTTCTGCAATAGAAGGAATTTCTGACTACGGAAAATCTGTGAAAATACGGAAGTTAAAATAAACAGGCATTTTTAAAAACGAAAATTTCGTGAAAAGACGGACACCTGCCAGCAACTTTGCTGCACGACATTTTCAGACATTTTCCGTGAATTCACACCCCTTATTTTTTTACAGTGTACACATATGTACACATACAACAGCACCGGATATAGACCTGCTTGGGCCTCCGTACAAAATTCTTCTTACGTATAGTATTCCGTCACCTGAAGCCTGAACGTGTGTTCACCGAGTCCTGAAAGTGTGGTTAATTTTAATTATTCCTAATTCTTCACTTTTAAAAATTCTTTATTTTATGATGCCTTGATGAACGTACTTGGTTTCTGAGTGCGCTTTACTGCTTTAGATGTGGGCATATCAAAATTAAATCTTACTAGTAATATTTGTTCAATGACATCTTAAAAACGTAAAAATAACAAAAATCGTATCCAGCTTTTATAACTAGAAAGTCAGCAAGAGCACTTATTGTATGCTGCCTTGGTGAAGTACTTAAATTCCGAGAACACTTTACTGCTTCAGCTGTAGACATATCAAAATCAAATCTTACTAAGAATATTTGTTAAATGAAATTTCAAAAGCGTAAATATAACAAAAATCTTATCCAGCTAAAGTTAACGGGAAAGACATTAAGATTCAAGCTTCGCTCGGACGAAGAAACTGTTATCGGCAGAGTCAATGCAATTCTTAAAATAATGCGCGTCGAAATTCGGAAAAGTATCTTTAAACCTTTGTCATGTAATATTTCCAACATGATCATAGGATTATTTTTTGTTTCAGAAAGAGGAAAGTGCTTCAGCGTTTATATTTCCTCACTGACCAAGTGGGGCCCCGTAAGAGCCGTGGGCTCCCATGTTCTGTACTGCCCTGGATCCGGTACTGACATACAAACCCCAAGATAAATTCTTCCAATTTAAGCAAACGTTGCTTTCCTTCTCTGTCCCTGCTAGATTGCGTTTACGGTAGGCATTTTATAACGGTGAAAACAAAATAAAAAATGAAAACAGAAAAAATCATGCAAGGCATCTTATCAATCATATTACTGTAAAAGATGTTCTGAAATTCACGAACCATTTTCCGAGATTCTTTTCGTAAATTAACAAAGCATATTTCTGATAAAATCTTTTCCGTGAAATGACGGGGAAAAAAACCCTGAATTTTACGTATTCTTTGTACGCCAGGAAAATTCTGAATTTTCAAAAACTTTTCCGCAATTCCTTTCCTATACTAACGGTGAATTGCGGTTTTAAAGAGATGTTAACGGAAAATTCTGAATCTTTAGAAACCTTTCCGCAATTCCTATCGTATATTAACGGAAAAACTCTGTTCTCACTTTTCCCGCATCTGTACGACGAAAAATTTGTGGCAATAGGAGCGATTCGCGAGAATTCTTGAGGTTTAGTTAATTGTTAAATTTCAGTCGTCTATCGTAGGACCTGATTTTGAAGTTCTGTAGCGAGGTCGGATATTTTGAGTATTATATCGCATGAAATTTTGGTTATTTTGGCACCGGATATTCCTCCCCCTCTCTCCCCATTTGGTACACAAGCTACTGTATATTTGCGTTTCAACTCAAGCTACTGTGTATTTGCGTTTTAAGTACTCGGTTTCTTTACGCGGGGGCGTAAGAATCCGGGTACTGCGAAAGCACATCAAAACCGGGTCCCCTCACTCCGGAGTAAGTCGCTCTCCCAACTAAGCTACACGGACATGTGCTCTCACTGCTATCTGCCTTTATTTTATGTGCGTCCTGCGGTGCAGGCACGTCACATCTACCCCCAACCGAAAGAGGGCCGGGGGCTTAGCTCACGGATCAGACGGGACCATGTGTCGCTGTGGGTAGTCATGTGCATTTGAGAAATCCAAGACAATTTGGTGTGTGGAACGTAACATCACACACATTTTTATTTTTCGAAACACAGAAGAAAGGATTCTCATTTTTCTTGTCTCGCCGTGTGGAAAGAACATCACATCATTACGAGAAACTTAACAGCCGGGTCATCTTGGAAGTTCGGGTGCTAATATAGCGTACAAGTTTGTCCGCGCCAGGCAGCGAATCCGTGTCCGTGTTCCCTCACTCCGGAGTAAGTCGCTCTCCCAACTGAGCTACGCTGACAGAATGCCTCTCTGCAGATTTGTAGTCTTGACACATGTTTTCACCTCTGTAGTACGTCACAGTACTTAAGCTGTTGCAGAGGTTATTGATTATATGATGTCTATGTATCAATTTGTGAACCCTTTAAGTCAAAAGTCATTACAGCTAACAAGGGAAAATTGTACATTTAGGAGGTTTGTGAAATAATACCATAAAGCAGAACATTGTACCTTTTCTTAAAGATAATTGAAAGCCATTGTCAGTTTAGAAAGATCTCAAATGCCTAAAAAAATCACGAAAAACAGATACGTAATATGTAATAAATCCTCCACGAGAAAAAATTAAATTATTACAAACTTATACAGAAAAATAAGCTCCAGCAGAAAATAAAATGACTAATTCACCCAAATTAATAACAAAAAGGCCTTTTTTCATCGAGTAATTAAAGTTCTGCCTTATACGGACAATGTGTTATAAGTGTGTCCGGCTGAACGGCCCGCCGTGCTTTGTCGAGGTTCCTGGTTCAAGTCCCACCAGCGGCGAAAGAAATCGTCTTGTTAATTTATTACGAAACGAAGAAATCTCTGAAACGAAGAAATCTCTGAAATAAAGGCTGTAAAAGTCAAAATCGAAGGTTTTGCGAAAGAAATCGTCTTTTAACTTACTACGGCGGGAAAGAAGAAATATCTGGAATAAGGCCTGTGAAAGTATCAAAATCGAAGGTTCTGCGAAAGAAATCTTCTTGGTAACTTACTACGGCGGGAAAGAAAAAATCTCTGCAATAAGGACTGTGAAAGTATCAAATTTGAAGGTTCTGCGAAGGAAATCGTCTTTAAACTTACTACGGCGGAAAAGAAAAAATCTCTGCAATGTTCTGCTTTATGGTATTATTTTACTATAAAAGTATCAAAATCGAAGGTTCTGTGAAAGAAATCATCTTGTGTTACTACGGCGGGAAAGAAAAAATCTCTGCAATAAAAGACTGTAAAATTATCAAAATCGAAGGTTCTGCGAAGGAAATCGTCTTTGAACTTACTACAGCGGAAAAGAAAAAATCTCTGCAATAAGAACTATAAAAGTATCAAAATCGAAGGTTCTGCGAAAGAAATCGTATTGTTAACTTACTACGGCGGGAAAGAAAAAATCTCTGCAATAAGGACTGTAAAAGTATCAAAATCGAAGGTTCTGCGAAGGAAATCGTCTTTGAACTTGCTAAAAATATCTGGAGTAAGGGCTGTAAAAGTGTCAAAATTGAAGGTTTTGCGAAATTTCTGCATAAATATGGGAAAAGCTGAAACCGATTTTTCTGTAATGAACGAAATTACTGACTACGGAAATTCTGACAAAACAAGAACCTTTAAAACGGAAATTTCATTAAAAGACGGACACCTCCCGGCAACTTTGCTGAACGTTATTTTCAGAAATTTTCCGTAATTCACAACACATAATTTTTACAGTGTAGAGTGGGACGTCGACTTTTTCAAACACTAGAGTATAATTAAAGAGGATTCTTCATTAATCTTAGAGCTCATTTAACAGATCTTTCGTTTCACTTTGATCAAAATTTTAAGAATCGGATGTACTTTTTATTCGTGTGATAATAACGATTCGATTAAAAAAAGAAAGAAATGAAACATTTTATTTTGATCTGCTCAACTCTTACTGTTCTTTCTTGCTCGTGTTTTTTTTTTTTTTTTTTTTTTTTTTTTTTTGGTATTCTAACAGCTTTATTGGATTGTAGAATGGTTTGCGTTTAAGATTAATTTCAACCTTACTTCAACTTAAAGCTCGTACACCTTAAGAAGAAAGAAGTGGCGCGAATTCACGGAAATTTTCTAAAAATAACATGCAGTGAAACTGCCGGTTAGCGTCCGTTTCTTAACGGAATTTCCGTTTTTAGAAGTGTTGTTTAACTTCAGATTTTCCGTAGTCAGTAGTTCCGTTTATTTCAGAAAAGTACATTTGAAGTTTTTCCGCATTTACACGGAAATTTCGTAAAATCCAAAATGCTGAATATTTCAGCCCTTACTGAAGAGAATCCTTTTGCGTCGTTAGTGGGGATCGAGTCCAAGTCGTTTGGATTGAAACCTCTGAGCCAGAAAGTCACATGAATCAGACTCACGTTCAAGGAAACACTAATTCGGCGATGATGAAATTTTTTTTCATTTATGCCAGTGATTTATTCCTTTTGTTTTATGTTGGAGCTTATTACTTTATTAATACGTTTATAATAATTTTATTTTTTCTGTAGCAGGTCTTATTACAAATTACGTATTTTTTTCATCGTGATTTTCCGAAGAAACACAATGATTTGGAGTTTGAGATCTTATTTTTTAAACTGACACTAACTTTCAATTATCTTCAAGAGAAGGTGCAATGTACTGTTTTATAATATTATTTCACAAAACTTCTAAATACAAAATTTACTCTTGTAAATTTTGTATAATTTACAAGAGTAAATTACTGTATAGATTTATAATTACGAGAGTAATTAACTATATAGCTTTTTTCTTAAGGACTCAACAGACTGACACATAGACATCGTACAATCACATGTACAATAAATTTAGTACTCCGTTTCTTGCGGTAACATAATATACATTGTGGCCCAAGCAAAACTATACCCATAGTGGTCCAAACAAAATTATATCCATAGTGGCCCAAACAAAACTATACCTATAGTGATCCAAACAAAATTATACCCATAGTGGCCCAAATAAAACTATACCAAATGAACCAATCAAATAAGCACACGTTTTATTTAATGTTATAGTGTTCAAGACAGTTCCTACAGCAGGTGTTGGAAATGAGCACCCTCATTATTAAGTCACATACTGGTTCTTTGCAGCATGTTTTGGAATTCAGTGGAAGTTTTTGTGGTGTAATCTTAGCAATTCCAGCGGAGATGTCGGTTTGAAGCTCTTCAAGAGTTCTCGGGTTATCGGAATACACCTGAACCTTTAGTGCACCCCACAAGTAGAAGTCACACACAGACAGATGAGGAGATTGAGCAGGCCAAAGGTCACGACGACTCACAACGGGTCTGGTACGATTCGTCCAACGACGACTGGTCCAATGCCGATTCGTCCAACGGGACGGTTCGTCCAATGGACAATTGGTCCAATGCCGATTCGTCCAATGGGACGATTGGTCCAATGCCGATTCGTCCAATGGACGATTGGTCCAATTCCGTCCTATCTGTCCAAAGTGCTACTCATGTTATAAAAACCTCAACTGTTCTGATTTTACCTCCGTTGTTATACGAAAGTGCCGGTAGTACAAAGAATGTAAAATAATGCTACATTTCATGCGTAATATTGTTGTTACAGATTTTTTTTTTTTTTTTTTTTTTACTGTCCTTGCTGCCGTATGAAGTTACTGGTGTACGAGCCGTTCAATTAACTTCAATGTTTCTCTTTTGCATGAAATAATATAAAATACTAGTTTTCCGTTTCTGTTTTTAGCATGCAGTGGGGTTCCGCTAACTGGCCAATGGAAACGTTCTGGTCGGGTTCGGAGAGAAGCCTTTTCACAATTTTTATTCTAGCGATGTCATATCCATAACGTTTACATATCAAATCAAATTAATAATATTGCGCTTTTACTTAAGCACGAAATATTAATTCATAGGCTATAAGCCTAGGCCTTTTTAGCACTTTGTATTCTACCGATGTCATATTCATAACGTTTATATATTAAATCAAGTTATAATAATATTGCGCTTTTACTTAAGCACGAAATATTAATTCCTAAGGCCTAGACCTTTTTAACAGTTTTTATTCTACCGATGTCAGATTAGCAATGTTTACATATTAAATTAAGTTAATAATATTGCGCTTTTACTTAAGCACAAAATATTAATTCATAGGCCCTAGGTTAATACATATCAAATACGTGGAGATAATGTAAATGGACGATGTCATCACTCTTTCCACGTTATTTTTTAAACAACGCATAGCGACTGAAAAATTGTATTCCGGCACTGCTGGGATCGAGCCCCAGAACTCTCGATAACTAGTCGAGTGCGTTCGAATTTACGCTACAGCGACTAGTTATCGAGAGTTCTGGGGTTCGATCCCAGCAGTGCCGGAATACAATTTTTCAGTCGCTATGCGTTGTTTAAAAATAACGTGGAAAGAGTGATGACATCGTCCATTTACATTATTTCCACGTATTTGATATGTATTAACCATTTCTATCGCCCTTTGAATTTATCAGCTACAATTCAAATAGCTGTTGCGTTAAATGCCACCATATGACGACATCTCAGTTGTTGAGACCATCAATACGTATTCGTGTAGTCAGATGCTGACTGATAAACCACGCGTGGCGCTGAGAATTGTTGGCGCTGTAGCGTAAATTCGAACGCACTCGACTAGTTATCGAGAGTTCTGGGGTTCGATCCCAGCAGTGCCGGAATACAATTTTTCAGTCGCTATGCGTTGTTTAAAAAATAACGTGGAAAGAGTGATGACATCGTCCATTTACATAGGCCCTAGGCCTTTTTAACCGTTTATATTCTACCGATGTCAGATTAATAATGTTTACATATCAAATCAAGTTAATACACTGCCGGACAATTGCTAAGGACGGATGACAATAGCAACGATAGCAACCATAAAATGGAAGGCAGGAAAATGCGGAAATTAGCATAAGTGCGGGATACAGTAAGACGTGTTGTGCGTATGCAAATTTTGGATTGCCGAACTTGTTCGTGACGTCATAGCGCTGATAAGAGATATAAAGGATTTGACGCGTATTGACCGTTGTTGTTCAAGTGCAAAGTTGAAAGGGAAAGAATCAATTGACGAACTTGCAATTTTCAGTATGGCTTCCCGACATCACCTAGATGATTTTACGCGTGGCCGTATTATTGGCAAGATTGAAGAAGGGCGAAAAATAACAGATGTTGCCAGGGAGTTCGACGTCAGCCACAGTGTTGTTTCAAGGCTTTGGAAATAATTTCAAACAAATGGAGAGTGTAGCAAACGTCACGGGGGAGGTCGTGTTCGCAGTACGACACCTGCAGAAGATCGGTACATAGTGCTATCAACAAAAAGACACCGGCGCAGCACAGCTAGTGAGGTAGCAAATCAGTTTATGGCTGCTACTGGCAAGCGGATCTCCCGAAAAACTGTCGCCAGACGTTTGCATGAAGGAGGACTATACGCCCGCCGTCCTGTTGTGTGCATCCCATTGTCCAGACGTCACCGTACCGCCCGTTTGCAATGGTGTCATCAACATCGCAATTGGACTGATAACGACTGGTCTGCTGTCCTCTTCTCAGATGAGAGTAGATACAGTCTATCGTCTGATTGTCGACGACAACTGATCTGGCGTGATAGTGGTACTGCATATTGTCCAGCAAACACACAGGAAAGGGACGAATATCCGACATGTAGTGTCATGGTATGATTTGGCATCATGATCAATGGCCGTACGTCCCTCTATGTGCTTCCAACTGGGACTATGACTGGCCAACGATACATTAATGATGTTCTGCTACCTCATGTTCGCATGTTCCGTGGTGCTGTCGGTGATAGATTCATTTTCATGGACGACAACGCAACATGTCATCGAACAGTCGCTGACCAGGAGTGTCTTGAGAGCGAGGATATTCAACGCCTCGTATGGCCAGCACGTTCTCCAGATCTGAATCCCATTGAAAATGTGTGGGATGCTTTGGGGAGGAGTCTTGCTGGTCGCCAATGCCCTCCAATAAACAAGGACACCCTCATCCCTGCACTGACAGAGGAATGGGATAAATTACCCCAACAGCTGCTTGATAATGTTGTACAAAGCATGATACGACGTGTGGAATCTTGCATCGCCCTCCATGGTGGCCATATCCAGTATTGACATCTTACGCCGGAACGCCTGCGGACGGTAATTGCATTTTTTTCACGTTTACGTATTCCGCACAAAATGGCCTGTTTGTCCCTTGAACACGTTCCAAAGCCTACTGGATTTCAGAGCACAATAAATTGTCTTTCTTGTAATGTCCTGGCGTTATGACATTATTTTATTTCACTTGGCATCCAACTACACTAACTTTTTTATGCGCTATATAGCAGTTTATGATCCGTCCTTAGCAATTGTCCAGCAGTGTATTATTGTGATTTTACTTAAACATGAAATTTTAATTCATAGGCCCAAGGCCCAGACCTTTTTAAAAAAATTTATTCTACCGATGTCATATTCATAATGTTTACCCATCAACGCAAGTTAATATTGCGTTTTTACTTAAGCACGAAATATTAATTCACAGGCCCTAGACCTATGCCTTTTTGACAGTTTTTATCCTACCGATGTCAGATTCATAACGTTTACCTATCAAGAAAACTTACTAATGTTATGCTAGTATTTTTAACTTTACTTACACCTTAGAATATGACATCAGTAGAATAAAAAGTGTTAAAAGGCCTAGGCCTAGGTGCGTGTAAAGAGCTAAGAAATGATACGATGAGTGCCTTTTATTAGATTTTATAACATATTTACAAATACCAAATACCTAGGTTGTAACTTAAAGTCTTCCAAAAAGGCCCGTGGCCTAGGTGCCTGGTAGAGAGCTGAGAAATGATCCGTTGAATGCCTTTTATAAGGTTTTATCAAATGTTTACAAATAGCAAATATCTAGGTCGTAACTTAAAATCTTCTAAAAAGGCCCGCGGCCTAGGCGCCTTGTATAAAGGCCTGATAAATGATACGAAGAGTGCCTTTTATAAGGTTTTATAAAAGGTTTACAAATACCAAATATCTAAGTCTTAACTTAAAATATTCTAAAAAGACCCGCGCCTAGGTGCTTTGCAAACAGCTGAGAAATGCTCCATTGAGTGCCTTTTACCAGGTTTATGTAAAATGTTTGCAATTACCAAATATACGGAAATGATCTTTCAAAAGGATATAATGAGCAGAATAATTTAAACCCTTATTCCTTTCTGGAAAATAAAACAGTTTACCGTTGGTAAGATGATACCATTGGACAAATCGGCATTGGACCAATCGTCCGGGACCGCTCATAACACGGTCTTCCTCAAACGCCTCAAAAATCCCATTCATTGAATGGTGGGCAGTATGAGCTGTAGCTGCCTCTTGTTGAAAGTAAAAATATGTCTTCTCCTCGTTGGTAAGCTGATTGACAAATGGGGTGAAAATGTTTGCAATATATCGAACTGAGTTTATGGTTTCGAGGGAAGAAATGGTAATAATCCTACGTGCTCACACAGCACACCACACACCAAGTTTCTGCGCATGTAGAGAGGTCTCCACAAATGGATGTGGAGTTTCTGTGCTCCAATATCGACGGTTCTGGGAATTTACATATCCACTTCGGTGGAACGATGCCTCATCACTCATGAAGTAATTCATGTCCAGCATCCCAGATGCAATTTCTTCTTGTATAACCACCGGCAGTACCGCACACGTGAGGGTTTATCTTGAGGTTGCAACTGATGCAATGCAGACATTTCGTACGGTCTAGCACCCATATCGAGTTTCAATATTCGCTAGCACGAAAAACGTGAAATTACTGCTTGTTGAGATAATCGACGCGTAGATTTTTTAGGAGACTGTGAGATTCGTTCGCGAATGTTCTCAATGTTTTCTGGAGTGCGTACGCGCTTGGCATAATTTCTGGTAGCATTTGTCACTGAACCAGTTGCACGCCACTTTTTAACCAGATCACTGATTGCCACCTTCGTTGGCGGTCGAATTTCAAACCTTGTTTGAAACTCCTGTTAACACATTTTGAATGACGTATGCTTCACATATGCCTCGACGATGAAAATTCTTTGTTGCAAAGTCAGGACCATCTTCTCTGCTGCTGGGAAACTCCTCACAAGTAAACTGGTATGTAGAGCGATGGATTGTCACCACCTGTAACAAAAAAGTTATAATTAACAAGTAACAAACTGTTCCGTTAAGGTGGACGTTAAGTAATTTTGCTTCTTATACTTCCAATGGAAAAACTTCTGTACACGTTTTCTTCACAATTAATTCGTTCCCAAAGATGAAAATTTGAACACGATTAAAATAGCTACATTTTATAACTTGGAATACTTAATATTTTCTAAAACATAACCATAATTATGCAATCCAACATTTGTTTGTCAACTGACGTCATCAAAGTACAGGTCGCCCCATCTTTTTTCTGGTTTCAACATAACCAAAGGAAAAGTTATTGATTTTTAATGTAATTATGGTTGTGTTTTAGAAAATATTAAGTATTCCAAGTTATAATATGAAATTATTTTAATCGATGTTCAAATTTTCATCCTTGGGAAAACACTAATTGTGAAGGAAATGTGTACAAAAGTTTTTCCATTGGAAGTATAGGAAGCAAAATTACTTAACGTCCACCTTAATTGGTCTACTGTAGATTCGCAGTACCTGTAACCAAACAAGTTATGATTAAATTGGGCTACCATGGGTATAGGTTTGTTTGGACCACTATGGGCATAGATTTGTTTGGGACACTCTGTATAAATGCTGGTGCACAAAATGGGGGAGAAGAGAAAAATATATTGTGCCACAATAATCAAAATTCATGCGATATGCTATCCACAATATCCGATCTCGCTACAGAACTTCAAATTCAAATACTTCTCCAGACTATGAAAATTTAACAGTGAATCAAACTTTCAAGTATTCCAGTGAATCTCTCCTATTACCGGAAATTTTTCGTCATATGGATACGAAAAAAGCGAGAATTGAGTTTTTCCGTTAATATAAGAAAAGAATTGCGGAAAGGTTTTTGAAAATTCGGAATATTTTCATTAGCATATCTTGAAAACGGTAATTTGCCGTCAATATAAGAAAGGAATTACGCAAACTTTTCTGAAAATTTAGAATTTTTCTGGCGTACGAAAAATCCGTGAAATTAAGAGTTTTTCTCGTCCTTTCACGGAAAAAGTTGTATCAGAAATATTCTTCGTTAATTCACGAAAGAAATCACGGGAAGTGCCTCGTGAATTTCCGCATTTTTTTTTACAGTGCATCAAACCTGGTAGTCTTCATCAGCACAAAAACGCTCTATCGATTGCCCGGAAAGGTACTTAATCCCTGCTCGCGTATAAGGTAGGAATGAAAAGGACTTGAATTGCGCGATGATGAAATGTTTTTAGCTATTAATACTGGTTAATTAGACATTTTACTTTCTTTTGGCGCTTATTATTGCAAGAGGGCTATGTTCGTTTATTTATAAGCCCTGTTCGGGTTCGATATTTAAATCTAATTGCAGCTCATTGCAGAAAATACAGAGCAAAGGAATAGTTTGAAAGTTGCAGTTTCAATTAATTTATTATTCGCTTAAACTCTTACTAAAGAATTACTTGAATCTCTCAGTTTTCTCCCTTTATATTTTGTTTCTTAATTTTTCTTTCTTTCGTGGTTAGTCTAATTCTTCGTAATTTTATATTCTGTTTCGCTGTCTTTGTCGGCAGCCCCGAAATAAAGTAATCTTTCACAAACCATCATCCTACGATCTCTATCCTAGTCCGAGCCTCTCCCCTTAGCTCAACGGGGACAGCTATTCTCCGACGCCTCCTGAGCAATAAACTAATTTATCCGTCTCGTTGCGCTTTTTGGATCACAATGTACTAAAAGCAGAGTAAGCTAATATAACCATAAAAAGCACTTAACGCTTTCTTAACAGTTACTGGAATACAAAGCACGATTGCCTGGTAACACTTTTACAACGCTTGCTAATTACCGTTGCCGCCGTAGATGTCTTCTTCGAGCATTCCCATGCTGACTGAAAAAGACTTACTAAATATTTTTTACTGGAATAGTATTAATTCTAAAATGTTGTAAAATATCTTAAACCCTTGTAACATTATGTATTCTCTGAATAGGTCTGTAATCATGTAATTTCTTTCTGTGGGAGGACTTGTCACAAATAACATTGTTCTTCATGAACGGAATACGGGATTACACCATACAATAAAAATTTTGAAGATGTGAATCCTATTTTTGATGTAAATATGACAAGCATTGTAAGTCAGATAATATCCGAAAACTTGAACATTTTGTCATCCTCGAGCAGGAATCTAATCCGCGTCTCCCGGATAGCGCCCGATTGTGCTAACCAGTACTCAACCCAGAACGACCAAGTCTCAATTTTCCGATAAATTTGAACAAAACCATCACAGGATTCGCTAGTCGAAGCAACCGGCATTCATGTTTAGTGGGTCTGGAGGTTAAGAATTCTATCCCGTGATTGCACGGAGGAGCAGATAAATCATGAATGGAATACGGGATTGCACCTTACAATACAAAATTTGAAGACGTGAATCCGATTTTTGGTGTAAATACGAAAAGGATGGTAAGTCAGATAATATCCGAAAACTTGAAAATTTCATCTTCCTAGAGCGGGAACCGAACCCGCGTCTCCCGGATACGCCGGGGTGTGCTAACCACTACACCACCCAGAACGACCAAGTCGTAAGAAAGTGAGAAGGTTTGGAACTCGAGATCTTATTAAACTGACAATGACTTTTAATTATCTTTAAGAAAATGTACTGTTTCAGAGTATTATTTGACAAAACTCCTAAATATAAAATTTTATCTTGATATCTTTAATAGCTTTTGTCTTAAAAGGTCCACAGACTAATAAATAGACATCATACAATCCCCAGTATAATGGTTTAAGTACTCTGTTTCTTACGGTAACACAATGTACAATAGCTGGTGCACCAAATGGAGGGGGGCCACAATAACTAACATATCATGCGCTATGTATGCTATCTACAAAATCCGATCTCACCGCAGAACTTCAAAATTAGGTCCTCCGACAGGTGATTGAAATTTAATAATTAATCAAAACTCAAGTATTCCGTGAATCGCTCCTATTACCGGAAATTTGCGATAATATAGGTACGAAAAAGTGAGAAAATTTTTACGGTAACATACGAAATGAATTGCTGAAAGCTTCCTGGAAATCCAGAATTTTCCTTATAGCACCTCCTAAAAAGAGCAATTTATTGTTAATATATGAAAGTAACTGCGGAAAGGTTTCCAAAAATTCAAAAAATTCTTGACGTACGAAAATCTTACTTCAGGGTTTTTTTCTGTCATTTCACGAAAAAAAATTATATCAGAAATACGCTTGGTAAATTCACGAAATGAGTCACGAAAACTGGCTCGCGAATTTTAGAAAATCTTTTACAGCGTAGATTAAATATCATTTTGTTAACGCAGATTATTCCATCGTTCGTGATAGATGGATACTTAATTAAGTATAATATAAAAATATCTAAGTAAGCACTTCAGGTAAACAGCCAGAGTAAGCTATTAGATAGTACTTACAGAAACCAATTCCACGTTTATTCAATAATCCAGCACGTCAGACAACGTTCAATTCGTTCATTAACAAGACAAATATACTTCGCATATCAAATAACAGCACGTACTCAAAACACGGCTTTGCATAACATCGCTGAGCAGATAACCTTTACAATATCGTTCTCAAAAAATAATATCGCTCTCCACTCTGAATGTAACCTGCTGATACAAATTCGTTCTGATCTCCGAATATAGCTCGGCTCATATAACTTGCTCTTACAATCCGCACATTGAATATCGTTGTTTATATTTGCATCTGCCGTTGGCTCTAAACGCTCAGTACACTATGTGGACAGAAGTGATTGGAAACCCCCACCAGATGCGTAACTAGGGCGGATCAGGTGGGGCTGTTGCCGAGGGCGCAAAAATCACTACTTACAGAATAATTAAAACTGAAACTTTTGCGCCAGTTTCTGATAGAGGTTTTTCGAACCATACTTTATAGGAAACACAGAAAGTCAATTTATTCGTGCTGAAAGATAAATATCCTTCCACCCACTCAGGCAAAAACTCTCAGCCCTTCACTTTATGTTTCACCGAGCAGTTACACATTCATCCTCAACCAATCAAAGAGACCTAGAAGTTGCAAAAATTATGGATATTGCAGCATTACATAATTATCCATCTACCACAGTTAACTCCATAATGCGCCGTGTCTTTAATGCATCATACTCAACATTACCAAGAACGAGACCAACCACTTCATATGTCGGCAAACTACCATACATCCCTGCTGTCACAAATACCCTAAAAAACGCATGTCAACCATTTAATTTTGATTTTGGCATAAAAGCGTGCAACATTCTCGCCCATATTAAAAATGACAGGGACCAGATTCCCCTTGGTTCCAAATTCGGTATGTATGCAATCCCACTAAAAGCAATGAATGCTGATGTAACCGACCAGATATACATAGGTTCGACCCGTCGCAATCTTAATTTACGTGTCTCTGAACATAAATACAATGTTAAAACATGCTCTAACCTCCACCGCCCTTTCAAGACTATGCCTGAAGGGTCAACACCAACCCATCTGGGACGATGTTACTATGTTACGTACGCTGACTACCTGTTCATCTATCCTCTTGACAGAAAGCTTATTGATACATAATCATATAGGGCAGAATGTTGTAACGACGATACACCTATCATTATACCGTTACCATGGAAACTGCTTTGTAACTACTACAGCGAAAGAGACAATACCGGCAGCTCCAATGAAACGACATGATTATGTAATGAACATGCGCATGCCAAAACATTCTGTTTCGTCAATGTGCTTACTATATACTGTATATATATACCCTCCCAGGGCATAATGCAACCACACCATCTGATGACGGGTCCACATTGGACTTGAAAGTACTCATGTTTTAATTTAATGTACATATATTTTTAATTGTAATTTTTTAAAATCGTGTAAAGACGGCAAACTGTGTTCTTAAGAGCCATACTTTGCTAATTCTCCACTTGCATAGAGGTTTTACGCGCCATACTTTGCTAATTCTCCGACTTTGCATATAATATGTTTCGCCAGCTTTGATAACATTGGCGGCCTAAAAATTCGAGTTTCTTTCTCAATATGTTATGGAGATAAGTAGCTACTCACACTCAAAATTGAAAGCGCGGCTATATACACGTTGCAAGATAAGGATGACATTCACATTGTTGAAGATTCTCTGGGGCCTATTCTATCATTACTACGACTGTCAGTTGCATTCGTCCCGTTTTGTGTGACCGAATTTCTTCCGAACTCTGAATCAATCGGGAAAAAGCTGTAAAAACCGTTATATTTTGCACAGTCTGATTGTGCCTCATACACACAGTTAGAACATTGGGATGTAACGGCATTTTTTTTTTGGGGGGGGGATAGGAATGTGTTAACTACCACCATGAGCAACTTGATCGACTGTAAGCAGTCGCCCGTCCCTAATTTAGGCCCACTGGTTCCAGGGAATAGAAGAGAGCCAGTGCCGTAAGATAAACAGAGTATCCATGCCTCCCCGGGATTCGAACCCGGACCTATCTCGGACGAACGCGCAAAAGCCAGCGCTTAGGACACTACACCACCAGGAGGCGGCAATCTTTTTTCGTCTAGCAGTGTATATATATGTAAGATACAAAGAGACAAGGGTGCGCAATATTTTGTGGCTTGCCCCGGGCGCAGAAATGCCTAGTTACTCCCCTGCCCCCCCCCCCCCCGCAGGCGCAATAGTGTGTGCTCCCGCAGCAGACACGTGGTCGATAAGTTATAAAAACTGCAATGGGAGTACGCTCGGATCAATCGCTGAAAAAAATGGCTAGCAGGAGAGAGCTCTCCGAGTTTGAAAAGGGCGTTGTAATAGGCTGTTCAGTGGGAGGAATGAGCATAAGAAGCACTGCTGACGTCAGACAAGTCGCTAAATCGACTGTGGCCTTTGTTATCAACAAGTGGAAGAAGACGGGACTTTGCAGGAATTCACCTCACCCCGGAAGACCCACGAAACTGCAACCCAGGGACAGGAGGGTGCTGCAGAAGGAGATCCGGATAACCAGGTCCCGATCAACGCACGCCATAGCACACATGAGTTCCAGATGGCCACAGATGTTATGGTCTTCACCAATACACTTCAAAGAGAGGTCCATGCACTCGGGTATCATGGCCGAGCAGTCGTCCATAAACCTCTCATCACAAAGACCAATAAGGCCACGCGGCTACGAAATTGTCAACAGCACAAAAGTTGCACACAGGGGCAATGGCGGGAGGGGCTATGAAGCGACGAATCCCGCTTCACATTATTCGATCGGATGGACGTGTCTAGATTCGGCGGTTACCTGGAGAACGTCTGCTTCCTGGAGTGTACAGTGCCGACTGTGAAGCACAGAGACGGTGGAGTTATGGTATGGGGTTATTTCAGTCTACTGGTAACATGAACTCTGCGCTGTATAGAGATATCCTGAATAACTCAATGCTCCCAACGTTCTGGCAGGTCTACGGACACGATTATTGTTTCTTCCAGGACTACAATGCCACTTGTCATGTTTCCAGGGCTGCAGTGGAGTGGTATGAGAGAAATCACGTGTCGCGGATGGACTGGCCTGCTCAGAACCTAGACATCAATCCCATTGAACGCCTATGGGATGAACTTGAACGACGGGTGAGGTCTAGACCCACACGACCTTCTTCACTGACGAAGTTGGTCGATGTACTCAAGTCGGAATGGAGGAACATCCCGCTTCCCGTACTCCGTGGACTTGTGAACAGTTTACCTCGACGGTTGGCTACTGTAATCTCTGCAAATGGAAGAGCTACCCACTATTGATGTAAATAGAATATATTCTTTTTCTATTTGCTTACAGTATCCAATCACTCTTGTCCAAATAGTGTACTTTTTACACTGGCGGAAAGTGAAAGAAGAACACCACGAAGGAATTGGCGGACGATCATGAAATTTACATATGTTAATGGGGGTCGAGTTTACGTAGGTTTGATGTTAATTTCGGGACCAACCGGTGAGCGCGTACGCCACAGCACGGCATAATATACAAATTATCGTCGGTGGTATTTAAGGAGTACGGCCAAGTGAATGTAATCAGTCGTCGGCGTACGGACACGTGCGAAGACACTGAAGAAGCTGCAATGCCTGGACATGGAAGACGTGTACGATTTCAGCAGTTATCGGACTTTGAGCGAGGTCGTCTAGTCGGACTCCGCGAGGCCTGGTGGCCGTATCATCGTATTGTGGAACGAATTGGACGGGAAGTATCGGTGGTGGTACGATGGTGGCGTAGATGGTCCGAGGAACATTCCCACACGAGAAGACGTGGAACCGGAAGTCACAGACGGAGTGATGAGCGGACCGATCGACGCATAAGAAGAGCGGCGTTGTCAAGCAGAGCATCCACTGCGACGCAAATCCGATCTGCCGTTGCACCTGAGGTGACTGTCCGAACAATCCGCAACCATCTACTGGATGCAGGACTACGTGCGCGTGTGCCTCTGGCATGTGTACCTCTGACTCCAGCCCACCGTCAGGAACGGCTGCAGTGGTGTCTCCAACGTCTGCACTGGAGAACGCAATGGCGATCTGTCGTGTTCAGCGATGAAAGCAGATTCTGCTTGGGAACCTCCGATGGCCGTATGCGTGTTCGCAGACACACAGGGGAGCGTCTCCACCCTTCTTGCATCCGCCAGCAACACACAGGGCCTACACCTGGTCTCCTGGTGTGGGGAGCGATCAGCTATCACTCCCGTACACAACTAATGTTTGTACCGGGTACGTTAAACAGCACCTCCTACATCAACAACATCATTCAGCCCGTTGTTGTGCCATTTGTAAGGTCGGTGCATCGTGGTGTTTTCCAGCAAGATAACGCACGCCCACACACGGCACGTGCAACGCAACATGCACTTCAGAGTGTGAGACAACTTCCATGGCCTGCACGTTCACCGGATTTGTCCCCCATTGAGCACGTGTGGGATTTTATGGGACAACGACTTATCCGGTCTCTACGACCAGCCACGACCATCCCCGATTTACGCGTCCAGGTTGAGGATGCTTGGAACTCAATACCCCAAACTTACATCCAACATCTGTACGACAGACTCCATGCCGGAATTGCACAGTGTGACGCAGTTCATGGCGGTTCAACCTCGTACTAACCATGTTACATGGAAATGTTATTTTTCAGTTTACCAGCAAATGCAGCTGCATTTTACCATAATGTTTTGATCACGTTATCCTCTGTATTCCGTCATTATACTGTATAAATTTCGTTGGTATCAGACGTCTCCTTCTTGGTGTTCTTTTTTCACTTTCCGCCAGTGTATTTACCCATGATTGCACTTTGACCCACTGTCAGACTGTTAGCTTTTCCCAGCTCGCCGGGAGAGCGTTAAGTCAGAAAACATTTAAAACGGAGAAACCGAATTTGTATGAAGACAGAAGCGCAAAAGGAAGGTTAAATTAGAGCTGTACATCAAATCTATGTATTACACACATAAGCCAAAAATGCTGCTAAACATAAGAGCAGCAGCCTAGCATTGCTTACGAAAACCCTTACACAACTGTTTTCAGAATTGTGTTAGTTTGTATTTGCTGGCTTTTGTGTGTGTGCATATTTGTGCAATCTTTGAGATAGCTCACTAGAAAGGACAATACACACCAAACTTTGTAACTGGATAAATATTACATTCTCTGTGTACAAGAAAAATATTCAACTTTTTTTTTATTATTTGCTGTTGAAGGGAGGGTATTTTTCTTAGCTTAGAACAGTCGTTTGGGCACACAAAAAAAAAAAAAAAACATGCACACTGTAAAAAAAATCCTGAAATTGACGAGCCACTTTCCGTGATTCCTTTCGTGAATTAACGAAGCATATTTCTGACACAACCTTTTCCGGGAAATCACGGGGAAAAAAACTTCAATTTCACATATTGTTTCATACGCTAGGAACATTCTGAATTTTTAGAAACTTTTTGGCAATTCCTTTCGTATGATAACGGTAAATTACCGTTTTTAAGAAGTGTTAACGGAAAATTCTGAATTTTCAGAAACCTTTCCGCAATTCCTTTCGTATATTATATTAACGGAAAATCTGTTCTCACTTCTTCCGTATCCATATTACAGGAAATTTCTGGTAATAGGAGCAATTCATGGGAATGTTTGAGGTTTTATTAACTATTCAATTTCAATCGTCTGTCGGAGGACCTGATATTTGAAGTTCTATAGCGAGATGGGGAAAAGCTGGAGATAACCAATACCTACATTTATCTTGGACAGCAGATATCAAGTGCGGGTCATACTGATGAAGAAATTAATCGGCGTATAAAACTTGCCTGGAGAATTTT
Source organism: Macrothele yani (assembly GCA_039090855.1). Lineage (NCBI taxonomy): Eukaryota > Metazoa > Arthropoda > Arachnida > Araneae > Macrothelidae > Macrothele > Macrothele yani. The sequence continues at coordinate 14,002,945 of CM076992.1, forward strand.
TGGAAGAAACAGTTTAATTTCAAGAGCAATATGCCATTATGTCTTAAAAGAAAAGTGTTTGATCAATGCATCCTTCCAGTGCTTACATATGGTGCAGAGACGTGGACCTTAACTAAAAGAGACATACAAAGACTGCAGACAACTCAAAGAAGCATGGAGAGGTGCATGCTTGGTATAACCAAGAGCGATAAGAAGAGGAATTCGTGGGTCAGAAAAATGACAACAGTGGAAAACATCATGATCAAAGTAAAATCCCTGAAATGGCAATGGACTAGACATATTGCCAGAAGGACAGGCCATCGATAGACAGCTGAAATTTTAGAATCGATTCCAAGGGACAGGAAAAGACCCAAAAGAAGACCACGTGTGAGATGGGTGGATGAAATTCGAAAGTATGCAGGAGTGACATGGAGGAGACTGGCACAAGACAGACCGTTGTGGAAGAAACTTGGGGAGACCTTCGTCCAGCAGTGGATTGATAATGGTTGACCATGATGATGATAGCTAGATCAGATATTGTGGATAGCACATCGCTTGAAATTTTGTTTATTGTGACATAGGATAGTCCTTCCCGGCTTCCCCATTTTGTGCACCAGATATTGCATAGTGTTACAGTAAACAGCCGGGTACAAAATATTTCTACAGGTGATTATATGATGTCTGTGAATTAGTTTGTGGGACCCGTAAGACAAAACCTATTATAACTACTGTAATGTCCGTTTAAATATAGCTGTTTAAACACTACACAAATCAGTTCTTAATAACTGTACTTTTAAGCGAATCAGGAGTCACTCAAGTAACTTCAGGAAAGGTTACTTACTAGTGATGTGCCTCCCGTCGTTCCTGGACTGTGGGTGACTGGAAAGCTGCTCTTTGGAGTGATGAATCACTCTTTTTACTCTTACAGTCTGATGGATGTGTTTGGATTTGGCGACAGCTCGGCCAACGATTTTCATCGGACTGTGTTCTTCCAACTGTTAAGTTCATCGGACGCTCCACCATGGTACGGAGTTAGTTTTCACGGATGGGACTCGTCCCGTTGGTTGTTATACCACAAACCATGAACTCTGAGGTGTACCTACCAACAATGTGGCATAATTCGGACCTACCAACAATGTGGCAATATTATGGAAATGGCCATTGTCTCTTCCAACACGATCGAGCTCCCTGCCACATTGCACGGCAAGTGCAGCGCTTGTTTCATCAAAATGAGGTGAAATTGTTAGTGTACGTTTATGCTGCAGCCTCGCTGCTGGCACATAGATGCCGACTCAGGCACCTCGCTGCTTGCATGTAGCTGCGATGCTCGCCATGGAGCATTTACCCTGCAGCTGTTCACATCGCTTTTATTATTATAGGAATCACGACTGTATCTCCTATTGTCAAACAGACTTTACCAGTGTTATGGCAAGTTTTACAACCACTGCATATGAAGCCACCAACTACAGAAGAATCCAAAGAAATCGCTGATATGTTTTACAAGAAATGGGGATTCCCTAACTGTCTAGGTTCTATCGATGGAAAGCACATCCGAATACTTCGCCCTCAATGGTCAGGCTCCATGTTCTTTAAATATAAAAGCTACTTTTCAATAGTTCTGCAGGTCGTCAGTGATGCACACTGTAAATTTATTTTTATTGAGGTCGGAGCCTATGGAAAACAAAGTGATGGGGGCACTTTTAGAAAGTCTGCCTTGTATGACAGAATGAAAAAAGGTGTGCTTAACTTTACTGAAAATAACTTCCTACCAAGTACTGACATCTAAGTCCCCTTTGTGTTCATAGGTGATGAAGCCTATCCCTTACTGAGACACATGATGAAGCCTTATGCTAGGAAAACTCTTGATCAATCCAAGGAGAAGTTCAAAATAGAAAAAAAGTTCAAATCACTGGAAAACTTCACAAATAAAACTTGTTTCTATTAAAATACAACACGGTTTTTTTAAAGATACGAGAAAGATGACTGCGTAGTTTCACAGTCGGTTGGGGAATTGGGTCAATGGACGGGAAGAATGACCTTGAAGGAACCAATCACAGCGTAAATTTGAGGATGCCTGGCGAGGGTCGAGGCTCGAAAAACCAACCAGGCAGATATCATCGCTGTGGCGATGATCGCAGCGAGCAGCGCAGATAGCATCGCTGATCCACGATAAATGAGCCTGTGAATATATATGGTTTTGTTTCATCATCGCCAGGCATCCATGTGCACAGCTCGGCAATGTGCCAGCAGCAAGACTACAGCATAAACGCACCCTTAGACTATCCTGTTTAGAGTCCTGATATTAAACCCATAGAACACCTCTGGGATGAATTGGAGCGATAGATACGAAATCGACCACAATGATCTTCTTCACTCTGGCATCAGCTTTCCAGGGGGAATGGCGAGCCATTTCTGTTGAGATTTACCGGGAATTGGTTGACAATATACCTCGACGTGTTGCAGCAGTCATAGAAGCAAAAGGTGGACCAATTAAATACTAATTGCGATAATAAAGCCCTTTACCCCAACACATTGTGGTGTCCGAATACTTTTGACAATATAGTGTAGTTTCGATAAACATTTGGCTGTAAATCACTGTCAGGCCTGTCTCTGCTAAGAAAGTAAAGTAATGTCTTCAGGTCAGGTATAGGTCCGGACTGGCTTGACTGTAAGTGACGTACACCTTGTTATAAAAAAGGGTGAAAAGATAAACGATTGGAAGATATCCACATGCTCGGGAACGGAGGTGAAAAATCCAGCGGACATTACAATAGGAAAGACAATTCTGTGACATGCAGGGCCCCACGATTCTTGAAGGGCGTCCAAAGTGAAAAGATACACTCATGGACAACGAAATTTGCGCATCTAGAAGAAAACATGCTACAACCGCGAAATTTTGCAAATAGCTAGAATGCCTGCTGGTATGCAAATGATCCATTTGGTGCGAATGCGCATGACCGCACACCCTGTGGTGGCGCTGCAAGCACGAACCGGCAGCCTTATAAACCGGCGTGTAGTCCATGCCCCATGAAAGCGAAAAGCACCGGCCGACGCAAGCAAGAGTACAGAGTGACAAGAATGCCGGGTAGACGTCAAAGACGTCGATTTACGCAGCTTACGGACTTTGAGAGAGACCTGATCATCGTGCTGAAAACCGCAGGGTGGTCGGCGAGCCGTATAGCCCGCCACGCGGTTCGTTCTGACCATACCGTCCGCCTGTGTTGGGAGCAGTGGACAAATGACGGCACTGCCATACGGCAGAGCGACTCCGAACGGACCAGGAGGACCACCGGTTGAGAGGATCGACGGATCGTGCGTCAGGCACGAACGGATCCCACGGGGACCCGGTCCACAATAGAGGCAGATGTAGCGGCTCCTGTGTGCCCACGAACCATTTCCCGTCGCCTCGCGGAAGCGAATATGCGTTCCCAGCGCCCCTTACGTGTGCTGCCATTAGCACCGGTACATCGCCGGCTGTGTGTGCAGTGGTGCTAGGCCAGAGCGACGTGGAACGCCAAAGACTGTCGACGTGTGGTGTTTAGCGATGAGTGCCGCTTCGTTTTGGGGACAGATGATCATCGTGTCCTGGAGTGGAGATCCCTGGATCAGCGGCACAATCCCAACCTCACTATCGAGCGCCACACCTGCGCCGCTGCAGACATTATGGTCAGGGAAGCCATAGCTTCGATAGCCGATCAGCTCTAGTAGTGGTACGTGGATCATTGGCGGGCCAGCGGTATGTGGATGAGATCCTACGGCCCCATGTGCTCCCATTCCTGGCCGGGATTTTTGGTACGCCACGCCAGCCAGATAATGCCCGCCCGCACACGGCTCGGGTTGCCCAGGACTGCCTACGTCATGTACAGACACTTCCATGGCCTGCCCGCTCCCCGGACTTGTCCCCTATCGAGCATGTGTGGGGCCCATTGAAACGCCAGCTGCCGCTGTGCCGAACTATCCGGGATTTGGAGCACACCGTCCAACACGTGTGGGCCAGTCTGCCGCAAGACAACATCAAGCGTCTGTTCGCCTCCATGCAGGACCGTATTGTAGCATGTATCACCGTACGAGCGGTTCTACGCGCCATTGAAGATGACCGGACTGCTTGCCAAAGATCCCTCTCTTATCGTCCTGCAGCTCTGTTTTTGCAATCATGTGTATCATTCATCTGTATCATTACGTCTATAAAATTTCAGTTCAATCCGATGCTCCCTTTTTGGTGCACAAATTTCATTGTCCGTGGGTGTATTTTATAATTCACACTGCAGAAATTATATGGCAATACCGTGGAAGCAGCATTCTGAAGTTCTTTACTTCGGTTGTGTTATTACATGGCTTTAGCAAATGACATTATATTTCACGTGATTTTTTTTTTTTTTTTTTTTTTTTTTGTGCTTTGACATATGCATTGTGCGTGCCGGTAAACTGTCACGTCCCCCATGAATTATTCATGAGTAAATAATTAATTATTATTTTTTCGTGATGCAAAATTTTGCAGCTTCCTTGGACTCTAGATTACATGAAAAGTATTTTATTTAGTATGCGTGAGCTTATTCTTCCTGAGCGTTTGTTATTTTCTGAGGCCTCTGTGGGATGTGATGTAATATAAACAAGGAATTATATTGGTTCGAGAGCAATTTCGCTTTTTAGTTCCAACTTTGAGAGAAAATTTTTAGAAAGTTTCAAAAGAGAGTAGCTTCTTATAGATTCATCAAAACTTGCGGTAAACCTCTGATCAGAGGTTGGCGTCAAAGGTGTGTTTCTGGTTATTCAAACATCTTCTTTTACGCTTTCCAACCGTAGGTTGAAGAAGCGTATATGTTTCAGCTTTGTCCGTCTGTCTGTCTGCCTGTCCGCACGATAACTCGCGTAAAAATGGTTCGATTTCATTGAAATTTTAGTATGTAGTAAACGAACCCTATTGAAAATGGGCGAAATGGGGTCAAAGGTCAGGACACAGAAGCGGGATTCATTCCATCGCCCTTATGCGTCATAACTTACGTAAAAATTCTTCGATTGCGACAAAACTTTATCATGTTGTTCCGGAGGTACACTGAAGCGGTTCTGTTGAATATCATCGAAATGGGGTCAAAGGTCAGGGTACAGGAGCGAGATTTATTCCACAACCATTATCCTCATAAGTTAACTAAAAATGCTTCTATTGTGAAAAAACTTTAGTATGTTGTTCCGGAGGTATACTGAACCGGTTCTGTTTAATATCATTGAAATGGGGTCGAAGGTCAGGGCACAGGAACGAGATTTATTCCACAGCCATTATCCTCATAACTTGGCTAAAAATGCGTCTACTGCAACAAAACTTTAGAATGTTGTTCCGGAGGTATACTGAACCAATTCTCTGTAATATCATCGAAATGGGGTCAAAGGTCAGGGCACAGGAGCTAGATGTATTCCACAGCCATTATCCTCTTAACTTGACTAAAAATGCTTCTATTGCGACAAAACTTTAGTATGTTGTTCCGGAGGTATACTGAACCAGTTCTGTTGAATATCATCGAAATGAGGTCAAGGGTCAGGGCACAGCAGCGAGATTTATTTTGCAGCCATGAATTATCCTTATAACTTGAGTAATGAATTCTGGTATGCTGGAAAGCGTATCGTAATCAATGCATTGCATGATTTTACTAACTTGTTTTCTCAGGCTCTGGCTTATAGTTCAGAGTAAAGTGACTTAGCCGAGAAGGACATTTGTACATCATGGATTCTCTATCTACACACACACACGCACACAGTGGCCGACTGGCGATACACAAATAGTCCAGGAAGCTGATTTTGAGCAGCTCCTTTTTAGGAAAAATTATCAAAGTTATCCCTCCCACCCCCAAACGTCATATCAGCATCGCCGTTTATTGCTTAAAGATCATTTTGATATAAGTTCAGGAATCATTACAGGTTTGTTTCTTTTTTTATTGAAGCAATTATTAACAACATTTTACCCATTTTCCCTTTTTGTGGACTCCAGATTCCTACTAAAATTTCATGTAAGAGCAAAATTACTTCCTTTCAGTGATGTGTTCAGGCACCTTCTCGTGGGGGGGGGGGGGGGCTAAGTCTCCTCGAAAATCCATAAATGTCTCCCCGAAGGTTTTTGGGAGATCTTCCCTTATATTTAGGCTAAGTGTTATCGTTTATAGCTGAATATTTGGAGAAATCAATTAAAAAAAAATTAAGAAAATGAGGAAAAATATTATAATAATAAAAAAACATCCACATGGACTTCAAAATTTATATCACCATACAAAAATATATTTAACACTCCTCATTGGAGGGGCAATTTTTCAAGCACTGACAACTCGGTCTACTTCCGCAGTAAAAACCTAACTCCACAGAGTAGAGAGATATTTACACTGCAATACATCAGCATATTTTGGAAGCCGGCATTCAGCTTTGTTTTAGTTTTCTGGATGCCAACTTTCCATGTATATGGTTAAGACGCAGAGTAGCTAATGAGACGTTAGAGCTTCCAACACAACAAAATATTTGCTACCTAATTTTTAACAATAGCAAATTGTTAGAAATTGCTCCAATAAAAAGTTTTTGCTTTCCTTGCGGTGGGAGGTTTACACTCTCTGGCAAAAAAAAAAAAAAAAAAAAAAATTGAGGCAACTCAAACTGGCATCGAAACAGTTAGTATAGTATTTACTACTGTGTGCTAATCTAAATAATCTAAAGGGGCTGAAACCAAATAGAAGGAGAATGGTTTGCACCATACTTTTTCCGGTATTAATAACACTGTAATGATTCCTTAATAATCAGAAATACCCTTGTAGTAAGGCGCTAACACGTTTACCACTCCTAATGTTTTGGTGGGGGATTTTTTCCAGCACAGCGCTATCTTACTAGTATCCTCAATGTTTTACACCACCCCATGATGAAGTAAGCCATCTAATAACTTTACACACACTCCATTGGGAAAAAGTCTGAATTTCCGGTACAAATACTAGAGCGATGAACGAATTTTCGGTGCCTTTTTGTGTATAAGTTTTAAATACAGCACGAGGCTTACTTTCTTTAACCCGCTTTACACAATCTGCAGAAAGTGGGACACTTAGTACTTCGTCAACCTAAATGGGTGTCAAAATTCAAATTGTATATTTAAATCTGTGCTCATAAACACACCGATTCGCACAGCCACGAAAAGACAGAAAAACAGTTACTCTTAGCAGAACGTAGAAGTGTGTTTATGACTCCACGCAATTCCAAACGCAAACAAGTATGACTAGTGGTGCTTTTTTAAGCGCGAACACCCTGGGAATTTAGATAAATCTCTGTGTTGGATCCACGAGGAAATAAAAGCATGACCTGTAGCCCCATCTGGAGAGATTTGAATTACAGTTGCTTTTAACGACTTAGGGTGTCCGCTGGTAAAATAGCATTCCTGCAGCTGCAAATGTTATTTACTACGTTTTGTTTACTGTACGTAGCAACGAACCTTCTCCTCCACGAAAATATTGCACAAGGGAATTATGTTTAGCGGACAAACTTCAGAGAGTCTTACTGGAAATACACAAAAAAAAAAAAAAATATATATATATATATATATATATATATATAACAGCAACTGGTTGCACTGCTTTCCGGGACTCAGGCGGTGCTCATTTTAGGTAGCACACCTTGAGAGTTCCGCTGTTACGTTGAAACCACGGGGACATAAGAACGTGTCCTGCAACGCCGTCTGGGGAGCGCTTGTACCACATCTGCTTTAAGGTCGTCGGATGTGCACACGCGAAACAGAACAACCCTGGATTCTAACGCGAATGCGATATGCTTCCTGAATGAAACTTTTCTTCTTAATGAGAACATTATGTGGGGAAATTAACTTTAACCACCACTCGAAGCCTTAGGACGAACTCTGGCGAGTTTTATTAGAAACAAATCTGAAAAAATAATATCGATAATATAGGTTAAATTGCCACTCTGTGTAGTGTGCGCCGCACACCTAGCACACCCCAAATATTCACCCCTGATATTTACACTATATTGACAAAAATTACCGGACACCACTTCAAAAGCAAATGAACGGATCCACTGCGTTGTTAAAATGCGCGGTACAGCTGCAATCGGTATAAAAACAAGCCTGCAGCTGACTGCGATCATATCGAACTGCTAGGTTGAGTGAAAATGTCGCGGCGGGAGAGAACTGACTTTGAGAAAGGAAAGATTTCAGGGTGTTATATCAGTGGGTTGTCCATAAGAGAAACCGAGAGGCGTTTAAACATACCCAAGTCAACTGTTTTGGCTGTACTGAATAAGTGGAAGAAACATGGCGTGCCTGAAGCAGCAAAACGTACTGGCAGACCAAAGAAAATAAGTGATACAGGATGTCGAAGCCTCAGGAGAGTCGTTACAGCTAATGAACGAAGTACTGCACAAGACCTCAGTGTACAGTTGAGTAAAAATGCTGGAACCTCGGTATGTACATGTACCATTCGCAGAGAACTTCATTCCATGGGTTACCTTGGTCGTGCGACTGCTCATAAGCCTTTCATCTCCACTCGGAATGCTACTCGTCGTTTAGCATGGTATAAAGAACATTTATCGTGTACCGTCGATCAATGGAAACGGATCCTATGGACTGATAAATCCAGATACACGATCCATCAGTCTGATGTCCGTGTGTTGGTATGGCGGCAGCCGGGGGAAAGCTATTTACCACAGTGTACTGTTCCTACGGCCAAGTTTGGAGCTAGCAGTGTACTCGTGTGGGAATGTTTTTCATGGTATGGTCCCGGCCCATTGGTTATCGTGAACAAAGCTGTTAACCAGCACGTCTACCTCGATATTCTGCACAATTTTGCCCTACCAACTCTTGGCAATACTATGGAACCGAGCCTTGTTGGTACCAACAGAATAATGCACCGAGCCATAAAGCAAGGACTGTTACGGCGTGGTTTGACGATAATTTCGTATCGTGTGTGGACTGGCCTGCACAGAGCCCTGATCTTAATCCCATAGAGCACCTATGGGATGAATTAGAGTGCCGCATAAGAAGTTTGGAAGGCCTACTACTAAGCAAAAGTTAGCGGCAGCATTATGTACTGAATGGAAGCGCATGCCTATCGCTATGTTCCAAAACCTTGTGGAAAGCATGTCTCGAACGGTCAGTGCATGCACTAAGACCAAAGGTAGACCGACACTGTACTAATGTGTGTCAATAAATGCTATATTGTGTTTCTCTTCTAGGTGTACGGTGACTTTTGTCAATATGGTGTATATATATATATATATATATATATATATATATATATCACATTCATTTAACACTACAATACAAACGAAATACACAAGATTTCCAAAAGAACAGTAAATATTAAAAGTATACAACAAACATTAAAAAACCTACCGAAAAATAGCAGCAACACCTCAATAAAAACCGTTACATCCACCCTTCACAAAAGTAAGAATAGTAAATGCCAGTACATTTATTAGAAGGCTGTTTGAAAATAGAATAACGAACACATATGGGCCGATCTCATCAGGTGGGATACCACATTATACGCGATTCCTAACTCCCTGGCAACATTACCAACTCGGCGGCCTTCTTTGAAATATGACGGGCAACCGATATTGTAACGAGGTTCATCTACACCATGTTCAATTATTCTGTGGGACTATAGGCGATGACTTTCTGTTCATGGATGGCAACACGATACCTCATTGTACGAGAGCAGTGCAGACACTTCTGGAAACCGAGGATCTTCGTCTCATCGACTGGCCAGCATGCTCACCAGACCTCAAACTCATCAAACACGTCTGGGACGCAATGGAGTGACGCACTGGTGCTTGAATGTCGCATCTAGAAAGCAAGCAGGGCATCATCCGTGCCCTGAGAGAGGAGTGGGCCAATTTGCCTCACGGACTCCTGGATCACTTGGTGCTAAGCATGCCACGACGTTGCGAGAGCTGCAACGCAGTTCGATGTGGACATATTCCATACTGAAATGTCTTTCCGCCTGGCTATCGGTAAGTAGAGGTCTTCACGGGCCTAATTTGGCGAGCCTGACCCGGTACAAGCCCGGGCGTTTAAGGCCCGGCCCGGCCCGGCCCGTTTCAAATATCAGACACTCGGCCCGGTCCGGCCCGGGTCCTTTAATTGCAGCTTTTATTTAGGCCCTGCCCGGCTCGTGATGTGCAATTTAGTTTCATTTTGTCTTTCTCTTGTATTTTATTAAAATGTGAAAATTACATAATGAAATGAGATATTATTGAAAATATTTAGTTGAATGTGAACCTAAAAGTATTAACTAAACTTTGACAGTTACCGAAAACTCTAACCTTTAAAAAGAGAGAAAAAGGAAGACTAAGCGCTTTCAGAATCTCCCTTTCTCCAAACCAGCAAGTGGTAACACTACAAAAGTCAATCCGTATATAGATTAGGGATAGGAGAAAAATCCATGTCGTCCCACTCTGTCGTACAAAAACTCTACCCTCCGTCCCCCACTCTACACAACACACACACTTGCTCGGGGTCGAACCTTTTTGCTGTCAACAAAAGCCCCAAAATGGTTTTACCATCTAAATACCTACAGATTGGTAAAAACACAGTGAGTGCCTCTTCTTGCTTTTCTGATTATTCCCTGGGCTAGGTCATGGAAGTAAATAAATTCTGCGAAACTGTTAAACACACCAGGAAATCGGGGAGCGCGACTTTTTTCTTCTTTACCATTGCGATAAAAAGAATGGGTTGACTTGGCCAGGTCCGGTCGTACATGTCTGGGGAAAAGCCCGGCCCGTTGCTTTGTTCTCTAAACAAAACAAAGGCATAACCCGGCCCGTGCAGACCTCTATCTGTAAGCACTACACATCCATTCTCCAAGTATGTCCGGAAATTTGTAACTTTTGCGTCAACACTGATTACAATGTAATTTGTGCGTCATTTGTAAACACTTTTTTGTGTCTTTTCATGTGTTCGTATGCTGGCAATGTAATTATTTCCCCATTAGACTGCGGTCATGTATTGTTTTTTTTTATAAAGGTAAAAATGTAGTCCGCCTTTAGGTTTTGGACACCATAGTGTACTTGAAATTATAAACATAATTGACTGTTATTTCTTCTTTCCAGCACGTTTCTCCTTCGTACATCCATTTATTTATACTTCTGTCATAAACATTCTTCTAAAAGAAATAGCTCTTTAATTTTCTTACTTCATTTTCGATCAGATATATTTTGATATAACATAAATGAGTTTTTTCAACAACAAAAAAAAAAAAAACAATAAAAAAACCCCGGGTAATTCATGCCGCGAAAATTCACAAGCGGGAATATATAATAACTCTAAGAACGGCAGTTGACCGCAAATAAATAATAAGATGATAAAGGGGAAAACATTGAGAATTTTTAATGCAATCTCATCCATTTCATTTTTATCTTAGCTCAATTAATTACCAAAAATAACTTAAAATATTATGAAATTATGGGAAGATAACTTAAAAAATATGCTGGAAGTTCAGATAGCGATCTAAACGCGCTACGATGCTATTTGTCGAAGCACTTACAAATTGCTAAAATATTCTTAATTTTGTGGTGCGGCGCTTATGCCAGTGCGGGTCTCACAACGAATTCGTATCCCAAATAGTAATTTCTGTCAGGTGCGGCGCTTATGCCAGGGCGCCTCTTTAAACGAAATTGTATCTTAAATAGTGAATTTTCTCAGGTGCGTCGCTTATGCCAGTGCGACTCTTACAACGAATTTGTCTCCTAAATAATGATTTCTGTCAGGTGAGGCGCATATGCCAGTGCGGCTCTTACAACGAATTTTTCTCCTAAATAATGATTTCTGTTAGGTGAGGCACTTATGCCAGTGCGGTTCTTACAACGAATTTGTCTCCTAAATTATGATTTTTGTCAGGCGCGGCGGCGCTAAGCCAGTGCGGCTCTTACAACGAATTTGTCTCCTAAATAATGATTTCTGTCAGGTGAGGCGCTTATGCCAGTGCGGCTCTTACAACGAATTTGTCTCCTAAATAAAGATTTCTGTCAGGTGAGGCGCTTATGCCAGTGCAGTTCTTACAACGAATTTGTCTCGTAAATAATGATTTTTGTCAGGCGCGGCGCTTATGCCAGTGCGGCTCTTACAGGGAATTTGTCTCGTAAATAATGATTTTTGTTAGGTGCGACACTTAGCCTGAATGATATACGGTATGATTTACGTTTTTTCGTAGTAGTCTGAGTTCTGTTTAAACCAGTACATGCCATTGCATTACCTTCTGATCAAAATGTCAGATAAGGATCAACAGGAAGTAGATACGAAAGGTTATTTTCACATTATGTTATGAACGCTGAAAGAGGATTAAAGCAACAAGAGTGTAAATTGCTTATCCAGAGCCAAACGTAGAGGAATGATCTTCGCGTTCAGCCAAGCTTTCATTAAAAATACTGAAACAGTCGCAGGGATCGGATGATAGCAAAACTCCGGGAAAGAGCCCTCCGGTGAAAAATGTCGCGATCACAGCCAAATGAGCAATTGCCAAGGCGCGGCAAGTGTCACAAACGATTTACCATCTTCGTGTGAGAGTAATTTGAATTTTAATTGCCGAGGAAACTACCCCTTTAGGGTTGCCTTATGAATACTGTCGTTCATCAAGACGGGAATAATTTTCCAGGTGTTTGAAAACTGTTAAAATCTGTCAGCGACCAGATAAATGGCTTGGACATTATACCTCAGAGTAAAGTTTTGCGCATCAGACTTTTATTAATGGACGTATCAAACTTATCTTCCATGCAAAATAATTAATTAACTATCAAAGTTAATATAAAATAATAAACTGAGTTGAGGAAGCTCTTTGAGCTTTGTGGATGTCCACTTTTAGAGAAAGCACGAAGTCATCCTCCCTTTAAGCGACATATCGATTAATATTGCTTACTGTTAAAGTTAAGCAAAGAAATTCTTTTTCCGCGGTCACGTCATAAATAAGCTGATTACAAAAATTTCGCTTTCGAATTTTGAACAGTTGTTGACAGTGAGATACCTGGGATTTCATTTTCGAGGAAGGGTCCAAAATCCTCTCAATAACGACAGCCGAAATTCTTTATACACTGTGAAAACATTTCTGAAATTCAGGAATTCCTTTCCGTGATTTCTTTCGTGAATTAACGAAACATGTTTCTGATACAACTTTTCTCGTGAAATGACAGAAAAAAGACCTGAATTTCCCGGATTTTTTGCACGCCAGAAAAGTTCGGAATTTTCAGAAACCTTTCGGCACAATTTCTTTTTTATATTGACGGTAAATTACCGTTTTCAAAATGTGTTAACAGAAAATTCTGCATTTTCAGAAACCCTTCCTCAATTTCTTTCTTATATTGACGGTAAATTACCGTTTTCAAGATGTGTTAACGGAAAATTCTGAATTTTTAGATATCTTTCCGCAATTATTTTCTTATATTAACGGAAAAACTCAATTCTCACTTTTTTCGAATCCATATGATGAAAAATTTCAGGGAATAAGAGAGACCCACGGAGATACTTGGAAGTTTGATTAACTTAAATTTCCATAGTCTGTCGAAGTATTTCATTTTGAGGTTCTGTAACGAGATCGGATATTGTGGATAGTGTATCGCATGAGTTTTTCTTACCGTGTCACAGGATATTTCTTCTCCTCTTCCCCATTTTGTGCACCAGCTCTTATATATTGTGTTACCGTAAGAAACCGGGTACTTAATTTATTGTACAGGTGATTGTACGATATCTATGTATCAGTCTGTGGAGTTCTTAAGACAAAAGCTATATTGCTATCTGGAATAAATTTTATATTTAGAAGTTTTGTGAAATAATATTATAAAACAGCACATTGCACCTTCTCTTAAAGATAATCGAAAGTTAGTGTCAGTTGAAAAAAAAATCTCAAACTGTAAATCATTCTGTTGCTTCAAAAAATCACCATTAAAAAAATACGTAATTTATAATAAAACCTCGGTAAGAAAAAATAAAGTTATTAGAGACGTATTAAAAAATAATAAGCTCTTATAGAATATAACAAGTTAGTAAAATCATGCAATGCATTGATTACGATACAGTTTCCAACATACCAGAAATCATTACTCAAGTTATGAGGACAATGGCTGTGGAATAAAACTCGCTCCTGTGCCCTGACCTTTGACCCCATTTCAATGATATTCAACAGAATCGGTTCAGTGTATCTCCGAAACTACCTACTACAGAGGTTTTTTACTTTTTAACCTAGTAAAGTTTTGTCGCAATGGCAGCATTTTTAGTCAAGTTATGCGGATAATGGCTGTGGAATAAAATCTCGCTCCTGTGTCCTGACCTATGACCCCATTTCGATGATGCTGAACAGAACCTGTTCAATACATTTTCGGAAAAACATGATGAAGTTTTGTCGCAATCGAAGCATTTTTACGTAAGTTATGACGCACAAGGGCTATGGAATTGATCCTCGCCTATATCTTGACCTTTGACCCCATTTCATCCATTTTCAATGGGGTTCCTTTCCAGGTTGTCCTCTACCACATACTAAAATTTCATCGAAATTGAACAATTTTTACGCGAGTTATCGTGCGGACAGGCAGACAGACGGACAAAGCTGGATCATTTACGCTTCTTCAACCTACGGTTGGAAAGCGTAAAAAACGGGAACATTTGAAAACGCAAATTTCGTTAAAAGAAGGACATTTACCGGCAACTTTACTACCACGTTTTTTTCAGAAATTTTCCGTGAATTTCCACCTTTGTTTTTTACAGTGTAAGAAACACCCCTGTTTCTCAAAGTTTTTATCTCGGAATCGTCATGCTTTGGCTAATTTATTGTAGCATTTCCAAACAACTCTGAGTCTTCTTATCTCTATTTTTTGTGCGTTTATTCTCAGGGTCCTCATTCCCAAAAGAATTATTGCTCCCTTGCCACAGTTGTTGCAGTTATTGTGAGAGAGAAGAATTGGCACTCAGTGATCAAAAACAATAAAGGATAATGCTTCAACCCGATATAACATCTGTATTTTTAATCTGAATGCCAAATTCTTTTCTAAATTTTATGTAAAATATGCTGGATATGGAAACGAGTGGGTTAAAGCTCCTTATCTGCCATGAAGATATTAACTTAACAAAAAGATACATTGGAATTGTCAACTCACAAATGTTTTGATATATTGTTTAAAAATTCATAAGCATTGCATAAATTTTAGTTGAAAATTTGCCCAAAATATTCCGAATTGAATCATTGAGTTCCATTTTCGTCAACTTATTACGCAAAACTATAGACTTTCAATTGTGACACTGAATAAAACAAAGTATCCTACACATTCAAGTTCTAACTAGTGTTGCACTCTCAGTTAAGAATTCCCGACTGATGCACTTGTACACTGCTGGACAATTGCTAAGAACGGATCATAAACGGCTATATAGCGCATAAAAAAGTAAGTGTGGTTGGATGCCAAGTGAAATAAAATAATGTCAGAATGCCAGAACATTACAAGAAAGACAATTTATTGTGCTCTGAAGTCCAGAAGGCTTTGGAACGTGTTCAAGGGACAAACAGGCCATTTTGTGCAGAATATGTAAACGTGAGAAAAAAAAATGCAATTACCGTCCGCAGGCGTTCCGGCGTAAGATGTCAATACGGGATATGGCCACCCTGGAGGGAGATGCAAGATTCCACACGTCGTGTCATGCTTTGCACAACATTATCAAGCAGCTGTTGGGGTAATTTATCCCATTCCTCTGTCAGTGCACGGATGAGGGTGTCCTTGTTTATTGGAGGGCATTGGCGACCAGCAAGACTCCTCCCCAAAGCATCCCACACATTTTCAATGGGAATCAGATCTGGAGAACGTGCTGGCCATACGTTGAATATCCTCGCTCTCAAGACACTCCTGGACAGCGACTGTTCGATGACATGTTGTGTTGTCGTCCATGAAAATGAATCTATCACCGACAGCACCACGGAACATGCGAACATGAGGTAGCAGAACATCATTAATGTATCGTTGGCCAGTCATAGTCCCAGTTGGAAGCACATACAGGGACGTACGGCCATTGATCATGATGCCAGCCCATACCATGACACTACATGTCGGATATCGGTCCTTTTCCTGTATGTTTGCTGGACAATATGCAGTACCACTATCACGCCAGATCAGTTGTCGTCGACAATCAGACGATAGACTGTATCTACTCTCATCTGAGAAGAGGACAGCAGACCAGTCGTTATCAGTCCAACTGCGATGTTGATGGCACCATTGCAAACGGGCGGTACGGTGACGTCTGGACAATGAGATGCACACAACAGGACGGCGGGCGTATAGTCCTCCTTCATGCAAACGTCTGGCGATAGTTTTTCGGGAGATCCGCTTGCCAGTAGCAGCCATAAACTTATTTGCTACCTCACTAACTGTGCTGCGCCGGTGTCTTTTTGTTGATAGCACTATGTCCCGGTCTTCTGCAGGTGTCGTACTGCGAACACGACCTCCCCCGTCACGTTTGCTGCACTCTTCATTTGTTTGAAATGATTTCCAAAGCCTTGAAACAACACTGTGGCTGACGTCTAACTCCCTGGCAACATCTGTTATTTTTCGCCCTTCTTCAATCTTGCCAATAATACGGCCACGCGTAAAGCCATCTAGGTGATGTCGGGAAGACATACTGAAAATTGCAAGTTGGTCAATTGATTCTTTCCATTTCAACTTTGCGTTTGAACAACAACGGTCAATACGCGTCAAATCCTTTACATCTCTTATCAGCGCTATGACGTCACGAACAAGTTCGGCAATCCAAAATTTGCATACGCACAACACGTCTTACTGTATCCCGCACTTATGCTAATTTCCACATTTTCCTGCCTTCCATTTTATGGTTGCTATCGTTGCTATTGTCATCCGTCCTTAGCAGTTGTCCGGCAGGGTATTAAGAAAACATTAGATGCACGCAATGTAATGTCGTCCTTTCTTGGAAAGGACTATCTTTCGTTCTGAGCTGTGTTCCTTCTACTTTGATGGTATAAAAATATCCTTCTTTTCAAAAAACAATAGCGATGATAGATGCCCGGGATTTGTTTTATGTCCATTTTTCACGAAAAAAGCTCACAACCCAACGTTGGTTATCCGTATTATGTCCATTTTTCACGAAAAAAGCTCACAACCCAACGTTGGTTATCCGTATTATGTCCGAAAATGTGCTGCTGCGTGAAACCCGATAGTCTCTAACTATCGGTGCCGAAATTATTTTATTCATATCCTGAAATCCATTGGTCCCAGACGCAGAGTGGGAAACGGGCCAAAAATTTTGGATCCGGACTCGGTCGTCAACTGGACCCGACCCGGGTCTGATCCGGACAAATGTGTTTTGAACTATAAATTCGAAACTCAATTTATAATCACACACACACACACACACACACGCACGCACACACACACGCACGCACACACACACACACACACACGCACGCACGCATGCACGCACGCACACACACACACACACACACACACACGCACGCACACACACACACACACACAGGGCGTTCAAAAAGTCTTTAGCAGTGGGTTATATAGAAATCACATAAATACATTACGAAAACGTATAATTTGCTCACTTACTTAAAGAAAATGTTGAAACTGTCGTTTTTCACATAACCTAATTGTTTTGCACATATTTTCTAACACATTTGAGAGAGTCAAAAAGTCCATCCGCAGTAACGTTATGGCTGTTCCACTTAATTTTGATTTTTGATAGTGCTACAGTCAAAACTTCTGAATTAAATAACTTGTTGTATGTTTAATTTCAATTTTTGCTGTTTTCTTGATAACACATCAAGCTTTAGAATATGTTCCACAGCAACACCAAATTTCACCAGCTTCTGATGAGTTAAAAGCTTCCAAAATGTGGAGGTTGATTTCATCATTGCCCCTCAAAGGGAAGGAACGCTCGTGAAATCAACATTCACATTTTGGAAACTTTCAACTCATCACAAGCTTGTGGAAGTTGGTGTTGTTGTGAAACATATTCTGGTTTCTTATTGAGACGAAACAGCTTCTAGCATTCCCTCTTCCCCTTTTTGTTTTCAACAAGAAGGTATTTGTTAGCCTCGAAGCCTTTTTTAGCACGTCTTTTGTAAAAAAAATCGTGCTTATGTTATCGGTTTGTCCGTCCGTCCGTCCGCTGTACCCACGGTATCTCTGCAGCTATTAATCCGATTTGAAAAATTCTTTTTTCATTCAGAAGTTTGAAATATGCGAATGATGATATTTCATTTCGTTTTTTTTTTTACGATGTACAATTTCGCCGTTAGAGGGCGTAAATGCAGATGATGTCGAATTCAAAATTACGCTCGAATCCCGTGAGGCATGGGTGTTGTGTTTTTCGTACGGCACTGGCTCTTTTCCTTCCCTGGAACCAGTGGTCATAAATTAGGGACGGAAAACTGCTTATAGCCCATAGAGTTGCTCGCGGTGGTCGTTAAACCTTCAATAAAAAAAAAAAAAAATCCAAAAGGTTGCCAGATCTTGCTCAGATCTTTACTCAGCCCGAAGGTTGCGGCACGTGACGTCAGATACCTTGGCTGGAGCCCTGTGCCATTTTAGTGATGGGCAGACTGAATTTTTTGAAGGAATTGCTTCTTTCGCTATAACTCGCTAAAACAGTTATTTTGCACTCATTCGTTCGTTAACACTTCGGGTGAACTATTTCTGCAGGCAATGACTTTCGCGAATCTGTTCGGAGTCAGATCCTTTTGTGTTGTACGTTGAGTCTTCTTGTTCAGTGTACGCTTCCCAATTTAAATTTGTTTTTAAATCTTACAAAATATAAATTAAGTTAATGTTTAGACTTGGCTCCATCTCCATGCAACCTCATTATACAGGTAAACCGCATACAAATACTCCAATAACCGAAAACATCAGAAATCCGAGACACTTCCGGCCTCCAGCTTTTCGGATAAGGGACGTTCAACCTGTGACTGTTTAACGTTTATGCACACAAAATGTACGTAATCTTCAAATTCTTTTATGGAATTTTAATTGCCCAGGGAGTTCTCTCATCTTCTCCGCTGGTGAATTCGCTTTACGCGTGCGCACGTCTGCACAGACACCTCTGTTGTACGTTTGTTTTGGCTGTTTACCGGCAACACCCGTGAGCATCTAAAAACAGTCTCTAATTTGGAGTCACTGGCTCCAGAGAGGAATGAAGGTCAGCACCCCGGGCGGAACGCACCACCTGGGCCTCATCTGAGCCCAACCCGAACGATTAGTCAGAAGCCAACTCCTCTGACCACTCGGCTAGCGACGTGGCGCATTTTTGCATGCATTAATATACATAACGTTCCGTCTTATAAACGCACATTTCCCAAATATATCTAGCAAATTGTTTTGCTCAGAATACAGAAATGTGCCACAAAACTAAGACTTGTGACGTACCACGTGACATGACGCAGATGACGTACTACTTTGGTGACGAATGAGTCAGATCAACAATGAAGCAGCGATAAACCTGCCGGCGGAGTTCAACTGGGAGAACAGCCACTCCAGAGTAGGAATATTCGAATTCCACCACATGTTATATGTTATTATATTGGTACCCGAACGAAAATGAATTTCCCGGTGGTGAGGTTTGAAAAATGTGTGTGATGACTTTTCCACAAAAAGCACGTAATTAACAAAAATTACCACTTGTGCAATGAGTTGGTCCTTCGAGAATGGTTGTCGGCTCACCCGACACCTGCGAATTCGTGCCGCCGCCTTTCTCAAAAAAGGGAGGATGATGTAACGTACTACGTGATGTGACGTAGCTGACGTCCTACTGAGGTGACCCATATTAAAATCGATAATGGAGCTGCGATAATCCTGCCCTCGTAGTTCAGCTGGGAGAACAACTGCTCTGGAGTGTAAAAGGGCTGTGTTCGTTTATTTATGAGCCTCCTTTCGGGGTCCATGTTTAAGCCTAATTGAAGCTCGTTTCAAAGAATATATAGTAAAGGAATAGTTGAGAAAAATGCAATTCCAATTAATTTATTATTTGCTTAAACTTATAGAGCAGGTTGCCCTAGGACTATCTTACTAAATTTCAACACGAACCTCTCAGTTCTCTCGTTACTTATTCTGTTTTATAATTATTTGCTCTTCCGTATGTATTTTAATAACTTTTCATTCTATTTTGCTGTTGTTGTCTAGAGACCCGGAAAAGTCTTCATTCTCAGACAACCACCTGGCTGTTTCTCTCCTCCTACTCCTTTCCAGGGGCCCTGTTAACCCCTAGCTCGAAGAGGAGAGCGTTTCCTCCGACGCCTCCTGAGCAATAGATTAATTTAGCCGTCTCGATGCGCTTTTTCGATTACAATGTACATGATTGCACCATAGGCCAATAAACCGATAAAAAGCAGTTAACGTTTCCTGAGCTGGCTCTTCAAGACAAAGAATGACTGCCTGGGAACACTTTTTTACAACTCCAGCTGAGTAGTAAAAAGGTGCAGACGTAGATAACCTCTTCGAACATTGATGACTGAAAAAGACTTACCACTAAATATTCTTTGGTAAATAATTAATTCTAAAATCTTGTAAAACCTTCTAAACCTTCGTAACAGGAGTATGAAAACGTAAGTTCGAGTTCGGTAAGAAGGTTATACCCCGATGAGCCATTACATTACGACCACCTACCTAACATGCTGTAGGACCCCCTTTATCCCACAAAACAGCAGCCACTCGGCGAGGCATTGATTCGATGGAGTGGCGATAGGTATCCTGGGGTATCTGGTCCAATAATGTCAACAGCAGGTCCTCCAGTTCCCGTACCTTTCGGGAACTGGAGGACCCAAGAATTTAGCGCGAACCCGTTTTTCCGAGTCGAACAACAAATGTTCGATTGGATCATGTCAGGTGAATTAACAGAAATTCACCAGTATGTTCCGCCAACCACTCCTTGACGATTCTGGCAGTGTAGCAGCGTGCCGCATTATCCTGTTTGTAATGGCCATCACCAGCAGGGAACACAGTTGCCATGGAAGGGTGAACTTGGTCCGCAACGATGTTCAGATACCTGACAGCTGTCAGGGATTGTGCTATTGAGATAATGGGACCTAAAATGTCCCAACAAAACATCGCCCACAGCAAAACACCACCGCCGTCTGCCTGTTTCCGCCCAACAGTGCATCCAGGTGCCATAGCCTCTGTTGGTTATCGGCGTATCCGCGCTCGGCCATCTACGCACCAGGAAAATTGTTTCGTTAGACAGGCCACTTTCTTCCAATCATCCACGGTCCAATCTCGATGAGCTTGGGTCCATTTCATCCGTCGTTGGCGATGACGTACGGCGAGTATGGGGACCCCGCTGGGTCTTCGTCTACGCCGGTCCATGCGCAGAAGGCCGCGATGAACTGTGTGCTGTGACATATTGCCCTGATCACCACTGTTGTAGCTGGGGTGATTTGTCGCACTGTGGCCCTGCGGTCGCTGTGAACAATGCGCGACGACAGTCTCAGCTCCGCTCTGGCATCAATGAGCTGCGGACGACACACGGCTAGACGACGCGACGGTTCGTCGTTTGGCCATCTGTGCACCACTTTTGATACGTACTCACTACAGCGGCACGTGAACAAACCACAAGCCCCGTCATTTCCGAGGTCGTAGTTCCGAGGCCGTTGTTCCGAGGCGCCATGCCATCACAATTTGTCCTTTATCAAACTCCGATAAATCGTACTAACCGAAACCCGGTCCTCGGGTTGTATATATACTGATCTGTGAACTTCACCTGCGCCACCGTTCGGTCTCCAGGAGCGCTCATGTCTCTAGGCTGGGGGTGGTCATAATGTAATGGCTAATCGGTGTATGTTATTGACTGAAATGGAAACACCAGATTTTTCTGTTGGAGTAGCTAACGAAAATCAAAATTGATCTTCCGTTTTATTTTTCTGGGAGTCGATGTGTTTTATGAAAATTAATTACTTCACGAAAAACAATATCTTCCTTCCTTTAAGATTTTCTGCAAGTCATTTTGTGTTTTCCATGTGTGTGTGTGTGTAGTTTTGGAGTTCAACATTGTACCCTTTCACCTGTGCAGCCTTAACACACAACGAACACATCTTCATTGAACAATTTGCCGAATCTCTGAATTCGAAAAGTGGATTTGGGAATTAAGAAAAAATGATAAATCACTCCGCGAAATTACAGGCTTTCACAACTTCTAAACGCTGATGCTCTCAGAGCTACATATCTCAAGCGAAAGATCCTGTTATTAGACATGTGTTTTTTTAACTTATATATGACAAATTCACGCATTCATTTGGTGAACCACGTGCAAGTATGATATGGTCTTCGGAAGAGCGAAAATAAAAAAAATAATGTAAAAGAATAAGAGAAGCATTTTATCTTCCTTGCTGAGACATCTCAGCACCTAGCTGATGATTTCAACCTTACACACCCTTCACATTTTCTACGGCTTTCTTGATGGCACCATCTTTTTCTTTCTTCTTCTTCTTTTTTTATTTTCTCTCTCACTTTCCTCGCCGCTATCATGAACATCATCTCCAGCCTTATTGTCTTTCTTATCACTTCTTGTATGGATTTCTTTTTTATTTTATTTCATACAACTGTTTTCAAGCTTGTCAGACGCTCTATCGCTATACGCTGTTGACATGGTACGTGAATATATTTAAAAATGTTCGCAGATCTAAACACTAGAAAAAAAAAATATGTGAGACAGATAGAGAAGAAATAAATGATGCTCTTTAGGTGGGGAATTGGGGGTAGGAAACGCCACATCACAAAGTGTTATGTGAGATAGTAGACGTAGCAAGGGATCGCACACCTTTCTTGCGTTTCTGATACCTTTTTTTTTTTTTTCTTGATTATGATGGTGAAGATGATGTGATAAGCTTTAACAATGATGATCGGGGAATGGAATCTTGAGCAACCAATAATTCGTGGTTGCGCACCACACTGAAGTTTGACACCTGTCCGTTCATAAATGTCGGCTGTCCGTTATTAATAGCGTAAATCTGGGATCAGCAACACCGCATTCGGTGTAATGTTGCATCGGCATTGCCTCGAGACAGATACAAATAATAATAAATAAAAAAATATATATAGTTTTGACTGTGCCGAGCATGGTGAATTGATTGTTCTGTAACAGTCTGTTAGAGCTCATGCAAGAGATAGCCAAGGTTCGTGTCATGAAAATGAGGAAAAGTAAGGTTCTACATATTCATGAAATACAGATTGCATAAGGTAAAAAAGTAAAACGTGAAGTCTAGCCCACAAACAAAACAAGAAAGTTTTGCACATAACACAATTTTAGTGTGTGTTTGAGTTCCGCAAGGACCTAGCTGGTAGTAGAACTCGGTCCAACCTCGACTGGGATTTTCCTTTCTCATCAGTTAGAAGTAAAAATCTGGATTTTTTATAAAAAAAAAAAAAATAATAAATTTTGCTGCTAGATTAAGGATAATACGAGGCTCCTACGGAAAGTAATGCAAAAGTGGGCATAACTTTTTTATTAACTGACAGAGGTCGTTCAAATTGCTCATGTTGGTAGAGTAACAGTTCCTCTATAGTAACCCTTTTTCTTCATCGCAGGTAAATACGAGGGTTGTACCAAAAGTAATGCTAAAGTGGGCATAACTTTTGCATTAACTGACAGAGGTTGTTCAAATTCCACATGTTGGTAGAGTAACTCTTCCTCTATAGTAACCCTCCTTCTTTTTTTTTTTTTTTTTTTGATTGGAGGTTTAACGACCACCGGGAGCAACTCAATGGGTTATAAGCAGTCACCCGTCCCTAATTTAGGGTCACTGGTTCCAGGGAAGTGAGAGGGCCAGTGCCGAAAGACAAACACAACACCCATGCCTCACCGGGATTCGAACCCGGACCCCTTCGGACGAATGATCAGAAGCCATCGCTTAGACCACTGCGCCACTGGGGCGGAATAACCCTTCTTCTTTATTGAAGGTAAATACGAGGGTTGTACCAAAAGTAATGCAAAAGTGGGCATAAATTTTACATTAACTGACAGAGGTCGTACAAATTGCACAAGTTGGTAGAGTAACTCTTCCTTTATAGTAACCCTTCTTCTTCGTTGCAGGTAAATACGAAGGTTGTACCAAAAGTAATGCAAAAGTGGGCATAAATTTTGCATTAACTGACAGAGGTCGTTCAAATTGCACATGTTGGTAGAGTAACTCTTCCTTTATAGTAACACTTCTTCGTTGCAGGTAAATACGAGGGTTGTACCAAACCTAATGCAAAAGTGGGCATAACTTTTGCATTAACTGACAGAGGTCGTTCAAATTGCACATGTTGATAGAGCAATAATTAAGAGTCTGAATTAGTGTATAATATAACAGAATCATCAGTTGAGGGGTCAGATTATTCAACGCACTGCTAATGACTCCGATGTTCTTAGAGATCTTATTGGAAAGGTAATTTATATGACTATTCGATTTTAGGTCATATTTTTCAGAAAACGTTAAGTGCTTTCATCGTTTTATTGTCCTACGCTGAGATCATGTACGTTGTCATCAGTAAGGCAATCGAGACAGCTAAAGGGGTTGGACCCCATCCCGTTCTAGCGAGAGGGCAGAAGGACGGACACATAGGGGGTCAAGGAGATAATTCTAAGAAGGGGACAGAGCTGGCGGGACGATGATTTGAGAAAGAGCACTGTTCGGGTCTCCTGGACCAGGATAGTGAAGTGGAAAACGTAGAATTACAGAGAAACTGTGAAAGAGCGTGTAGTTAGGAAACAGAATAAGTAACGAACTGCGATATTCAAGTAGTAATTTAGTAAAATAATTCAAGAACAACCCGCACAATACGTCTACGCGATTAATAAGTCAATTAAAATCACATTTTTTCAGCTATTCCTTTGCTACATATATCTTTGGACATCTCGCTATATAATCCGACTTTTTACACTACACAATTAATAAACAAGTTAGTAAAATCATGCAATGCATTGATTATGATACGCTTTCCAACATACCAGAAATCGCGCGCAGACAAAGCCTCCTCCCTATCCTGACTATTGATTCGTACAGTATACCTCCGGAACAACAAACTACAGTTTTGTCGCAATAGAAGCATTTTTACTCAAGTTATGAGGATAATGGCTGTGGAATAAATCTCGCTCCTGTGCCCTGATCTTTGACTCGCAATAGAAGCATTTTTAGTCAAGTTATGAGGATAATGGCTGGGGAATAAATCTCGCTCCTGTGCCTTGACCTTTGACCCCATTTCGATGGTATTCAACAGAACCGATTCAGTATACCTCCGAAACAACATGATAAAGTTTTGTCGTAATCCAAGCATTTTTACGTAAGTTATGACGCATAAGAGCAATGGAATGGATCCCGCTCCTATGTCCTGACCGCCGCCCCGGTGGCGCAGTGGTCTAAGGCGATGGTCTCTGATCATTCGTCCGAAAGGAGTCCGGGTACGAATCCCGGTGAGGCATGGATGTTGTGTTTGTCTTACGGCACTGGCTCTCTCCCTTCCCTGGAACCAGTGACCCTAAATTAGGGACAGGTGACTGCTTATAGCCCATTGAGTTGCTCACGGTAGTCGTTAATCCTCCAATAAAAAAAAAAAATGTCCTGACCTTTGACCCCATTTCGTCCATTTTCAATAGGGTTCGTTCCTGTTTGTCTCCTACCACATACTAAAATTTCATCGAAATCGAACCATTTTTACGCGAGTTATCGTGTGGACAAGCAGACGGACAAAGCTAGCGCACATACGTTTCATCAACCTATTGTTGGAAAGGGTAAACAACTAAAAACATTACAACTGAACGATAGCTAAAAATCTTATCAATTTTGTGAGCATAATCCAATAAGATATTAGAGTTGTTTTTTAGAGTAGTTTCATTGAGTTTGCCACTTAATGATTTCAGTGTGGAAAATGAGACACAAGCAAGCAGTAAATTCAGTTATTTCTGCTAATAGAAGTTCGGTTTCATTAGAAAAACTATTCTTTAGGACCAATCACTTTGTTCGCACAAATGTTACTCTTCTTTGTTGTTGCCGAACATTTCTGCGAAATAGAAATAAAAGGAAACGTGCCATATTACAATGGAATCTAAATTCCTTTACATGACTCAAGCGTCGTTACCTGTGTAACGGACTTGTTTCAAAAAGTTCAATCACCCAGTTGCTTCTTAATTTCTTCAGCCTTGGCAGTCATTAAATCATAATTTCGGAAACTCTTGTTAAAGAACTATCTGTCCCTGTATGCAGGAATACTCGTGCATGAACATTTATCCACATATATACATATGTTTTTAAGTATGCGATAAATATAAGAAAGAAGGAAAAATCTTAATGGGCCAAGAAAAAAATGTCAAACGGAAAGAGTGCCGTCTCGAAATTACAACTAAAATACAGTAAATGGAAACGAGACAGTAATCAAATCAGTTGGGGGATTTCTGTGGATCATGTTGGGCTCAATTAAAGTCGGTATAAAACATGGAAGCGCAGACCTGAACCGGAGCAGGAGACCGCCGTACGCAGCGCCGCAAGGATCGATGATATATTGTGTGCCCCCTGCGTAGAACTTCCTTTCAATAATTACAGATAATTGTTCTCGTTGTTAAGGCAATTACAAGTAATTAAGCGCTTTCCGAATCTCACGCACTCGGAATATAGATTATCCTTAACATAACTTTTTTTTTTTTCTCAAAATTGACGCTGGCTGGAAATAACACAAAAACAGACCTTCGCAATGACGTGGTTTCAATAAAGAAAACAGGCAGAATATTTCGTGCTTCTACCTCTGGGAATGAAAATTCTAGTAAATTAATAAAGAAATAAAACTTCCTGGAAGTTTCTTGGGAAAACAAGAAACAAGAAACCGTAGGTTGAAGAAGCGTATTTGCTCCAGCTTTCTCCGTCTGCCCGTCCGTACGCACGATAACTCGCGTAAAAATAATTCGATTTCGATTAAATTTTAGTATGTGATAGGGGACCATCTAGTAACGAACTATATTGAAAATGGGCGAAATTGGGTCAAAGGCCACGACATAGGAGCGGGATCAATTCCATTGTTCTTATGCGTCATAACTTGCGTAAATATGGTTCGATCGTAATAAACTTTTAGTGTGGTAGAGGAATACCTGGGGACGAACCTTATTGAAAATGGGTGAAATGGGGTCAAAGGTCAGGACATAGGATTGGAATGCATTCCATCCGCGTTATGCGTTATAACTTATGTAAAAATATTTCGATTGAGCCAAAACTTTATCATGTTGTCCCGGAAGTATACTTTACCGGTTCTGTTGAATATCATCGAAATGGGGTCAAAGGTCAGGTCATAGGAGCGAGATTTATTCTAGAGCCATTATCCTCATAACTTGAGTAATAACTTGAGTAATAACTTGAGTAATGATTTCTGGTATGTTGGAAAGCATATCATAATCAATGCATTGTATAATTTTACTAACTTGTTCGCAATAACATGTAATACACATGTAATTTATTCATACCTAGATACCTAGATGGACCTGTTTTTTTTTTTTTTTTAGGATTTCTCTATGAATGCAGGTAGCAAAGTTAACAGCGAGGGCAATCCTGAGCCAGTCTTCTCTAGTTGTTTCCTATCGCTCTAGTTAAAGGGTCTTCCCATCTAGTTGGAGGTCTACTAGGTTTTCTCTTGGTTGATCTTGGATACCAGTCTGTGACACGGGAGGCCCACCTGTTGACGGTGATTCTGGCGATATGGCCTGCCCATCGTGCCTTGTTGTCATATATCGTTTTCACTACTTCTTTTACTCCAGTTAAAGTTCTGATAGTTGTGTGTGTGGTGTGATCTTTTTTACTTATCCAGAGGATTCTTCTTTTCATGAAATGATGGGTGCTTTGAGGACTAATTTCCTCTTTTTGAGTGCTGCTCTATGTTTCAGTGCGTATGTTAGAGATGGAAGGATGTAGCTGTTGAACATCTCAGCCCTTATTTTGATATCTAGCTTTGGATCTGTGATTGTGGTTTTGATACGGTTAAATGAGGTCCATGC
Source organism: Macrothele yani (assembly GCA_039090855.1). Lineage (NCBI taxonomy): Eukaryota > Metazoa > Arthropoda > Arachnida > Araneae > Macrothelidae > Macrothele > Macrothele yani. The sequence goes on from CM076992.1 coordinate 14,030,882, forward strand.
CGCTCTTTTTATTTTAGATATTTCTTCAGCGATGTCCTTTTCCATATTTATTGATTGCCCAAGGTATGTTTATGAAACTACATTTTTGTATGGGGAAATTATTTAGTTTGATAATGGAATTTCGAGAGTATTTATTTCTTATCCATTTGGTTTCATCAGGAGTTCATACAGTAACATTATAAAAACATTGAAAGATTTTGTTTAACGGCTGTCTATCTTTCTTTCTTTCTTTTTTTTTTTTTTCTTGTAGCTTCCTCCTTCAAGCTCCCTTTTTCTCTTTAGTTTCATGGCCAGCATGAATAATTCTAAGGGTTTCTTCTTCTTCTTCTTAGCCTGTTCACACCCTCTACAGAAAACAGATCTACCCCAGTTTTTTCCAACTTCCTCGATTCTCAGCTTCAGTCCACCATTTAGCACATCTAAGTTTCTGAAGGTCATCTCTCCATCTTAATCTCTGGCGCCCTCTTCGTGTCTTTCTATTTCTGGGTTGACATTCTGTTATTAATCGTGTCCATTTTTCATCTTTCAATCTTCCAACATGCGTCACTTATACTCTAATTTAACTTTCATTTTTAGTTACGAGAATTTATTCTCCTTAGCGGTTTTCAAACTTAACGTTATATCTTCTCTCTCGCAAGAGTGTGGTTGGCAACACCTTGAGGTCGGAACGTAGGACGTGTGTATGCGTCAAATGAGAACTGGAAGATATATAATGTTTGAGCAGCAGCAAAGGTGTGGAGGTGGTGGGTGTTATAATGCTATAATCGTGGAAGCAGCTTAGTTTAATTGAAGTTTGATCTATTTGAAGGCTGCGTGTTATATCTTTAGCGTTTTTACTTAATCAAGTGTTCTGATTATTAACTCAAATTAGTCGGATTAAGTTATTTGAGCTGTAGTTGTGCCTTGTTGAAATTGTCTAAGGAGTGTTGGCTGAATGAAGACTAACCGTAAGTAATCTCTTCTTGAAGTTTCTTGGGTGACTCCTGTTTCACTGTAGCTGAAGTATTTAAGAACTGATTTATGTAAAAATAAATCAGACTAAAGTGTGAACGTATATTCTAATTTAACTTTCATTTTTATTTCCTTTTCCTATGTAAATTTGAGTTTGTTCTCTTTTACGCTTTCCAAACTTAACGTGATATCTTCTCTCTCACAAGAATGAGGTTGGCAACACTTTTGAGGTCAGAGAGAGTGGCGTATGAATGTGGTAAAAACGATAGATAAAAAGGACGATACAGCAGTTGCTCAGGGAATGTGTGTGTGTGGAGATGTTCGATCACTCTTAAGATAAATTGTACGACAAATAATTAAGGTATTATATGTGGCTATATTGTGGATGTCGTCATTCGTTGCTGGACCTATAAAAGGTTGTCGTAAGTTTAACTTCTATATATGTTTCGTCTGGCAGTAAAAGCTTTGTTAGAGCTATTTCGTGCAGCTACTGCGTCGTATTCTCATTTGAATTCGTTAGAGCTATTTCGTGCAGCTACTGCATCGTATTCTCATTTGAATTCGTTAGAGCTATTTCCTGCAGCTATTGCATCGTATTCTCATTTGAATTTGTTAGAGCTATTTCCTGCAGCTATTGCATTGTATTCTCATTTGAATTTGTTAGAGCTATTTCGTGCAGCTGTTGCATCGTATTCTCATTTGAATTTGTTAGAGCTATTTCGTGTAGCTATTGCATCGTATTCTTATTTGAATACGTTAGAGCTATTTCGTGCAGCTATTGCATCGTATTCTCATTTGAATTTGTTAGAGCTATTTCGTGCAGCTATTGCATCGTATTCTTATTTGAATACGTTAGAGCTATTTCGTGCAGCTATTGCATCGTATTCTCATTTGAATTCGTTAGAGCCATTCCGTGCAGCTATAGCATCGTATTCTCATTTAGTTCAACATTTCTTTAGTCATGGTTTCAGACATAGCGTAACACCAATCTCGCACACGAAAAAGGGTTACGTTATAAGTGTTTCAGTTTGTTTTACGCTATTAGCCATGAAAAAGGAATCCGTTGGTGAGCGAAAGCTTGGAAAATTGAAATTTTGATTTCTTACGCCGATAAAACGGATTATCACTCCAGTCTTACATTTATATATTTTTTATTTCTTGATAACCGACTGAGTGATTGAGTGAAGACCCCCAAAACAATGAAACTAGACAACCAGTTGTCTATTTTTTTATCTTTTTTAGGTCTTCTGGTTTTCAGTTAAATTTGCATGTTAAGTGTCTGGTAAAAACGGTTATATAACAAGAAGGCACATTGGTGTTTATGTATGTATGTGGTGTTTCTGTCCGTTATTTGTAGTGATACAAATCCTGCTTACACGCTTTAGAATTCAGAAAACTAAGTTATGGGCACCCACGGATGCACGCAAAACTGTTTGGCGACAACACAATACTGATTTGAATCCAAAATAAAAAATCGAGAGTTACGTTCCACACACCATATTGCCTGGGATTTCTCAAATGCTGATCTTTTGGGGATTTCCCTGCTGATTTCTTAGATAATTTATGCTATGTAATCTTTCGCGCTCCAAGATCTTTGTGGGTGGGAAATGAAACAAGCGATTCTAGAGTATTGTGACGTGCCTGCACCGCAGGGCACACGTGAGATAAAGGCAGATAGCAGTGAGAGCACATGTCCGCGTAGCTCAGTTGGGAGAGCAACTTACTCCGGAGTGAGGGGAACCGGATTTGATGGCACGGCGTGGACAAACTTATACGTTATATTGGCACCCGAATTTCCAGGATGATCCGGCTGTTAAGTTTCTCGCAATGATGTGATGTTCTTTCCACACAGCGAGACAGGGAGAATGAGAATTTCTTCTGCAGTGCTTCGAAAAAACAAATCAGTGTGATGTTACGTTCCACACACCAAATTGGCTGGGATTTCTCAAATGCACGTTCTTCATGGGATAACTGCCTATACAGCAACCCATGGTCCCTGCTGACCCGTGCGTCATGACCCCGTCCCTATTTCGAGGGGAGGGGAGATGTGACGTGCCTGCCCAGCAGGACGCACATGAGATAAAGGCAGATAGCAGTGAGGGCACATGTCCGCATAGGTCAGTTGGGAGAGCGACTTACTCCGGAGTGAGGGTGACCCGGATTTGATATCCGGCACCGATAAACTTGTACGTTATAGTATACATTAATTCACGCACAACAAATTGAATTTATTCACGTCACTCACAACCACACTGAGCTACAGTCCTGTATATACTAAGTGGAAATTAAATCATAATGACAAACAATAAGGTTTACTAATTCCTGACATTGAAAGGTACTTATGTAGGTGGATTAATTAATGTTATTGTCGTAAAATCACGGAAAGAAGATATGTGAGTCATAAAAGTAAATGTTTACTTAACTATGGAGGCGGCATATTAAGTACATCCACTGTTTAGTTTTTCAAAAACAATATTTATTATTACATATTATTCTGATTTAGATGAACGTAAGAAACGACGCTGACACCGATGAAATGTGTTGTAGCTATGAAAGTTCATCTGCGCATGTGCTAGTTAAAAGCTGACCTCAAAAGAGAAAAGCTGAATCGCTGAATGAGGGGAATTGGTAACTTTCGGTTTACGATATCTCCAGGTTACACCCAGGGCCGGTGCAAGGATGCTTAGCGCCCAAGGCAAGCCATCAGCCGTGCACCCGAAAAATTTGTTATTCATTTGTGCGGTTAAACTAATTGCATCTACTCAAAAATTTCATTTTTTTTTTTTTTTTTTTGATTGAAGGTTTAACGACTACTGTGAGAAACTCAATGGGCTAGAAGCAGTCGCCCGTCCCAAATTTAAGGTCAGTGGTTCTAGAGAAGGGAGAGAACCAGTGCCGTAAGAAAAACACAACATCCATGCCTAACCGGGATTCGAACCCGGACCCCTTCACGGACGAATGGTCATAATCCAGCGCTGCACCACTGGGACGGCCAAAAATTTCAAGAATCAAAATGCAATGTATTACAATATAAACTATATAGAAAGAAACTAATGGAAACTACGTCTGTTTACTAACTGGTGATGTAAATTAAAGTGAAATTAAAATTTCATTTTGCGCTCTTTATTATTTGCAACAAAATTACCAATAAGTGCCTTCAAATCAGCGTCACGAGAAATTTCTTGTTCGACCGATAACCCAACAAGGTTCTTTCCTGGATCCACCGACATACAAAAAAACAACAACAAAAAAAACAGAAAACAGACAAGAATTTCAACGGAATGAATATAGTAGTACAGAACCTCTTAGTCTTGTCCCTTTTCTCATTAGAAAGTAATGCCACTATTTGTGATAGAAGAAGGAAACAGTTCTGATGCTTTCATTGGAACCTGTATAATGTAGAATACATTTTCTTTAAAAAAAATTACCATCCTCAGGTGTCGCCTGACTTCCCTGCTGCATATGGTCGGGCTTGATTTATGGCAATTATTCGATATAAATACCTGCTTGCGCGTCAGATTTTACTGCAAGCTGACTTACCCAGCTATAGGCGCAGGTCCCCGTTTTTCGCTTACTAATATTCGCTTATCGAGAGCACAACAGAAAATAAAATTGTCTTTATTTTTTTAATTTTTACTAATTTTTTTCTTGTCTATTACTCATTCGATTTTATCAAGTCTAAATCTTGGCGCCCTCCGAATTTTGGCGCCCTAGGCAGCAGCCTAGTTCGTCTAATGGTTGAACCGGCCCTGGTTACACCCCATCGTGTTATTCATTATTTTGAAGCTTTCGTCAATAGCAGATACCCCTCCCCGCCCTCCTTGGAGGTCGAGGGACATCCAAATTTCTCTACAACACACCGTTTTCATAGCATCAAAAATACATTTGTGTAACGGCTTTTATCACATTTAGCAAGGGGCTCTGGTAATTTTATGAAGATTGCACTGAAATATTGTTACGTTTATGTAAAACGTGATGGAGTAATTGTCGGTGATAGTTAAGTAAAAGTATGTTGTTGAGTAACAATGAAATTAACAATTGTTGCATCACTTCATGGGACGGCATTCAAAAATCAGATCTTAAAATTGGTTTTGACTACTTCCGTTACCCATTTCCGTTACGCTGAAATTTTATGCATGGGATTTACTTTACTGCTGCCGGGAGAGATGCATATCGTCAAAATATCTGTAGTGTGTTACACATACACACACAAATAAGGTTGCAGCTTAGCTGCCTCAACATTTTTGAAAACGTTATGCGAGAAATCCCAGCAAATATTCCTTCCGGTTTAAACCCTTTAACGACCGTGACCCAAAAATCGTTTATCACTCCAAATCTAATAGCGCGCGAATCTATCTGTTGGTTCACTTCTTTGTTTAATAACAACAATAGTGACTGAGGGTGACTCGTGCTGATACCTCATAAGTCAAGAAAATTTAAAGAACAGGTGAGGGTAGGAAATCTGACTCACCCTAGACATGCGTTTCAGGCGGCTATGGCCATTTGCGTGTACGGGCGTTTTGGGCGTTATGGTCGTTAAAGAAGTCTGAAATATTATGCCAGGGTGATTCTGTGAAACGTTCTACAAAATACATTGAAAATTTAAGAAAAGTGGTAACGAAAGGTGCGCATCAAAGTAACTGACAATGATTCTGAAAGACTGTATAGTGAAATTCCGAAACATTGCACAAATCTATAGTAAGCCTTTGTACTGATATTGCCAAAATTCGTAAAATTTATACTGAACTGTTAAATATTTTACTAAAAAGCTGAGCTTTTCGTCAAACGAACTGAAATTTTGTGAAAAGTTACTCGCAACTCTGAAATGTCTCACAAATTCTGAAGAACGTTGCTCGTGCCCAAATTTCGGTAAATATTTACCCGAATTTCGGTAAATATTTATCGTAACGAATGACACACGTCCGGATATATATATATACTTACGAACACCTCGTAGTGTAAGAACTGTACGTATGAAAACCAGAGTTGGAAACGGGTCAAAAAGTTTGGACCCGGACACTGCCCGGACCCGAACGTTACATAATTGGACCCTACCCGGACTTGACCCAGACAAATGTGCTTTGAACTATAAATTCGAAATTCAATCTATAATTATACATAATCATATACATATAGATGATTATGTTTAATTCTATATGTAGTGTATAATGTATAATTCCATATGTAGTGTATAATGTATAATGCATAATTCTATATATATTATGTATGATTTCTATATACAGTATATACATACACACACAGGGTGTTAAAAAAGTATCTTCGCAGAAGGTATCGTAGGTTATATAGAAATCATACAAATGCATTACGGGAACGCATAATCTACGCACTTACTTACAGAAAGTATTGAAACCGTCGTCCTTCAACATAACCTAACTGTTTTTCATATGTTTTCAAACACATCTACGAGAGTCAAAAACTACCTCTGCTTAATTTTGATGGTGCTACAGTCGAAAATTTTGAATTAAGTAACTTGTTGTATGTTTAATTTCAGGTTTTGCTGTTTTCTTGACAGCATATCTTCAGAATGTGTTTCACAGCAACACCAATTTTCACCAGCTTCTAATGAATTGAAAGTTTCCAAAATGTGGATGTTGATTTCATCATTGCCGCTCAAAAGGAAGGAACGCTCATGAAATAAAAATTCACATTTTGGAAATCTTCAAGTCATCACAAGCTTGTGAAAATTGGTGTTGCTGTGCAACATATTCTGGTTTTTAATGAGACGAAACAATATCCAGCGTTCACTCTTCCCCTTTTTGTTTTCAGCAAGTACGTATTTGTTGGCCGTCAATCTCCTTAATATTAAATTCATCAATATTAGCAAATAAGGTATTAATTCCGACACGGCATGCAATGGAACTGGATGTTAGCACGTCAAACGAAAACCTCTGAATGCTCAATGTAAAAGATGCGATGTGAAAAGTAACTCTCAGTTTTACAATGTAACAAGCGGGATGTGAGAGTAAGAATCACCAGAAAAGCAGACGACAGGAGTTTGCCTGCATCTTGCTTCAGACAATCACACTGAAAACAAACGCAAAGGAAGTATCGTTTTACGATATTGTATCTGTGAGTCTAGCGTTTCCGCCGTATCGTCGGTCGGTGGATATCTTCGTTGCTTTAAGAAAGAGACGACAATGTTTTTATATGACAAATCATTTCGCACTCCGCTTGCAACAGTATCGAGCACAAAATTCCACAGTACACATTGTTTTTAATATTTTTTTCCTTTTCAGAAATAAAGCTTTCTCTCGTTGCCTGTTGGCATCTTCAGTGAAAGATGCCAACAAGCAACGAGAGAAAGGCCTCATCATAGCTGATCGTCGTGTCACCATCCAGGAATTGCAACAATAAACAGTGCAGACATTGGAGAAGCTAAAGGAAGCTATCAGAAGGAAAAGACATGGCATTCCACTTCATAGTGTTGTTTTACACTACGATAACCCACGTCCCCACGCCTCAATGGAGATTTCACAGGCTATTGCCAAAATGGGGTGGACGGTGATACCCCCTAAAGTCCTGATTTGGCTCCCTCAGACTTTTTCCTGTTTGCCTCTTTGAAAAACACCCTTCGCGAGAACGTTTCGACGATTTGACATACATTAAACTGGCTGTGAACTCATGAGTGAAACGACAGCCTCAGGAATTTTTCCGAAATGGATTTTACCTACCTATGGGTTCAAAGATGGCCGAAATGTATAGAAAGTGATGGACAATACTTTGAATAGGCTAGCATTATTAACAATATGTCCAATTATTTTGCCACCAAGTTTCATATTTTCGCTGCTGCAAATAACAATCTTATGAGGGACGAGACATTACTTTCAGGATTCCCTTTGTATTCTTTTGTGTGTCATTATTAAATGCAATGCAAGTTATTTATGCGCATTTAATGCTTATCTGTGTTGTATAACTAAAAAATCATGAAACTTAATTTGTGGTGGAGGTCAGAATTCTCTCCTTACAATCAATCAGCATTAAAGCTAAGACATTTGTTCTAATGTTTCCTTAATCTTTCGAAGCTAAGAGATGCAAATGCGAAAAACAATAAGCAATTTTTGGAACCATTAATTTATTTCGGAATAGCTTTGTAGGGTTTTCCCTTTCCCTTTTCATTATTTCTTTAGCAGATGGGAAAAAACATTCGGTAATGATTTTTTTTTCTACGCAGCGGCGTTTTTGAACGAAGGTGGGTTCTCAAAATAAAGATCATTATGCTGATGTTACATGTAAAATATCTCGTTTATGTTTGCCAGGTGGTAGACATGTATGTGTGTGTGTGTGGAGGAAAATACGTAAATCGGCAGGGCGCGTTTGTATTGTACATGCCCTGATTTACTTTTTAATGGTGTTTTGGAAGTGGTGGATCAAGAAATTTTTGACAGAGGGTTGCCTGGATTATGACAAGTTTATTTGTAAGGGCGGACACACCGGGAACCACCCCTCCCCCGTCATTTTTATAAATGTTTTTATTTTGTGCCAAAACAACTGTTCTAAGAAAACAAATGTAACTCTCTCCTCTTCTAGTGCAAATAAAAAAAAAATTGCATGTTTTGACGTAGGACTACGTCTAACTCCGCGGATAGTATGGGGCAACTTACGGCCGATCGCCTGTGACAAAAATAGGTCCCAATTGAAATCATTATAGCGTTAAAAATACTCTCCGCACACTAATCATGTTAGCATATTCGTAGACAGCATGGAGTCCAATTCGCGTACTGCGCAATACATCGTGCGCGCGACGATACCCTCGCTCACTGTGCGCTGGGGAGATTATGCAATATTTCTGGGTGTGTTGCCGCGTTTGACTCACTCTATCTCGGCAACCGTGAGCGCAACACAACTGTGTTTGGTATCGTTTAAAGCTCTCGACGAGAATTATTCAAATATACAACGAACATTTCGCAGTGGTTTGAACCGAACATTTTAAAAAATGTTTTCTTGTGAACCAGTGAACATTTTTGACAACATCGAGGTTTATGTGAGTGCAAATTCGACTGTGCGTGGTATCTTTTAAAAGCTCTCGACGAGATCTATTCAAATATGTAAAGAACATCTCGCAGTGATTTGAACTGAACATTTCAAAACTGTTTTTTAGTGAACCGGTGAACACTTTTGACAATATCGCGGTCTATGTGAGTGCAAATTCGACTGTGCGTGGTATCTTTTTAAAGCTCTCGACGAGATCTATTCAAATATGTAAAGAACATATCGCAGTGGTTTAAAGTAAAATTTTTAAAAAATTGTTTTGGTGTGAACGGGTTAACATTTTTTACAATGCCACGGAATTCGCAGAATGAACGCCACCAAAAGTGGAGAAAATCAAAACGAGAGGCAAGAGCAAGTGATGAGGAATGTAAGAAGCTTAAGAAGACAGAGCACCGAGCTGGGTAATTCGTGTATCAATCTGTTTTGTGTTCGCAATGTATCCAGCATTATTTATGTGTAAGCTACTTTTCATATAATAAACCCGGGTTGGCTATAACATATTAAATAAACGCTTTGAAACCATACTTGACTAGCTCATTTCAACTCTCCGATCTGCAAGTCGTAGTCCTACGTTCCAAACTGACGGCTCAATCAGAACTGAGCCTACCTGTATTTTTTTTTTCTGGAATACAGTGTATGTAATATTTATTCTATTACAAACTTTGGTCAGTACTGTTCCTTCTAGTCGCTGACTTTCTCAATGATTGATATCGGGCAAAATTAACAGCAGACCATGGACGAAATAGACAGAGCCCCCTTTACACAAAAAATGTAATAATTATAAAATTACTTTATTTTATTAAAATAAAAAAATAAAAGTTTTGACGAATAGTTTTTAACAAAAACGCACTTTTTAATTTCCGTTACTAATGGTGCTATTATATTTGAAATTTCGGGTTTTTTTGTTCTGTTGTCATCGACGACGTGCAGTGTACACAGTATATGACAGGTTCGAAGTCTTAGTCAACTTATGTAGTCTACCTGATGCAGAAATAAGAACTGAAGCTGAGAAACTTATCACTGGTTACCCCCATGGTTTCAGTAATAGAAACTGCCTAAGAGAACGGATAAAATTTATGTACATACAGAGACTGAAAAGGAAAGTTATATTAGGGTACATGTTGCATCCTCTGCACTCCCACCCCACATTCCACCTACCCTGAAAGCAGCCTCGCCGCTGCAGCCGTAAGCTTTCATGTCCTGGGGTGGGTAGAAAACAACAACAACAACAACAAAAAAGCCGAAAAAAAAACAAATGTCTTCCTTAAAAAAAAATAACTTTTTGCTGATAAACACTGTGACGTATTGTTATACTCTAATTTAGCTTTCATTTTTAGTCACTTTTTCTATGTAAATTAGTTTGTTCTCGTTAGCACCTTTCAACCTTAGCGTAATATCTTCTCTCTCAAACGAATACGGTTGGCAACACTTGAGGTCCGTACTCTGTAACAGTGACGTACGCTCGTTTCGATAAGAACAAAACGAGTTATACACTGAGTGGCCACTTTATTATGAACACCTGACAGTTTTAAGCAAATGAACTATGGCTGCACGCTGTTGCCGCCAGAGGGCGAGGCTAGTATAAAAAGGGAAAGCTTAGTGCTTGCGACAGTATTACAAGCGATTTTTGGGTGACGAGATGGGTAAAAAATGCGATTTGACGGACTTTCAACGAAGGATGATTGTAGGAGCTCGGAGCCATGGAGCGAGTTTCACCAAAACCGCCGAATTCGTGAAATGTTCCAGAGCTGCTGTTGTTAAAGTGTTTAAAGACTAGACTGTCAGCCAAAAAACTGGGTCTCTACGAGCAACGTGCGGTCGTCATCGACTAGTGACTGCTCGGGCGGAACGGAGTGTCCAGACTGGTAACAGACAACAGAAGGGCAACAGTGCAGCAAATTACAGACCATCTTAATCAAGGATCCCCTCAAATGATCTCTACACGCACTGTTCGCCGTACACTGTATCGGATGGGATATGGCAGCCGAAGGCCTGTTCGAACACCTTTGCTTTCTGCAGTTAACAAGAGAAAATGTCTCCAGTTCGCACAGGAGCACAAGGATTGGACAGTCGATAATTGGAAACAAATTATGTGGTCCGATGAATCACGTTTTCAGTTGCACCATGCCGATCGCCGAGTGAGAATTTGGCGGAAACAGCACGAAAGCATGGACCCCAAATGCATTGCTACAACCCTTCAAGCTGGTGGAGGCAACGTTATGGTTTGGGGAATGTTTTCCTGGCATGCTTTGGGCCCTTTAATTCGTGTTGATCAGCGTCTGACTGGCACATCATATCTTAACATCGTTGCGGACCAAGTGCATCCTGTCATGTGGATGGTTTATCCCAATGGCGATGGCTACTTTCAACAAGATAATGCGTCCTGCCATAGTGCTCGTATTGTACAGGATTGGTTTCAGGAACATGCCGGTGAGTTTACTTTGTTTAGGTGGCCCCCACAATCTCCAGATCTCAACCCCATTGATAATTTGTGGGATGAAGTTGAACGAGCCATCAGACAGCTGGCTCCACAACCCTGCAATCTTACACTCCTGGGAAGTGCTATTCATCAAGCATGGTCTCAGATTCCACAAACCACCTATCAACATCTCGTGGTGTCTATGCCACGAAGAATCGACGCAGTATTAAGGGGAAAAGGTGGCCCAACGAAGTACTGAGGGGGTAGTCATAATAAAGTGGCCACTCAGTGTATAATGTTTGAGAAGCTGCAGTGTGTGTGTGTTGATGCTGGAAGTTAATGTTAGTTGTGAATACGATATTGTTTAATTGCCGTTTGAGTTATTTAAAGGCTTCGTGTTGTGCTATATTTATCGTTAAGATTTAAACCAGTTAACGTTGTTTAGTGAAAAGTGTACTACTAATCTGATACGCTGAGAGTTCGACGATTAAGTGTTCTGTACATTGAAGTGCTAATGACCAAATATCTGTTGACAGCAATAAAAGATTAGCTGTAAGTAACTGCTTCTTGAATTTTATTTGAGCGACTTCTGTTTGACTGTAGGTGAAGTTTTGAGAACTGTTTTATATAGTGTTCAGTAAGTCAGCTACCCACATACGCTACATAATTCAATTATCAAAACTTCACTTACAGAGAAACAGGAGTCACTCAAATAAAGTTCAAGAAGTAGTTACCTACAGCTAATCCTTTATTGCGGTCAACAGGTATTTGATCATTAGTACTTCAATGCACAGAACACTTAATCGTAGAACTTTCAACGTATCAGATTAGTAGTACACTTTTCACTAAACAACGTTAACTGGTATAACTTTTAACGATAAATATAGCACAACACGCAGCCTTTAAATAATTCAAACGGAAATTAAACAATATCGTGTCCACAATTAGCATTGACTTCCAGCATCAACACACTGCCGCTTCTCAAATATTATATTACTACGTACAGATAATACCTGCTTATGCTGTGTTTCCTTCGAAGTAGTTACCCTGTGCAACGATGCATTTTTGCCAGCGCTCAAAGATTTAAATGCAGATTGCAAGCCTTCTTTTGCCACATCCTCCAGTGCCTCCATTGCAGCCTGTTATACTTCTTCGGTAGTTGAAAAGCGTCGCCCCTTAAGCAAATTCTTCATCCGGGGGAAAAGTAAAAAGTCACACAGGGCGAGATCTGGGGGAAAAGCTGGTTGTGGAAGAACGGGAATGTGATATTTGGACAGGTAATCGGACACCAGGAGGGATCTGTGAGCAGGCACATTATCGTGATGGAGCACCCAAGAGTTGATCTTCCAAAGATCGTGTCGCTTGCGTCTCACTGATTCTCGGCGACATTTCAGGACGTTGACGTACTCTTCTTTAGTGACTGTACGACCATGTTGAAGGAATTCTTTGTGTAAGACCCTCTTGCAATCGAAGAAAACTGTTAACAAGTCCTTTCCTTTGGAGCGGTCAGCCTTTAACCTTTTTGGTCGTGGTTACTACGGTGATTTCCACACTTTTGACTGTCGGTTGTATTGGGGGTCGTACAGAAAGCACCAGGTCTTATCGCCAGTGATCAATCGATTCGAGAGATCGGTATCTGAATCCACTGCATCGATGTTATCCCAGCAAACTGGAACTTGAATTTTGAACGCTGTTCAAAATTCGACATCGTTGTCCTCGAGACGGAAAGCGTCGAATACCTGTAACCACGAACTACGCACATACGCTGTACGTGTTGAATCTGGATCAAACCGGTTCTGGCTGGTCAGTCACATCATGCTCTACGCTTGCTCAGCGGGGAATGACGTAATTCACTGATATTTGGCAAATATTCTAAAAGTTCCGGAACTTTTTGAACGTAGTAGTATATCTCGTCTTGTTCTTATCGCAACAAACATACGTCACTCTTATAGACCTCAAGTGTTGCCAAGCGTATTCGTGTGAGAGAGAAGATATCATGTTAAGGTTGAAAGGTGCTAAAGAGAACAAACTAAAATTTACATAGAAAAGGGAACTAAAAATGAAAGTTGAATTAGAGTATACGTCACAACACGTGAAACTTCTTCGTTGTGTTTGTTTTCAGATGAAAGCTACCGGACGAAGAAATATTTGGGAATTTTCTTATTAAGCACCTGAAAAGCAAAAATCCCCTTCCAAAAACTGATATCGGATTCATATGTTCAAGCATAGTATGAACATTTCTGTCGTAATTTAACTGCGTCTTACGTCACACATATTTTTCTGAAAGACAACTTCAAAAAAAGAAAAAAAAAAAGGCATGAATTTCCGCGTCTTTTGTATTAATAAATTGCTCTGCTTTAGGTGCTTTATGCCCCCGAACCATTAGTCGCTTCACATATCATTTACCTTTACGTCACTGCTTGAAAAAAATATTTCGATAACTCTAAATGAAATCCGTAACTAAAAATAGACATTGTATGAACATTATCCACCCAAAACCAGCATCAGGAAAAAACGTAAAGGCAAAGACAGCATGATAAACGTGGATGAAATATTAAAAAGAAATACGTACATATATCTATAGAACATTCCATAAAGCAATTGCAATCCAAAGTAGTATGTTGGAAACTTAATCATTTATTTTACTTGAACAACAGCAAAATCTCAGGCAATTTATCTTTCGTCTTTCTTTCGGAAGGATTTTCCCCCATTAAAGCGCAGATTTTGTTTGTAGCTATTCATAACAATATAAATATATCCCTGTGGAAAATACATAGCAGGAAAATAAGCAGGTATCATAGTTTTCTTTCGGAAGGCTACTTATTCTATCAGCTGGCGAAACACGCTATATTCCTTTTTAAGTAATGTTTCTTATTGCTCGTTATTTCTGTCTTCTAAGCGGAAACCGCACTACGTTGTTTGCCATGAATTCTTTTTCATATTTATTCTTATTCCGTTTTGAGGTTAGTTATTTTGAGGTATTGTAACGTACCAGGAGATGTGACGTACCTGTCAGAAGGACGCACACGACATAAAGGCAGATAGGAATCAGAATAAAACGTCCGCGTAGCTCAATTGGTAGAGCAGCTTATTCCGGAATGAGGGGACCCGGGTTCGAATCCTGGCGGGGATAAAAATGACGGAGAAATTTACTTCGTTTCTTTTTTTCGATTGGAGGTTTAACGACCACCGTGAGCAACTCAATGGGCTATGAGCAGTCGCCCGTCCCTAATTTAGGGTCACTGGTTCCAGGGAAGGGAGAGAGCCAGTGCCGTAAGACAAACACAACATCCATGCCTCACCGGGATTCGAACCCGGACCCCTTTCGGACGAACGATCAGAGGCTATCGCCTTAGACCACTGCGCCACCGGGGCGGCAAATTTACTTCGTTATAGTATCAACAGAACGGAGCTACAGTTGCAGAGTTGTCTACGTCTCACGTTCTTTCTTTCAGCGTTTATTGTTACTTTGACTTCAGTAAGTTATTTCAGATTTAAAGAAAGATGACGTTTTATATAAAGAGTGATTTATCGTAGCCTCATAGGCAGCGCGCGCTCGGGAATGCTGGGAAATCTGCGAGGAATTGTAAACTGTGATATTTTTGCAAAAGTATAGCCAGGTTTTTTTTTTTTTTTTTCATCTTTTCTTAAGTTGAATCACTTGATCCATGACGTTAAACACATTTATAAAAAGAAAGGAAATGTTTTATTTCTTCACAAACACATGCAAGTAAGTACTTTCTTGGTTGTTAAAAATAATACACCGATGATCCATTACATTATGACCACTCCCAGCCTGGAGAAATGAGTGCGCCTGGAGACCGAACGGTGGCGCAGGTGAAGTTCGCAGAGCAGTATATATACAACCCGAGGACCGACTTTCGGTTAGCAGAGTGTACGGAGTCAGAATGGGAAAAGCTGCCGATTTATCGGAGTTTGATAAAGGACAAATTGTGATGGTACGGCGTTTCGGAACTACGATCTCGGAAACGGCGCGGCTTGTGGGTTATTCGCGTGCCGCTGTAGTGAGTACGTATCAAAAGTGGTGCAAAGAAATCCAAACGACGAACCGTTGCCCATCCGTGTGTCGTCCGCAGCTCATTGATGTGGACGATACACGAATGGACGACAGTTCGACGGTTTTGATAAATTTGTAACTTTGAAAAGTTAACCATTTTCGCAAAGATTGACTTCAGCATTTAGATACAACAGTGTCGTAACCAATTACTGTCTCTTTGTGATTTTATTTGTTGACATTGTTGGAAAAGAAACCTGTTTAAAGTCACTTTCGAAACTTGAAAAGCAATTTTTCCAAAAACTGGGGCTTGGTCCCGGAAATTATTCTAAAATCACTTTTCTGAGATATCATATTGATTGAACTGCACAAATGGCAAAAATCAAAGATATGGAACGTTGACACATGGCTTTTCCATGGTTGTATAGTCGCAGCCTGTAATACTTTTACTGCTGCCTTGTTGCACTTCCGCTCTTGACACGTGGTACTTCCATTGTTGTCGTGTCTCACTTTCATTGTTGACACGACGCTCTTCCATTGTTGGCATGACGCACTCCCATTGTTGACACGACGCACTTCCATTGTCGATGTGACGCACCTTCATTTTCGACACGACGCGCCTTCATTTTCGACATGACGCATTCCCATTTTCGACACGACGCGCTTCCGCTGTTGACGTGACGCACCTCCGTTGTTGAAATGACGGACTTCCGCTTTTGGCATGGCACACGTCCATTGTTGAAACGCCGCACTTCTGTATGAAGTATTTCCATTGTTACCCTTTCACATTTCCGGTGTTGTCCTGCAGCACATCCATCGTTTATCGGTCGCATTTCAGCGAAGAAAAATGAGACATCGAAAGGAAGCTTCAGTACTTTTTCGATAAACTCTTAAAAGTTAGAGAACAGCGTACAGACAGAGAACAGAATAATACAAGGTGTTGTGAGTATCTTGTCCCAATGGTCGAGTGGTTTCGATTGTAGGCTGCTGATTATACACCTATTGAGACTAGGTTTACATCCTGATTGATATGGATGACTTGTTTGTCCTTTCCCTCGCCGTCAGCAAGAGAGCTGGTCATACTATCTGCGTATTTCTCGTAGAGCCTTCTACGGCCAGAATCTGAGCACGCTCAGTCCATTTTGTAAACGGTGTAAACGAGTTTAGGTGAAAGCAGAATTTCTAAGAACTGAACAGCATACTCTAAAATGGGTGTAAAAAAAATGTTGTTTTATTGCATTTGGGCCCTGAGTTGTGAACCAATGCAATGACTCAATGACACTTATGGCCAGCGAAGCTGTCCAATTCAGCCAAATGGCGAGCATACTGCAGCCGAAGAGAACAGTATTCGTAGCATAAGCTTTTCTCTGAAAAATGGAGAGGTGACTTTCACAGCACTTGTGTTCTCCGAATCTTAGAAATTAGAGTGTCATAATAGTTTTTGCACTCCAGCGTAACTGTAACAATATACACTGGCGGAAAGTGAAAAAAGAACACCAAGAAGGAATTGGCGGACGATCATCAAATTTACATATGTTAATGGGGTCGAGTTTACGTAGGTGTGATGTTAATTTCGGGACCAACCGGTGAGCGCTTACGCCACAGCACGGTATAATATGCAAATTATCGTCGGTGGTATTTAAGGAGTACGGCGAAGTGAATATAATCAGTCGTCGGCGTACGGACACGTGCGAAGACCCTGAAGAAGCTGCAATGCCTGGACATGGAAGACGTGTACGATTTCAGCAGTTATCGGACTTTGAGCGAGGTCGTCTAGTCGGACTCCGCGAAGCCGGGTGGTCGTATCGCCGTATTGCGGAGCGAATTGGACAGGAAGTATCGGTGGTGATACGATGGTGGCGTAGATGGTCCGAGGAACATCTCACACGAGAAGACGTGGAACCGGGAGACACAGACGGACTGATATCGGTGTGCAGGACTACGTGCACGTGTGCCTCTGGCATGTGTACCTCTGACTCCAGCCCACCGTCAGGAACGGCTGCAGTGGTGTCGCCAACGTCTGCACTGGAGAACGCAATGGCGATCTGTCGTTTTCAGCGATGAAAGCAGATTCTGCTTGGGAGCCTCCGATGGCCGTATGCGTGTTCGCAGACGCACAGGGGAGCGTCTCACCCTTCTTGCATCTGCCAGTGAAACACAGGGCCTACACCTGGTCTCCTGGTGTGGGGAGCGATCAGCTATCACTCCCGTACACAACTAGTGTTTGTACCGGGCACGTTAAACAGCAACTCCTACATCAACAACATCATTCAGTCTGTTGTTGTGCCATTTGTAAGGTCGGTCCATCGTGGTGTTTTCCAGCAAGATAACGGACGCCCACACACGGCACGTGCAACACAACATGCACTTTAGGGTGTGAGACAACTTCCATGGCCTGCACGTTCACCGGATTTGTCCCCCATTGAGCACGTGTGGGATTTTATGGGACAACGACCTATCCGGTCTCCACGGCCAGCCATGACCATCCCTGATTTACGAGTCCAGGTTGAGGATGCTTGGAACTCAATACCCCAAACTTACATCCAACATCTGTACGACAGACTCCATGCCAGAATTGCACAGTGTGACGCAGTTCATGGTGGTTCAACCACGTACTAACCATGTCACATGGAAATGTTATTTTTTAGTTTACCAGCAAATACAGCTGTATTTTGTCATAATGTTTTGATCACGTTATCCTCTGTATTCCGTTATTATGCTGTATAAATTTCGTTGGTATCAGACGTCTTCTTGGTGTTCTTTTTTCACTTTCCACCAGTGTATTATAAGTGAGTGGTTTTTTTAACTTCAGGATGTAGGGCATACATTAAATTCCATAACACCATTTTAAAGGTGAATTTTGCTGTTTCACTTGTGCGTTTGCAGAAACTGAATGGTTCCGTAAGAACTATTCTAATGACCCGTACTGTTACAATATTATTTGAAAAGAAAAAAATTAATCTCTTTTCCTCGTTGGGGTTCCAAGACTCATGCGCGCCTCTTAGAATATCATCAGGTACAGACAATTTTAAGATTCACGGAGAAATAGTTTCACACAATTGTGTTTCCAACTTCTGTGGTTTCCACGAAACATTCACTTTCCAAGTTAATGGATATGCATATTTCCAAATCATCAGTGAATTTTTTAAGGAAGAATTCGTGTTTCCATATTCATGCTATATGTTATAACCTTTTATTTATAGATATTAAAATGGAAAAAATTTTGAAAAAAAGAAAAGTGTTTTGTTTTGCTTTCTTAAAGAACTAGAATTTGAACAAGCTGGTAATGTCAGTTCTGCTGCAAAAAGGGAAAATTCCCTAGAAACAACGGCCTAAAATGCAGCCATTAATTACAGAACCGAAATATGATTCTCTGCGGAATTATTTTTCTATTTTTTTTTTTTTTAGCATTGCGTTTTTTTTTTTTACTGGATACATTATTCTTACAATACCTGTATACAGTTCTCTGGTGCACTCAAAAAACAAAGGTTGTGACGTACTACAGAGGTAAAGCCGTGTCAAGACGACAAATCTGCAGCGATACATTCTGCCCGTGTAGTTTAGTTGGGAGAGCAACTTACTCCAGCGTGAGGGGGTGCAAGTTCGATCGCCGTCACGGACAAATTTGCGCTTTCACGTTGGCTCCCGAACGTATGAATGGATGTACCGGCCTTTGGGTTATTCGATAAATGTGTGGTGTTCGTTCCACACATAGTCTAGAATTAATGAAAAATTATTCGTTGTTCGCTTCAAAAATAGTAAAAAATAAAGAGGGAGTTGATGCGACGTACCAGAGAAGTAAAGCACGTGTCCAGACGACAAATCTGCAGCGGTACATTTCGTCTGTGTAGCGCAGTTGGGAGAGCAATTTACTCCGGAGTGGGGGTCGCGGACAAATTTGTGTTATCACAAGGTACTTAGCTGGGCATTGATAAGAAAGTAAACTGTATGTACAAATAGAAAAATCAACAGAAAGTAAAAATAAGTATGTGTTAAAAATACCCCTTGAATAACTTAAAAACATATTATGTACTTGTGAGATTATTGATACGTTAGCAACACGGTATTAGCCATTCCAAAAATATTTTGCAAAATTACCGAATACATTACACCATCTTTATAAAA
Organism: Macrothele yani; assembly: GCA_039090855.1. Classification (NCBI taxonomy): domain Eukaryota; kingdom Metazoa; phylum Arthropoda; class Arachnida; order Araneae; family Macrothelidae; genus Macrothele; species Macrothele yani. Next base: position 14,050,402 of record CM076992.1, read on the forward strand.
TAACATATGAACCATGTGAGTCTAAATCTCTATTTATGACGTAAATAAAACACTCACTTAATACTTGCCGTGCTTTCACGTTCCACCGGGAGGCTTCTTCTGGGCTATACCACCAGAGCCTTCTTAGTGTAGTAGCAGACAACGCTGACACATATACACTGAAGAGCAATTGAATTAGAGACAGCTGGCGTTATGCAAATGTGGCGCTGTGGGCGGCCCTGTAAACGGAAACGACATGACGTATGCAGCGATCCGACAATATAAGGAGTGATGCGACGGGAATCAGTAAGAGTCGTACGCTGTATGGTTAAGACTCTAAGCACATTTCATCGTGGGAAAATTGTCAGGGCCCGACGAATGGGTCACTACATCTCAGTAGTCGTGCAGGCACTGGGATTTTCACGAGCACACTGTGTCACGGGTGCATCGTGAGTTCATCGAATCCGGTAAAACCATCCCTGCAACGGCCAACTGCCGTGGACAACAGCGTGTGGATGAGTGGGGTCATCGTCGGCTAGCTTGCATTGTAACTGCGGATAGACGGGCCGCAGTGCAAGAAATTACTCGGCAATTTAATGCTGGTGCACAAAAACGTGTAAGCAGCCACACCATCCAGAACCATCCCCTCGCTACGGATACAGAAGCCATCGTCCCACAGGGGTACCGCTGCTGACCGCACATCGCAGGGTGCAAAGATTAGCATGGGCGCGGGAACATCGCCACTGGACCCTAAACATGTGGAAAAATGTTGCCTGGACTGATGAGTCGAGATTCACGTTGGTACATGCGGAATGCAGGATACGAGTACGGCGCAAACCACATGAAGCGATGGATCCTTCTTGCCAGCAGGGTACTCTTCAAGCTGGGCGGGGTGGCATTCTCGTCTGGGGACTGTTTACGTGGACTGAAATGGGAGCCCTGGTACGTGTGACATCGTCCCTCAGATGTCAACGTTACCGGGATATCCTGGACGACCATTTGCTCCCGTTTGTGCGTCTTCAACATCCCACTGGGGACCTCATCCTGCAACAAGACAATGCAGCTCCCTAATTGTATCCGAATGGTTGGATGAACACTCCACCGACGTAACGTCGCTTCCTTGGCCAGCTAGGTCACCTGACCTCAATCCCATCGAGCACATCTGGGATGCCATCGAGAGATATGTTCGATGCTCTGACGCCCCTCCATCAAATCTTCGTGAACTGTGAGAGCTTGTTCAGGGCTCGTGGATTCGTATGGCTTCCCAACGCTTCCGGTGTCTTGTCGAGTACATGGCGAGACGAATCGCCGCCGTCATCAGGGCGAAAGGGGTGCTACACGTTACTAGACAGGTATCTCTAATTCAATTGCTCTTCAGTGTATAATTTATGATTACTAAACTTGCGGTGTTAATGTAGAATGAAAATACCAACGTTTCTCACAATCAATTGTTTAATTTATATCTACTATAGTTTCGCAGAGCGTTTTGCTCGGCTTCGTCAGGACGAATGGAGCGTAAACATTTAAATCATTGTGACATCATCAGAGCCTCTGATGATGTCACAATGATTGTACACATAAGTATATCGTGCAATACACATATGCTCAACTGAGGATTCCTTGCAGCAAGAGCTTGATTTTCTTAAACGAATTGCAGTACGCAAAAGGATATAGCCCTTCCGTTATAGAGAAAGCTGTCCAAAAATTTAGGAAACCTAAGCCTATCTGTTCGCTCACCTCAATAGACCTCCCAATACGAAATAATTGGGCTATTATTCCATTTCCTCCTCAGATTTGCTTCAGAATTTCAAAAATTCTCAAAAGTTTTAATTTCAAAATTATTTTCAAGCCCATAAACAAGATGAAGTTTCACGGATCAGAATACTACGTCGAAGACATGGATTCCTGGGGAATTTATCAGATACCTTGTGAATGTGGACTTTCATATATAGGACAGACGCGCAAGGCTTTAAATTTTTGTGTGGAAGAACACAAGAACTACGTACGGAAATACAGTATGAGCTGAAGAAGTCGTCTATAGCCCAACATTGTCATAAAAATAACCATACATTTTTGTTTGGAAACGCAACGCTTATTGATAAACCTGATTCGGCTATCAAGCTTAATATATTAGAAGCTTTCCACATATGCCGGAACTCTTCACGCCTTGTCAACGACATGACGTCGACTCCATTTCTTTCAAGAGCGTGGAAACAACTCAACAAGATTCGTGACAGTCAGAACTCTGAGGATGTGACAATGATTTAAATGTTTACTCTCCATTCGTCCTGAGGAAGCCGAGCTAGACGCTCTGCGAAACTATAGTCGATATAAAATAATCATTTGATTGTGAGAAACGCTGGTATTTTTATTCTATATCGCCGATACAATCCGAAAATTTTTAACATTTTGTAACAAACTGTTGCCCCATTCACGTGGAAGTCCGTGGTTTAGACGTGCTCACGTAGTGTGAAGTCCATATTATAGACGTGCTCACATAGTATGAAGTCTGAGTTTTAGACATGCTCACGTAGTATGAAGTCCTTATTTTAGACATGCTCACGTAGTATGAGGTTCGTATTTTAGACATGCTCGTGTAATATGAAGTTCGTATTTCAGACATGCTCACGTATTATGAAGTTTGTGTTTTAGACATGCTGACGTAGAATGAAGTTCGTGTTTTACACATGCTTATGTAGTATGACGTCCGAGTTTTAGACATGCTCACGTAGTATGAAGTCCATGTTTTAGGCATGCTCACATAGTATGGAGTGACATCGTCTGTTGTTTTCTCGGTGTTTCTTCAGGAGATTTCTCGAAACATGAGAGTTCGAAGGACAAGCTTCCGTTGCACGGGTGCGTGTGAGTTATGATTTCAATACAAGCCCCCGTGCGACGAAAGCTTGTCCTTGGAACTATCATACGAGTATGTCTCGAGAAATCTTCTGAATGAACACCGAGAAAACAGCAGATAATACATATCACTCCACACTACTTGAGCATGTCTAAAACACAGACTTCATACTACGTAAGCATGGGTAGATTTAAATAGACTTGGATGTATGACTGGTGGCCTTATCCTGATGGAGTTCACTATATGAAAGCTCTGTGGATAAAGGAATGGTATTTCCTCTTTAAATATAGGAGTTTAAACATTATTTTATTGATTTGACATTCTTTTCAACTTTCCTTAATTTTAATTTCCCATTGTACAAGAAACCAGCAATAAGCATGAATCTTTTACTGAAACTTTTTTTGGATTCTTGGAACCAAGTTTGTAAGTCTTTTTCTGCTCTTTTGCGATAGAAAATCGACCTTTTCTTGTTGTAGTCTTTTAGATAGATACATACCTGCTTCATCAATAGTCACTATCAATTTCCATCTGTTTTCGGCTAAGTGATTTTCATAAGGAAGTCTACACCGTGTTCTGCGCTCAGCCACGTGCCTTGGCAAAAGGCGGTGACCATTATATTTTTTTTTTTTTTTTTTTGTCAGATTCAAATCTTTGTTTATGACCTTGTATGCAGTTGATACAGAGATTTTAGGGACTTAGCGATTGCTCTTTGTGTCGGTGGATTTTCTTTTAAGACCAAAGACCTTACTTTTGAAATTGTCGTAAAAGAACGTACCTTCTTTGAATATTCGTTTGATGTTACTTTTCTTTTTAAAAGCAATGCTTGGCGATTCTTTCCCCTATTGTTAATTATGTTGCTTATTTTACCCTTAGAAATGCTAATTCCATGATTTTCGCAGCGTTTTATAATTACAGAATACTGATATTTCTCTTCGTAAAGAGCAAAAACACAACCTGCTATCCACAGCTTGATTATATGAGCTATTTTCCTAGCAGATGATATCTAACAGTAGCAGATGTTTCCTTCGCGTTCATCTAATACGCTGTTGCCAGTTTCAATTCTTTGAACTTCTTTTATTTTCTGTAATTTCTTATCAAAAACGTTCTAAAAATGTGTGAACATCTGTAATATAGCGAGAAAAGCGAATTTATATACATTCTGTCATGTCGCAAAAAACTCTGTCCTGGGTTTCGAGTGGTCAGAGGCTAAGTTTTGTGGCCTCCCGGATGATTCATGGGTGTGTCTTACGGCTCAGGCTCTCTCCCTTCCCCAGAAGCAGTGGCGCTAAATTAGGGACGGGCGACAGGTTACAGCCTTTAAAGTTGCTGATGGTGGTCTTTAAACCTGAAAAAAAAAACACCATAAAAACATATATCATCAACAAACGTTGCCAAACCACTGCTGGATGAAGGCCTCTCTAAGTTTCTTCCAGAACCGTCTATCTTGCACCAGTCTCCTCCATGTCACTCCAGCAGTTTTTCGAATTTCATCCACCCATTTCCCATGTGGTCTTCTTCTGGGTCTTTTCCTGTCCCTTGGAATCCAGTCTGAAACTTCGGTTGTCCATCGGTGGTTCGTTCTTCTCGCAATATGTCCAGTCCATTGCCATTTCGGAGATTTTACTCTGATCATAATGTCTTCCATTCTTGTCATTTTCCTTATCCATGAGTTGCTGTTCTTATCCTTCCTGGTTACCCAAGCATGCATCTCTCCATTCTTCTTTCAGTTGTCTGCAGTCTATAGATGTCTTTTTTTAGTTAAGGTCCACGTCTGTGCTCCGTACGTAAGCACTGGAAGGATGCATTGATTAAACACTTTTCTTTTAAGACATAATGGCATATTGATCTTAAAAATTATGCTGTTTCTTCCAAAGCTCGCCAATCAAGTTTTATACATCGATCAATTTCTTCTTCAATGTGACCTTTGCTTGATATCTGCTGCCCAAGGTAAATGAAATGTAGGTATCGCTTGTGTTCAGCTTTTCCCCATCAATCATTATATTTCATTTCTTGTAAAAGCGTTGTACATCAGTTTTGCCTTCTGAAAGTTCATTTTTAATCCCACTTCTTTACTCTTGTCACCAGGTTCCTTTGCAGCTCTGAAGGGGCAGTTGCAAAAATATATACGTCGTCAGCAAATCGAATGAGAGTTTAATAATCTCCATTAATCTTTATCCTTTTGTTTTCCCAGTTCAGTGGTTGAAAGGTATTTTGCAAAATAACATTAAAGAGTTTGGGAGATATGGTGTCACCTTCTCTCACTCCCTTTCCAATTTTCATTGGTGCCGTGTCCTCAAATAACCGAACCTTTGCACTTGCTTTTTCGTAGATGTCACTAATAATGCTAATGTATGCATCTTTAAATAAAAAAGAAAACATATATGCGTAGCGGCAAAACTGCAGTAGATGTAAATGAGCGAAGTTTTTCCCAATCCGTCACTTAGAAGTAATTTAGAAGTGTAAATACTGTGGCAAAAGTTAAAATACTTTTTCACGCCTAGCTGGAATCCAGTGCATCACATAAATACCCATCTGTTTTATTTACAAAGATCACCTAAAAAGTTGCTTGATGAAAAACATACTATTCTTCAGCTCAAAGAAAAGGACAGTTCTTCCTTCTGCCTTAGCATCTCACATCCGTGGCTCGATTTGATGCATTCTGCGCAATCATTTGGCTGCCAGTGGTGATTTCAGAGCAGATGATAGGAAGATGAAGGATGATCATAGGAAAGAGGGGAGACCAGATAGAGAGAGAGAGAGGGAGACGCGATGGATGTCGAATCATTGCGTGAGACTGGAACAAAGCCTGCCACCTGGCACGCGCATGCGCTCCACAGCAATTTAAAACAGCAGAGTTAGGAGACAAACTTATCATCTGCTGTTGCGGTGAGTCAGCTTTGGGTCATGTGGGCTAAAACCTGAAGTAATAAGGTGATTATATCACCGTTACTACATTTAATCAACAACGTCGAACATCTTTGCTCATGTCAGCTAGTACATGCGGAAGCACGTTTGCTTGAGAGATCATAAACTTTCGTTTTACTGCGCACGCGATGCTGTTATACATGCTAGTGATGGATGGATGATTTAGTGTATTATGGGTAGAGTAAATAAGTGCACAGATAAATGCTCATATGAGAACGTGTTTATGTAAATTAATGGGAAGAATATTATTAAAGTTTTTAAAAACTAACCCGCTCTTTCCAGAACAGGAACGTAATGCTAGTGAAAAACTAAAATATCAATAAACAACACGAAATTGTATTTTTCGACCATTTTACTCAACCCGTCTTTATCTTACGTTGTCTAATTAGAAAACACAATGAAAATAGGCGGTGAACTATGGAGTCGGATTCCAATGAAAGTAATTGTTTACTTATACCTGGTTACACAGCGAGTTTCTGTTTTGGCAGAATTTTTTTGGAGGAAAGGGGTTTAGCGATAAACATGAGCAACTCTTAGGACTTGCAAAGTACTGCGTAAGATGACTTAGATGGCATACTACTGCGGTGACGTCGTAACACGTCATTTTAACGATAATCATGGACAACTCTTAGGACTTGCAACGTACTACGTCACATGACATAGGTGACGTACTACTGCGGTGACGTAAAGTACGTACGCACAGGGCCGGTGCTAGGGTGTGTTTTTTTTTTTTTTTTAATTATTGAGGTTTAACGACGAGCGTGAGCAACACAGTGGGATATAAGCAGTCGCCTGTTCCTAATTTTGAGCCACTTGTTCCAGGGAAGGAAGTGAGCCAGTGCCGTAAGGCAAACACAACATCTATGCCTCACCGAGATTCGAACTCGGACCTACCTGGGGCAAATGATAACAACTCAGAGCTTAGACCACTGAGTTCCAAGGGCGGTCCAGGATGCGTGCGCCCTACGAAGGCTATCATCCTTGCGCCCCCAAAATTTATGTTATTCTTTCGGTGGCTAAATATTGCATTTACGCAAGCACCTCTGTGGTGCAGTGGTCTAAGCGCTGGCTTATGATCATTCGTTCGTGACGACTCCGAATTCGAATCCCGGTGAGGCATGGATGTTGTGTTTGTCTTACGACACTGGCTCTCTTCCTTCCCTGAAACCAGGGACCCTAAATTAGGGACGGGTGACTGCTTATAGACCATTCAGTTGCTCACGGTGGTCGTTAAACATTCAGTCCAAAACAAAGTGATTCAATAATTATTTCAAGACGCATAAATAAGGTAAATAGAAAGGAACAAATGGAACCTACATCCATTTACTTACTGGTCCAATGTAAATTAAAATTTTACGAGGGTTCTACCAAAAGCAATGCAAAAGTGGGCATATCTTTTTTATTAACTGACAGAGGTCGTTCAAATTGCACATTTTGGTAGAGTAACTCATTCTCTATACAAAGTCACAGTCTCCATCACAAGCGATGCATTTGTGCCATCGTTGAACCCAACCCTCGAATCCTCTTTGAAAAAATTCAAGTGTGGACTGTTGTACATACTTCTTCACAGCCACTTTCACTTCGTCTGGACCATCAAATCGTTGTTCCCGGAGACTGTCCTTCATAAGACCGAACAGATGGAAGTCGGAGGGTGCCAGATCTGGGTTGTATGGTAGATGGGGGACCACTGACCAGCCTAATTTGCTGAGCGCCTGAATGCGGATCCTTTTCAGATTCTTATTCGGTCTCTTCCTCTTTATGGTTTCTCTAAGTTTCTTAAGTGTCTCAATGTACCGCTCGCTGGTCATGGTACGGCCACGTTCCAGAAAGTCAAGGAGAATGACACCCCTGTCACCCCCCCCCCCCCCCAAACAGTCACCATGACTTTCTGTGCTGATCGCTGGCTCTTGAACTTATTACGCCTTGGTAAAAAGGTGTGACGCTATTCCATGGATTGATTCTTCGTTTCGAGATCGTAAAGATACGCCCACGTTTCATCCCTTGTCACCAGATCGAAAAAAAAAAAGAACCACGCGTCTTCATTGCCTTCAAATGATTCCAGCAGATCAGAGCAGGCATCCACCTTTCTCTCCTTCAAATCGGGTGTCAACTGCCGAGGTACCAAATTTACACACTTTCCGATAGCCTATGTCTTCCCCCATCTTCTGTATGGCATTGTGACCACAGTCCAGTTGTGCAACAAGTTCACGAATTATCACTCGTCTCTCTGCTCGAACCAATTCATCCACTTGCTGACGATTCGTGTCAGTGGTCGCAGATGATGCGTGGTTTGTCTTCAATGCTGGTTTCCATTTCTTTAAACTTCTTCATCCATCTGTGCACATTGGTCTTGTCAATGGTGTGATCTCCGTAAACATTCTGTAGCCTTCTGTGGATGTCGGACAGCCTGCACCCTTCCTTCGTCAAGAACTGAATGATGCCACATTGCTTCTGTTTGGAATCCATTATTTACCTGCAATGAAGAAAAAGGGTTACTATAGAGGAAGAGTTACTCGACCAGCATGTGCGATTTGAATTACCTCTGTCAGATAAAAAAAGTTACGCCCACTTTTGCATTACTTTCGGTACAACCCTCGTATGAAAATTCGATGCCGCCCCGGTGGCGCAGTGGTCTAAGGCGCTGGCCTCTGATCATTCGTCCGTAAGGGGTCCGGTTTCGAATCCCGGTCAGGCATGGATGTTGTGTTTGTCTTACGGCACTGGCTCTCTCCCTTCCCTGGAACCAGTGACCCTAAATTAGGGACGGGCGACTGCTTATAGCCCATTGAGTTGCTCACGGTGGTCGTTAAACCTCCAATCAAAAAAAAAAAAAATTCGATTTTGGGTGCTTTATTGTTCGCAAAATTACCAACAAGTGTCTTAAAATCTATATCACAGGAGATTTCTTGTTCGATCGATAACGTAAATACCTCAACAAGGTTCTTTTCCAGATCCCCCGGTTAAAAAAAAGAGAAGGATTTCAGCTGAATGAATACAGTAGTATGGCTTCTTTTACTCTTGCCACTGTACTCATAAGAAAATATTCTGAGTGTGACAGTTGTTAATCGTTTAGCAAGCCGTCACTGTGGCAAAGTGGTTTAAAGGCTGACTTCTGCTTATTCTTCTGAGGTAGGTCCGGTTTCGAATCCTGGTGAGACATGGATGTTGTGTTTGCGTTACGACACTGGCTCTCTCCCTTGCCTGAAACTCGTGGCTGTAAACTAGGAACGAACGGCTACCCATCAAGTTGCTCACGGTGGTTGTTAAACCCGCGAGAACAACAAAACTTTAGATGTTGAGGATTGCCACTATTTATGATAGAAAAAGTGAACAGTCTTGATATTACCATTGAAAGCCAGGTAATACAAAATCCATCGCCGCCCTCAAGCGTCGCCTAGCTTGCCTGCTACGTACGGACGGCCCTGGTTTATGCTATACAGAGGAACACTTTCGCAACGGCGTCTCATTTACAGCAAGCTGACTTACTCAGTCTATAAACGTAAGTCCCAGTTTCTCACTTACTCAAAGAATATAAGAATTCGCAAGTTATATAAAATATCGAAAGGACAACAGAAAGTAAAGTTGCCTTTGTTTTAATGTTTTTTTTTCATTTGTTAACACATTTTTTTATTGGAGGTTTAACGACCACCGTGAACAACTCAATGGGCTATAAGCAGTCGCCCGGATCTAATTTAGGGTCGCTGGTTCCAGGGAAGGGAGAGAGACAGTGCCGTAAGACACACACACCATCCATGCCTCACCGGGATTCGAACCCGGACCCCTTTCGGACGAATGATCAGAAGCCATCGCTTAGACCACTGCGCCACCAGGGCGGCATCACCCAGATTGGAACCCGGACCCCTTTCGGACGAATAATCAGAGGCCATCGCTTAGACCACTGCGCCACCGGGGCGGCCCCGCACATTTTTGCACCTAGCTAGTTCACCTAGAGGTTGTAAGGGCGCTGAGTACGTTGTTTATGACTAGGTGAACTAGCTAGTTCACCTAGAGGGTCCGGGTTCGAATCACGGCTATTAGGCATGGATGTTGTTTGTTTTACGGCATTGGATCTCTCCCTTGCTTGCAACCAGTGACCCTTAATTAGGGACGGGCGACTGCTTATAGCCCATTGAGTTGCTCACGGTGGTCGTTAAACCTTCAATAAATAAAAAAACAAAACGTGGTATATAATGTGACGTAGATGATGTACTGCTGCGGGGACGTAGTAGTGCGTTGTTTCAACCGTGAGCAACTCTTAGGACTTACAACCAGAGGCGGAAACGGGTCATTGGTCTGCGGGGCAACTGGTCGACTATTTCTCGCGGGTCAAACGGGTGGGGTCAAGGTGTTCCTGACCCGATTTCGACCGGTTTTTATTTCAGTTTTATTTTTGAAAAGTAAAAAAAAAAAAAAATTAGAGAAAAATGCGTACTATGGAATTTTGTGCTCAATAGTAGTGCTAGCGGAGGGAAAAATGCTTTGTCATAGGAAAATATTGCCGTCTCTTTTTTAAAGCAATGAAGATTTCTACCGACCAACGCTACAGCGCAGACGCTAGACTCACCGATACCATATCGTAAAACGATACTTCCTTTGCGTTTGTTTTCAGTGCGATTGTCCGGAGAAAGACACAGGCAAACTCCTGTCGCCTGCTTCTCTGGTGATTCACTCTCTCACACCCGCGTGTCACATTGTAAGACTAAGAGTTACTTTTCACATCGCATCTTTTGCATTGAGCATTCAGAGGTTTTCCTTTGACGAGGTAATATCCCGTTCAATTGCATGTCGTGTCGGAATTAATGCCTTATTTGTTGATATGGGTGAATTTAATATTAAGGAGATTGAAAAAGGCCAGCGCCGCCCCGGTGGCGTAGTGGTCTAAGGCACTGGCCTCTGATCATTCGGCCGTAAGGGGTCCGGGTTCGAATCCCGGTCAGGCATGGATGTTGTGTTTGTCTTACGGCACTGGCTCTCTCCCTTCCCTGGAACCAGTGACCCTAAATTAGGGACGGGCGACTGCTTATAGCCCATTGAGTTGCACACGGTGGTCGTTAAACCTCCAATCAAAAAAAAAAAAAGGCCAGCAAATAAGTTCTTGTTGAAAACTAAAAGGGGAAGAGTGAACACTGGAAGTTGTTTCGTCTCATTAAGAAATCAGAATACGTTTCACAGCAACACCAATTTTCACAAGCTTGTGAATGAGTTGAAAGTTTCCAAAATGTGAATGTTGATCTCATGAGTGTTCCTTCTCTCTGAGGGACAATGATGATATCAACATCCGCATTTTGGAAACTTTCAACTCATCAGAAGCTGGTGAAAATTGGTGAAATATAATCTGAAGCTTGATATGTTATCAAGATAACAGCAAACACTGAAATTAAGCACACAACACGTTACTGAATTCAAAAATGTTGACTGTAGCACCATCAAAAAAAGTGAAACAGCCTTGACATTACCAAGGAGGGACTATTTGACTCTCGCAGATGTGTTTGAAAACATTATACAGAGGTCGTTCCATAAAAAAAATTGAAAGTAATTTTTTTAGTTGGCAACAGTGCGAAGAAAAAAAAAATAACCACGCAGACGACTAACTGAATTAAGAAAGTATCTATGGCAACAGTTATTAGCCGTGACAGACGATTCTGGTTTTGTTATTGCGCAGTTGTTTAATGTACGTCTGCATTTTACCATACAGCTATGGAGGTGAGTGATTCAGAGTTAAGAAGTGAAATGCATTGTACGATAAAATTTTGCCATGGTTTGGGTTAAACAACACAAGAAACAGTTGATTTAATTAAAAAAATCTTACAAAGATAAATGTTTGGGTGAGTCAACGATTTTTAGATGGCACCATAATTTCAAAAAAGAGCGTTTGTCGGCAGAACTCGATTCTAGGCCTAGTCGACCTGAAAGTGTTGTTACGGAGCGTATTGTTAACACTGTTTGGGCAATCCTGCAAGAAGATCGACGAATGACGTTACGCGGCAAATTACTGCTGCATCGTGTGTGTTCGGGATGGGTACCTAATCACCTGACGACAGAACAATTGTTATCCAGAGTTCAGGTGTGTCATGAGTGGATACAAATTATTGCAAAGAATCCAAACTTTCTAAACACAGTAATACATGCCGATGAAAAATGGGTCTAGTTTTTCGACCCCCTCATGAAGGGCGCAACGAGTGTCTAGAAACACACAGGCTCGCTTCCTCCGAAATAAGTCTTCCAAACGAAATCAGCTGAGAAGGTATTGGTGGTAATTTTCTTTCATCATGAAGGTGAAGTCTACCAGCATGATATGCCGTTCCTCCACAAATTACTGTCAATGCTGAGTATTACATTTCAGTTTTGAAGCGTACACATATCGATTAAGAGACCGGAACTGGCGGGCAAGTGGACCCTACACCACGGTAACGTCCGCTCACATGTGGCTGCTTGTGTTCAAGAGTTTCTTACGAAATGCGGTATTTTTCTTTTTTTTTTTTTTTTTTTTCTGAAATCATGTCACAGGCTGCCTACAGTCCAGACCCCGTCCCGTGCGATTTCTGGTTGTTTCCAACAATGAAGGAGAAGTTCCGTGGAGCAACATTCAACAAACGTCGTGCTAAATGGTATGATCAGAAATCCAAAGCTGTCGAATGCACGACTGAAAAGTTGAAAAACTTGCATTTAAAAATTTATATTTATTTACAAGTTAAAAAGGTAGAGATAAAATCAACTACATAGGCGAGCACTTTCGAAGCTACTTTAGCCTCATCATCGGAACCAAAAGCGCTAAAGGATGGTTAGAGGCATTTATATACAATCATCAATAATATAACTGGTGTTGCCACACTGAGAATGGCATGTTACAAATAATTATATGAAAATGGGACTTACGTATCTGGAGATTCACCAGGTGAAGCCTTTAGGTGGTTCAACAGTAGGGTCCAAGGACGAGGTATAGTTACAGGTAAGTCGTCATTACAACAACTGGAGGAAAAACAGACGTCGTCATTACAACAACTGGAGGAAAAACAGGCAAGTCGTCATTTCAACAACCGGCTAAGTTACAAAAGGAGTCACACAATGTGCGATATGTGGGGACGATTGATTACAACCCAACCATTGTCAACATTCTTGGGAATGCCTGTGCTAAGTTTCACATTTCTTTTGGAATACGCACCTATAATTTATTTAATTTACTGCTCAAGGACTGAGACAAGATTCACCCATTACATAGACATGGTGTTTATAACATTCCACTCGCGTCCAATTCACCGGACTCTGAGGACACCTCCTATATAGGCTCTACCCTAAGTTCAGTGGAAGTACGGGTGGCAGAGCACAAATACGCAGTACGTATTGGTTCAACCTCTTCTGCCTTAGCCCGCACAGTTGCGCAAGGTGAACCTTTCCCAGACTGGAGTCGTATCACACTAATTGCCTCTGCAGCTGATAAACATTCTTTGTTGCTTGCTGAAAGTTTGTGTATAACACGTTTTTCCTCCAGTTGTTGTAATGACGACTTACCTACAACTATACCTCGCCCTTGGATCCTACTGTTGAACCAGCTAAATGCTTCACCTGCTGAATCTAATGATACGTAAGTCCCATTTACATATAATTATTTGTAACATGCCATTCTCAGTTTGGCAACACCAGTTATGTTATTCTATGATTGTACATAAATGCCTGTAACCATTCTTTCTCGTAATTGGGCCCGATGATGAGGCTAAAGTAGCTTTGAAAGTGCTCGCCTATGTATTGGGTTGTTGGAAAAGTGATGACGTATTTTGGCACCGGATGGCGGTTGGGCGGTTTTGGAAGTACTAGAGGCATGCGCAGCTCTGTTATCCCTATGGCATTCGACAGGTGCCAATTCTAGCTGCAGTCTAAAAGGAATAGTGAGCGATTTGGTTGATTTGCGGAGATTTGACATCAAGTTGAAGATGGAAGACCAAACTGCGCATTTTCATCATATTTTACTGTTTTACTTCCGTAAAGGGAAGAACGCGCGTCAAGCTTGTAAAAAGTTGTGTAAAGTGTTGGGTGATAATGCTCTACAAGAACGTCAGTGCCAGTGGTGGTTCGCAACAAAATTCCGTGCTGGTGATTTTGACCTCAACGGTGCTCCTCGGTCCTGGAGGCCCACCGAGGTTGATGACGACCAAATCAAGGCATTGGTCGAATCAAACCCACGTTACACAATATGAGAGATTGCAGACACATTGCACATTCATCATTCAAGTGTTCACGAGCACCTGAAGAAGCTGGGATTCGTAAGCAAGCTCGATGTGTGGGTTCGTTACGAACTCAAAGAAGCTCAATTAACGGCGCGTATAAACATCTGCGATATGCTCATGAAACGTGGGAAAACGATCCTTTTTTGAAGCGACTGATAACTGGTAACGAAAAGTGGATTATGTACAACAATGTGCTGCGCAAACGGTGTTGGTCCAGACGTGCTGCTTCGCCTCAAACGACATCAAAGCAGACATTCATCAGCGGAAGGTTCTGGTCTCAGTGTGGTGGGATTTTAAAGGTGTCGTGTTTTTCGAGCTCCTACCACGGAACCAAACAATCAATTCGAATGTGTACTGTCGGCAATTGAACAGTTTGAACGAATCCATCATCCAGAAACGTCCAGAGCTCGTTCATCGTAAAAGTGTTGTGTTCCATCACGACAATGCGAGACCACACACAAGTTTTATCAACCGCCAAAAACTATTGGAGCTTGGGTGGGATGTGTTTCCACACCCAGCATACTCGCCTGACCTTGCGCCGTCAGACTTCCACTTGTTTCGCTCTCTTCAACAGTCCTTGCGTGGTATAACGTTCAATTCAGATGAGGCTGTAAATCAGCACCTTATACTGTTTTTCGCCACGAAAGATAGGCCCTTCTATGAACGAGGCATTCTGCAGTTAACTGAAAGATGGCAAAAGGTTATCGAACAAAACGGGCATTATATCATTGATTGATCTTTGTTCTTTCCATCAATAAATGATCTTTGAAAAACATGGGTAAAATACGTCATGACTTTTCCGACAACCCAATAGTTGATTTTATATCTACCTTTTTAACTTGTAAATAAATATCAATTTTTAAATGCAAGTTTTTCAACTTTTCAATCGTGCATTCGACAGCTTTGGATTTTTGATCATTCAACACAGATGCTGACGTTATTGAAGCTGTACAACTGCGAAACAAAAGCGCGAAAGGATGGTTACAGGCATTTATATGCATTTTTTTAACAGGGTATTATTTTTAAAGCAGCTCCCACAAAATGCCTTCCATTTACAGGCATTTATTTTTAAAGCAGCTTCCACAAAATGCCTTTGCCTCATGCTTTGAAAAGTGGAGTGAACAATGGGACTGTTGCATATCATCCGGGGAAGATACTCTGAGACAAAATAACATATATTTTGCTGTATCTATATTTCTTCATTTTGTGTGGTTTTACTCTTAGTTTTTATGGAACGGCCCTTGTAGGTATCAAAAAGATTTACGAAAAGCTTCTACTCAAAAGTTAAATTTGCCGTCCAAATTCAACTACGTTATAGTCTTTTTCACTTTATTTGATTTACTTTTTTACAATATAAGTTTATTTCTATTTAACGAATTTTTTTATAACGAAGTTTTTAAATAGAACGATGGCACTTTGTTAAACAGAGACTCCACTGTAAATACTTAGTTAATACACTGACGGGAAAAAAAAAATCCCAACACCAAGTAGGGTTTGTGTTAGATAAACGACTGTTGGTAGACGGTGAGAGTACATCTGTAAGATGACGTCTATGCAAATTTCGCGCTCGGCGCATACGTGTGGCGCTAGTAGCGCCCTTCGGAACATGCAAAGCAGGTTTACTGTAAATACGCGCTGTAACGTTCGTGAGCGTTAGTTATCGTTGAGATTCGACGTAGTGTGTTGATGTTAGTCAAGAATGCCATTAAGAAGACGAAGAAGCCATTATCAACAGCTCACGGAGTTTGAACGAGGTCGTGCAATAGGGCTACGAGAAGGTGGATTTTCTTTCCGCAATACTTCAGAATGACTTGGAAGGAATGTAGCCACCATGCATGATTGTTGGCAGCGGTGGTCAAGGGAAGGTACTGCCTCAAGAAGACCGGGTTCCGGCCGGACAAGTGGCGCTACTGAGAGGGAAGACCGCCGTGTACGGCGTATGGCCGTGGCGCATCGTACTGCGTCTGCGGCAGCAATTCGAGCTGCAGTTGCCACCACAGTGACACAACGAACTGTTACAAATCGGTTACTTGAAGGACAGCTCCGAGCCAGACTCCCTGTAGCGTGCATTCCACTTACCCCAAACCACTTCCGTTTGCGACGTCAGTGGTGTCAAGCTAGAGCT